>OY776116.1:76828707-78028707 GCA_963675035.1 Allygus modestus | reverse complement strand
GTTAAAAGTTTCTAAAGCGAATTTCCTTTAATCAATATAACTTATAAACTTTCTCTGCTTTTCATCGTTGATTTATTTTAGAAGCGTGTGTCAGAGGGTAAATCTAATATTATAATTAGCTGGATGGATCAATTATGAAACTGAGAGCACATGGTCCACCTGTGGTAGTCTAATAATGACAAAATTAATTTAAAATCTCAATATGACGTTTAGATCGGAATAGAGCATAGGCTCACTGGCGACTCGTCCCAATGCACTATCATTATTACTAGATCTGATGGACCAATAATCGTATGAGTGCATTCGCTACACAATAGGTATTTGTATTTCAGTATGACCAACTGTGCTTGTACGGGCATTCGCTACACAATAGGTATTTGTATTTCAGTATGACCAACTGTGCTTGTACGGGCATTCGCTACACAATAGGTATTTGTATTTCAGTATGACCAACTGTGCTTGTACGGGCTTGTCTGAGTCGTGCGGTCGATTGGTTTCAGAGCCGCTGAAAGATTTATTGCTCCTAAGCGGTTATCTTCCCTCACACCTCGACAGACTTTCTGGAGGACGGCCACTTGAAAACTATCCTCAAACTTTAGTATCAACCCGAATTCAAATCATTCCAATAAACCGTGATAAAACTAAGGATTAATTTCATAGATTCATTTTTATCACAACACATCAGGGTGATATGTATTTAAACTAATAGATTTGTTTTTTTATTAGTACAAAAACAATTGCTCACCATGACTTATCGACTTATTTTCTGAGACTGATATTCTTTAAACTACCATACAAATGGATATTATATTATATTATATGATATACCATTATATTATATGAAATGCTATACAATGTTGTAAAACATAGAAATTTGGTTGTTTATAAAAGTTATGTCACCATAATATTCTAACGGCTAAAATGTTTCCTGTTGGTCTTTTATAGTAAAAATATCAAGTATAACTCCGTAAAGGCTAAGACTACTTGTACAAAGAGTTTATTTAGATTTTATATTGGATGCTTGGTAATGAATTGTTAATTATACTAATTTCACCATTAGTAGTAACGAACGTTTGAGCTACCAGTAAAGGCAACTCCACAAAGAAGCTTTTCTATAATTGCTTTGCATGCATGCCTTTATGAAAATATGTGTTGTACACTATTTAATTTGACTCATATCATGTGTTTTATTATACAATTGTAATTATTATGATAATTAAACATCTTAAAAACAGATTTAACAAAATTAATCTTCACTGTATGATCTCAACATATTATATTCAACTTTATACTTTATATTATTTAATTATATTTATGTTAAAAACAAATAATAATAAAATTTATAGACAGTTAAAAGTCTAGATCAGTTATATCATAATTCGGTTGTTGTAAATTTTTATCGGATTACTTATTTATCTCTAAACTTATTTCTAGATAACTTTTCTTTACAATCGTAAATAAATAACTAACTCAGTTAAGCCTTAATAAGCATGAACTCTTACTATATTTGAAAACCACGCAAATTTGTCACGGATAGTTTTTTTTACCAAGCAAGAGAAATGTCAAACCTCTAGTATCCTTATATAAAACTTAATGTAAACAGATACGCATTTACGGTGTACAGAATGCCATGTATCCTAAGTCCCAGGAACTGACATAACTTGTACCAAACGCCAATGACCACAGAACTGGTTGATATCCGACCACAACGATGCCTTCATATAAGTGGCGTAATGCCTAATTATAAATTTGAAAGCTGTTAGTAGTATATGAATGCCCTGACGATTGTCACTGTAACCTACTGTGTCGTCTCAACCGAATTCACCGCGCCGCCGATCGAAGAGGGACCGTCGGTCGACGGGGTGTCAGCGTTCGAAGTCCCCATATCGACGGACACACTATCTACCATATTATTAACACTCTATATACAGGCAATTTTGAACATTACAAATCATACAGGGTGTCTCAAAAGTCGACGACCAAATTTCACAGGCTTGTTATATGGACTATTTCCAACAAAAAAAAATATATATGTCCATATCATATCCTTCATAGTTTACAAGCTATTGATGTTTTAAATATGTTTTATAACCTAAGTATTGCAATCTCATAAATCATTTTAAGCAAGTACTTAGGACCATACAACTTTTACAGCGTATAAATATAAACATTAATTAAAATAATGCAGCTTTTAGGAGTTTAATACAATTTAAAAAAATTTACTCAATTTTTATTTTTATTCATATTTTTTACTTGAAATTAATGGCCAATTTCAGAAAAAGTGTATTAATTTAAAAACAAATCGCCATCACTGAAATTAGGGAAATAAATATTTTTAAATCTTAATAATATTATTACCTGCAATAAATGGGAAAGCTTTTAAGATATAGGATCACTCTCTAAGGCAGAAACTGAAAACGGCAACACTGTTTGGAAGTAAAAACTTACTTTGAAATGTATTAAATCGCGTTAATTTGTGTTTATTTTAATTTTATTAAACTCCTAAAACTGTTTTTTTTTTATAAATACTGTTCATTTGAATACAGTGTAAAAGTTGTATGGTCCTACATGTATATGTTTTTGCCTAAAAATAATTTATGAGATTGTAATACATAGATTTAAAATCATATTAAGAACATCAATGGCTTGTAAGTTATTAATAATATGATAAAAAATATATGACATTTTTTATAGGGAACCAGTCCATATAACAAGCCTGTGAAGTTTGGTCGTCAACTTTTTTAGTCACCCTGTATATTTCAAAAATAGGTAGACAATTGAGTCAACCATGTTCTAACGTACTAACGTTAATTGAATTGTAATTTATAACCCGTTCAGGAAATATTTGCAAGGGTAGTTGTTCCTTTTTCAGGGAAGATAATATAAGGATGTCAGATAACATGCCGAGAAAGTAACGGCACGGTATGTACCGAAAACTCTTTATGGCACACTATCTCCCATGCTACATTTTTTGTTTTAATCAAGTGAAATTTCCCGTGTAACACCAATGTGAGGGGAAGGGAGATTATAAGAGGTTAGAGTGAGGTCAAAGCGCACAAAAACGCTTAATATCGCTAAACTGGGAAACCAGGGAAAGTTATCAGCCCTAGTACTGGTACATGTCTCGGCGAAATAGAGTTTACCCCTCTTCAATAATAGTTATCTTTATTGCATTTTGACCATTTTTACAAATTGTATTGCACGAGTCAATTACATCTTGTAGAAAAATATTGCCTGGATAAAATTTACTCATTTACTCCATTCTCACACATACAATAACATTTTCGCTCATCCCTCCCTTTCATTCGCCGATCGGTTTGGTGCCCCTTTTTAGTGTTGGTCTGTGTGTGTGTGTGTGTGTGTGTGTGTGTGTGTGTGTGTGTGGGTTCTCCCACCTGTATCTCAAAAACTCGTCTTGACTGTGGTACAATCGTTCTTTTCAAACGCCTCTTAAGTACGCTGAGACTAGGGGAATTTTTCAAAGAGGATTGAGGGTAGGAGGTTTCTGAACAAACGAACACCAGCTTGTGTTGGAAGGTGTTCGTGCACTTTAACGACTTCTTGTCATACACATGACAAATCAGCGTGTGAGTAAAGAGTATAACTTTTGGTTCTTCCTGAAGTTTGCTAATGTCCTCTAAGACAGCATCAGCCCGTTTAGTGTCCCGCACTGGGTCCCCCTAGGGGCCATACACATATTACGTAACGCATTTTTCGGAATTTCATACCTCCCCTCCCCCATGTAACGCACCATAACGCTTGACCATACCCCTCACCCCCCCACAACGTGTTACGTAACTCAATTTTAGTAAGCTTTAAAACAGCTTAAACCTTATAAACATCGTTTTATTAGCAATTTGGAAAATGGATTTCAATGAATCATTAAACTTTAAATGAATTTCTTTTAAAAATTTGTGTAATAACTTATTTCAAAGCAAAATGTATACTAACAAAAAAGACTCTTACTAATAACATAAACAACAAAATAAACTAACTCAGCTAAAACTTAAAAAATTTAATTTATAACTAATAATAATACTGTACAAAACAACTTAACAAACAAAAGATGTGGGTGGCATTGCGCAAGTAATCATTTTACACTCTAAAAAAAATACAAAACAGGTGTAAATCAATACAGAACTTACTCAAAACATTTTACTATTTATTTTTAGTTAAATTGTTAAATATATGGAAGTATTTTTCACTTTAACCTTGATTTAGATATCAATTTGATTATTTTTTATTTTGAAATATTTATAACACTATCAATAGATATGGGAGTGCTCTTATGATTAAAATGTGTGAGTTACGTAACGTTGACCCAAACCCCCCCTCCCTCACATAACGCAGGATAACACTACGCCATACCCCCTCCCCCCTCTTAAGTGCGTTACGTAATATGAGTATGGCTCCTTAAAGTGTATCAGTAGCAGTTGAGACACGCCGAAAGCGATTCTGAGAAAACACTCAAAACATGTGCAGCACGACGGATCTCATATCAATTCGATCATGTGACATCCTCGTTGCTCTAAAGACAAAAACTCCTGAAATCTAAAAGAAGCGTCTGTTGGAGTCTCACGCATGTGATACGATGGGCGAGCTTTTATCGCACAGACAGGAATGAGGAGTGGGGTTTCACTTTTTGTAACTTTGCTGAGTTGCAATAAATTAAAACTTAATTTTTATTGTTATGTGTATTGTGTGTCAAGTACTCATTGCCGGTTTTTATACAATGTTTCGTACTGTCTCAGCATTAAAAAATCATTTATTTATTCTGATGCTTAAGCTGATAAATCAGTCCTTCATTCTATTTACTCTTTCATTTCTTTATTTATTGAATCACTTTTTTACTTCCTAGTTGGACCCAAATCAAACTAGTTCGGACCAAAAGGGAAACCTTTATTATGAATTGTATGACTTATATAACAAAACTGTGATACCTAGTTGTTTCCTTTGATAGACCCACACTAGATTAAACAAAATAATTAATTAAATTTAATAAGATTTCTTTGTATAACAGTAGTTATTGATATTTATTTAAATTTATCAACAAGCTTTGGAAAAACGATTTTATTTAAATCTCTTTGCGTGAAATTTTGAACATATTGTGTTCATGTTTTTCAGATTTGTAAAAGTTAAAACTAAGTTTACATCGCTAAGGGAGTTTTTACTACAGAAGGGGAGTATGAAATAATCTAAATTTATCGGTCCGTTTTAAATTTAGCTGGATACTCCGTCTCAAGTTCTAATGTTGCACAGAATGGTTTCCGTAAGCAAAGTTTTTATTAAAAGTTCCTTGCCTTCCGCTCCACAAGTGATGCTTCTGAGCTCAGCCTTTTTATTTGAAACAGAGTCCCATCTAGAGACGAGAAAAACATTTTACCCTACAAGTTTTATATTTAATATTAAGTCGTGTGAATCAAAATGAGTAAGATATTTGATCACCATGCAGCATACAGCCCCTCGGACTGTATTTGCATATACAAATAATGTAATTAAATTCTAAACGTTACGATGAGTTGTACCTTTGTCATGTGTTCTAAACACGATTGATGTATAATTTTTCCTAAAATCTCAAAAATTAGTGTTGACTGATTTTCTTGGTGTACACTCTAATCTACCCTTATTTTAGCCTATTTCAATTCCTAGATCACAACATTAGTTTCAATGTAAAATTTGACTCATCCATTCATATAATAATTTGTAATCAATTGTCTTGAAATATAAGTCACCAAGCTTATTTTTAAAACAAATGTATTAAAACCCTTATTTTAGTTAAATGGAAAAATCAACTGGTAAAACTAGGAAAGGGGAACTAAATTTGTTAGAAATTTGCAGCCTTAAAAATCTCGTTTTGTTAGAAAAATTCAACCTTTTTAGCAAAAATAATGTAATGAGGTCTGTTATCTATTAGCCTAACATCAAGCTCACCCAAGCAGAGGCTGCACAAAGCTCGATAACTTCATACAACCTGGTATCACTGAGTGACGATTGTTAGTTTCGCTTTATCTGACTTTATCTTCCTCAATGAGGGGGTTTTATTTAAAACTTGTAAATTTTATATTCTCTTGACCAAAGCTCAGATCCATGAGGCTCCATTAGTTTAGTTTAAGCTCATATATTTTAGTATGTTTCCTATAATTTTACATTTTCAAGAATGTAAAGGATAATGTAAAGGAGTGTTTATAATAGTAATATTTTTGTTTGGATATTTTTGGATGACACTTTCAGTTTATATATTAAATAAATATTTACAGTTTAGTTTGGATTGTATAACTTATATGATGCATGTAGCTTACTACTAACTTTATTTTGACTACCTTATATTTAATTTATATCTTAATAATACTTAAGATGGCTGTCTCAGTTAATAACTGTAGCTATAAAAGAGTATAATTGTTTCTTGTTGCGCATAAATCAATACTAAAAAACTCGAACTTCCTTTCCAAATAATTACTTACTTTAATTATAGTTAAGTTAACAGGCTAACATCCTAAATAATTTAAACGCCAATTAATAATAGGTGTGTATTTTTTAAGTACATGCTTTACCACCTTACACACAGTTTTGAATAAAACGTTTGATACGCAATAACTTTAAATTTTTACATTATTGTAGACAAAGATGAATTTTGGTCCTTATATTGTTTTTTTTATCCTACAGTGAATTATAGTTCTGCTTTAACTATTTTTTTAAATCAATTAAAGAAAGAAATAAAAGAAAATAATACAAGTAGGAATAATAAGTAGAAATAATAAAATAAGTAGTAATAGGTAAATTATTTGTATTTTTAGATTGAAAATTACTGATTTACTTGATTACATTAACAACGGACTCATAGAAAAAGTTGGAAATTATTTATTAAGTCAGGTAATTATTTACAGTCAATAAAACGTTAACTTTAGTGACCATGTTACTGATCAGCTATTAGCTGGGACGCTGCGCTGATACTGACTTCTAGCCACGTTGTTTTGACAACAAACTCACAGCCCTTAACAATTAGCAAGTTGTTGCACAAAGGCTGGTTATGCCCTGCACATTGGAGCAGAGAGTGCAGTGTCATTGAGCGTGAAATGCGGAACTTTGGTTTAAAGTGCTCGCACTGTGATGATTCAAGCTAGTGAACCGGCAAACAGTCTGCGGGCAAAGGAAATAATACTGTTTGTTCCGTGATAAATCTGCAGGTAATTAGTTGTTACTGGAAACCCTCCGATAGAACTGTGGCTTAACACAAATCCATCACGTGCTTCACCGTGTCGAAGCTATGACTTCAGAGTTGTCGTTGAAAAGTGTTTCGTACACATTTGTTATGTTCAACTGTCTGTTTTCATAGTCCAATAGGCATGTACGGTGATATAAAGACAGTAGCGATCACACGGGCAGCCAAGGGTGGCCATTCGTGAAAGCTATCTCATAATTCAGGTGGGGTTGAACCTTCGCTCCTCAACGCCTGACTTGCTAGGCTAGTAATCTAACTTTGAGCTCACGAATAAAAGAGAAAGAAGTCGTCTCTTAAGGCTGAAGAAGGAATCTTGGTAAAGAATCGCTGAGAAAGAGATAAATATTATTAAAGAAATATGGATATTGAAAGATGTTTTCATGTTTCGATATTATTTTATTTAATTATTTATTGTCAGCTGTTTACAAAAAGAAATAAGTTGTTTTTTTATTTTGAATTTGTTGAGTTTAGAATGACTTTGTTTTATTTAATGTTTTATTAGATTATGAATAAAAGAGTTTTCTTTGTCAAAGTATTGAAGTGTACATTATTTAACTTAGTTTCGTTTTAACTATATATCCATATAGTTTATTTTCCAAACTATAATTCTAAAAAATATCGTGTTAATTTTTTTAACTATTCATTCAACGTAGATAAGCTGTACTGAGGTAATGGCATATTTGTCAAGAACAATAAGAATGGAGTTGAGTAAAGTCATTAAAATCACAGCCCACTGCCTAATAATATCAGATTCATGAATCTGATTTGGGAGAAAACAGCCTAAATAAATGTGCAAATAACAAAGGCACTAATATATGTGTACGTTTAACTGTAAACGATAATTTTGTTCTAAATGCTGGTTTACTGAGTTTTAAGCAATTTGATGTATTTGCTCTACAAATGGTTTTATAATACATTTAGGTCCATCGCAACGCTCTAAGCAAATTTAATGTTTAAACACGCTTGATATATTTCAGTATTTCTATGGTGCAAGAGCCTATAAAGGAATCGTTTAGGAACCGTATAGGAGCCTATAAAGGAATCGTTACTTCAGTACCGTATTTTATAATTGTTGTACATATAAAAACTAGTATCAATAAATAATGTTTACTTGCTCCCTAATTCGAATAGGCTGTTGCTGAAGTTAAGATGAGCGCAGCCTTGTTTATTAGCTGGCTGTGGGATAGTTAGTATTTACATATTTATAATACAACAAATTATTGCTATTGTTATCTTTCCCTTATATTTTAATCCGCCTCAAAAGTAACGTCAAAATATCTCATAGCTATCAGTCTACTAATTAAATCTTGTAGCGGGGGGGAATGATATCCTGGACTATGCTGCTATATGCACGACGGGGGTTAATTGGTGACCTACTATAAGCAACTGTGGGTAATTAAAGCATAATGTGAGTGCCGGGGACTAATTGACTGGTTAAGGTATGGCTACAGGGGTGGCTAATTGGGCTGCTAATTGGATGATTCAACTAATTAACTGCGGTAACTACAACTGGAATCTGGGCGTGCTGACTCTGCTACTGGTTTGGCTAATTTAGGACTAGCCAACTAAGAAGGCAGGCCGTAGTCTGGCCTAACCATGAACTGCTAAATGGAATTGACATAACTACATGGGGTTGGAAAACGCGACTGGGTGCCCAAGGGCCTATGGATCTTTACCAGACCAGAATGCTATACCAGCCAGCTCTGATGATTGGTATAACTATAAATAACTAATAAATATCCTTCCAAACCTAATACTGAAATTGTTACAAGTGTCTAAACCTGGTAAACTGATAACTGTACTGGATAATATATGAATAACTAAGTTCCTGAATCCAAGCAATGATAGTTAATTAATTAATTGTCTTCTGAGAAGAGGAAAAAACCAGAATCTAACATGTTAATCAAACATGCGGTCGAGACAAGAAGTCCCGACTGGTTTTGCAATTCCTACATTCTCCTGTTGTTTGGGGCAGCCCCAAGGGATTGCCCCTCTGATTGTAGTTTAACCTACCATTTCTGATACTAAAGGCTACTTAAATTATGGTACTTAAGGTTTGATGGTGAATATTTCCGGAGAGCGAGCGGGGAGGGTGATGCTACCGGGAGCCTGCTAGAACGAAAGGGGGGGAGACGCCGCAGAGAATCGCCGTTAAAAGTTCAAAGGATCAGCTGGCTCAACACCGCTGATGGCGTTTGGAGCGGTTATGGAGGCCGCCTACACTATATAAAATAGCGTGACGCTTACCGTCACAACCTAGAGGAAATTCTGAAACCCAGGATTAAAACTTATTACTAGTTACTAAAAACAATATGCTAAAATTATCTATGATTGTCTTATTTTACTGAACTTAAGCAGTGTATGTGTTTAGGGAAAATGTAGTATGTCAAATCCGGGATATTAACAACATCAATTTACAACTATGTTCCAGGAGAGTAAAAAAGGCAATTTCTAAAATCATGATAAAAATATATATTTATGATTGAAATACTACTAATGTTCTTCAGTAATAACTGGCAAGATTTTTAAACATATGTAAAATTAGATTGTTACAGTGTGGGGTATGTTTACGTTAATATATGCAACAATAACGGTTTTTTAAATTTTTTAAGGATATATGCGGGGATATAATACGTTAATATATGCAATAGTGACGTTTAAAAACTATTACTTGTTTTCAAAACTAATTGTTTTATTTTAAGTACAACCCCTTGATTTGAAGTAATAAATAACCTACATTTCCTTTCACAGAAATAAACTGAAGCTACCACCATTAAACCCACTATAACACAGAGACACAAATTGGCACGAGCACAATTACCAACACTATTACCAGTAGTGTGGAATTGACGGTAGTTTCCACAGAATGCAATCACACTATTAATACACTTTGTCGACCAATGTTGTTTATTATTGACAATGGTAATTTATGTTTTAATTAGGTTGGATATATCGGATTTTTCTTTAATGACTGATTTTAAATTAGATAGGTCTTACTCAAGATGGCATTCCCATGAGATCATTAGTAGACTAAAATAACGATAGGTGCAAAACTTAAATTTCTTAACCATTTCTTGAACAATATTATATTTTAAAAGTTTCATTAACTACTTTCTATCCATCCGCATCTACTCGACGTAGATTCAGGAATAAGCACACAACTAATTATATTCTACCAAGTTATGGCCTTTCAAAACTTAAATGCACAGCTCAGTCAGTTAATTGATATTTAGTGCTTCAATATTATGGTCGTCCTATTGTTTTATTTATAATGAAGAATCGCTGTTCGATTAAAATGATATATAGTTTGTGCGGTGTTGTACTCATGATATAAGCACAAAATTTCTTCCCAATACAATGTCATGTTCAAAGGAGTAATAACAGAGATTAAATTAAATTGCTCCATTATAAATTAACCTATTAAGGTGGTAATTTTATTCTATTCGCTACGGGATTTGATTGGTGCTTCACTCTAGCAGCAAAATCTGTAACTAATGTCTGCGGGCAACCACCCGCTGACTAAAATCGTCGTTACATATAATTCTATAAGCGAAACTTGTAAGTTAATATTGTGGGAGTTTGGTAAATCGCAAGATGATTGAAGACGCCTAAAATTAAAGGTCTTGATCCAAGGGTCTCGGGGAAAATAACGGTATATCTAAAAAGCTACCAGCAAACGAGCAATAACGTTAAACATCCCCCATAAGAAAACCATGGGGATTTAAAAACGTCTGATTTGTTTACATTAAAACATTTGATTATGTATCTGCTTTGTTAGTGAATTTCCTATGGAAAAGTGAACTATTAGCATGACCCGCACGGTGAAACTTAAGCCCGGGACCACCATAGAAGTTCCTAACATGACCCCCGGAACACGTTTTGGGGGGTCGTTCAAAATTATATATATATATATATATATATATGTATATATATTTATTTATATATATATATATATATATATATATATATATATATGTGTGTGTGTGTATGCACTCTGGCGGTCGCAATTTTTGTCCAATTTGGTAGGGATGTTCCTTTCTATAATCAGTTGGACAAGTTCGTTGGGCATAACAATCGAAAAACTCTAAACCCCTTTTTCGGGGATTATTCTATCAAATTTTGAGTTTTTGGGCCCAAAAAGGGTCAGAAAAGCCCCGGACGTAAAATTAATTCTTAAGGTAAGATATGAATTAGTAAAGCGAAAGTTTTAAGCCCTCTCTCGTCTTTATAGCATAATTATTTACCGAGTTATTAAATAAAATGTATATCGGCTAAACACAGTACACTCTGTCTTAAGGGGTTTTTACATTAGAAAAGCATGTTATTCATTTGTTGGTGTATTTTTATCATCCCCAGCAACCTCGCGCCTACTTTCAAGCCTGACTGGACCTTCTCCTAACCTTATAATGCGCAAAATTGTATTCCTAGCATCGCAGGTAAATGAAACCAGGAGCATCAGAACACCCAACAAAATCAATGTTTTCAGATTTCAATAAATTTGGATGTTTTTACACGGGTTTTGAGTTTTAAAAGTTTCGTATGTGGAAATTCACTTCCCCCACGTCAGTGTGCTGCGTGCGAACTCGTTTAAGATCTGACATGTGTTCCTACTTATATTATTTTATTTATCTTAGCATGCAAAGAGTAAAAGAAATCAGATGATAAAGAGTATTGGAGCAAGGTTAGGGGCTATTGCCCCTTCAAGCCTCTAGTATCATATAATTCACTTAATAGTGAAAATTAAAAGTTACGTAATTCAACAAAAAAATATATTTTAAGAAATTTAAAGCAAAAGATTTGTCATGTTTAAGGACTTCACAATTGTATTTCCCCTCTGAGACTAAGTAAGCTGACACTGACGTAAGCTTAGAATCCAAAATTAAATTAGAATTTTAGTGACATTCAGTCTAAAAGGCAAACCTACAAAAAATCCACCTTTTATTAAGGAGTATCTGTAATCTCTTGTAAACTTTAGGTATAGCTATGCAATTATGGTCCCTTCGGTCTGTTATTTAAGGCACAAAACCCCATTTCATGAAATACAATAGTTTACATTAATTATATCTGAGTAATAACGACTTTTTCATTGCGTGGTACGTGATTTTATAAATACAGTATGTAATTTAGTTACCATCCTCTATATTAAAAGAAACTGTTTTTTTTTTTCGGAAAGATTCTGAGACAACCACTTGTTGGGTGTTAAATTTTACATTGGAACAAATATTACCATTCAATTTCAATAAACCTGCTTAGAATACTTCAGTTTTGGTCAAGAAATGAGTATTATGGTTGAAATTAAGAAAAAATAGGCTTGACCCCCCTAATAACAATGAGTGTACGTTTATTTACCCTGACAACCCTTCCATGCACTTCTCAGTAAAGTTGGGCCTTGGTAGACTCATGTTTCTCTTTCGCGTAATATCTGCTGTACACTGTTGGAAAACGTGTTTAAATGTTTTTTGTCTCAGTAAATATATTGCAAATACTCGGCATAGATGAAATTCTTCAGCAGATCATAAAGAAAGCAGATCACGGAGTCTTTAACCGTGATGTTTGTCTGTCTCTTGATCCACCTAACGCTAGTATGTCGATAAAACTTGATCAAATATAAGAACGACTTCAATTTTAACTCAAAGTAAAAAACACACTTTTACGTCATAAAAAACACGTACAATGATCATTAAGAAGCTATTTCAATTTCAAGCACAACGACAGTAGTTGTAAATCCAATTACAGCGTTTGTCATGTTCTGTTAAAGCTTTATAATTAATCCTAATACCTGATACCTGTTTTGTAGCTTTATTAATACCTAACATTCAATATAAACAGGTTAACATACCTTGACGTCAGCAAATCCTTAAGCAAGGAATGGCTGATGTCAAGGTATGTTAACCTGATTACATTGATAAAACAATTCCGGAAGGCTTCAACATGAATAAAGTAACATTCAATATTAAACGAATATTTATAACTTAAACAATATGTACCAGTTGCCTTTAAAGTGTCAGATATTTAATTTTTATAGTTTTGTTTTTATAACTTTCAATATTTAACACCCAACGGAATATTTTCTCAAATATTTATAAATTTAATCCAAATGAGACCGAGATTTATAAAAACTCTGTGAACAAAAAAACCAGAAAGCAAACACGAAGACTGTCATAGCGGTATGTTAGTAAAAAGGAAGATTGAAAGTGGTTCCGGAAATTGATCAGATCAAGATCTTAAAGACGATAATCTGGAAGATTGATTTGTCAGTTGAGCGGATCAGACTTCAGCCAATATCCGATTATTTCGATCCGACAGGCAGGGACCATGGGAGTACTAGCTCTGATTGCTCTGATGTTACTTGATTGTTAACTTTTGCAAAACATTCACTATTAAATTACGTTTGCAGTTTGCACTAGATTTATTATTTAACTGTGTTTATTAGTTTAAATGTTTCCTACACCTCGTTCAGCTTTGCATTATTATTTTAATTAGTTTATTTTTTAAGTATTTTGCAATAAGTTAAATTAAAGTTTTTGTTGCTTTTTTCAAGACGTTGGTAGCCTAAAGGCGGTCCCACACTTATCGCGAACACGCCCGAACATTCGGCCGAAATCCGAATGTTTAGAGTATTTATTTTTTTGATTTATTTGGACTTTACCTATCGCTTCTAGTGTTTAAAACTACACTACGTTTCGGGAGGTAAGGAAACTCCTCCCGTTATCAAGTGAACCCTACTTACATCTAAATATCAAACTCTTACACCTAACTAACCTACATTTTTTTTTTTTTTGTGCGGTTTGGTTGTGGATGGACGTGAGCCCGTTTCCCGTGTTTGCCCGTCAGCTTGGAGGCCACGATGCAGAACAGGTAATGTATTGTCAGTTTTTCATTTGTTCGTATATATAAATGTTGTGTTAGTGTATTGTATTCGATTTTTTGTATATATATATTTGTTATCTTTCTGTTAGTCAAATTAAATTGTAAAGGAAAATATTAAAAAAATGTAGGTTAGTTAGGTGTGTATATAAATTTTGTGTTAGTGTATTGTATTTGATTTTTTGTTATCTTTGTGTTAGTGTAAATTAGAATGTAAAAGAAAAATCAAAAAAATCCAAAAAAATGTAGGTTAGTTAGGTGTAAGAGTTTGATATTTAGATGTAAGTAGGGTTCACTTGATAACGGGAGGAGTTTCCTTACCTCCCGAAACGTAGTGTAGTTTTAAACACTAGAAGCGATAGGTAAAGTCCAAATAAATCAAAAAAATAAATTCAAATCCATCGCTATTATGAGTTTCAAAAATACAGTTTAGAGTATTCGCGAGAATTGTGGGAGCGCCTTCACTTTGCCCGTTCATTTAGACCACGGATTTGTCTATTCGAGGAACATAACATCTAAGCAAGGTATGAGCCGTTACAATACGAGTTGACCGGGAATAATAAAATAAACTTGCTTGGTTTCAAAGGCCGTCACCTTGACCACTAGGCCAACGACTCAATTTTCCCCTTTAATGTTTTTTCTCTGATACATATCGTACAACGGTTTTTAAGTGTCTATTAAACATTTGTATTTTAAGCTGATAATTTGCATTTAGAATGCATGTAATCTAATACAAGTAAAGCAGTACCATCTTTAAAGCTGTAACCATGGCTGTAACCGAGACAAAACCCTGTAATATGGGATAACAGCAAATTACCTAAGATCCCTACATGTATCAAATTACTGAATTTTAAAAAATACTTAGGACTTCACCTTAATGACCTTTGAATTTATAATGCAAAATCGGAAAGCATGTACAAGATACATCTTTACTCTCCTAAAGAATATTATTAGACATGTTTTTGGACTCAACCTTGTAAGAATACGTTTCGCCAGTATTGGCTCTTCAAATTTCCATCCATAAAAAGTTTTGTAAGGCTAATTTTTTCATGAAAAACCAACGGCTCTTTGAGTCAAGAATATTCACAGCTAATTCTCGACGCCAACGTTTAAATCTCACGATTCCGAAACATAAAACGGCATTTTATAACTACTGTATGTTTATTGTTGCACTATCGAACTCCATAATGCGTTGCCAGATTGCCTAATAAAGGTGGAGATACCATATGATACATTTAGGAAAACCCTTAAGGCCTATTTGCTGAGAGGGGCTATTTACAATGTTCATATCCATGATTACCTAAGTGAATTATAATTTAGAAGTGTTGACTATTTTCTTGTTTAATAATGAACATCATTGAACTTGGTATATCTAGCAAATGGTTCAAACCAATACTTGTTCAGTTTTTAAGACATCAGAATCTTGATAGGTTCTCTTTCTATCACCCCCATATAAATAGCGCTTCCGTCTTGCTTCGGTCTTGTTTCTGATTAGTTACTTGTATTGTTAATAAAAGTTGTGAGGAATGTAGTTATTTAATACCAAGTTATTGGGTGATAAAACTAATTTTCTTCTATTAGGGATCTTATAAATAGATTTAAAACCATGCTTTGTCAATGTAGGTAAAATTTGAAAAAAGTACATTATGTATTTGTATTTGAATTAAAAGTCTTTAATTTAGCAATTAAAGGTTATAATATTTGATTTGAAATTTTAGAAATATAATAGCAACTATCCTAAGAATATTTTCCTTTTCAGTGTTATTATATCAATGACTAATTTTTAAAGGTTGTATAAACACATAAATAAATATAAATTAAAAACTTTAAATATGTAAAATTTTTATCAGTAAAGAAATAAGTTATATTTTATTTGATAACAATTCTTTTATTTGCGAACACCGCATCAACGGGATATCTTGGAAAAATAGAAATTGTCCGCATACCCTTTTCAAGTTAAAAGACGGCGCAGTAGTAATAACAATTTATAATCCTAACAAATTACCTCCAATCCCCTTAATTTGAGAACAGAGTGACAAATTTTGGCGTAACAAAATGATTATCTACAAAAAACTAGAAAAAGTTCACAAATGAGACTTGTTACCGCGAACTTGACCTCCGCCAACGCCAACTCAGCTCGCTCAGAGGCGGCACAAAGCTGAATTCCCGGTGCACCTGATAGCGCGGGGACTGGCTTTGTGGCGCGTTTGACTAATGGTAATTGTTTGTTTTGCTTCATCTAACTCTCTTTCTCACTGAAGTTTGTTTCAAATTTAGCGTTTACAAATGTTTTGTAGTTTGGACAAAATTATTTTTCGGAAACCAATAACTGAACTTGTTTACATTATAAGTGTTCGTGTTATAAGTGTAAAGGTTTACAATTTATACGTTTGCACTAATTCAACTATGCATTGTTTAAGAAACTGTTGCGGACATTTACTATCACTGAATGAAAAAATCTAGTTTTACTTATTTTGTTTGACTGCTTTTTACTTTCTCCCTCTATACATATTATATGGAGAAAGTATTGTTTTCGTCAAAATTTTCGAATTTGAGTTGTTAGTGGAAATATTCGTTTTGGTGCTCCCTGAACCCAAAAAAGTGGTTTTTACGTGATGTCTGTCTGTGTGTGTGTGTGTGTGTGTGTGTGTGTGTGTGTGTGTGTGTGTGTGTGTGTGTGTGTGTGTGTGTGTGTGTGTGTGTGTGTCCGTGTGTGTGTGTCCGTGTGTGTGTGTCCGTGTGTGTGTGTGTGTGTGTGTGTGTCTGTGTGGATGTGTACAGAGCTAGAGCCCTAACCATTGGGCCGATTTTGATGAAATTTGGTATGTAGCTACTAATCCACGATATCCCCAGGTGTTTTTTGCATTTTTTTGAATTTTTGATTTTTAAGGGTAATTATCCAACAAAAACCGCCAAAAAACATAAAAAATCCAAATTTCTCAAAAACGGCTCTAACGATTTTGATTAAACTTTAGTCGTTTGTAGAACTTTAGTTTTCCAACAAAATGACACCACCCGCAGTCCTGTAAAAATTCGGGTTCAGAAATTACAGGACTTAAAACATCCAAAATTCAGTTTTTTGGATTTTTCATAAAAATACATAAATATAAAAAAATATTACTATTCACTATTAAAAAGAGCTCAAAAAACTAAATAATTTAGTATTTTGAATTACTCTTCTACGACTGCTGGTTTAGGAGAAAATTGAAATTTTCATTTTGCGGTAAACACAGTACGTTGTCCAATGTTATTCTTATGGGGAATACAAAAATTACTATTTCTCTCTTATTTACTGATCAATTTCATTCAAACTTGATATGCTTGTCAATTTAGCATTGACCAACAGAGTTAATTCGAAATATGTTGCCCCTTAATCACCCTGGGGGGGAATAGTGGGCATTTCCCCTCTTAAAACCACAAGTGCAGCAATTGATTCTGTAGTGCCTCCAAAGCAGGGATTTGGGTGGATGTTCTTTAAAACAACTTGTTCACAAGATTTTCTGTACATTCGACCGTGCTTTGTATTCTATATTTAGTAAATAAAAAGTAATTTATTCATTAAAGTAGGGCTAAAAGGGAGAAAGTATGTGTCAGTTTCCTGATACCGTTTATTTCCTTATTTTAATGTTTTCTGATTCTTTGTCAAACCTAGTTGTGAATCTTTCTCATTCAGTGATGACAGATGTCCGCAGTTATATTAAATAACATAAACTCGTATCATCAACAGGAGCTCCGAACGTAAATACGTAATTTATACTAAACTCAGTAGCTTCAACAAACAAAATCACAAAATATAAGTTGTCATGTTCGTGCACAAGAGTATCAGTAAGAGTATTCTTATAAGTCAACTCCAATAGTAATGATAATTCTTCAAATTAATCTTGCTTTAAGTTGATAAGGTAAGGATGTTATACAAATGTAACACGGCCTAAGGGATCTATTTTTTTAGTCTTTAAGCAACTAGTTATGTGAAAGAACTACTTACTCATACAAAGTAAAAGGAGGGATTGTTTAACAAGTATTTTTTTTCACGCCAAACATTAAGTAGAGAGATTCGTGGCTTCCCTTCACTAAAAAATACTAATTCGCTTCTTTTTCAACGTTTTTCATAAATGGATATGTTTTTTTAGCGCATTTCCCCTAAAGGGAAGAAGCTATTACCTAGGTGGCATGGTAAGACTTAAGCCCGAGACCATGATAACTTTTTGTTTTGAGGTCCCCAGATGCCAAAAACACTATTCGTTCAAATGTATATGTAAATATATAAATGTATATATGTCCGTTACCGTGATAACTTTTGAAAGAAGCACCCGATTTTGATGAAATTTGGCACAAATGTGGAGAGTAACATTTATGACTTTAAGTTCGAAAACCAGATCGATCGGTCTATGGGAAGGGGGTTTTATGGGGTTTTAAAATTTTCCAAATATCAGTTTTTTGAACTTTTTACCATAAAAGTTTAAAAACACTAGATTTTGGTTATAGCCATTGTATAGATCTTAAAGAAACAAACAAGTATTATTTAGTATTATTAAGTATTATTTAGTATTTTGAATCATTAAGCTAGGTTTAGTTGTTGTGGAGAAAAGTAAAAAATGTGCCCAAAAAATTGACCATGTTAATCTTATAGGAATACGGTTTTTAGATTTTCCTCAGAAAAGTTCACTAAAACCTCCACGTTTCTTTCTACCAATAAGTTTAGCTCTACAAAACAATCATTGTGGCGTTTTAATTTTTGCTTTATGTCCAACCATTGCAGTGATATTCAAAGTGCTATACACAGTACGTTGTCCAATGTTAGCCTTATGGAGAATAAATAAAATGTTATATTTCGATTATATATGTATGTTTATTGATGAAACTTGGTGTGTGGCTTCAACTAGTTGTGGTATATTGATATAAGTACCAAAAAATGTTTTTTGTTGATTTGTCCCGGTAGCAGCAAACCTGCATACTCGGCCCCCATGTTATTCATATGGAGAATAAGTAAAATTTTATATCTCCCTTAGTATGAACCTAAATAATTAAAACTTGGTATGTAGCTTCACCTGGTTGAATTATATTGATAATTGCAAAAAACACATTTCTTATCTTCTTTGTTGCAGCGAACCTGCATACTCAATTATAATGTTATTCTTATGGAGAATAAATAATATGCCACATATCACTTATTAAGGAATGTATTTTTGTGAAACTTGGTAAGTGGCTCTAGGTAGTAGTGATACCCATATATATATATATATATGCATTGGAAATTCGCTGAGTACGCAGGTTTGCTGCGACGGGGCATTTATAGTTTAATAGCATGTTTCCATTTTAAGTACAGTTATTCAAATTAACGTAATGTTTATTACGACCACTACATAAATTATTTCTTTATTCATCCAAAATGAAAGTCACCATAACACAATCGATTACCAACAGGTAAGAAATCATTCAATACTACCAACGATTCAATGCTATACATACAGTTCAAAATAACACGGTATGAGCCAACAATAATGTAGTTTGCTGCAACAGGCATTAAAAATAACATACAATAGAGCAGCTGTTAGCATTAGGTCAGTATAATATGCCAGAACGGACAAATATTTGATCTATTTTAATTTTAAAATATTCAAACAGTTATACATAGCTCAATTGTAAGCGTAAACTTTTATCTTACCCATATAAAAGCTCAAGATTCGATAGCTCAGTGATAATGTGCTTATTTACATGCTTGGATCATAAAAACCAATGTTTTACTTTTAACCATGTTGCAAACAATTTAGTCTCAAGTTCATACTACTTTTACAAAATGGTTTATTGTGCCCTTGACTCTTTTATCAAAGAGCAAACATTATTTTTACTTGTTTATTATAACTTTATAACGAGTCTTAACGGTTTTGACTGCAACAAATGTGACGATCGAATGTAGAATGAGGAGAAGTCGCTCCCTAGAGAAATTAGGAGGCATTTCTATAAGGCGGCGTCATGTTTTGCTGTTACAGGAACTGTCCAATTTAGTTTTTCCATGAAAAATAATTCAAACTAAATAACACTTTCAATATCTTGTTTGTGTAACCAAATTAAGTTGCCTTAGATATCCTTGCCTGTGATACCCTATTGTGTTTTTGCGAAGACCTTTCGTTACCGATTACGTCAATTGGGGAATCAAAATAACTGTTATAGGTATGCATTACAAAACCTTTAAACGAATAGTGCTACAAAAACTGTGAATGTAAAGTAATCTGGCTGTCAATACAGAGTGATACAATTTAACAGTAATAATAGACGTCTCAAGCAGTATGTTTCTAATTAATCTCCTTTAGCAAGCGATCACTAAATCCACAGCAATTTAAAGTACTAACAATAATATTAAACTAATCATATAACTAAAGGTTGTATGCATAACAATTGTGTATTTAATATGAGAGAGTTATTTTAAGGATTTTCATATAATCATTCGAACAAGAGACTTTTTAAGAAAAAGCACAAGTTTGTCTAATAAATATTTAAAAGTTTTCAAACCAACCTACAAGGAGATAAACCAACTTCAACTCTTAATATTTGCTACCCACTGTCACTAAATTTAAAACATTTAAACTTCCATTGATTTACTTAATATATTTTGAATAATTCTGCCGTCGTGTTTTCTAGTTTATTTACCTAGCAGCTTAATTGTGCTACTTGAAATACATGTAAAATGATTCAGATTGTCAATAGCTTACATCTGATGTAACTATTATGGGCGAACTTGAACTTTACTAAGTACGTTGTACGAGTGAAAAACCAACATGACAGATGTGTGGTAGCAAAGGAGTCTAGTGCTCATGCGCCACCAGGCAGCACCACGGTGACTGGGCTCAGTCAGCTGACAGTTCTCAGTAGATGCAAGTCTATACGTGCCGTCCCAAAAACATTACATCACCATCAGTTCATTTTCAATCTTAGTTCAGTTCAGTATAGTATAGAATAATTTAGTACGTTTGTATATTATTATGAAGTAGATGTAGATATTCCGCCCAGCGCGGCGGCGGCGTGGCGCGCGGGTAACAAGAAAAGCTGTCAAATGTATGCAGCCAGGTTAGTAGCGCGCAGCCTTCCACTCCCACTCCCAACCTCTCCCCCCTCTTCATCACTCCCTCCCCAACCCATGAGCGGGCTGGTTTAGTACAAACGTCTATTCCCTTACAAGATTCTTTCACGGATTTAATTTAAAGAATAAGCTTCAACTTAATATATGTTGCAAGTGACACAAGGGTCCTCTATGCCTAGCGCACGCGTCATCACTCCCGTGATACACTACATCAAGTAATCTCTCCCGATTTATAGTACACCTTATAGACATTCTACTTACACTCCACCATGTAGTCTCCCTGTTGGTCTAGAACCCTCCAAACGCCACTACTGCCTCGAAGTAAAAATTATTCAGAGGTGATGACAAAACTACACCAAGTCACGAAAACAGCCTTTCCTGTTATGTAAAATCCCCAAAAGGCAAAGTTCTGTGTTTAGTCAATTTACATTTTCTTTAATAACTCGGTATATATGTGTGACGGAATAAAGAGAGAAGGCTTAAATTATTTGGCTGTTTACAGTCCACCGCGTTATATCTATTTATATGCTCCGCCATGGGCCTTGGCGTGTGCGTGGGACGTGTCAAGCAATGTAAGGAATGAGCTGCTTCAATACAATGTCACACTAGGATTCGAACCCACATCAGGACCGCTTATGTCCGTCTCCCTAACCACTATGCCAACGTGAATAATAAACTGATAATACATAGTTTATGGAGGAACAAACTGAGTGGTTTTTAAACGGTTGTTCTCGATAAAAGAAAGTAATATAGGTAAACAAAAATCAAACCACGTGGAGTTGCAATATCCAATAGAACATTTGATTAAATGTTGTCTCGTTGTTTGGCCCCACAGTGATCAAACTCACTCACGTCTACAAACTGATTAGACGAACATTTTTTACAAGAAACTCATGCAAAAATCGACCAAGTAATAACTTATATTTCTTAATTACTAAATTTGGATTTGATCTAATCACAAATCTAGTTTTGTAAATGTACGTAACAACAACCGTAAGTGTTTTGTTTTTATGTAAAAAAAAACTATAAAATAATATTTTTCTCGGACTTCTTGTTTTTTTTATAAACAGTATTGATCTTGAAGATGGTTTGTAAATTATTCTTTTTCGCGTGCCAAACAGATATTGCCACCCGAAACGACCACAATGAGCATGTATCAGAAACAGAGGATGTTTACGATTTATCTGAAAGTTAATCAACTATTTAATTATTGTTAATCAATTAATGCACACCTACTTTTGTATTTACAAACATTAAAATGCACTAAGTACAGATATTTCTAAGTGCACTAGAAATTAGCGGCAACATATTGCTCTTAATTTTACGCATATTAATACGCCTGAAATTAACAAAAACTGACCACGTATACAGTTTACAGAACTCTGACAAACACGGAACGTTGCTATGAATATTTTAAACACTAAGCCAGGTGGCTCTCTTTATTTTAAGTTGATCTTCAATTTCACGGTCTCGTGGTCCTTTCTCCTCATTTACGAAATGACTCCGGGCACTTTTCTTTTGGATTTAGCTAAATCTTTTAAATATAAATTCCAATTAAATCTAACTAGTGTTATAACGGACAAACGCCAGATCTTTTAATATTGATTTATTTTCTATTTCAACCGACATATGCAATACTTTTAGTTATTAACACCAATTTACGCACTAAGACAATCATAGTCAGAGTCCAATTCAAAACTCAATTAAACTCTGAAGATGATCTTAATGATAAAACTGGTAAGTTTTTTAATAACAATATTAAAAGGGTACTCTGGTTGACTTTTTTAATATAAATAATCTTAGTAGCCCTGACTTGTGAACATAATTATACAATTATTTTTATATTAAAACTATGTACTGTTTAAAATAATGTTATACATATGGTTTTTCAAACCACCCAATTCATACTATTTACTACTGTCATCACTAAACAAATCGATATCTGTAAGATAACTTTGGGACGTTGATGCTCATGATAAGAAACTCTCTAATGGGGTTTTGAAAGGGATTTTTGATGCCTATATATTATACGTATTTAACTACACACCTGTACTTCATGCACAATTCAAGCTAACTCGATTCAGGAGTGCCTGATTTCAAACGGAAAAGAGGTTGTAGGAGGCAAAAGCAATCCCTTTTTATAATGGTATAACTTTTCTGGGCTATAAACTATGTTCTTGATCTTTGTAGAGAATTATGCACCACATGTTATAAAAAACGTTTTTATTTAATTTTGAACCTACTATATGTTTTAAAGTACATCACTTTAGTATACGGAATAATTCAATGGTATTGTTCTCATTGAAAACTTCTTTTGAGTTAGAAAAAATTGAATAACCAAAAATGTGCAACATAATTTATAATTTTAAAACAGCAACAAACCTGTTATTAAAGAGAAACAACTTGGTTGGTCTTAGTTATTGAACAAAAACAGTAATTATTAAAACTACACAGTTATTGTGGATGAATGCAAATTAACTACTCCATAAACATAATAAATATTCGGGCAATTAAAATGTAAATTTTTCAAACTGTCCTGATTAAATATATAACAGTGCATTTATTGCTAATTTAGTAAAAAAATGTCTCCCCATTTAGTAGAAACTTTACTAATCAGTTTATCTTTAGTTTAAAAGGATATGTCATAAATAATAGTTGTATATAATGTGTTCACTTAACAATAAATAGCGAAATAACAATTAGGCACGAGTTATGAACGATATTTCTCGTCAAACTGTACCAATGAAAAAGGTTTACAGACATTTTGATCAGGTTTGCTGAGTAATATGTTTCACAATATAATGGGATTATTTGTCCGTTAATAAAATAGTTATGATACGTTATACCCAATTAACTTGACTTCCAGCAAGAACTGTCACTTACAACGACTCAGGTATAATGTTTTTATGTAAAGTTCGAACAAAGACAAAAGACGGGGACGAGCAACCATTTTAGATATAAAATGCATATTTAGATTACTGAAGATACTAATACTGATTACTGATTTAGATTTTTGATATTTTACTACAAATTCAATATTTAAAAAAACTTGTCTTGCAAAATTTGTATCAATATCATCCCTGAAAAAATGAATGGTTGTGTTATGTATATGATGATATATATCATGTTTATCCTTCAATTAATAAAAGATGTTTCTGAAATAAGACATTTTATTTTAACAAAATTGAATCGTACTAAGACAAACATATGATTTGTTTTTGGTATTTATAAACAATAGTTAAGAAATTATAAAACACAAGATACAATATATTGAAGTATCTTACACCTCTCCTTCCAAAGAGAGGCCATAGAGTAACAATAAGGTGAAGTTTCATAAGTTGTTTTTCTGCTGGTTTCCTTGCTCTAGTAGAACGTCTTAAAAACACAGAGTTATGCTCAGGAAGCACCTCAGCATTGTCTGACGTATTATTTATTACTGGCTCCTCAGCATTGTCTGATGTATTATTTAATGATGGCTCCTCCCCAACATCTAGTTGCATACCCTCTTCAACACAATTTTTCTGGAGTATCTACTCACACAATGACCGTCCTGACACAATGACCGTCCTGATGACAAAAATCACGTGTTATTCGGTCCAAATGACGCCTTTTTTGCCTTGTTAGTTTGTATTTCATAGTTTCTTGGGCCTTCTTGCCTGATGATTTTTCCAGAGCTCCACTTGTCATTATATTTGTACGATCTGTATGCAATGGGTTCATTTTTAAGATAGTTTCTCCATTTATCAGTTTCCATTTCTGAATCATACCTTTGGTTAATTTGATTTGAAAGATTTGAATACAATAAATCGATTTTTGAGCGAATTTGACGGCCGATAAATAAATGGGCGGGAGACTGTCCAGTCGTGCTATGAGGTGCTCTTTGGTAAGCCATCAAGTCCCTTTGTAATTTTAACTCAACAGAGCCTCAAAGTGCATTGCTCTTATGGATTCCTTTAAATCTTGGACGTAGCGTTCCACCTTTTCATTAGTAGCAGGATGATAAGGTGCAGATATTTTGTGACGAATTCCGTTTGACTTCAAAAACTGTTGAAACTCATAAGAAACAAACTGTCCTCCGTTGTCTGATACCAGAATGTCAGTAATTCCAAATTAACCAAAGAATTTCTGAAAAACTTCTATAGTTTGATGAGTACTTATAGTTTTGTTATAATCTCGGGCCATTTGCTGAATTCATCGACAATCAAGAAAAAGTAATATTCATAAAATATTCCTGCAAAGTCAACATATATTCTTGCATTGGTCTCGTAGGATACTCCCAATGGTGGACTGGTGCTTTAGGTGGTTGATGACATCCCAAACAATTTAAAGCTAAGTTCTCAATATTCGTGTCAATTTTTGGCCACCAAACGTAGGAACGGGCTAATGCTTTCATGCGTACTATTCCAACATGAGCCTCAAGGAGTTCTTTTAAGATTCTTGGATGAAGTCCCTGAGGAATTACTATACGACTTCATTTTAATAAGCATCCAAGCTGCACTGACCATTCTTGTTCACTGGAGGACATTGGGTGTTGGGTTGGTTCTCCCCTGATTAAAGATTGATAAATATGCTTGAATTTATGATCTGACTGGGTTTGTTTAGCAATCTCTTCTGCTGTGACTGGTAAGGTAAAGATTTGTTCAATTTCGTGGATATCAGCTGAGTCGAGAATAGTTGCTTCCTCAAAATTTTTCGGGAGTCTGGAAAGTGCATCAGCATTGCTGTTGTCTTTTGTGGACTTATATTTGATGTCAAAAGAAAAACTTGTAGAAATATTGCGTAATGTTGTAATGTTGTGGCGGTCATGACTGGTATTCCATTTTTTGGTCCAAAAATCGATACCAATGATTTGTATAGTCATTAAAGTAAAGTGTCGTACATACAGGTATCATAAAAGTGTTTTACACCAAAATATATAGCCAACGCTTCTTTCTGTATTACACTGTCCTGTTTTGTGTTTGTGATAACGCTTTGATGCAAGTACAACTGGCCTTTCACTTCAATCCGGAAAACAGTGAAAGTATTGCTGATGTTTCAGACTGACTAGCATCAGTTGCCAGAACAAGTGGTATAATTGTGGATCAAAATGGCATATTATATGTATAGACATAATTTCTTCCTTTACCAGTTGAAACGTTTGTTCACAGTCTTCATTCAAATTAAAGGGTACATTTTCTCTTGTCAAGTTTATAATTGCATGTAACTTCCCAATTAAATTTGGAATAAAGTTTCGGTAGTAGCTTATCAAACCAATAACCTTTCTAACCTCTTTCAGGTTGCTTTGTCTACGCAGATCACGTATAGCTTCAATGGCATGTTTACTTTGACTTATTCCTTTGGATGAAACGTGATAACCAAGGAAATCAATTTCGGGAACAAGGAATTGAGATTTTTTTACATTTCGTTATCATTATCTTTGAATCGACTTAATACTGCTCGTAGCCGTTTTAAATGTTTTTCTTCATTAGGTGCCGTTATTGTGACGTCGTCACAGAAAACATCAACCCCATCGATGCCTTGTAGAATGTCTTCTATGGCTGATTGCCAGGTAGCTGGAGCACTAACAATTCCAAAAGAAAGAGGATTTACACGGTATAAGCCCTTGTGGGTATTAATTGTTAGTAACTCTCTAAATTCTTCCTTAACAGGTATGTGTAGGTAAGCTTCCGATCTGTCAATTTTAGTAAACTTAGTAGATTTACCCATTCTTGCTAAAATGTCATCGATACGAGAAATACTGTGTTGAGGAATAACCAAATGGGGGTTGAGAGTTAATTTATAGTCTCCACATAGTCGTGTATTTGCTTTAATAATTGGTACAACTGGTGTAGCCCATAAGCCCTGATTTATTTTTGTAATTATACCCTCTTTTTCTAGTCTATCAATTTTTGCGCTAACTTTCGGTAACAAAGCATAACGTAACGGTCGTGCTTTTTCGAAAACCGGTGTTGTGTTAGGTTTTAAATGAAGATAAGCTTCTCCCCCTTTGAAAAAAACCCACTTTAGGTTCAAAGATTGATTGTATTTCTGTCAAGATGCCGTTCACTTTAGGATCAGAATGTTTAACATGATTGAAATTGGCTCCTTGAACTTGACTTACGTCAGACCAGTTAATTTTAATCGATCTGAGCCATTCTCGACCAAATATGGTATCACGCTTTCCCTCAACGATATACAATGGAAGGTATTTCGTTTGGTTATTGTAACACACCTGCACTATGGTTTTACCCAAAGGAACGAACTCATTTTTTTAAATCCCTCAAAACAATGTCAGGTTGCATTAAAGGTCTGTGTTTTGGAAAATATTTGTAAAAGTTACTGTGTGGCATTAATGTTACTCCTGCTCCTGTATCTAGTTCGAATGGCATTAATTTTCCATTAATTTTGACATTTAACTTAATTTTCCTAAACTTATCCACTGGAACATTCATCGAACAAATATCAACGATATTTGCTTCATTATAGGAAAGATTTTATTTTTTTCATTATGCATATGATATCATATCATCTTGCGCTAGGATTACTAAAGCAAACCTTTGACAAGTGTCTTGATTTATGACAGTAATTACGAACGGTATTTTTGTGTTTACAATCAAACATACATTCATGTGATTCCCCACAACGATAACATTGTCTGGGACTTGAACTAGGCTTTTGAACATTGTGCTGATGTAAAACATTCAAATTGACTGGTGTACTTGAGTTTTAATTTTTAATTTTTGATTGAATTGACATCGAATCGTTTTGAACTTTTTCTATTACTTGAGCCATGTCTAAAGCCTTTTCGAAACTTAGACTACTGCCACTTAAGGTAATTAATTTAGTTTGTATCCTGTCATCCCTAAGAACAAGGATGAACTGATTTCGCAGAGCTTTATGAAGAAACGTACCAAAATTACAATACCTAGACAATCTTCTAAGGTCAGATGAGGATTCACCAACATTTTCACCTTCTTGTTCTTGGTCTAGAATGAAATGTAAACTCTTCTGATACTTCATTTGATTTGGTGCAAAATGTGAACTTAAGGTCTGAATAATCTCAGCATAGGTTTTAGTTAGTGGTGATTCAGGATGTAATATGTCCCTAAGTTTACTGTAAGTACCCCAATGCAGAGTAGAAGTGTAATTTTGTTCCTATCATCAGAAGTTTTATTGTATAAGAAAGATATTTCTAACCTCTCAATGTACATTTCCTAAGATTATTTGTTTGCATTGAAGGGTTCAATCAACATTGAAGTAGTCATTTAAAAATTGCCAGTAGTAAATGAAGTATTTTCACTCACCTCCATCGTCACCTTTTGATATATATCATGTTAATCCTTCAATTAATAAAAGATGTTTCTGAAATAACACATTTTATTTTAACAAAATTGAAACTAGTACTAAGACAAACATATGATTTGTTTTTGGTATTTAGGAACAATAGTTAAGAAATTATAAAACACATGATACAATATATTGAAGTATCTTAGATACGATAAATTAAAATTACTATAAATAAAGAGCACGTATTACGGTGTTTTCATTTATTATTTCACGCACACCAAGAGAAAACGCACACCATTTTAGGCAGCTTATCGTATAGGTATCCCTTAATTCCAGAATTATATTGTTTTAACATTTGAGCCATGACAATTAAATACACCATTCGGTTATACTAATACTTGAGATCGCCTGCCATAACTCTTAAGTTGTTCAAGCAGTTCCCTCCTAATGACCCATCAAGCCCTGATCACCCGCCAAATGTGAGCGATCTGATGACGTCATCACAATGTCGTCATACCGTCTCGTTTCGATGACCAAAGACGACTAAACCTGGATGTTTTTCAGACTGTTTTCCAGACCTGTTGCTTGTAGACTATGTTTTGATGGATGTTCTATTAGTATTACATTCTCTGTTCATGCATTCGTAATTATTTGGTAATAAAATATAATAAAAATGTATGTTTAAAAATTGCATTGTCTCATTGAGAATATGGTTATTGATGTCGTGGATTTGATTCGGTTGATCGTAATTTTGCCGGTTGTATTCTAGACAAACATGTATGTACACTGACGAAGGTATTACGTTGGGTAAAGTTACTATTACTAATTAATAAAGCTTTTTGTTAAGGTCGCCAATCGTAACCAAATTACGGGTTGCATCATGTTATATATAGCTTTTTCAAATTCTCTTGGTGTTGAAGCATAAAACAGTATCTCAAGAATGAGTTCAGGGTAAAACTTAATACATTTGATAAAGCTGGAAAGCATATTTAGCCGTTGCGACGGAAACTATGTTAATGTGTATTTACTTCTACGAGGGCGAAATGTGGTATAATGTGGAGTTACTTATTATAAAGTATTTAGCTGCATTTATTTTACAATCATTATATTTTTAAATATACTTTACCATTGTTTTTCTCATACTTGTACTTGTTTTAATCGCTTTTTTATTATTTCAAACTGAAAATGGTATTGTATTATTGATTTTTTTAGTTTCCTTTCGAAAAATTAAATTTTATTTCAATAAAAAAACCTAAGGAATTATTATATGAATAAAACCTTTATAGGAGCTGTACCAGTTGTGATGCACGTTGTTGTGTTTTAAAGTTCAGCAACAATTCCACGCTCAGTAATTACGAGCCAACATCATCGCAACACTCGGCATCGATAACGATTGAAAGAACCCTATAGCTGCATAGTGTAGGCGGTATCACTGACGCATCGCATTATGTGGGCTTATTGATATAGAGATATTGTATTACAGCTGTCGTTGTTCCACCGCATTTTAGCCCCAGTCCTCGTTTTCAATTCATAACTAATTTACTTGTTTTAATAACCATACTCTACTAATAGGCTAGTCAACTTAGGAATAGAAATGGCAGTTAGCGGAAAGTTTAGTTACAGTCCTAATTACATTTATTCCTTATTGGTTTCTGTCACTGAACACGAATCCGAGGTTTGCTGACAGATATTATGCCCGGAACAGTGTTGTTTGTGCAAAAAACTTCGAAATTTAGTAAATCTCATAGGTTTTTGGGCCGAATCTCGGTAATTATGAGTTTGTTTGTTTTTCAAAAAGACTATACTTAGCGAAATTAAAGGAGACAAAAGTTATTAAAAGTTTCATATATTAAAGTGGGGACCCGGACCAACCGTTACGCCACTAGAGCGCACTAATAAATGACCAGAATTTAAAGAATTCTTTTAAAAAGAACGCTAAATACTGCCGTTTTACATCAGGTTTACGTGGAAACGACCCATGTTACGACAATTTTGACAATTTATGACAATAAATAAACACTTATACAAGTAAACAATCTAGTGTGACTGCTGACCACAAGCCTCGCCTTCAAGAAATGTCTGCCTTTTTTTGGTGCGCTCTAGCGACGTAACAGTTGGTCTTAGTAATAGTTCTTATGCATGAAACTTTTAGTAACCTTTGCCTACTTTAATTACGCAGAGAATGGCATTTTCGAAAAAAACGCAAAATTACCGAGATTTATCCCAAAAACCAAAAATATTTGCCAAATTTGGACGACTTTCGCATAAAAAACATTTTTCCGGGCATAATATATGTCAGCAAACCTCAGATATGTGTTCAGCGACCCAAAAGCATGAAGAATACTTGTGATTAGGACTGTACTTAGACTTTCCGCTATCCATCCTAATATGCCTAGGCTATAAGTTTTTAAGCTCCAGGTTGATTTTGTATCGGTTCACTTGTTTACCTGCATTAATAATATTTTGTATCATTTTACTATATATAATACCTCTTATAGTCTTGAATTATACAAATTACGGATCCGTTGCACAACGTCAAGGTTTATAACGTAAAGTTCTATTTTTTTTAAGCAGCATTTCACAACGTAAAGTTTCATAAAGCGAATTTGTCATTTAATACAATGCAATACAAGCTGTTGTCAAAACGTAAAGTTTCAAAAGTTAAAGTGACTGATTTAATACAAATTAAATTTAGAATTGTTTCAAAACGTAAAGTATCATAACGTAAAGTGAAAGAATTATAATTTAGTAAATATATAGTGTTGCACAAAGTAAAGTGGCATAAAGTAAAGATGTTATTTTGTTTAATTTAATCCAAAGGAGTTCTAATAACGTAGTGTTTCAAAACGTAAAGCTTTGATTTAAAAATCATTTAATAAATGGTTGTTTAACAAAGTAAAGTTTCATATCGTAAAGCTATAACCGTAAACGCCAAAGATGGTTCACTCCAGACCATTGTTGAATCGAAATCAATATTGAAACATTCTGAAACATTTGAAAAATATACTATTTTAACTTAAAGTTTCAAAAAGACAAGTAGCCACGGTCCAACTCGGAAACTCGTAGGGCTGGCTGCAACAAACAATACATTGATGTAACGCTTGCTGTATCACGCATTTTGAAGGCATAAAAGCTGCGGCTAACTTCAGCTCTACAAAGTAGTAACATGGATAAACTGTATTATATTGATCACAGTTAAGTTACAGTTAATAGTTTCTATAATTACTTATATTATTAATAAATAAAAATTATACTAATAATAGCTTTAATTATTAAGTAATATACAAAAATGTATAAGCAAACCAAAATTAAAATGCTTTCTAAGTAAATATAGCCTTTCCTCCCTCCCGTTGTGCACATAACGGTTGCTTAAATTTGTAGTGTAATTCATATATAATATCGTAAATAAATTTATTTGAATATTAAACTAATACAGTTACCAATCCCTTCAACAGAGTTGTAATTTGTTGATTTTTTGCACATTTAGGTATATTTTGTGCCGTTATTAAAAGTAGGAAACAAACTTAAAGAAAAAGTAATCACTATTTCTCATAATCTCGTATGTCAGCTAGATGTCGAAAAAGGTGGCGAGAAGTCGATTCCACACTGAACAATGATCTCTGTTTGACACCAAGTTATAGAGAACCAGCTCATCCTCAAGTTTGATCTTGAAACTAAAAACACAAACAAACACAATAATATTATCATTTAGTTTAGATTTCTGTTGCAAAATATTAGTTTCTGGCCCCCTACTTTTCTGTTAGCGCTTCGAGTATAAGTACTCGAGTATTCAAGTAGTGCTCCATGTTTTTTTTTTTTGTTTTTGTGAATAGAGATACGTTTTAACTAAATATGTTTATCTTATTATATAATCACCAGTATTTTTTTTGTCCGATGGCCTGATGAAAGTTTCTCAGTAATCAGAAGTGCCCCAAGTACAATCTTTGAAACATAAATAGTTTGTAGGTCGTAGGGGTGCAGGAACATCTTTTAAAGTTCATTATCTAAGGCCCCGTAAGGTAAAATATTACTTAAAGGTCAAAATTTCACCAATAAGGAAAACAAGAAACATGTGTTTTTTACTGCCACATTCCTTAGTTGGTTGTAATAAACAGATACGTCTATCAGTATTTACGAATATATTTTCCCTTTAAAAGAAGCAGCTGATTTGTGTATTAAACATTTCTTAGCAGTAGTTTACATCAACCATATGTAAAATTAAGTAAGTTTAAAATTTCAAAATTTACTATATGATGTATGATGATTCTGTAATATTGAAGCATATTTAAAAACAATAGGCGTCACTTAGTTGGTTGATAACAGTAAACAGTAGACTATTTGTTACAGTTTACGATTGGAACTGCTGTTTAAATAATCACTACTACGTTCGAAGGAACGTTTAAAAATCGTGCATGACGGCTGCCGCAAATATTATTAGAATATTATAAGAAAATCTTTAATAAAAAATATGTACAGCTCTCAAGCGTATCATAGTTTAAATGAGATCAGAGCTGGAGGTGAAAATCTAGTTCCTGATAGTTTAAAAATCTTTACCTACAGGGTTCCTGATATACTACAGAATCGCCACATAGGTTGAAAAGTTCGGAGATTGCCGTACACTACTTTTAGCGAATTTCCCCTGTAGGGAAGAAGTTATTACCGTAGGTCTCATGGTAAAATTTAAGCCCGAGACCATGACAAATTTTTTTTTAGGTCCCCAGATGACTAAAACACTATTCGTTTAAATTTATATATATATATATATATATATATATATATATATATACATTTAAGAAATTAACACCATTTTGTTGCAATATTTCGAGGTATTCTCTTTATCAAGCACAAAAAATGAATGACAAACAAAAACAACAGAACATATGTTATTTACACATTTGGTTAAGATCAGATGATGTGGAATAAAACCATTTTGATACTGTAGAAAGAATAAGGAACCAAAAATTATCAAATTAACGAATGTTGAGTCCATGTGGTTGTTTCGTTCTTAAAACTAACTGGTGAGCCACCGGCTTGTGCTTGTCTTTATGGTTGACCGTTTATATATATGTGTCCGTAAGCACGATAACTCTCGTAAAAAAGGTCCGATCTTAATGAAATTTGGTACAAATGTTTAAAGTACCATTTATTTGAAATAGTTCGAAAACCAGATGAATCGCACCATCCGAAGGGGGGTTTTCGGGGGGTTTTGTACCCAAAAAATGTGTTTTTTGGGGTTTTCACATGTAATTTTAATTTAAATCAAATTTTAATTAATACCATTTGATCCAGCTTAAAGAAACAAACAATTTGGTATTTTGATCATTGCTCTACGTTAATTGGTTACCGAGATATTGAAAGTGCTAAACACAGTACGTTGTCTAATGTTATTCTTATGGAGAAAAAGAAAAATTGTATATCTCGCTTATTTATGAACATAAACTGGCGAAATTTGGTATATGGCTTGATCTGGTTGTGTTTTATTGTTGTTTGCACAAAGAAACAATTTTTCGCCTATGGTTCCTGTAGCAGCAAACCTAGGTACTTGGTCCCCATGTTATTCTTATGGAAAATACTTAAAATGTTATTTATCGCTTATTTATGAATGTATATGGATGAAAATTGGTATGTGACTTCAATAAGATGAGTTCTATTGATATTTGCATAAAAACCCATTATTTTGTGTGCCTTGTTGCAGCAAACCTGCGTACTCATCCCCAATGTTATTCTTATGGAGAATAATTAATATTTTAAATATCGCTTGTTTGTGAATACATTTCTCAGGAATCCTGTTAAGTGTTTTAATGTGTCATTGGAAATTCGCTGAGTATGCAGGTTTGCTGCGGCGGGGGTATTTACTCAAGTTATCGCATTCACGGACACATATATATATAAATTTGAACGAATGGTGTTTTTGTCATCTGGGACCTCAAAAAAGAGTTATCATGGTCTTGGGCTTAAGTCTTACCATGAGACCTACGGTAATAGCTTCTTCCCCATAGGGGAAATTCGCTAAAACTGTATTATTCAGTAATGCCTCAAACGTATTGCAAACTAGACAATATCATTTGAGGGACGATTCATAACGTCAAGGTGCATAAAGTAAAGTAGCTATTTTTTACAGTTTTGTTATGTAGTGATTTCAAATCGTAAAGTTTCAAAACGTCCAGTTCCTAATTATAAAGTGTTAAATATATAGTGTTTCACATAGTAAAGTTACATGAGGTGAAGTAGCTATTATAATTTAAATAATATATGTGAGTGTTTCACAAAGTAAAGTACCATAACGTCCTCTATTTAATTTTTAGTTCTATTCGGAGTTAGAGTTTCATAAGGTAAAGTTTCAAAACATGTTTGTATTTTTAAAAACTACCTGTTTCAACACGTGAAGTTTCATAACGTCCAGTTAACAAACTCACTCCAGTTCGATCCAATTGCAGTACACGAGAATGTTCCAAGAAGTCGAGTTTTAAAACACGGAATTTAATTTAGTAGACTATTTCATAACGTAATGTGACAGAAGGTAAAGTAAATCCGGCAGACATTGTACTGCGTTTTGCCTTTCACAAGTTGCAGGCGGTCCCGAGCACGTGGAGATCTACCGACACAGCGCGGCGACCTCGGCGTTTGTAGCCCAGTCAATAAATGTTTTGTGTCGGAACTCTTTTTGGTAAAGCTGATGTTTTCTCTGTTGATAGACCATATTAAAAGAAGTGTTTTCTCAAAATTCCCCTAAAATCCCCATTGTGCTTCCCCTCCTATCCCCCTCAAAGCTAGAAAATGTAGACTTTTACGTTATCGAGTATAACTTTTCCACAAAATATTGTTTAGGGTTAACTCTTTTACAGTTCTGTTTGTCGATAAATGTGCTATCATTTTTATATGGACACTATTTACGACAATTCTAATAGTTTCTCCATAAATTAACAAAATAAATAAAAAATGTTATATTTGTTGTTTCAAATTTAGGTTTTTGCTGTTTATTTTGGTTATTCGTATAATAAATAAAAAATACTTCCTCTAAAACCATTTGCACACACGTTTTTAACAAATCTATATATAAATATTAGTATTTAATGTTCTTAAGAAGTGAGGAACATACGTAACTGTTAACTATGTTTGGAGCGCGAGGACGGCGGAGGCTAGGCTAGCGCGAAGATAGGCTACCATTATCTTCGTATGTTTTAAATCCCTTACGTTTAAACATTTCCGCACTTACAAGATGTATTGGTGTTTTATAGTTTATTATTGTTATACCAACCTATAAAAATATGATAAAGTAGATTTGACTTTATTATTTATGTGTAATGTAATAAAACTCCAAATACAATATGTTCAATGATTTGAATGCGATATTCTTTAATCGAGCCGCTTAAATTTTAAACGTTGTATAGTTAATATAACAATATACCAGTATATAACAATATAATAATATATATAAAAATATAACAATATGCCATATTGTTAATACCAGTTTTACTTCGGGGGTATAAATCAGCCCTTGGGCCTTTTCATTATCCATCAACTATGGACCCGCCGTGTCCCGGACTTGCTGAACCGGCAGCTAGCTGTCGTAAATTATAAGTTGCATATTTATTTTCTGATCATTTTAAAACAGCCTCACGGAACACCCACTCACCACAGATGAAATGCCCATTGATTACATATATACATGACCAATGCCAGTGTTTCATCGAAGTAAGCACAATACTTGTATACTAAATATATTAAATTTTTTCATCTGTTTCTTCATCGGAATAAAACTGTGAGTTGAGGCAAGATAAGCCATTACAGTACTCACACGTTACAATGAAATAAAAAAAGCAAGAATTTATAAAATATTTTTAACGCTTATGTATTTCTTAAATAAACCAATAATAAAGTTTGTTGCCTATTGTCTATAGACAATAATACCGTCCGTATTGGTTGGCTTTTTTCATCCACATCCACAGTGTGGATATGAAAATTACGCTGAATAAAGTAGTTCATCAAACAGCATTGATGTATCGATTGGTTTCAATGTTCTTTTGTACCCTTCGTTTTCTTTAATATTTTCTATCTTGCAACTCCGATTTGTAGCAAATAGATTGTTCCCTAAACATTTTTGAATTTGAAAAATATATCTTAGCGGATGTTCCCGACAAGCCTCAAAAGTTGGAGGTAGTTTGGCGAGATAAAAATCCGATATAAGTGTGTTTGCTTGTTGTTAATGTCATGAGTTACTACAAACGGACTTCAATCAAAATTTGCAAATTTGTTCAAACCAAACACAATCAAGACAAATTTCTCGCTAGCAATCATAATGTCCTCTGTTGATGTTGAAACATCCAAAAATGCTTTTGCAGTGTTTTGGATGTCAGGGGATTTTAGTAGCTCCGCTATTTTAGCGAATTTCCCCTACAGGGAAGAAGCAATTACCGTAGTCGGCATGGTAAGACCTAGGGCCGGGACCATGATAACTTTTCGTTTTGAGGTCCCAAGACCCCAAAAACACCATTCGTTCGAAACTGTATATATATTATATTTATATGTGTCCGTGGGTGCGATAACTCTCGTAAAAGTGGTCCGATTTGGATTAAATTTGGCAAAAACATGTAAAGCAGCATTTATGACTTTATGTTCGAAAACCAGGTGGATCACCCCATCCAAAGTGGTATTTTCGGGGGGTTGTGTACCTCAAAATTGTTTTTGAAGTTTTTACATGTAATATTTAAAAAAGTATAATTTTAGTTTTCGCCACTAGATTTAGCTTAAAAAACACAAAATTTGGTGTTTTGATCATTTCTCTACGTAAAATGGTTACAGAGATAGTGAAAGTGCTAAACACAGTACGTTGCCCAATGTTATTCTTATGGAGAATTAGAAAAATTGTATATCTCGCTTAATTATTAACGGATACTAATGAAACTTGATTTACGGCTTCATCTGGTTGTGGTCTGTGGTTATTTGCACAAACACAGTAATTTTTACCGATTATTCCCGTAGCAGCAAACCTGCGTACTCAGCCCCCATGTTATTCTTATGGAGTACTGTATAAGTAAAATGTAATGTCTCCCTTAATTATGAACATAATTTTATAAAACTTGGTATGTGGCTTCATCTTGTTGAGTTATATTAATATTTGCATAAACAACCATTTGTTGTGTTCCTTGTTGCAGCAAACGTGCGTACTCATCCCCCATGTTATTCTTATGGAGGAAAATAAAAATGGTATACATCGCTTATTTATGAATGTATATTGATGAAACTTGGTATGTGGTTTCACCTAGGTGATTTATATTGATATTTGCATTAAAATCCATATTTTGTGTTCCTTGTTGCAGCAAACGTACGTATTCATCCCCAATGTTAATCTTATGGTGAATAATTAAAATTGTATATATCGCTTATTTGTGAATATGTGTTTATGAAACTTGCTATGCGGCTTTATGTGGTATTAAGACATTATTATGCATTGGAAATTCGTTGAGTACGCAGGTTTGCTGCGACGGGGTTATTTATTTTTCATAATGCGTAAAAACATGATATAGACATAAAAACATGGTATAGATATAAAAACATGCTGTCATGGCATTACAAAATACCCCCGTCGCAGCAAACCTGCGTACTCAGCGAATTTCCAATGCATAATATATGTCTTAATACCATATAAAGCTACCATACCAAGTTTCATAAAAATATATTAATATATAAGCGATACATACAATTTTAATTATTCTCTATAAGAATAGCATTGGTGATGAGTACATAGGTTTGCTCAAACAAGGAACACAAACAATTGGTTTTTATGCAAATATAAATATAATTTAACTAGGTGAAGCCACATACCAAGTTTAATCAATATTCAATCATAAGTAAGCACTATATAACATTTTAATTATTCTTCATAAGAATAACATGGGAGATGAGTAAGCAGGTGTGCTGCAACAAGAAACTAAAAAAATAGGGTTTTATGCAAATATCAATATAACTCAACAAGGTGAAGCCACATACCAGGTTTTATTAATTTATGTTTATAATTAAGGGAGTCATTACATTTTACTTATTCTCCATAAGAATAACATGGGGGCTGAGTACGCAGGTTCGCTGCTACGGGGATAATCAACAAAAAATCAATATTTTGTGCAAATATCAATATACCAGTACTACGTGACCCCACGTGCCAAGTTTCATCAATATACATTCATTAATAATGGAGATATCAAATTTTATTTATTCTCCATAAGGATAACATTGGACAACGTACTGTGTTTAGCACTTTGAATATCTCTGCAACGGTTGGACGTAGAATCACAATTTAAACACCAAAATGATTGTTTTGTGGAGCTGAGCTGATTGGTAAAAGCAAATGTGATGTTTATATTAAAATTAACTTAGGAAAAGCAAAAAACCTTTTTCCCATAAGATGAACATAGGAGATTTTATGAGCAGGTTTTTTTGGATTTTCTCCGCAACCACTTAACCTAGCTCAATAACTCGAAATACCATATTATTTGTTTTTTTAAGCTCTATAACATGGTCTAAACCAAAATTAAGTGTTTTAAAATTTTAGGGTAAAAAATGCAAAAAACTGATTTTTGGAAAATTTAAAACCCCCATAAACCCCCCTTACCATGGCCCGATTTTTCTGGTTTTCGAACTTAAAGTCATAAATGTCACTTTACACATTTGAGCCAAATTTCATCGAAATCGGACGTTTTTTACTCAAGTTATCGCATTCAGGACACACACACACACACACATATATATATATATATATATATATATATATAAATTTGAACGAATGGTGTTTTTGGCATCTGGGGACCTCAAAATGAAAAGTTATCATGGTCTCGGGCTTAAGCCCACCATAGAGGCCTACGAACCCCTACCATAGAGGAATTTACCATGACCCCTACGGTAATAGCTTCTTCCCTATATATATAATAGGGGAAATTCGCTAAAAACGTCCGATTTCGTTGAAATTTGGCTGAAATGTGTAAAGTGACATTTATGACTAAGATCGAAAACCAGAAAAATCGGACTATAGGAAGGGGGGTTTATGGGGGTTTTAAATGTTCCAATAATCAGTTTCTTTTTGCATTTTTCACCCTAAAATTATAAAACTGTTAATTTTTTTTTGGACCATGTTATAGAGCTTAAAAAACAAATAATATAGTATTTTGAATTATTAACCTAGGTTAAGTGGTTGCGGAGAAAATAAAGAAATACCTGATCATAAAATCTCCAATGTTAATCTTAAAGGAAAAAGGTTTTTGGCTTTTCCTCAGTTAATTATAATCTAAACTTCAAATTTGATTTTACCAATCAACTCAGTTCCACAAAACAATAATTTTGCTGTTTAAATTGTGATTCTATGTCCAACCGTTGCAGAGATATTCAAAGTGCTAAACACAGTACGTTGTCCAATGTTATCCTTATGGAGAATAAATCAAATTTGATATCTCCATTATTTATGAATGTATATTGATGAAACCTCTTATATTGATGAAACTTCACGTAGTATTGGTATACTGATATTTACACAAAAAATTGATTTTTTGTTGCTAATCCCGGTAGCAGCAAACCTGCATAATCAGCCCTAATGTTATTCTAATGGAGAACAAGTAAAGTTTTATATCTCCCTTAATTATGAACATAAATTAATAAAACTTAGTATGTAGCTTCATTCCTCCCTTATTTTCCAGCAAAGCTGTGTACTCAGCCCTAACGTTATTCTTATGGTGTAAAGCTATTTGCTTAGTTTGCAAAAGGTAATACTTTGAACTGACTGGTACACTAATTATATTCTCGCTTAGCCTCAGAGAGAGAACTCTAGGATTGAATATTGGGCAAACACAGATAAAAGATATACACTGTTTTATCATACACCTTAAAATCGGAATACATGCTTAAAAATAAAAGATGCACAGATAAGAACTAAACAAAGTGGATATAGGTAACATACAATAGACAAAGGATATCGTCCCTCTGCAAGGAAAATGGTGCTGTTCGGGAATATGCTTAAAATTCTCTATTTCCCATAGCATTAACACATATTTAAATCACTGTCCCTGCATGGGTTAGGTTATCACTGATTTAGTGCCCTTTTTGCCATTATATATCCCTCATACGATAATTACTTCAAGGTACTACAACTAGATAAAAATGTGCATAATGAAATAAGATACAACGACACACTCCAGCACGTAATTAAGTAACAAAGTGAACCCTCATAAAACAAATCATCAAGTCTAAAATCTAAATGTGATGATTAGCCACACCTCTACTATTGATTGGCTGATCATCTGTCAGCGGAAATACGCCATTGTTGAATGCTGATCCTGCCAGTTGGTAAGTTCTTTGATTTATAGGCAAGCAACTTTCCCACGAAGTATTTAGCCTTCTATTCGATACGTTGTGTTAATGTTTCCCATTGTACATTTGAAACTTTTGTTAGTGTAAGCTCCGCTCCCAGGCTCCCTTGTGTTTCCCACGTGTGTTTAGCCACGTGCGGTTCTGTATAAATTACTAGTCCCTCAAATAAATTTTAATTGTATATATATATTTTTTTAATATAAGGTTTACAATGGAGAATAATATAATGCTATAGAACACTTATTTATTTATGTATTTTAATGTAACTTGGTAAGTGGCTTTACGTAGTAGTGAGAAACATATGCATGCATTGGAAATTCGCTGAGTACGCGGGTTTGCTGCGACGGGGGTATTTTTTTTTTTAGGGAGATGAGAGAAAAATGCATTTACGCACACAGAAGGCCAACCTGTAGTGTCGGACTCCTTTAAATATTTTACTACCCACTAAAAACCCCCTCTTGGTGATGATGATGATGAACCCCCTCTACTCTTTAGAACTCAACCTGGGATTGTTTGTCACATTACTTCAGGTTAGGCCTAAATTTGGCTTAAGCCTGCAGGTCTCGCTCTGTTTCCAGCCGTCTGATCGTTCGATCTAGTCCTCTTCCCGGTCTAGATCAGTTATTGTTCTGCGGAGTATTCCCTAGACCAAACGAGACAAACAATTCCAGTTGTCCTTACCCTACATAATCTTTTCACAGACCGTATCCACCTAAAATGCACCCAGTGACCGCGTGGCCTCCAAGCGGGGCCTTTCCCAACGCGGACAGCAGAAGAAAGTGTGTTCCGCGTCGTAGGGAACGCCCGGGCAGAAGATACAATCCGGTGGCACACTAAAAAAAACACTCCGGTGGTATAGAACAAAAAATAACTCATTCAAACTGATACAAAAGATAAGTAGTGTAAAGAATCAGCAAAACCTTTACGTATACGACAAAAGTGGCATTTACAAAATCCAGTTCAGCGAATCCTCCAAATTGTATATTGGCCAGATAGGAAGAAACTTTAAATGCAGATTTCGTGAACATTTACAATCTATAAAATCAAACAACCGAAAAACACAGAAATCTGCATTTACTGAACATATTCTTCAAACTCAGCATAGTTACAAAAATATCTCAGAAAATATGGAAATTCTAAATATCGCACAAAAAGGTGAAAAGATGAACATATTAGAAGAAAACCAAGTCTATAAGAACAAAAAACATGACCCTAATACTATTTTAAATTTGATGAAGAATGAAATCCAAAATCCAATATTTGAACAAATTTAAGAAACAATATATAATATATAATAGAAACAAATAATAGCTCGATGAACGCTATCTACCTTAATAACCCTATTTGTCTGTATATATTTTAATTATTTTCTACTTCATTTATATTTTAACATATGTTTCATATTCATTTTAAATTTTACTATTTTATTTTAAGGTTTATATTTTGTATACACTTTTAAAATGACATTATAGCCAAAACGCGTTGTGAAATAAAAATGTTTAAAAAGGGTTCTCTGGAAGTTTTGTTTACAATATAATAGCATTATTAGTAGCCCTATTCGTGAAAAGTGAAAAATCAGTAATATATATAAATACAGTTTCGAACGAATTGTGTTTTTGGGGTCTGGAGACCTCAAAACAAAAAGTTATGATGGTCCCGGGCCTAGGTCTTACCATGCCGACTACGGTAATAGCTTCTTCCCTATAGGGGAAATTTGATAATAGTAGTTTTTATTCGTCGTTATTAAGAACTTATGTTGAAGTCGTTTAGTTCGGGTGAAATGTGTACCAAAATATTTGTAATATTATATTTTATGGTAGATTTGAGTAACTTCAAAGCTAACGTAAAACAAATCAAAACTCCCAGTCATGTATGAAATCAATCTTGGTACGTTAAACTCGCTTTATAACATTTACTACATGACTACCTCAATTTATTATTTCTCATTTTTTTGTCTTGTACATTGAGCGTGTTCTCTAAAAGGCTTGTGAATGTTTATTTTGTTCCAATAATTTATACAAAAATAGCTGCAGTTACCCATTTAAAATTACAAGTTTTAAATATTTAGTTATTGATGAGTTTGTTTTTAATTTAAATCTACTATAGTATTGTGATTACGCTAGGCTCGATAAAAAGCAATATTAGATAGTTTCTCCCTTCCCCATAGAACCGATGACTGTGTAATAATTAAAATCCTATCTAATGTTAAATTATGTTCATAATCAGCGGTCAAGTATAAATATAAATGTTTGAGTTTGGTTAGTTTACGCCATGAAAGTATAACGTGGATCATATACGAGTATTTACGTTAATTCCTCAGTGTTTTTAGCAGCAGAGGATCATCCCAGTTCTGTAGCTGAGCCTCTGTTATTATATTTGTTAAGTATTTTCTTTTGGCTGAGTATTTTAATACCAGAGTGCATATAAAACAACTATTTTTCACAGGATTTTATAAACATAAGTATGTGTTATATAGATTAATAGCAACAATTGTAAAGCAAATAAATGCAAATAACCGTAAAAGATTTTAAATGATTTGACAACAAAAACATTCAAGAAAAGACAATTGTTATACTTTGTTCTGGGCTAAAAAGACTAAGGTATTGGTGGAGGAGTACAAGCGTATGGTCTAGTTTGGATTAATAAGAGTCTCAGCCTCCTCAATCCCATTAGTGTAGAAAAGGTCCTAGTTGATCCTGTAATTAATTCTGACTTACATTTAGAAATATTATTTGTGCTACGTGAAAACAGTTCGTAATCGAAACTGAACAACTAACAAAATGGAAATCCTATTTATTGAATATCTTGCAAAATGCTGGTGGAGAACTACCGGGATTTTGGATTTTGGAATTGTTGGATTTTGTTTAATATAGAAGATTTCATGAAATGGTGTTCTACTTGAAATATTTCCATCCGATAGAAGAATTCGTCAATAGAGTATATTCAAACAAACAAATAACCGAGAAGTACCTTCTCTTTGGGCAGAGATCTACGTTTGGCGGGCACAGATCGTTGCGTGATTGATTGAATGCCCGCTGGTGCTGCTGATTTGGTTGGATGACTGATGCTTTGCATTCGACCGAATGAATTTGTTGCTTTGTATGTCAGTTGAAATATCATGAACAAGGCAGACAACAATTTGCTTTACAAATCAAATGTTGTTGAAACGTAACAGATTATAAATTTTAGAAAAGAAATTGTGTGAAACCTGTAGCCCTGTAGCCTGTGTGTATCTTGTGTGTCCTGAAAGAATGATAAATCTCTATATATCATTATATCATATCTCTCACTTTCAGTTCCACATTGTCGTTAGGACTGTTTCTATGTGATAAAATAAGGGTATCAACATTCACATTTGTATCCAGAATTTCCCAGAAGTCACCGGCCTGAACTTTATGGTTGTCGATTATTTATTAGATGTTCTATTAGCTACTGATGCCATTCTGCATACTTTTCAGGGTATTGTGAAGGAGCTCACTGAGTATTTTTTCGATCTATTTTGGATTAACACATTTTTTTACAAGAGGTGAAGCACGCAGACGTGTTAGGATCTTGAAGTGGTGAGCGAGAAAGTCATTCACAACTAATACGTGTATTATGAAAGTAAGTCAAAACCTTACGAGAACTATGTTTTCAGTATTTAGTTAATCTAACAAGAGTGGATTTTTTTTCAACACACTGTAACAAGTATTGTTTTTACTAAGTAATTCAAATTTATAGTTAAGGTTTCTCTACCTCTAATTTATAAACATGACTTTGACAGATGATATATACCAGTAAGAGAACAACTTTTAGATTATAGTGAAATATAATTACTTATTTCATCTGACAAATGTAATATCTATTGACTTTTGAGTCTTGGACACAGGCATCATTTTGTGATTCTTTCTCAAGAAAATGTAAAAAATAAAATGTTTTAATTTTTTTCGCTGGAATAACTAAATAATAGAAAGAATAAAACTGTTTAGTTACTTTACTATAAGCACTTCATTTACTCCGAGAGTTACTTTTATTCCTCTTACAGTAAAATGACAACAATATTAGTCTAATTCATCGAAAATAAAGGTGCAGAACTGAATACACACGTTCATAAATTGTATTCGTTTAGTTTGCATCTCGTTAAACAACGTTTGGAGATGAAACAAAACCGCGAGACAATTCAATTTCCGGTTGAAAAACTCGACTTTCTTCTTGCTTGTTCAATTTAACCCTGGTTAAAAACAAACAGTATATTTTTAGTTACAACTGTTTTACAAAATGTATAAAAACTCTATTTGATATCATTTCAAAGTTAAACCATTCGAAGGTTTAAAAATATGTTTTCGAGATGTGTAATGTGTAATCATTTAAAAAATTAATTAAAATTTTAAATTTAAGCATTAACATTTGTTATATACTGAACCTACCCAAAATAGAAATAATATTTCAATATTTATTTTTGATATGAGACATGTTTTAAAATCTATTTGTTGTTTTTCATGTTTAAACATAACTGTTCGTGCATGTATTAAAACGACTATTGAATATCAGTAATGTAAAATTAACAATTCTCTGCTCAAAAAGTTAATTTACAAAAGTCTATTGTCGTGAATATGCCTTTCTTTTCACTCTTATTACTATTTAAATATGTTTATAAAACCGTTTTATTCACAATTTGTACTTATTCTTGATTCATTGTTTTACGATTTTACTCAGACGTTTCACATGTACATTTTAACTAAGCTACGGTAATATATCCAGGCAAAAAATAAATACCTCAGTAGTCATTGTATTTTGGTTCTTTAATTATGCTCCTAAATATACAATTTGTTTGAACAAATATATTTCAAGTTTTATGTTTTCGTTACTTTGTGCAACGAAGGCAAGTTGTATGCCTGCTGTGGTAACATATTGCACTCTGAAGTTTTAAAAGCTATTATAAATACATTTTACAAAAAATTAAACTTACAAAGCCAGTATTATTTATTCTATTTTTGTTAATAAATCAATAATCCTTTGTATTTCGACCTAACCTTAAAGACTTAAACAAGTATTTTAAACAATCCTTAACAATAAATTAACATTCAAAATCACATTAAGCAAATCAGCGGTATAACTTATCCTAACTATAAGATTTTTGTAGCCATAAGTTTTATACTGAGAAGTTGCCAAATTTTAGAAACTAATAGATCAATGCAAATTTGAGTAGTAAAATGTGTTATGACTTAACACACAATGTCAAACAACTGTCTTTATGGGCTTTAAGTGCTTCTAATATCATATTCAACAACTTTTTAAAGTAAAAAATGGGTTTTAACATAATCTCAGTCGATGACGATCTGTCTGAAGGAGCCATGCAGCTGGTTGCCTACGTCCACAGAGTTCTTCTTCTGGTTCGGTCGTTTGTCCAAGTCCGCATGGATCTTGTTCTGCTCCAGGAACCACTCCCTCCTCTCGACCAGCGACTGGTAAGCCATCTCTGTAACACAATATTTATTAGCCTCTGCGAAATTGTATTCAACGTCGATTATGAATGGAAGATTAAAAGTTCGGACATAAGCAGGTTATGTGATATTGAGTGTCTGTGCAATCAGAAATGCAGAGTTATTTCATTTTGACGAGCAGGTTGCTAGTGGGAAAGTTGCAGACGCTCCTTGTGCTGAACAAAGTACTAAAGAAATTTTCTTGTCAGAATAGAGTAGTTAATCAATATTTTTAAATTATGATAAAATAAGCTTAAATTTGTCCGTATACTTTACTTCAATTGGAAGCAACTCGTATTACTTACGGAGAACGTGATGATCTCGTATTATTAGCAACAGTTATCAAAATGTGACTCGTTCAAGGTTCAAGACATTTAAAAACACAACACATTGTTTTGTGTTGGTAAATATAAGAGAATGAAAAAAGTACTATTGTACAAATTTAGGAATTCAACAGATATATTTTATTTAAGTGAAAACAACTTTCTTCATTATACACCGACATTGTAATAACCCTTTCTAACTAGTAAATACTCCAATAAATATAATATCACTTTCGTTAATGTTTGACCCCGACATCTAATTCCCAGGCTTTGCGTTCAAGAGGGGTTTACCTATATATGAACGTGATCAATAAACATAAGTTTACAATTGACAAAGACACGTTCGAGTTACCTCTGAGCTCGTCCAGTTTAGCGGGATAGGTGCCGCCATACTCCGGGGGGAGGACGTCCTGAGGGATGTGCTCCAGGAGGCTGGAGGTTCCCTTGCCGTGGACGTGCACCTGCGTCACAAGGTACAGTCTCAGTCAAACATTCCACAATGCCGGTATGATTACAAACCAATTCTTGTTAAAGCACAGTGATGGAAGTCGACAGAAGGAAGCTGTCTTAATAATTGGCTATTCGAAGTCGATACCTGAGGGAGGGAGCTGTAGCAGCAATACGGTTACTGCCCCTTTCGATTCTCACCCCTTCTCTAACTTCGTTAACGAATTGATCATAGAATCTTTACTAAAAAAAAAAAAACAAGTTGAATGGTACATAGTAATGATAATTGTTCACAAAACATTTTATCCTTTGGTAATAATGTGAAATGTGATCCGTGTGTTTTTCATCATTAGTTAACTACGGGTGTACGGGTTTCAACATTTAAAGTATACAGGTAAAACGTTTGACAAATAGAATTTTCATGGTTTTAAACCGGTTATAGGGAAAGTACATGGTGTAAATGCATTGTCGGGGTGAAAGAATGGAATAATCAATTGTTCGGGGATGACTTTGAGAGTGACGGTCCAGGAGGATGTGGAGAATGTTATCCCGTACACGGTTTGTACACTAGTTTGTTGACACGACCAACTGTGAGACTACTGATGAAACGTAATATAGGTACGAAAACCAGCTCTAATGAAAAATATAAATACTATGCTCTAATACGAGCAATGTCTGTCTATTTATCTGTTTGCAACGTTTATTTCAGAAACCAGCAGAACAATGTTCAAACTTTGTAATTAGGTGCTTTTGGACCTAACAAATTATCGGTCCTGTAAAATCCTCAAACCCAGGAAAATTAATATTTTGTTCAAATCTCAATTGCAAATTGGATATTTTAACATTTATGACGGCTACGGTTATGACGGATCTTAGATTAACAGTGAGAATAGCTGTTTTTACACTAACTGCTGAAGTGTAAATACAACGTGCTCGAAATAGTGAGGCAAAAGACCGATCTGAAGACCTCAAGAGCAAACCACAGAATCGTAAATTAGCAAAGACAGTTTACTGTGTCTGTGCAAAAATGCCGACGGCGAACCTATGTAAACATTACGTAATCATAGGCTGAAGACAAACACAGCGACAAATCCCAAGACAATCCCAAGAATCCCAGGACAGTGAAAAACATGAGGTAATAACAACTACTCTGTTTAGTTTTTATTAGTGAATTTCCTATAGGAAAGTGAACTATTAGCATGACCCGCACGGTGAGACTTGAAGTTCCTAACGTGACCCCCTGAACACGTTTTAAGGGGTCTCTAAAGACTATACTATATATATATATATATGTGTGTGTGTGTGTGTGTGTGTGTGTGTGTGTGTGTGTTCGCACTCTAGCGGTCGCAATTTTTATCGGATTTACTTAAAATTTGATAGAGACATTCAGTTTTGTAATCAGTTGGCAAGACCGTTGGGCAAAACAATCGGAAAACTCTAACCCCCCTTTTTTGGGGATTTTAAGTTTTCAAATTTTGATTTTTCGGGCCCAAAAAGGGCCATAAAAGCCCCAAATGTACACTTATTGCAGATTAACTTATGTTACGTAAAACGCCAAAGATTTTAAGCCCTCCCTCATCATTCTAGCATAAGTACTTACCGAGCTATTAATGAAAATGTTAATTTTCAAAATACAGTACATTGTCTTATGGGGATTTTACACTGGAAAAGGCTCTTTGTCCTATTTCAATATCGTTTTATCACCCCCCCTACCCCTTTACCAACTTGTTATCCCGACAATACCTCCTTCTAACTTTATAATGTACAACACTGGCATCCCATTATTGAATTCAAATATAATCAGGAGCATCAAAACAGCCATAAAATTAATTTTTTCAATTTTCAAAGAAATTTAACCAGTGTTAGTTAAACCCTTTATTTGATATTCTTAAGGTTTTAATGCGGAAATTCACTTCCCTCACGTCAGCGTGCTGCGTGCTATTTCGTTTTGTATTTTATTTTAATACGTCTAACACGCAACTTGCTCGGTTTCAAGAGGCAGCTCTTTTATTTCATTTAAAATACTTATAACTTAGTTTTATAAAATCAGAGCAATCAAAAATTCAGAGTTATGTTTGAAAATGTTTTTAAATTGTATTTTTCTAACGAATCGACGAAAGAATCCAGAAGTTCTTATACAATCGTATATTTGCATTCAATCGAAACATGTTGACATAAGTGAAGTTTCAACTCAGCAAAGAGCAGCCAAGAGTGCACTCCATAAAGCTTCTTTGTATCAGAGCGTCATTTTAAAAAGCAATTTCACTAAAGGCAGCGCAGATGCAAGAATACAAAGCCCCTGTGACCTGTCTCATGCAGTCTGCATCGCATTGAATTTCTTGCTTCTCTGGTCACATTTTATGAACTGAGTTAATTTAACAATTCTTTACATTGGTTGTTTCTTCGTGTATTAAATATTTATAGTTCTAACATCACTATGTACCAGCTTTATTTTAAATCCGTAAATTAAGATTTAGAATGATAAACTAAGCCAATATTAACTTTTACACTACTGTATAACTCAAAATAAAGTCCAGAAACAAAGGTTTTAATCTGTTACATAAGTAAATAAATGCATAAGGACGGAGGTTCGTAACCTGAAATTATTGTTTTTATTTAAACCCCCTGTACCGTGAATTTTAGTTTATGTTAAACAATCTAAGAGCTAAGATTTCTTATTGACGGATGGAACTAAGCCAAAATTAGTTTTCTATGATGGAATGTAATAAACTTTAAAAAATAAGTATTTTTTTGTATTTACTTAAAAAGTCAGGCAGATTAATGAAAACACGTGGACACGTCGGACAAAAGCACCAATTTTGGTTTAAATGCTAGATATATCATAAGCATCGAGTTTTGAGTAGGATCCACTCAATTCCACAACCTACATGACGGCCAACTTGAAATATACAGAGTGAGTCAGACCATACACAACATACCAGAGTAAAGCTGAGTTTATCACGAGTAAGACATTTTAATAGGAAAAAATACTTGAATAGCGGTTTAGAAAATACAGGATATTCTAAAGATGTCAATATATTACACAAAAATGACCGCCGTTTTGAAACGGATATAGATAAATGAGTTATGTTTTCAACAAAGAATTTCTTTTAACAACATCTTTAAAATTATGTGTAATTTTTCTCTATGTTCACAAAATAACTATTTCCAATTCGACCCCATGACCTTCAGTTTTGGAGCACTCTGTATATAGATTTTGGTGAACATATTTTTAATAGATTGCTCATATGCGTTTTAGTTGGGACAACATTTGTTTGATGACTTTAGACCAAACCGTCCTTCCGTTATACATGCTAGACGGGTATGGTCTGACTCACCCTGTATATTTCAAGATGCACGCCATTTAGGTGGTGGAATTGAGTGGATCCTACTAAAAAGTCGATGCTAATGATATATCTAGAATGTAAACCAAAATTTGTGGTTTTGTCCGGCGTGTCCACCCACCTCCAATCAACATGTTGCATTAATCCGCCTAACTATAACAGTAACTCCTAAGTACGCAAGTAGAAAGTACACTTTTTAGCCTTTCTGAAACTCTGAAGTTTATGATTCATACCCTCTGAGCCAGTTTTGCGTGGAGCAGTCCTTTGGCGATGTTGATGACATTGACGAAGTAAGAGGGAGCGTTGACCACGTGGAACCCGGCGAACCTCTGGGGCAGAACATCCTGCGACCACCATCACACGGTTATAAATAAACATCAAAAATGATGCTTTACTGTGGTAGGTTTCATTTTGTTTAAGTCCATTCTGAAAAAGGTACTGGAGCGAGGCCTTGTTTGATTTATTCCGTTTTAAGAACAATTAGCAAATTAAATCATGATTTAGTTCATTGTTATCTGAACATTACTAACTATATGTCAAAATGAAAATCTCTTAATGACAAAACACTTTTGAATAAAGTATTGTTTAGATAAATATATTGTTAAAAAGAGATTATTTAGATATCTGAAAAAATGTTTGCACACGAATATATAAATACCCCCGTAGCAGCAAACCTGCGTACTCAGCGAATTTCCAATGCATATATATGTACCTTAATACCAGATAAAGCCACATACCAAGTTTCATCAATATACATTCTTAAATAAACTATTTTAGACATTTTAATTATACAAATATCAATATAACTCATTTAGGCAAAGCCACATACCAAATTTCATTAATTTATTTTCATAATTAAGGGAGATAACACGTTACTTGTCCTCTATAAGAATAACATGGGGCTGAGTACGCAGGTTTGCTGCTACGGGAGCCTTTGGCAAAAAATTGTTTTTTTGAGCAAATATCAATGGTCCACAACCAGATGAAGCCGTATACCAAGATTCATCAGTATACGTTCATAAATAAGCGAGATATACAATTTTTCTTTTTCTTCATAAGAATAACATTAGACAACGTACTGTGTTTAGCACTTTCAATATCTCGGTAACCAATTGACGTAGAGAAATGATCAAATACCAAATTGTGTGTTTTTTTAAGCCGAATCCAATGGTGAACATCAAAATTTGACTTTTTCAAAAATTATATGTAAAAAATTCAAAAAACCCATTTTTGGGGTACAAAACCCCCCCAAAATACCCCTTCGGATGGAGCGATCTGGCTGGTTTTCGAACTTAAAGTCATAAATGTTGCTTTACACGTTTATACCAAATTTCATCAAAATCAGATAATTTTTACGAGAGTTATCGTGCTCACGGACACATATGTATATATATATATATATATATATATATATATATATATATATATACATATATATATATATATATATATATACAGTTTCGAACGAATGGTGTTTTTGGGGTCTGGGGACCTCAAAACGAAAAGTTATCATGGTCCCGGGCCTAGGTCTTACCATGCCGACTACGGTAATAGCTTCTTCCCTATAGGGGAAATTCGCTAAAAGTTAATATTATTAAAACAAAATATATATCAAAAAATTCGGTAAAACGTAAATAATATGCAGAATTTAATGGAGGTTCTTCACCTCCTTTGCACCATTTATGACAAACACTGACTGATTATTTATTTACACTTTGTTCAGCTACCATTATCAAATAACTACTATTACTAATATAAACATTTTTAGCGAATTTCCCCTATAGGGAAGAAGCTATTACCGTAGTCAGCATGGTAAGACCTAGGCCCGGGACCATGATAACTTTTCGTTTTGAGGTCCCCAGACCCCAAAAACACCATTCGTTCGAAACTGTATATATATATATATATATATAAATTAAATAAAAACAATAACCAGAGTACCCTCTTTTTTGAAACATTTTGTATTACTGACACGTGTTTCGACACTTAGGTCATGTTCACAGTGTACAAGTAAAATAAAATTGAGGTTATTTTACTTGTACACTGTGAACATGACCTAAGTGTCGAAACACGTGTCAGTAATACAAAATGTTTCAAAAAAGAGGGTACTCTGGTTATTGTTTTTATTTAATTTTTATAATAAAAGTAGCCCTAATTTGTGAACTTCAATTTGAATATATATATATATATATATATATATATATATATATATATATATATATATATATATATATATATATGTGTGTGTGTCCGTGAGCACGATAACTCTGGTAAAAATGATCCGATTTTGATAAAATTTGGTATAAACGTGTAAAGCAACATTTATGACTTTAAGTTCGAAAACCAGCTAGATCGCTCCATCCGAAGAGGTATTTTTGGGGGGTTTTGTACCCCAAAAATGGTTTTTTTGAATGTTTTACATGTAATTTTTGAAAAAATCAAATTTTAGTTTTTATCATTGGATTCAGCTTAGAAAAACACACAATTTGGTATTTTCATCAATTCTCTACGTCAATTGGTTACCGAGATATTGAAAGTGCTAAACACAGTACGTTGTCTAATGTTATTCTTATGGAGGAAAAGAAAAATTTTATATCTCGCTTATTTATGAACGTATACTGACGAAACTTGGTATATGGCTTCATCTGGTTGTGGTCTATTGATATTTGCTCAAAAAAATTATTTTTTGCCAAAGGCACCCGCAGCAGCAAACCTACGTACTCAGCCCCATGTTATTCTTATGGATAATAATTAAATGCTATGTCTGCCTTAATTATGAACATAAATGAATAATAACCCCGTAGCAGCAAACCTGCGTACTCAGCGAATTTCCAATGCATATATATGTATCTTAATACCACATAACTCCACAAAACAAGTTTCATCAATATACATTCATAAATAAACGATTTATGACATTTTTATTATTCTCCATAAGAATAACATGGCGGCTGAGTATGCAGGTTTGCTGAAGCAAGGAACACGAAAAATGGGGTTTTATACAAACATCAGTATAACTCAAGTAGGTCAAGCTACATACCAAGTTTTATTAATTTATGTTCATAATTAAGGGAGATAATAGGTTACTTATTCTCCATAAGAATAACATGGGGCTGAGTACGCAGGTTTGCTGCTACGGGAGCCTTTGGCAAAAAATTGTTTTTTTGAGCAAATATCAATGGTCCACAACCAGATGAAGCCGTATACCAAGATTCATCAGTATACGTTCATAAATAAGCGAGATATACAATTTTTCTTTTTCTTCATAAGAATAACATTAGACAACGTACTGTGTTTAGCACTTTCAATATCTCTGTAACCATTTGACGTAGAGAAATGATCAAATACCAAATTGTGTGTTTTTTTAAGCCGAATCCAATGGTGAACATCAAAATTTGACTTTTTCAAAAATTATATGTAAAAAATTCAAAAAACCCATTTTTGGGGTACAAAACCCCCCCAAAATACCCCTTCGGATGGAGCGATCTGGCTGGTTTTCGAACTTAAAGTCATAAATGTTGCTTTACACGTTTATACCAAATTTCATCAAAATCGGATAATTTTTACGAGAGTTATCGTGCTCACGGACACATATGTATATATATATATATATATATATATATATATATATATATATATATATGTATATATACAGTTTCGAACGAATGGTGTTTTTGGGGTCTGGGGACCTCAAAACGAAAAGTTATCATGGTCCCGGGCCTAGGTCTTACCATGCCGACTACGGTAATAGCTTCTTCCCTATAGGGGAAATTCGCTAAAATCTGGTATATGACTTCACCTAGTTGAGTTATATTGATAATAGCATAAAAACCCATTTTTTGTGTTCCTTGTTGCAGCAAACCTGCGTACTCAGCCCCAATGTTATTCTTGGAGAATAATTAAAATTGTATATATCGCTTATTTGCGAATATATTTGATGAAACTTGGTAAGTGGCTTTATGTAGTATTAAGACATTTATATATCTATTGGAAATTCGCTGAGTACGCAGGTTTGCTGCTACGGGGGTATTTTATTATTCAATTGGTAAATTTCCAAAGCTTTCCAGTATTTTAAAATCATTAAATAAATATATAGTCTCTTAAATTTCAGACCACACACTTTCCTCGACAAAAACACTGGATTTGTAGGTAATTATTTGTCAAGCCATAAAATACTTTCGTGGTGTTTATTTTTTATTAATCCATAGAATCTTTGTAAATTGGAGTTACTACCTACATAAAGGTTACCGCAGGCCCATAACAGTTTAAATAACAACACTGTTCGACCTTTAACAATTGGTCAACAGAACAGGCGTTTTCCACAAACAAACATGTAGGAGACGACCGGCTTGCGGCAATGCGCCAAAATGGGCGTTACAACAGAAGGACATCGCCCCTCTGGCGCGACATTGACACTGTTAGACCTAGTAGGTCCGGTCGGGTTAGCTAGCGGAGAAAGTGTCTATTCGGAACGCAGAGCAAACAATGTCTAGTTTGCTCCTACCGATGCTAGGTTATTATAAAGGTCATTGGGTCACTCATTAAATATTTCTCTGCAAGGATTTGAAATGATTGTTGTGTTTGTGTGACGTAAATTAAACAACTTTTTTATTAGCATATTACGTGTTGTTATTACTTACGGGAAGTTCTCTCATTGGCCTGATGATGACTGGTGTGACTGGTCGCCTAGTACCATCTTTTATATATGTTTACCGTATGTATGTGAATCAGGATAAGTGTAAATATATATTAAGTGTTATAAGACGTCTTTTATACATCCCTGACGTAAATTGACAAAAAGAGATATAAATAAATTGTTTTTATGGGCTTGAACCTAAAATTCAGTAATAACAATAATTTATCAAAATCGTTAACTATGAATGAAAATACTCTATTATTTCGGATACAAAATATACGCTCAAAGCCTACCTCATGGTTTTATCCTTTCGATGTGTGTAATGTAAATATATATATACAGGGTGTCACAAAAATGCGTAGCGTGCTACTGTATACAGAACCGGATTCTACATACAAAAACAAATCGAAAATGTAAAGTAACATTTTTTTTATTTTCGCTTAGTTTAGCCGTAATCCGCCATTTGTATTTATTTTTTGAAAATAATAAATAATTCAAAAACCCTTGGAGATATTTGTATAAAACTTGGTGTAAACTTTAACTTTTATGTTATTGAAATTTTCCATAAATATCTTTTGTCAAACTTATCAAATTTCAAAATGGTGGCCATTAAGGTTTTTGGCGGATTTTAAGATTTCAAAGACAAATTCCATGAAAACTAGCAGCTAAAACAAAGTCTTGTAAACATAAAATTTAAAGATCTTTTTAATCCAAATCCAATGAAACTTTTATTGTAAAAATCGATAAATAAATAAAAATTTGTAGTAATTTTTAGTAATAAATTCAAAATGGCGGCCATTTAAACAAATTTCAAAGTCAAATTCCATGAAAACTAGCAACTAAATCAAAATTGTACAAGATATCAAATTTAAAGCACAGTAATTAGATGGTGAAATGCAATGGGGAATTAGACTTTGAAATTTGTAATGGCCGCCATTTTGAAATTTATTATACAAAATTGCCATGAGTTGTTTATTTATTAATCAAGTTTTACAAACAAAGTGTCATTGGTTTTGGATTAAAAAGACCATTCAATTTGATGTCTTGTAAAATTTTGTTTTAGCCGCTAGTTTTCATGGAATGTGACTTTCTAATATTTAAATGGCCGCCATTTTGAAATTGTATAAGTTTGAGAATAAATATTTTTGGAACAGTTTAATAAAATAAAACTACCAAGTTTCGTACAAATATCTCTAAGTGTTTTTGAATTATTAATTATTTAAAACAATACAAAATGGCGTATTACGGACAAACTAAGCGAAAATCAACAAAAAGTTATTTTCCATTTTCGATTTTTTTTGTATGTAGAATCCGGTTCTGCATAGCACGTTATGCATTTTTGTGACACCCTGTATAGATTTTAGTTAAAAATTGAAAAATAGTGCAACACTGTACATAATTGTGTGCCTCGTTCAGTTGTCAACTTAATTAATTCGTGTTCATAGTCTACTGCTTTAATTTAATAAATATACTGATAAATCATTATTTTGTACGAATAGACTTGTGTTTTGACCCTCTTAAAAACGTTCAACAAATTCCGTTGGAGTTCAAACACAAATTACTCCTTATTTTCATAGACATTTCATAGACTTTACCCTGGTATTGTACACACCAGAAAGATGGAGAGTGCCTTCTTGATTATAGGAATGGTAAAGGCTGCGGCGTGGCCCATGCTGTTGCCCACGAAGTCGAAGATGATCACGTGTTTCCGACATGTCTCATCCACCATGTGAGCGTCCAGGAGCATCAGACCAACCTGGAGATTCAAAACTTGGTTACAGATAGTGCCACATGGGATGAAGCGAGGAGGGCAGTAAAGGCTTGTAGATATTCCTCCCACTACCTCCCCTCCTTGGATGCATGCGCCGTGTACAACCAGGACGACCACTAGTGGTGTCTAGTGAGCCCTGGCCTTAATCTACTACGCCCGCGGATAAAAGGTTGTGAGTCAAATATTGAACTCGCCTCTAGAACTTCATCCCAGTCTGATCTATCTGTTGTCTAACATGTTGTCAGAGGATGGTAAAATATAGAACTCTAAGTCTACTGTCAGACTTGTAATGGAGAGCAAAGTAGTGGTTTTGGAAATTCAAATATTTTTAAATTATATTTTATAAAACTAGCTGATGGGCCCAGCAGCTCTGCTTATTCAGCTGATTTCGTTTTATAGTCAAATCAAATCACTCGGCTGATCAAATATTTAAACACATGTTTTAATGAGACATTTTTAATCTGTGGCCTTAGGAGAGCATTTTTCGAAAAACTAATATTTTCTCTTAGATTTTCTCACCTACACCTTTCAAGTATGTGATTCACTGTATTCCCCAAAGTTACTGGGAAGCTTTAACTTTATATATAGTTCAAATAAATTAACCGCAAATTTCAACAATTAACGTCTAGTGACTATTTCACTGTTAACGATGTTTACTCTCGACGGATTTACCAACCTTATGACTTGGGTTTTCGCGTGACCAGAATCATAATCAGAAATAATTTATTTCGTGAATAACAAATTGTTATGTGAAACAAGTCAGATTTAAAACTAATATTTAATACTAAATTGACAATTTTAAAAATTTTTCTCTAGCAAAAAGTGCACATTTCCTTCACATATTTGTGCACCTTCTGATATACAAAAGGAATGTGAAAAATTGGGTGTTTAGCGTATCATACTATCACAATCAAAACATTGGGACGGGTGCTTGTTTAAATATGGTTTACACACACTAAAATATATGTTCACTACCACAGTACTCAAAACCGGTAAATGTACAATTAACACGGTAAAGGGCAATATATTTCGTCTGGTCACACTGATCATCAGTCTCAGTGAGAGGATTATATTAATTAATCACAGAGTATAAAAACGAGTAAAAAAATCAAAAAGTGAGCTTGGTTATTATAAAGACGATTATTATAGTCCCCATTTATAACCATCGTTTGTAGTGTCTCCAAAAGCAGTAGTAAAACTAATGCAAACTAAGTTATTATTCACGAATACTAATCTTATTTAAATAATAATTCAATAATTACACGACAGTAAGTGCTGAAATATTCTTGCAATAATTACCTTGATGGAGGCCAGGACATCAAACTTGTTAAGGTCGTGGTCGAACGTCTTGACGATGGTCACTCGGTCTCCCTCAGGCGTGGGCTTGGGGCAGGGACAGTACATCCTGAGAAGCAAGCGTTAGTTGTAATGTTCATATTATAGGTAATAAACATAGTTTTGTTTCTATTTCTCTAAATCCAGCAAATTCATCGCAAAATGGTTGTTTCGCTTTGCTCATTCACTTCATCTGAATCAACAAAAATTGTATAGAAAGTGTAATTCATGGAATTGTACTTTCATTAAAAATTAATAATTACTTCTATTTATAAACCAGTTATAAATATTTGCCCGGAAAATAGTATATTATAATTCAAGAAAATTTTAAACCGGTTTTCACGATTATGGTTTACAACCTTCTGGAACGAGTTGGTCTTATAATACAGGTTTAACAAGAAAAAGAACAAAGGAATTAAATAAGTATTAGTAGTGTGCAATCCGATTACATAAACGAACTGGTAAGAGGATTTCACTCTTACTAAATATGCCTTACAGAAATATTTCCAAGTTAATAGTTTAAAATGTTCACTTTAATTAAGCATTCTTAAAAGATAAAATGGTACAAAAACTCTTTGTAGGGAAGGTCATGTCTAAGAGCTCCTTACAGTTACCATTGTCTCAATGAACGACTTTTATTGATATTTTTCTTCTTAACACGATACGTCGTGTTTTAAAATTACCTATAATTTTGTTTACATTTTTTATACAGAGCGACTGATTCATGGTGAAATATCCGAAAGTTTTTAACTTAATTGTAAATTGAATTTATTTAGCACATACCCACAGCAAAGTAAGAATAAGAGGAAGAAGATCATATTTGCTTTAAATATATTTTGAATCTTGGGTATTTAGAGAAACCTCGCTGAGGGTGGAAGGGGGCGGTATGATATGATGCTCACTGACTCCTGATGTACAACTTCAATGCTACCGCGATCACGCCCGAACATTCGGCCGAACTCCGAATGTTTAGAGTATTCATGAGAAGTGTGGGAGCTGCACGAACTTTTGAATGCATACGAGAACATACGGGACGGAATGTTCAGTGAACATTCGGGAGAATGTTTGGCCGAATGTTCAGGCCTCCGCGAGAAGTATGGGGCCGCCTTTACATGCGACATTCTCATAAAAGCCCCCAATTATTGTTTTCCTTTTGTCGTACTCACGCGACTTTGGCGATGTTCTTGATCTTCGGGTCGAGCGGGTCTCTGTTGTGGAAAATGTCCGCCATCGTAACCCTCCCGCAGTAGTACTGGTCCAGCTTGGTCTTCGTTCGCTCCAGACTGTTCTTGGAGTGGATCAGGAACTTCTCCAGAGTCTCGTCGGCTTTAGGAAACAGTAGAGTCAATATATTTATATTATTAAAAGAGTTTCTTGGTTTTTATTCAGTGATTTTAGGTCTCTAAAACTATTAATTTTCTTACAGGTTAGGTATCAAACGAAAGCTCTTCCCAGCAAGGACTCTGCCCCATAGGTTTTTAAAGTTATAATGTAATGTATGTAATGTATGTATGTAGTTTTAAAGCTATATTTCATTTACTCAAACAGCTGATCATAATTTTAAGATTTCAAAGTATCACACTCTATAAAGACCCCCGGGAGAAGAAAGGGACACTGGCTAGTATTTATTAAAATATTAAGAATAAGCTGATTTTTGGGGGCAGGATACAGAAAAGTTCGAAAGTACGAAAAGTTCTAGTGTTACTAATACACTGAATGGTTACAAGAATGTAAATTAGTTTAATTGAACATTTTACAGTTTTTGATAGTAACTAAACACAATACTTAATCGATAACAGCTGCTTCAAGCCAACTTATGAAATGGCATTAGAGGATAAACTGATAAAACCGTATATGAGTTGGGTAATACCAAATAAATATATTTGCTTGAATTCGAGCAAATGGATTATTTTGCTGTAGTATAACTTAATACAATAATACGTGCACTCCATGGAGTGTTTATATTTGGGAAAAGAAACATTTTAAGATTTGTTAAGAGGTAATGATCATAGGAGGGGCAATAGGAGATAAGTTAAAGGAAATGAGTGGTAACTGGGAAAGTGGTTATTTAGAGTGAATTAGTGGCATCGGGATTGTATTTTAGATTGAATTGTAGATTTAGAAGGCTAGTGGGATAAGGATAATCTGACCGGTTTCGGGAGGAGGGGGGTGTTACTAGTGGGGATAATTACATTAGTACTTATAAGTTCGAAACTGATTGTACTCGCAACAATAATTACTTTACCAGCGCTGTGCTGTGTAGATGACACTCATTACCAGCACTCTGGTACGTGTGATATGAGTGAACTACATTGAGAAACGTTTACAAATAACGAGTCATCCTTGTGCTCAAATTTTAGATAATTTTACCTTCAAATTTTGCCAAAACTATCTATTAATAAGAGTAAAATTGTAATTTTTAACAAGTCTTGTGGGAAAAAATCTAAAATTGATATTTAAATGATGTAATTTGATTGTCAAATGCACTAGGGAATTTGACTTAAAATTTGTAAATGACCGCCATTTTTAAATTTATTATTAAAAATTACCAAAACCTGTTTATTTATTAACCTAGTTTTACAACCAAAGAGTCACTGAATTTTTATTAAAAAATGCTTTAAAAATCATGTTTTGTACAATTTTGTTTTAGCAGCTAGTTTTTTTTGGAATTTGACTTTGAAATCTTTAAATGGCCACCATTTTGAAATTTTATAAGTTTGATTAACAATATTTTTGGAAATTTGTAATAACAAAAACCTTGAATTTTATACCAAGTTTCATAAAAATACCTTTAAGGATATTTGTATTATTAGTTTGTTTGTTTATTTAATACAAAATGGCGGATTACGACTAAACTAAGCCGAAATAAAAAAATGTTACTGTACATTTTCGAATTGTTTGTGTTTGTAGAATCCGGCTGCGCATCTTTGTGATACCCTCCATAAAAAGAAAAGCCGAAAAAGGATATCATGTTTTCCAGCAAAGTTGTTCCTTTTTCCTAAAGGAAAGGAAAAGAAAACTAAACATTTTACAAATATGTCTCCATTTTAATACATACCTTGCTCACAAGAACCGTCACTTGGTCCTACAACTCGAAACTCCAAATTATAATTGATCAAAAGTTACTAATCATTGAATTGAATAGAAAAACATGTATGTTTATGGGTTCGATGGAAAGGTAATCAGATGAATTACCAAATATGGTCATTACAAGGTGACAAATCATTGTATTTAAATATTGTATGGCGGACGGGCTTGGCTCGTGGAAAATTGCTTGTCAGCTAAACGGCGCGGCGTTCGAAAATGTGATTCAAATTACTCATAATTTATAAGCATGAACTCATCATTACTACGTTGTTTCCCAGTCCATTAGTGACATTGAAATTACAGAAGTCATTCCTTTGTTGTGTGTTTTTGATTTTCTTTATTTTGTAAAATGCCATTGGCTAAATCTTGTATATCATTTGTTAGAATTCAGCTCTGGAGGATTTTAGAAATATTCACTAATTGCAGTGATGGTTTGAGTACATTAATGCGTTATAAAAATTTCCACTACACTAATTTATAACTTATGGGAATTTGAATAAAAACCAATCTTTTTCAATAGAATAGACCTTTATACTGCATTTTAATGCTTTTGCTAATTTACTAAAAGATGCATAAAACATGATATCCAATAATATGGATGCTTACCAACGGCATCCGGAAGATGTGGCTGTTTTTGTATCCAATCTCGTAGCGTAGCTACATCGCGACGTAAAGATTTCTCAGTGATGCCGAGCTCCTGGTAATGTCTTTCCAGGACTTCTGCGGGGGGTTGCTCGTACTTGATCACCATCTCTGCAACAGGAGATCACAGTTGATGACGTCAGTGCCACAGAGAAGCGGCAGGAATGGTTGGAGGATATAAAGTGGCTTAGCTGCAGGATAACTCTAATTTAAATGTATCAGTAAGTCCTTTAAGGTGTGTTGTACGTTAGAAATCTACGGAAAATGTAACTAATAACGATTTAATTAGTTTATGTTGGTTTAAATAAAAACCTAAAACTCAATACTAAATTAATTTTAGAAGTAATGCAATTTGTTGTTTTTTATATGTATGACGTACTCCAATATATTCTTTCACAGACGATATTGAAGCTCGACCCTATTATTGGTAGTTTTATAACAAAAATTTGAAAGAGTAAACTATAAATTAAATAGCGAAAATAGCGTTACAAAAACAGCTACTTAAAATGGATTTTACTTCAATGTGTAAGTAAAATAATAGGTTATATTCAGTTTAAAATAAGATTATTGTTTTCAATGTCATATGATTTTTAACAAAAGGACGCTAAAATCTTTATTCAAAGTGTTATAACAAATATATTTTTATAAGAGAAAGGAAAAATGTATGGGCGTTCAAACCTTATACCGAGAGTTTTCATTGCGAAATTGAAATAACGATTTGATTCTAGTCACGTTCGCCGCTTGGTTTGCAGAACCCTCTTGCAGAAAGATACAGAGCAGTAATTTTACTTTTTATCCCTGGGAATTCTAAAACAAACTTTCCAAGATTATATTTGAAGAATCTTAAACAAATGGAAATTAAAATTTCCTATGCTTTATCGTTGAACAACATTTAACTCCATTATTTACATGTTTGTTTATACAACCTATTAGTTTAGCAAAAATTTCAATTACTAGTATCACAATCAGTTTAATTGTATATAGGATGCTCCTTTTTCACATTTAATTGACACAGCCATTTTCTAGATTCCCGTTTGGGTAAAATAAGTGGGCGAACCATATTAATAACTCCTGAGCATTCAGAGCTCTGTGTAGGTATCCTATAAGCTAATACAAGAATTGGTTGGTTACGGCCATATAGAGTACTTAGTTTGTCACGGACTTTCAATATGCCTTGCTCCAGTTTACCTACGAGATTGTTAGCACTTAGGATGAATGGAGCAAGTTATATTGCAATTCTAAATCATTTAACCTTGTGTGACATACATTAACATCCTTTGAATGGTATGTCTTATTCAATTTTATTGAAAGACAAATAACATCACGATTATAACATATTAACTGTAAAACGTTTGATGAATTCCCAGCAACTCACTGAAATGGTTGCCAAGGAGCTACAAGGATTATTAAAACTGATGGAAAATCGTCGTAAATGTTTTAGTTTCAAATGCGGATTATTTGCCTCCACCCATCTGAGGCACAGCCATCAGAGCGGTTTGTTTTAAACTGTTGTGAACTGTAATAATATATTTTCCGATGTCAAGCTGCTGGCTGTACTCCAAGCAATAAATACAGATGTTGGTAAAATTCGGAAAAAATGACCAAAATTGACCTTCAAACCACCATTAAAAATCTGTTACGATAAAAAGGCTTATCAGTTTACCTTAAATATTCTACAATACAGGAAGGATCTACTGTAACGTCTAAGAGTGGAGGGAAGCTGCAAGACTGAGCCTAAAAAAAAATTATAATAAACTAGCTTTTCCCCAACAGCTTCGTTTGTTCAACTGATTTCAGATTTATAGTCAAATCAAATCAAGCTGTTCTAATTCCAATATACAGTATTTAAATATATGTTTTAACTTAACGGTTTTATTTAATTTATTGCCTTAGGAGAGATTTTCTCAAAAAACTAAATTGTGTTATCAGATTTTCTCATAGGGACCATTCATGAAGTATATGACCCATGGGTTACAGACATGGGTTTCTCAAAGGTTCCTGAGACGGGATATTTCGGGGTAAGGAAGACAGCAAACTTGATGATCGAGAAAGACCATATCAGCTTTCTCCCTATCTCTTATACTAGTCGGTGTAAGGTAAAGAATACATTTGATATACTAAACTACCCCCCACAAATCCGTGATACCATATAATCTTTTAACTTTTTTTGTCGTTTCATATAAGTATTCCTCCTATGGTAAGATTGTTTTAAATAAAATTACTAAGATCTGTTGCTCATTGAATACTTCACAAGTTTAAACACTTAATATTGTAAGCGTGTATTTCGTTATTATTTAAGCAATGCCCTTTAGGGATAATAAAAACATTGGTTGATTACTATCAAGTAGAGAAGCTAAGATTTTCATTGACATAGATAAGTTTACATTTATAGTTTTCCTCCTACCCCTTTCATAGGAACCAATGAGTTTCTCAGTTGTACTAACTCAATTGAGAAGCTTTTGCGCACGATTGGTGTTTTTTTATATTTTATTTTAGACCAATCAGTAACTTAAAATAAAGCCCATTAAATAAACGTTTAAGTTCCCACGAAACCTAACACCTTGTCAAGTTGTAAGTTTGATCAAAGTATAACTACATTTTCAAAATACTAACAGCATACAGCAGATTTGAACCAGTTTAGAGGTGAGATTTTAATTAGTGGACCGCGTCATTAATTCAGTAATCAAGTAACCTATAATTAGAGATAGGTCTCATTTGCATTAATATTTACTCAATTTCACGCTGTCAAAATATGACCTACTTAAATAATAAATTGTATTGTTTTAATCAAGTTAAAAATTCATATTATATCAACTTATCCGTGTCGTTTTAAAGCGAAGTGCCAAACCGGATATCGAGAGACGGATCAGCTGGCGAGGCGACATGTATTAATTACTTCCGTTTAGTGATGTTCATCAGCTGACTATATTAATGTCTGCACTTCTCACTGTTTACATTAACACCTTTCGATATTAAGAAATCCTCTTTCGAAATCTGTATATAGCGGAAATCTATTGTATTGCAAAATATAATACAATATTAGTATTATATGTTTCAAAAGAAAATCTGTTAGCTTCCCTCGGGAGTTGTCATTACTTACTGTAAATTCCAGTCACGCTTTTCTCTTGGACTGCACAACTCGCTCGTGTCCTTTGCAAAATACTGCCATTGTTTTTGTATGTATATACAACTTTTCTTTTAGTACTAAATTAAATTAGAGCCTTCTCTTCTTATAATTTCCCTAGACTATGGACTGGACTAACGTCAACTTATAAATTAAATTAAAAATAACTAAGTAAATAATAAAGTGAAGAGAATATGTAAATAAGTTGTTACCCCTGTATATAACGTGATGCTCATCGATTATAAAATTCCTTTTGTAACAATATTATTAAAAATAACAGAATTCCTTTTTTCTATTAATTCAAAACTTCGTGTATGTAACCTTATGACTTCCTAATCGACTTCCTTAACTTAAATCCTTGAATGGTAATAGTAATTTATTTTAGTTGTTTTTGATTTCGTTTCTTTAGCAAAATAAAAGCATTTGTAAAATGATTACATTACATTATTTTGTTAAACTATAAGACACATATTTTAATTGTCGAAATTCCATGTGTATTTTAATCACTTTTGAAGTGTATATGAAAATAACTGTAAAACTGATTTCTGTGAGTTATTTCATCTCACCAGCTTAACAATGCTAATTCCGTTTTGTGCAGGAATATCTCCTTCCATTTTTTGCAAAGACGAGGAAAACCTTTGAGTGTCTGATGCTGACATACAATAAATCCCTCCTCTTATGCACAAATCGAGACAGCTTTTTGTACAGTTGGATCTAAGGAAAACATCGCCTGTTTGAGATTTATCGTGTGATTGTGCGTGTGGGGAGGGGTTCTGTATGATATAATCAGCTGGCACGTTGTGACGTCATTGGTGGCCCGGGCAGGTGACTCCCAACCAACTGGCTCCAGTCCAACTTGCTCCAGCCGACCTTCCCTTAGCCTTGGACGCGTAGCAAGTCCCGACATCCTGTTCAGTACACGCCTTGTCTCGTCATCTTTTTAAGACTCTTTACAATAACTGGTTGGTGGTTATGGTTGCTAATCGCATAAATTAGTTGAGAAAACTCGATTTAAACGATGCTAAACTATATTAAACAAATTTATCAACGTCAAAAGATATGGAAGTATCAGACCAGTTTTCATAATGAAGTAATATTTAGAATTTTATCCTTTGGCATGACGAAAGCAATAATGCCTCAGCGCGCTAGAGACTACCAACATTATTTTGTATTACTCAACATTAAATGTATTACAATCCTACTATAATAATTTACTTTGTAATTACAAAGACACAACACAAAACAGATATTAAATATAGGAGATGGTAAGCTGAAATCGATTTCGATCAATAACACCTTCAGGATTAAAGTTGATTAATATGATACTCGATATTGATTTCCTTGTACCATAAAGTTTCGTTACCGAATCCGATGCAAATGCAATAAAGCCATTTGATTAGTGCGGTTTTATTAGATGAATTTATATTCGTTATAACCTATAAAATTTGTGAAATAGATGTGAAATTTGTGCTTAATATCTAGTTATGAAAAATTCAACATTAAAGATAGCTCAATTATTGATGAAAAATAAGTTAAATTTAATATTCAAACCTAATTAACTTCCAAATATGATTTACAATCCGGCTAATAATGTGTTCAGATAATATGCAGGTTTTTCACGAAAATTACGAAATATCTTTAAAATATAACATCATAATAACAATGGTGGACCCGAATAAATAAAACACTCATATGTTTACAAAATTATATAGAATATTTAAATATCCCCGTAGCAGCAAACCTGCGTGTTCAGCGAATTTCCAATGCATATATAGGTATCTTAATACCACATAAAGCCACATACCAAGTTTCACCAATATACATTAATAAATAAACGATTTATGACATTTTAAATATTCTCCTTAAGAATAACATGGCAGCCGAGTATGCAGATTTGATGAAACAAGGAACACGAAAAACGAGTTTTTATACAAATATCAATACAACTCTACTAGGTAAAGCCACATACCAAGTTTTATTAATTTATGTTTATACTTAACGTAGATAACATTTTACTTACTCTCCATAACAATAACATGGGGCTGAGTACCCAGGTTTGCTGCTATGGGAACTATCGGTAGAAAAATCGTTTGTTGTGCAAATATCAATAGACCACAACAATATGAAGCAATACACCAGATAAGTCCGGATAAGTTGATAAATAACCGGGATACACAATTTTTCTAATTCTCCATAAGAATAACATTGGACAACGTACTGTGTTTGTTGAGCACTTTCAATATCTCTGTAACCAATTGACGTAGAACAATGATCAAGACACCAAATTTTTTGTTTTTCAATTTGAATTCAATGGTGAAAAAAATTAATTTACTAAAATATTATATGTAAAAAACTGAAAAAACCCATTTTTGGGGTTCAAACCCCCCAAAATACCTCTTTGGATGGAGCGATCTGGCTTGTTTTTGAATTAAAAGTCATAAATTTTGCTTTACATGTTTTTACCAAATTTCATCAAAATCGGACCATTTTTCCGTGAGTTATCGCACCCACGGACACACACACACACACACACACACACACACACACACACACACACACACACACACACACACACACACACACATATATATATATATATATATATACAGTTTTCAACGGATAGTGTTTTTGGCTTCTGGGGACCTCAAAACGAAAAGTTATCATGGTAATGGGGAAATTCGCTAAAACGATATTTCAAATCAGGATTATTTAAATTTTAAACGAAAAAGATAGTGACTTCTTTAATTGCATTGTTTTAGCGAATTTCCCCTATAGGGAAGAAGCTATTACCGTAGTTGGCTTGGTTAGACCTAGGCCCGGGACCATGATAAATTTCGTTTTGAGGTCCCCAGACCTTAAAAACACCATTTGTTGGAAACTGTATATATATTTATATATATATATATGTATATGAGTGTGTGTGTGTGTGTGTGTGTGTGTGTGTGTGTGTGTGTGTGTGTGTGTGTGTGTGTGTGTGTGTGTGTGTGTGTGTGTGTGTGTGTGTGTCCGTGGGTGCGATAACTCTCGTAAAACAGGTCCGATGTTGAAAAAATTTGGTACAATCGTGTAAAGCATCATTTATGACTTTAAATTCGAAAACCAGACAGATCGACCCATCCGAAGTGGTATTTTTGGGGGGTTTTGTACCCCAAAAATTGGTTTTTTGAAGTTTTTATATATAATATTTTGAAAAGTCAAATTTTACTTTTCACATTGAATTCAGCTTTAAAATCCACACAATTTGGTGTTTTGATCATTTCTCTACGTAAATTGGTTACAGAGTAATTGAAAGTGCTAAACATAGTACGTTGTCCAATGCTATTCTTATGGAGAATAGGAACAAAATTATATCTCGCTTATTTATGAATGTATACTAACAAAACTTGGTATACGGCTTCATCTGGTTGTAGAATATTGTTATTTCCACACAAAAAATAATTTTACCAATAATTCCCGTAGCAGCAAACCTGCGTACTCATCCCCCATGTTATTCTTATGGAGAGTAAGTAAAATTTAATGTCTCCCTTAATTATGAACATAAATTAATAAAACTTGGTATGGGGCTTCACCTTGTTGAGTTATATTGATAGTTGCATAAAACCCCATTTTTGTGTTCCTTGTTGCAGTAAACCTGCGTACTTATTCCCAATGTTATTCTTATGGAGAATAATCAAAATTGTATATATCGCTTATTTATGAATGTGTGTTGATGAAACTTGGTATACGGCTTCACGTAGTTGAGTAATATTGATATTTACACGAAAACTCATGTTTATTCTTCCTTGCTGCAGCAAACCTGCGTGTACATTCCCAATGTTATTCTTATGGAGGATAATTCAAATTGTATATAACGCTTATTTGTGAATATATGTTTATGAAACTTGGTATACGGCTTTAAGTGGTATTAAGACATATATTATGCATTGTAAATTCGCTGAGGACGCAGGTTTTCTGCTACGGGGGTATTTGTTATCATTCCCTGCCTGATTCATAACTGCCATTATTTTGCATACTGTGTTCTTGTAACAAGATATAGTAAAACCGAACTGTGCACTTATACAATTTCACCTCTTTCTGCAATTTCGCTTAAACTACTTTCCATTTCGTGCTTTTACTTCCAGCAGTTTAACTATTAATCTGTGTAGAGTTTGCTTGGTTAGTAGTAGGCCTATTATTCCACATATGTGACGAGAATGCCCCAACGCGTCATTGTCTACAAGAGAAATTAGGTTAATACTGGTTTAGCTGGAGCTTGATTACATCTGCTTCAATACCTAACTCGTAGCAGGACTCGGAACAGGCTGAGGAAATAACGGAACCAACGGATTTAGAATAATTGAAAGTGTTGCTAAAAATAATATGTAGCACTGTTAACTGAACTTTGCAACTAGTCTTCACACTGCTTTAGTTTTCTATCAGAGAAAGTTTATGTTTAATAGTTTGACAGAAACATAATAATAATAGCTATTATATGTTTATATGTTTTGCGTGACAAACTATTCAATTTTGACTTATAACTCATAACAATTCACAACAACAGTATTATTGTTTAAACAATGTGTTTAAACAATATTTTTAGTTACCACCTATTCTCAGAAATATGAGTATAGCGATAGGAAAATATTATTCTGATTGGTTACTAGTATATCATCGTGTTTTCAACAGAAACTCTTCCAATGTCGTGTTGTTCTGAAATCAATAGCTAACTAATTTCGATCCACATTCCACTACAATACAACCCTTTAATTTTAAGAAACAAGACTTTATTTGACAAGACTGATACTGACGCCGATCTCATTTCTGAGATCAGACAATCAGATAAGGAAAGTTACAACGTGATCACACGTTTGTGTCGGTGCACTATAAGTCATTAGTCTCGATTACATACTACTTTCGCCGTCTAGATATCGTGATGACACTTGCATGTCACATTATCTTGAATAAAATTGTTATAAATATTATTAAAAATATTATTAGATTGGGAAAGGGTTTGATTAGTTCGCCGTTGCTATGCAAGTTTTAGTACTTCATTTTAGTTAATGAGCTTGGTAATTAGGTGCAGTAGGTCACAGTATATTTTACCATGAGTTAACATGAGCATAGCTAGTCCTAGAAATGATAAGTTAAGAAGTTATTGTTATTTTCCAAATTGTAAACAGGGTTTTTATAAACAAATAAAGTATTGTTACGCATAGCAGGAAATCCATGCACTTGGTCAATACGATTCGTATTTGTTATACAACTAATTGATGTAGGTCGAATGAAAATTACCTAATCAAGTATTAACCAAATTGTAACGTCGATAAAAGCACGTAGATTTAAAGTTTATCTTGATACTAGTTTTAGTATTAAAATCTTCGAAAAATCCTATTTTTAATTAAAAACTATGACGGGTTTTTTCCTAATACCTCCGTTTCGTATTTGAAAAACTTCGAATGCGTTTTTATTGATAAACAGATGCTCTAAGAATTGTGACTAACGCATGTTGCACTAATAATACAATTCCCTTCGAATAATACGCGACGTTCCTCCCTTCTTCATACTGTAAAATAAAGGCTCGCATGACCTCTATTAGTTCAATGAAATTCATTATCCATAAATAAAATGAAAGAGACAGTATTTTTAAATATTCGACTAGTAAATTGTTACATTTTATATTGTGTACTACGAAATACTACTGTCTTAACTTTCTCAAGTGAGAAAATTTTCTTGAAATAACCTCTAAAAGCTATGATAACTGTAAAATAATCACAAAACAAATTATTAATAAATGTACTATATTTTCGGTATCCGTTTTTGCAAGCCACTTAACTGTTTGGTAACAACCATTTAGATTTAAATTCAGTATGTTCTAAGCGTTAGATTTTCTGGTATTACAATTCAGAGATACAATTTTAAGACTGTTCAGGCAGGACCAAAAAGTATACAATGGACGGGGATGTCAGGGTTGGGCGAGACTACTGTTAATCTCGGGGCGTCTCCTGGGACATGATGAGCCTCTATCGCATTAAACCCCATCCGGCCACCTGCGTCCAGCCCCTCTCTCTTAATGTGATAAGGAGCTCCTATTATTATTGTATTCTTATTTCTCCTCATTTTTATATTTCGTTTTGTTATATTTCTGTTTATTTATGTAGCGTTGCATATGATGAGTTTTAAACGCAACCCCCCTCCCACCACCTATGTTTCTAAATTTGGTAAAAATCGACCACGAGCTCCCACTAATCATTGTTGGGTAGTAAGTACTATATTTTGAATATATTTACATATTCAACCGCCATCTTGGATCTGCCTATTGGGTTGAAAACGATTTTTTAAATAAATTTGGGGTCGTGGTCCATCAGTTTGAATGATTTTTGTTGCAATCCGTTTAAACAACTGTATTCGTTCTTGTTATATTGGTGCGTTTTACGAATTAATTTTAAAGTTATACTTAAATGACTCAACCTTAAAACATGCCCGTATTTCCGTCTTTACATCACATAATGATCATGAATTATCACCGATCATTATTTAATAGAATTTTCTTCATTTTGAGTACCTTAAAATCGTTGTCCACCATTTTTATCCATCATTTTTAATTGAGAATTTGTCTTAATGTACATGTGGGCTCCTGATTACCCTTCACTTTTAACCATTTTCTTATGCTGAAACCAATGCCGCAATTAGTTTTAATAAATTCCGTTCTCGTAATATTGGTCCTTTTTGAAAAACTAAACATGAAAAATATGGTGCAAAATGAATAAAATACTACTCAAGAATGATTGATGGTGGTTCATATTAATTATTTAATGTAATTACGAGAATATGTCAGCTTAAGATACCGATGTGGCAAAAGCATGCTCCTGCAACCATCAGTGTCAGTGAGTGCAGTTCGACGGAATATCTTTTGAATGAATATACAGTATATTTTGCAACTGATTGCAACATTGTGAGTGGTATGAAAAATAATTCAAAATTATGGGTCACTGCCACACTTTTGCGTTAAAAAAAACTTGTTTAATCCAATGTGTCGGATCCAAGATGGAGGTGGAAAATTGTAAAATAGTTAAAGTAAAGTACCTACCACTTAATAATGATCGGTGAGGGTGGGGGGGTTGATTTGTTAACAAATGTAGAAAAAAGTAGGAGGGGGACTTCAAAACCCTGTATATTTACTAATAATAGGGTTTACAGACGAAATGAATATTAGTGTGATGGTTTTTGATAAATGTTTCCGTTTGTTTGAAAGAATGGTTGTATAGAGTTAACTTAATTGGATATTTATTCATTTTAAATACCATATCATTCATATTACTTTACACTTGGTTACGGATCTATGATTTAATGTTTCTAAATGTATTTTGCTGAGCCATGTACAGGTGTGTTTATTATACTGACTGACTAATACTCGGCTGATAAAATTGATTGGACTGATTATTAAAATAAATGTATTAAAGAAATGTTTACTAAGTATATTATTTCCTACGTACTCTATTGTTCGTGTGGTTCGTTAATATAATTATTTACAAAAAAAATTATTAATTATTAAAATAATTATTTATTCGTAAATAGTAGTATTGACAAAATGATATCAAAAATCTTCTGAGCGTCATTCAATTTCTTAAGTGTTCAAGATGAAATTGGACTGAGAACAGAGATAGCAGAATCAACCCAGATCAAAATGTGGAACTCGCATTTGAAATCTTCAAGTTAGCCCACTATCACTGTAGAAATGACAGGCGATAACACATTTTAAAGATTACTCACCAAAAATTCTAGGGGAGTTTTCATCGAACATTTTTGTAAATACCTTCAATACTTTTCAAGGGAAAAAGCTGACACACACGTAATCACCCTATACATCTATCTACCTACATTACTAATTTTGTAGAAGAATTCATATAAAAGAAATTGTGGACATTTTTTAGATTGCAGGATGATTGGGGATTGCTCAAATTAAAAGTACAACATTGATCCAAGGGCCGGAGAAACAAGTTTTGTTTTAATAACACCAGAAATTAAGACAAATTTACCCTATTAGAAAAATTGGGCTATAAACGTCTGATTTGTTAAAATTTTCACATCTGATTCAAGCGTCTTTTTTTACGTTTGCAATATGTTTATACAGTCATATTGGTAAGTTTTCCACATACATAACCAGTTAATAGTACTTCCATATTTTAATAAATCTCAAAGAAAATTTTAGGAGTTACATTCCCTACATGCCTCTATTTTAGAAAACACTCTTTAACTAGTTACAACTCACCGGTGAACGATGGACTGTATGTGATCCCAGAGACGGTATCGCACGACACACTAGCGCGAGTCCCGTGACCAAGTAACCACCAGTCACTAGCAGCAGGCGACCTCCAGGGCTAGTGCCGTTTTTGTCCAACAGGCGGCACTGACCTTGATCATGCACCTAGCACCTGGAGAGACGCCACGGTCCCGGAAACAAGATTGGGCGGAGTTTGGAAAAACTTTCGGAAAAAACTCCCCTTATTTTTGGAGCGATCAAGGCCACGGCGCAAAATAAGGTTGAGGATTTTGTATCAGTTCCGCAAAAAAGTGGTTCGGGAAAAGGCTGAATTTGGTTTTTGCTGAGACATGTAGTGGTATGAAATTTGTTTTCGGGGCATTTGCTAGAAGGAAGGCCAAATTTAAAAAGGTGTCCAAAATGTTATTTTTTTTATTTTTTATTAATTAAGTTTATTTTTGTTTGCAATGAATTTTCATTTTTGATCTAAACAAATATTATGTTTTTTTTTTTAATTAGAAACATATGAACTTACGAATTTCTATAAACCTATTCTGAAATTAAACCATTTGATAAGCATACTCTTTTTGGTTACTTATTACCTTATACAATGGTACGTCACCTAAATACTAGACTACAGAGAAAATGCCTATACGAAACGTTTAAGCCAAATAAGGAATTAAAACGTTAGCTAAATAGAACTAAAATAACAATGGTATAATAAAACAGTGGACTTAGGTTCCAAAACGCAAGCACGGGTCCAAAGTCAACCACCCTTCCCGTAAAGCAGTACAAACATCACCCACCATGTGATCCTTAGTTATATTTATACATTATTTATATTTGGTTCTAATTGTGTTTTATTTGATTTCAGATTAGTTTTAAAATGCATTTAATTCAAACTAGTGGAACTTTCAAAATTACTCTAGAAAAAAGTGTACAATGAATACATTATTTGATTTATTTCGAATAACAAACCGCCTCAGCAAAATTTCCTGAAGGTTAGAAATTCCATTTTAAATTTAGCGAATTGAAAAGCCTTGGTTGACCAGTAAACAAAAAACCCTGAGCAATTTTAATCCGAATTCTTCGAATATCCGTATCCGTTTCCAATTTTGCTAATCAACACCTTTGCAGTTTTCTGCTACACGTGTTGTTCAGCATAAGAGCCATTAAGCCTAAGAACGTGTCCTTTGATATAAACCTAAATTATAAAGCATTTATGAAATGACGAACTTATTGCCCCGAAACAATTAGGAAAACACGTCAAATGAAAATAACTGCTGCTAAAATGACAGGAAACCACAGACAAAACAACACCGACCTTCAAGCCACTTGCACTGACGCCTGATTCAGCGCCCACCCTCTCCCCCCTCTCTATTGCTAATGAAGACAGAAATCACGCCTCGGGCTTCCCGCCTAATTTTAACCCTTGCGAAAGTTTACTCCCAAAAGGCACTTATGAAGGGACATCACAAATGACCGTAGTTTGTACGTTCGCTGGTAGTTTTCCATTAGGCGTGTATCGTAACTTTATACTTAAACAAGTTGCTAGTAGGCCCTACATGCAAATTTGTAAAAGGCTACCTAAGTTTTAAAATTACTATTTATTTTCTCATTCTAACGGTAACATATTTTGTAATTAATCAACTTTTGCATTAAAGACTTTCTTCGTTAGGGTCCTTTCATTGTGAATTCCTGTCTTCTTTTCACTCCATTTACAATTATCAAACCCTTTAATTACAGCATATACAAAGAGTAAATAAGTAATTACCGATCAATTAGTCAATGCTCTATTACTGTTCTGAGACGAACAGCCAAGGAATCCTACGAGTTTTTTTTATTTGTATTGATTTATGCCTGCCGTAATTTTGAAACAGATTATTAAAATCAGTTGGATATTTTACTATAAATTAGACCATTACTAACCAAATTGTTCATCAATCGGTCAAAACGTTCCACCGATATAAATAACTTAGTGAAAAAAATAATAATGATAAGGACTGCATATGAAACGGAGCATTTTAAGAACTATGATTTTATGCTGTAAATGATATAACTAACATGGTGTAAAATACCCCCGTCGCAGCAAACCTGCGTACTCAGCGAATTTTCAATGCATATATATGTGACTCACTACTACATAGAGCTATTTACCAAGTTTCACAAAAATACATACATAAATAAGTGATATATAGCATTTTATTTATTCTCCATAAGAACATTAGGGTTAAGGACGCAGTTTTGCTGCAACGAGGAAGATAAGTAATGTATTTTTTTGCAATTATCAATACAACTGAACCAGGTGAAGCTACATACCAACTTTTCTTAATGTAGGTTCATAACTAAGGGAGATATACAACTTTACTTATTCTCCATATGAATAACATGGGGGCCGAGTATGCAGGTTTGCCGCTACGGGGACTATCAACAAACAACTTGTTTTTTGTGCTAATATCAATATACCACAACTAGTTGAAGCCACATACCAAGTTTCATCAATATACATTCATAAATAATCGAGATATAGAATTTTATTTATTCTCCATAAGGATAACATTGGACAACGTACTGCGTTTAGCACTTTGAATATCTCTGCAACGGTTGGACGTAGAACAACGATTAAAACACCAAAATGTTTTTTTTTGTTGAGCTAAACACATTAATAAACATAAATGTGAAGTTTTTAGTAAAACTATCTGAGAAAAATCTAAAAACCTTTTTCCCATAAGATTAACATGGGACACTTTTTTGGATTTTCTCCGCAACCACTTAACCTGGGTTAATGATTCAAAATACTAAATTATTTGTTTTTTAAGCTATATAAAATGGCTATAACCAAAATTGAGTGTTTTTAACATTTTGTGGTCAAATTTGCAAAAAACAGATTTTTGGAAAACTGTAAACCCCCATAAAACCCCCTTCCCATAGTGCGATCAATCTGGTTTTCGAACTTAAAGTCATAAATGCTACTCTCCACATTTTTGCCAAATTTCATCAAAATCGGGTGTTTCTTTTAAAAGTTATCGCGGTAACGGACACACACAGACACACACATATATATATATACATACATATAAATTTGAACGAATAGTGTTTTTGGCATCTGGGGACCTCAAAACGAAAAGTTATCATGGTCTCGGGCTTAAGTCTTACCATGCCACCTACGGTAATAGCTTCTTCCCTATAGGCGAAATTCGCTAATATCCGGCCACTTTTTCATCAATTAAATAAATAACCTAAATTATAATTTTTAGAGATAAGATACGAAAAAATACACAAATAGTCGTTGGCTTTAGCCCCTCCTTAACCCCCCCCCCTCCGTCCCGAACGTGCAATTTCACTGAACTATAAAATATATCACATGAAATATTTTCATTCAGCTCCTCACACGATTAGAACCGTTATAATCATGATGTTACTTACAATCCTCTGAAAAATTGAATAATAAAAATTCAATATGCTGTAGTGTAAGTAAATATACCCTAGGCTCGCAATCTCTGTTGGATGGAAGTCCATTCTGACAGAGCTTCCAATCAAGAAGGTCAATATTCAATCTAAATAAATCTCTTTCCCTGCCGTCTACGTCGCATTTCTTCATTTTTCACAAATGCGTCAAGAGCTCGACTCTTTCTTGGTAAATAAACCGGTTGAAGGAATTTCGAAATAAATTGGCACTTTCAAAGAGTCTCTACACATTAAAGTACACAGTAAATTAGTACATATTAAAGTAAAGAGTTTGGATACCTTATATACTTGTTGTGTACCACTCGAATTAAAATCTTCAGTTATACTTCCCACACATCGTACTATGCCAGTACTGGTTATAGAGTTATCACGTGTCACATGTCATATAACAGACAAAGCCAGCGTGTCGTATCTGGACAAAGAAAATGACGGAAAATGTCTCCAATAATTTCTTAACAATAAAACCAAGGGTGCCTTCATGATTCTAACTTCGCCAGATGGATCCTGAGCAAATTCTGAACATTTTATGGCCAGCTACAATTTGTGATTGTGCTATTACCAATGTTGCCTCCTAAGAACAGGTCATTAGATAGTAACAAATAGTACCTAGCAGCTGCTAAACCAGGGTTTGGAACGTTTTCCTTTCAAAAAATTTAAAAAATGCCAAAGAAAGAATACTTTAAAATACTCACAAATAAATAATCTATAAGATTATATTTTTAAGAATTTTAAATTATCATAATTAAAATAATATGCCATGATAAACTCATTCAAGCTACAACAAAAATATCAAAATTAAAATCCAAATACCTCTGAATTTTATTTAAATCCTGTCAACAACAAGGAGGTCTATTATTAATACTGGAGATAACGCCAATTAACAAAATTTCAATCCGTTCGCCAACATGTGTTAGTGAGGAAAATAACTACACGCTGGAATCGAACGAGTCAACAAAGTTAATCAAACTAACAATTATTCATGATTTGAAAATTAATAAACTTGTGTTTGCTAATTTAATTGTATATAGTTCGTCATTTTTTACGGAATAATAGATAGGTAAATAATAATAAAATTATTATAATTTTGATTACTTTTATTCCAGTGTTTGAATGAACAGATTCACGTAGAAGAATTGAATAAGCCATTACTGCAGTTCAAAGAACGATAAATTTTCCTTACCAGTGTCCCAACATGACAAAATCACCAGCATGCTTTTTCGACGGAAATCTTTAAGTTGTGTTGTCTCTCGTATTACCAATAGACCTCCTTGGTCAACGATCGAACCCAAATCACACGGTGCAGTGCAGTACGCACACTCGTCTCAGGTTCGGCCATTGATCGAGCTTAAGGTTGCTACTTGTAAACTCAATGATTTGCGATGAAATCGTAGCACTTGTCTTGGTAAAGTACACTAGAGTATGCTAGCTGATTAATTCAAGTAGAGTTAAATCCAGACATTTTTCAGGGTTTCAAGCTTAGAATAAGAGATTGAGAACCGAACATTTGTCTACCACGTGAGGCTGTTGCAAGAGAAAGATATCAGATGTCACACTCTCTTCTACCCTGTTTATTACAATTTGATAATAAAACAACCAAACATAATCACTCCGGAAAAATGTATAGAAACAATTTAATTAATTAATTTTGAAACATACGGACAAATTGTACTGTGAATTAATGAGTTTTGTATCATACTGCACGAAAAGCGGCTGTTTTTGGGTCTGTAATTAGTCCGTAAAATCATATTTTTCTGATACCTTAAAATAGGGCACTGAAAATCAGCTGTGGATTTTTTCAGTGCGGTAACCTCAAAGATTGTTATTGATCCTTTTTACGTTTGTGTATTTCAAAAGTAACAAACACGTGTTATACATTATAAATAAAATAAATGTAAATATTGTAAAGTTAACCCATCTAAACTACCAAAACGATACAAATCACCTCATTTTTAATTATCAAAGGCTTATATGGGCAGTATGATAAAAAAGTTGTTAATCGTTTTTCCGAACTCGGCTCGTAAAACACGATTGCGCACCAAAAACAACCACTTTTGCTCCTTGTGATGAAAACTACTATTTTAATACTATTTAAATTTAAACATATGATTTTAATTGTGAATATGGAAAGTTTCCGGTCTATTTGTTTACTTTTTTCAAGTAGTTTGACCTAGTGTTAAGATGAGTTACGATTATAACTTGAAATATACCTTTTGAAATACAATTTGTATATAATTTACAGTAGGGATGAGTAACCTCTAATAAGTTTCGTTAAATTTTAAAATTGAATGCCATCGCGAATAACACATATCGGAATAAATTAAAATTGTATTGTGACATTAGTCTCTGAAATCTGAGACATTAATTAATTTATATTGATAAGACAAGAACCTCTTCCACACCTCTAAATCCAATATTCAGCTCATCGACGCATCCGCTATATTGAACAACTAAAGGAATTTTTTTATTCCAATGCAAACGGCATTTTTGTTAATAGAACACACAAACTCTTTTAAGGAAATGGATTTCTGTATTTGTCTTGTCTTAACCGATGTATTTCTTGGAAGTTAAATAATTTTGTCTGCACAGTTTGAAAATTCAACAATATGTTTCTATAAATCCATTTTTAATCTATTTGTAAACTTTTTTTGAAAAAATGAGTAGTTGGAAGTATTTAATCGTGATAGCATATTATTGATCTTGATTTCATGTATATATTAAATTAAAAAAGGGCAATACGATAATTCACTCTCACGCCAAAGTAAACAATGTTTGCTCACACATTTTTTTAAATTCTAAAATTAAGGGTGCTTACCTTTTAGACTTAATATAATAACAAAGCTTTAAACACTTACATATCTAAGTATCAAAATAAAAATCCGTCACAGCTGCAAATAAAAAAACTACTGCTCTAATTTACTTTGGACTACTGATTTCTTGAGCTAAACAACTCATTATGTGGTTGTTGAGAAACTTTGAAACAGTAAACGATTTAATTACTAATGAGGCTGTCGCAGTGCAATACGACACTCATCCGTCTGAAACAACAAAGCTGTGTAAACCCAAATAAGCGGTGTTATGCTAATTGGGTTTGATTATCTGAAAAAAATAAACTTACTTGTGGAGAAAATAGTTGCTCAAGCTTGACAAATGTTTTCTTTGATGTGCATTATTCGAGGTATTACTCATGTTTATTTATTACTTTTCTGTGACAAGATTTAACATTTAAGACTTGATATTGAGTCACGAATTTAAATATTCAGTCAAGAACCAAATAAGAGCGCAAATTTTATATAGTAATTTTAACGAGAAAATCAAAGTTTAATCTTTTATATGTTTGTAAAATGCCAACAAACAACGTAAAAGCTTAGTTATGTGTGTGTTCTTAGTTATGTTTTGTCATGTAGGTATACTTTACCTTCATTAACTTGTGATCCCTAACCTCTTCATTACATATTCGAAACGTCAAGGCGAAATCAATGAATGGAAATTGATTGAAAAGACGTAAATGTTTGACGAATCATCATTTAACGAAACTATGCATCGTAACGAACTATTCATCAGGATGTACGTGTTTGAATGCATTCGTAATTTCTCAAATAAAACCAATTTTAAAACTTGAAAACTTTAACACATTTTATTAATAACACGTATTTAGTTTAGCTGTTATTAAATTATTGCAATATAGATACAAATTCTAACCTAGAATCTATTTAAACACTAAGTTAACTTATTCAATATTTGATTGGATTTCAACAAATAAATAACAACTCCATCGCTATTATGAGTTTTAATAGATTTTCTTAGGGGAAAAAATAAACATATTTCTTTACGGTAATTATATGATATTTACCACGATGAAATACGCATGTACAAATAAATATGATATTTTCAAACTTAATAACGTAACTAAACAAACTATAACTCACAACAAATGTATTTATTTACTCACAGTGCTGAATAAAGTGAAAGGAATATTCAAATTAAAGTACAATTAAAACATGTTTAAAGCAGTGACTTTCAGTTGAAGGAGTTCATTTGAAACTATAATTTATTGCGGAATTGCAAATGATGTCGCTTCCGTTTGATAAAAACACTTCTATTTATTTTAACCAAATCAGTTGATGCAAGAGGCGTTGGAGTGGCAATTATACAAAATTGCTTTGTTAGCGTTAATTATTTAATAAATTGAGTCGGAGTCGTCAATGTTGGAATCAAGCCAATTCAAGTCTGAAAATGTATCCATCTCAGTAAATCAAGACTTAAATCAACTTTTTAATCCGAGTTTATCTTAACTTTGAAGAAACAATATTGTATACATTAGGCGACTAAGCGTATACAATTAAGTGTGGAAGAATGTGGTATGTGCTCAATATTTACAATTCAAAACCAGTAGGTTACAAACTGAATATATGTGTCAAAATTAACAATTGGTACGCGCTATTTAGGAGAGTGAATAGTGAAATAAAATACAGACGATGTCCATAGAACTATTGTTGAAAAACAATGCTCAACAAAATTGTTCATTGCTCAACATTCATTCAACCTAATCTACAGCATATAATTGTATAGGACTTGGTTTGATTTTACTGTGGTTTAGTAAAGTATAAAAACTCGTATTTGTGTTTATGGTATACCAAATCCAAAAATACCAAAACTGATGTAAGAAAAAAACTTTTAGCATTGAAAAATTCATGTATTCATCCTAACAGAATAGTGTAATCGTGAATAATAAACAAGCTTTTAGCGAATTTCCCCTATAGGGAAAAAGCTATTACCGTAGGTCTCATGGGAAGACTTAAGCCCGAGACCATGATAACTTTTCATTTTGAGGTCCCCAGATGCCAAAAACACCATTCGTTCAAATGTTTACATATGTATATATATATATATATATATGTGTGTGTGTGTGTGTGTGTGTGTGTGTGTGTGTGTGTGTGTGTGTGTGTGTGTGTGTGTGTGTGTGTGTCCGTAAGCGCAATAACTCTCGTAAAAAAGGTTCGATTTTAATGAAATTTGGTACACATATGTAAAGAACCATTTATTTGAACGAGTTCGAAAACCAGACGAATCGCACCATTCAAAGGGGGTTTTTTGGGGGGTTTTGTACCCCAAAAATGTTTTTTTTGTTTCCACATGAAATCTTTATTGAATCAAATTTTAATTTTCACCATTAAATTCAGCACAAAAAACAAACAATTTGGTATTTTGATCATTGCATTACGTCAATTGGTTACTGAGATATTGAAAGTGCTAAGCACAGTTCGTTGTCTAATGTTATTCTTATGGAGAAAAAGAAAAATTGTATATCCCGCTTATTTATGAACTTAAACTGACGAAATTTGGTATATGGCTTCATCTGGTTGTGATTCATTGTTGTTTGCACAAAAAAAAACAATTTTTCGCCTATGGTTCCCGTAGTAGCAAACCTAGGTACTTGGTCCAATGTTATTCTTAAGGAAAATAATTCAAATGTTATATATCGCTTATTTATGAATGTATATGGATGAAACTTGGTATGTGACTTCACCAAGATGAGTTCTATTGATATTTGCATAAAACCCATTATTTTGTGTTCCTTGTTGCAGCAAACCTGCGTACTCATCCCCAATGTTATTCCTATGGAGAATAATTAATATTTTAAATATCACTTGATTGTGAATATATTTCTTATGAATCCTGTTAAGTGTTTTAATGTGTTATGTTAAATATTCATTGTAAATTCGCTGAGTATGCAGGTTTTCTGTGACGGGGGTATTTTCATATTAAATCCAAATCATTATACAGTTTTATTTTAAAACTGTTATCAATACATATATGGTGGCAATTAATAAATATTCATAAATTGTTTATGTTATCATATTGAATAAACGTTAACTGAAACTAGTCATTTCGAGATTACATCCCTAAATTAAATGGGATGAGTGAGATAATGGGATAATCGCACAAGTAATTTCAGTACTAATTTTTACCTTGAGGTGTATTTTTTTTATTTTCAGTAATTCAGTTTGGTAGTTAGTTCATCTAATTCAGTTAATTTAGTTAGATCAATTGAAAAACTTAAACCTATTGTAGCTTTACGAAAAAACATATTATAAAATGACATACCTATACCTTAAATAAATTAAACAAATTTTAAATCTGAAATAAATTAATATAAGTATAACTTTGTCCAATTTGACAAACACGTGTATGTTAAGTAGACACATTTTGTTTGTCTTCTACCTACACTAAGGTATAACTCACCGGACAGAGCCAAGTGCCGTTGTTGTCAGGTAGGCGACCTACCACCAGTGACAGCGACTGAAGGCGACTGACTACTCAGATGCGCTCTGGCCTTGGAAGTTGCAATCCTGTAACAAAAACCTTGTTTTGAAGCTGCTCCTGCTATAGCCTTCCGAGTAAGATTTACTAATTATGATTACCACCGCAATTTTACATTACTCAATTAAGTTTGGATCGTTACTGACTAATGCTCCTCGGCTGAGCTCGCTGCAGCTGATTGCGGTGTTTAATGTTGGGTTTTGTTTACTCTGTGTTTTCCTCACGTGTATTACTCAGGAATTATGTCCTCTTTGAACGGAAATAAGGAAGGTGATTTTAAACGTCCGGTTCGATAATCGAGCAGTATCTCTTGGTAAAAGAAGGGCGAGAACGACTTCTATACACCGCATCAAACATTGAGGAACAATAATTAACAGTTGGTACCGTTGCAATATTTAAATTTCTTTGGAAAAATAAATACCTTACTACCAGTAGTAATATAATATGCTTACAAAGGGTAGTTAAGCTTTTAATTGAATAGGGTATAGTGTGTGATAAGTGTAAACGGTCAAACGACCTTTTCATTAAAACAAACTAATTTTTCTGATGGCACATGAAGTCTCACGATTTGTACAAAGGTGTCTCGCAAACCTTTAAACAAACTTTACCATTTCTTTTCAGCAGGTAAAACCAAGAAATAAACCTGTATAACATGTTTCCTATCTCATTCCGTTTTATGTCTGTATTTTACAAAATCCCTTATAACTCAAAGTCGGTTGAAGATATAATAGTGAAACTTTGAATGAATATTAATATATTTTTATACAGTCCTAGATTATTGATTTTGAACTAGATTTTAATCACAAAAAACTATTTTAATATAATTTTTAACTGTAAGCAAGTGATTGTATTTTATATTCTGTCCATGTTCAAGCGGTTATGTGATAGACTTGAAACGTGACTTTGATGTGAATGTCTGAAAACTCTTGAAAGGGACTTTTAGTCTTGTTAGGAATAATTTACATTTGTTTTCATAAACTACATAATGTAACTGTATATTATGAAAATATAACATCTTAAATAAATCTTGGATCTTGCTTTTCTTACTAAAATTAAATGTAAATAATATAATCAATTTTATAACTAAGGTGTAAAAGTATAATTTAGTTTTCCTAATATTTTAGTAGTCATTCGGTCAATAACATTTAACTACGAACATCTTTTACAAACAAAAATCGAAAATTATTGCTTGTTGGTAGTTAAAAAGAAAAACAACATTTCTAAGTGTATTTAAACAAAATAAAAGTTGATCTTAGAAGAGTAACTTTATACTCTTGCATCGCTTGAATGTGCATTCTTTACATTTGCTTCAACCTTCATTGAAAGTGGAATGTTTATAACATTTTATACGATTGTACTTTTCCAAAGTATAAAAAAAACACAACGTAGTTAACCTCTTTTGAAAGGCATTATTTGTCAAGGTTAACCAGTTTAACATATAGAATCAATGTTTAACCACATTTATAGCTGATAAATAGAGTAAACTATTTATACGACAGAATCAAGATTTCATTTAATTCGTAGATGCATTTTACATCCAAAGCATACTTATAATTTAGATTATGTATATATAGCCATAGGACGGCTTAAAAACGAATAGGTTTTGTAAGTACAGAATAATATTTTTTACATTAGAAAAGGAACATTTCCAGGCCACGAAACGGATTGATAAGAGGCGTTCCTCCAGCGGAAACGGTAAACAAAATACAATACCGTCTCGTGACATTATAATATATTCCCAACACTAAAATGCCATTTTCAACAAATTTAAAAATCCTCAGCCTAAAAAACAGCTTTATTTCAGGTTACTGGCCTGACAGAACATTGACGACGGAGAGATGCAAGTGTGAGGAAATATTATTTAACTTTACTGTTTGACATAAATTTTCAATATTTCTTTTTCATTTTGTGCATATTTTTTCTGTGCAAATGTTTTACATTGCTAACCCAAGGGTAGAGAAGCAGGGCTCAGAGGAGAAGCAAAGTTAGGATTGGAAGACACCAACTAAAAGTTTGACCCAGGTATATGGGAAGTTTGATGACGAGGACAAGCATGAGACAAACCCGATTACTGGAACTGCCCTCCCAGCAGAGACCAACTTTGGTGCGAAATTGCGGAATCGGTAACAAAGTTTGCGTTATCCCTCATTGTCCTGGGAATGGTGCGATATTAAATAAAACTGGCATTCGCCAATCTGTAGGCTTTAGTTGCTCAATTGCAGTACAACTTGACAATGTTTGAATATAATACATAAATTGAAATAGAAAACGAATTATCTTTATTGTTTACTAGCTGGCCCGACAGACGTTGTCCTGTCCTAATGTCATTGAATTTGTTTTATGTCAAATACTTGTTCATTTTCAAGATGGGCTCGTTCGCTTCTCTTACCCGCATATTTTTAAATATAGCTAACTTCAGCATCGAAAAAATAGTTTTAGTTGTCATTCAAGTACATGTGTTACTTCCATAATGAACATATGTTTATGTCTTTCAAATATGTTTAGATATAATCCTTATAACAGCGTTTGGTGTAACTAACTAACATAATAACCTGTCTTTGTTTTATATATTTAGATATCATTAGACTAAGTGATTTGTGTTTTCAAATTTTGCTAGGAACTCCCTCAGTATTATGTTTCACGCCAAGAATATACATTTTCTTTCCAAAGCAGTTCTCTGCAATATTAAAAATCTACAAATGCGACCGTATACAGTCTGAGCTCCTTTACCCGTGTATAAATCTGGCACGATTTATAAAGATTTTGTAACTGACTATGCATAATCTGCAATAAACGATGTAAGTAATCCTTAGGTAACTTTTGTATACTAATCATGTAATCTACTTCCATGATTTAAAAACCTAGCAACGTGCAGGGAAAACTAATTGGAAATAATGTAATGAATGTGTTATACATTCATTACATTGTTATACATTGACCGCATGTGAAACATGCGGTATTTTACTTTAAAAAACTTGTATAGTCCACAATATCCATGTGAGGAACTACGAGTAAGAGGGTTTCAATTAATCTATACCAAAACCCTATTTAGGTAGTTAGAACCTGTGGTATCCTTATATGCATTGTATAACCTAGTTATGTCTGAATTTCATATATATTAATTTTGATTAAAATGGGTTCAATTAGCCAGCTTTATTAGTTGGTCAATTAATGACGAAATGCTCAGCAGTATTTTATTCAGCGCAAAATTTTATAATTACAGAAGTCTTGAGCTCGAATCGTATGTGTGTTTCAACTCTTAAAGAAATCATTTCGACTAAGAGTGATGCATCCAAAAACTAACAGTTGTTTAAGAGATTTTATTGCATGTACATCTTGTGGCTTAAAAAAACTGAAATGTTGAAAAACAAATTTGCCTAAGAGGAAAAGTGTATCCATTTGCTTTAAAATTTAGCTTTACCTAAATTTGTTTGATAACATTACCTCCCCTAAGAGAAAACCAGCCATCTGGCTTAAAATATACCAAATCAATCATATTTCATAAATCATTCATGAAAAATTGATGTTCGGTGGAGTTCGGATGCAATGTTCAGATGACCCCATGAGCATTGAAATACATTCGTAAAAGTACTTTTTTCAGCTTTAAAATTAAACTTGTGGTGAATTCCTCTTCATTACATTTAAATTCATCTGATTCAAAGTACAGCTGTTTATTTCAGATATAAATCTGAAATAAATTTCAGTTGAAAGGGATTTAATTTAGTGCGAGTATTTTTAAAGGGCATTTAAAAACTTTCTGGCCATTCCATTTTCAATCTTATTTTTTGATCTCCTGAGTCACAATATTTAGTAACTGAATATCTGTATTTACTTCTTCTATGCAACAAAGGACTAAGTGGTAAATCGTGTGATTAGGTGAACTTTGAACTGTCTTTATTGTCTTGTTTTTTTTTATTTTTAAGCGAATTTTCCCTTTAGGGAAGAAGCTATTACCGTAGGTCTCATGGTAAGGCTTAAGCCTGAGACCATGATAACTTTTCATTTTGAGGTCCCCAGATGCCAAAAACACCATTCGTTCAAATTTGTATATATGTATATATATTTATTTATTTATATATATATATGTGTGTGTGTGTGTGTGTGTGTAGGTGTGTGTGTGTGTGTGTGTGTGTGTGTGTGTGTGTGTGTGTGTGTGTGTGTGTGTGTGTGTGTGTGTGTGTGTGTGTGTCCTAGGTACGATAACTCTCGTAAAAAAGGTCCGATGTTAAGCAAATTTGGTACAAATGTTTAAAGCACCATTTATTTTAACGAGTTCGAAAACCAGACGAATGGCACTATCCGAAGGGGGGGTTTTGGGGAGTTCTGTACCCCAACAATGGGTTTTTTGGGGTTTCCACTTGTAATTTTTATTTAAATCAAATTATAATTTTTACCATTGAATTCAGCATGACAAAAAATTTGGTATTTTGATTATTGCTCTACGTCAATTGGTTACTGAGATATTAAAAGTGCTAAACACAGTACATTGCCTCATGTTATTGTTATGGAGAAAAAGAAAAATTGTATATCTCACTTATTTATGAACATAAACTGACGAAATTTAGTTTATGGTTTCACTTCATCTGGTTGTGGTTCAATGTTGTTTACACAAAAAAACAATTTTTCCCCAATGGTTCCCGTAGCAGTAAACCTAGGTCCCCATAATTCAAATGTTATATATCGCTTATTTATGAATGTTTATGGATGAAACTTGGTATGTGACTTCAATAAGATGAGTTCTATTGATATTTGAATAAAAACCCATTATTTTGTGTTCCTTTTTGCAGCAAACCTGCGTACTCATCCCCAATTTTATTCTTATGGAGTATAATTAATATTTTAAATATCGCTTGTTCGTGAATATATTTCTTATGAATCCTATTGTGTTTTAATGTGTTATATTATATATATATATCTATTGGAAATTCGCTGAGTATGCAGATTTGCTGCGACGGGGGTATTTATAATTGTGACGTAAACCAGTTATTTGTTCTTATTGTATGTATATTTTAGCCATTAAAAAATAAACATTCAAAAGTTTTTTTATTTAACGGAAAACATTCTTAGTTTGCTATCTTTATTGGTAAGGGATCTTATTTAGAGGATATGAAGATAAATCTAAATCTATGAAAGGCTAAGACAATTATTGTAAACAAATCTCCACTGTTTCAAAACCAAATTTGTTAATTAAGCTATCAAATAAATTGTCATCGATCCTTCATTGCTGATTTTATATTTCCGATGCAGCCATACATACCAAAGGGGACAGGCTGCCTTTAAAGTTCGTTTATTGTCCATAAGGATAACATAGAGATTCAGTTTCATATAATGTAGATTTGTATAACATAAAATATAGTCCTTTATTTAATCCTTTATTTTGGCCTTACGTCGAAGTATTTATGTATTCATAGTAGGGGGCAATAGCCGATTCAAAACCAGCAAAATCCTCAGTAATCCTCAGAGGATCAATCCTCCCCCCCCCCCCCCGTCACGTGACCCATTAACCTAACTTAAACCTGGCGCCTGGCGTGAGGAGCCTGAGGAGCCCCCCCCCCCCGACGCCCCCCCCCGACGCCCCCCCCGACGCCCCCCCCGACGCCCCCCCCGGACGCCCCCCCCCGACGCCCCCCCCGGTCACCCCCTCCCCGACGCCCCCCCCGGTCGCCAGCGGCACTTTTCATGATGACCTTGAACATGAGGAAAAAACTTTCGAAAATTAATAACTAGCCTATTTATCCATCGATTCCCACGGGACTTTTTCCAGAGTGTAGGCCTATCCCAGAGGAAGCGAATGACGTAAGAACCCCATAGATCCGCCATTAAACAAGGCCGCTATTAATTTATAACCGCGTTTTCCTTATGGGATCTCAGCTGTTTACCAACCGATTTTGACGAAACCTCACCACATGTCAGGCGGCGGCCTAAGTAAACCATCGCTTAAAGAAAATTGAAAATCCACCGTTAAATGGACCCGCTATTAATTTTTAACCGCGTTTTCCTTATGGGATCTCAGCTGTTTACCAACCGATTTTGACGAAACCTCACCACATGTCAGGCGGCGGTCTAAGTAAACCATCGCTTAAAGAAAATTGAAAATCCACCGTTAAACGGACCCGCTATTAATTTTTAACCGCTTTTTCCTTGTGGGATCTCAGCTGTTTACCGACCGATTTTGATGAAACTTCACCACATGTCAGGCGGCGGCCTAAGTAAACCATCGCTTAAAGAAAATTGAAAATCCACCGTTAAACGGACCCGCTATTAATTTGTAACCGCGTTTTCCTTATGGGATCTCAGCTGTTTACCAACCGATTTTGACGAAACCTCACCACATGTCAGGCGGCGGTCTAAGTAAACCATCGCTTAAAGAAAATTGAAAATCCACCGTTAAACGGACCCGCTATTAATTTTTAACCGCTTTTTCCTTATGGGATCTCAGCTGTTTACAGACCGATTTTGATGAAACTTCACCACATGTCAGGCGGCGGCCTAAGGAAACCATCGCTTAAAGAAAATTGAGAATCCACCGTTAAACGGGCCCGTTATTAATTTTTAAACGCGTTTTCCTCATGGGATCTCGGCTGTTTGCCGACCAAACTCGATGTGACTTCGTTACACGTTGTATGCCGGCTTGACTAAGCCAAACTGCGAGCGGCTCCGCGGCGTCACGTGTCAAGGCGCGTGCTAGGGCCTACGTGACTGTCCCAGCCTGACCACTCCTCCTCCACTCCGCTATCCCTCCACTCCTCCTCCACTCCGCTACCCCTGTCGTAGACCGCGGTGACATCACCTCCATGCCTACGTGACCTGGACGTCATGCGACTTTCTAGAAGCGCGCGACGTTCATGCATCCTCAAACCTAACTTAAACCTGCGTCTGTAAACCTAACCTAAACCTGCGTCTGTAAACCTAACTTAGACCTGCGTGCACTTGTCTGCAGACTCCAGGCTTGCACCTGACACACACGCACACGCACACGCACGCACGCTCACGCTCATGCACACGCACGCTCACGCACACGCACGCTCACGCACGCGCACGCGCATTGTTAAACCTAACTGTACGTACCGTAACGAAAACACACTATGATGAACACGTAGGCGCGGGGGATGACGTCACTGCGGTCCGCGACGTTCTAGAAGATTCCAGAAGCTTCACAGTGTAATGGAAGCGGTAAACAGTTCCCAGAACCGCTGATAAGTAAACAGCTCCGGGCGGTCACGTAGGCATGGGATGACGTCACCGCAGTTCACGACGTTCTAGAACATTCTAGAAGCTTCTAGAAAGTCGCATGCTCATTACATTGTGTTTCAAGGTGCGGGATCAAACCTAACTTAAACCTGCGTCTGTAAACCTAAACCTGCATGCATGCACGCACGCATTGGCCTACCTTAAATAGTGTAGTCGTGAACCGCGGTGACGTCATCTCCCCGTGCCTACGTGACCGCCTCAGGCTGTTTACTCATTAGCGATAATTGCCGCGATTTCGAGAATTGTACACCGCCTTCTACTGTACGGTACGTAACTTTGTTACTTCAGTGATTGTCATCGCTTCACGTGACGTTTATGCATCCTCAAACCTAACTTAAACCTGCGTGCACTTGTCTGCTGACTCTTGACCTACCCTAGATAGTGTAAGCAAATGCGGGTACTGTGATTGGTGAAAATATCCTGCCCTCTTAGTGGCTAAAATTAGACGTCCTGCCCTATGATTGGTCGAATTAAAGAAACACTTCTTGAGATGGATTTTGTGAATATAAATGCAGACGCGCACCTTCAGTTTGTCTAGTGATGTTGCAGAGTAAACACCACTCAGCGACTACGTGCAGCTCTTCGACCTGGTCGCTCCCACCATCAACGACGCACTGGTCTGCAGGCTCTTCGACTCCATCTTCGCTTAAGACTACTTTTGTGTTTCAATAATTTTTTTTTTGTTTCTCGTTAACTGTTGTTTTCACTTATCCTTCTCTTTAGTGTTTAAGAACGAATATCGAATTTTTAACAATTTTGAAAGTTTTGTTTTGAAAACATGATAGTTTTACAATTTCATAAAAGGTTAATTTTGAATGTAGTTTCGACAAATTCGGTTTGCATTAGAGGAGTCTTTTGAAAGTAAATGTCAGGGAAATGCAAGGGGTAGTAACAACACAGATGTATGCTGTAAACTAAACTGTTTGACTATATTTGCTTACGAATACTATTTACAAAATATTTACAAAGTTAACCTTGTTCAATTTACACTTAAATCTACACCGGGAACTCTTCGTCCATGTCCTCCTCCTCGTCCAGGTCCTCCTCCTCGTCCACCTCCATAGGCCCGCCTTGCTGCTCCTCCTCGGGATTGCCTCGCCTTCTTGCTACGGACAGTGGTGGGATGTCCTTATGCCCCCAAGGTAAGGTGTTGATACCATCGGCCAAGATGTAGCGTTTATCATCGGCCGGGCTCAAGGATAGCTTTTCTACTTGTACGGTGAAGACACGGTGCAGGTACGACTGGAAACGGGTGTTGACGGTGGTTTTCAACACCCCGTCGAACAGACATTCCCTGTAGTCGTCGGGGGTTAGGACGTTTTTAACAACCCCCTTAGCGACTCCCTTGGCTCGCTTGATCGCCTTGGATCCGTTGTCTTCGTCCTCAACGTCCATGAAGTAGAGCTTTGAGCGCAGGCCGAGGTACTCGAACAAGGATCGGCCGTTACACTCGTCCTTGAACTTGCCAATCACCTTGGCGTTGGCGGGGCTATAGCAGGGGTGGGACCTCGGGTAGGCGCTGGTATCGAAGTCGTCCAAGTGCTCCATCATCTCCCTGTAGATGTTCCGGGATAGGATGTCGAATACGAAGCTGTCAGTGTCCATGTAGTCTACGTTCAAGCGGTCACCGTAGCGGTCCTTCATCTTCCGCAGAAACTCGTACATGAGCCACTTGCTCAGCTCCAGGACAGACATACCGATGTAGATGGGCTTTTCCAGGACGATGTTGACCCTGGCGAGGTGCACGAGAGCTACGTCCTCCGTGTAATACGTGCGGTCCAGGAAATTGGACTTAGCTACGTACTTGGAGAACTTCTCCGGAGTGCAAACCAGCTTGACGTTCAGGCGCTTGCGGACGTTCTCGATGGTTTTGCCAAAGACCGCGTTATTCATTAACTTGAAAAAGTCTTGCTCGAACTTGGTCTTGGCCTTCTTCCGCAGCTCGGTGTTCATGAGGATGTAGGGCTCTAGCCACCGAGACTGGCGAAACGAGATCGCCCTGTGCACAGCCGCAAGCTCCAGTCCGTTGTTCAGCGCCTGCTGCAAGACCCTGTAATGGCAGACGTAATGCATCTTGTCGTCCAGGGTAGTCATCAGTTTGGGGTATTTCCCTGTTGGCGGACGCTTGGTCTCGCAGCAGTAAGGGAGGTCCTTGTGCAGGTCGTGGAGGTGGGTGGGGTAGCGGAGGTCCACTTCGAGGATGTAACCCCGTTCCGCTTCGGCATCCAGCGCGCCAATGTCCAAGGAGTCGATCTCCTCACGGCTGAGCCACTGGAAGTCTCCGGTGGGCAGGTACTGGGACATGGCCCAGCCGTAGAGGTTGTTGGCGTCCAGGTACAGGAGGTGGCGTGTCGGCTCGTCGGGGCGGTAGTCTGGGCACCGATCGTGGTTGGCCTTGGCGTAGCGGGTGACGGCCTGAGAGATGCCTCCTCGGATGCCTTGCTCCACGAAGAGGTACATGTCGAAATCCTGCAGCGTGTCCAGCTCCACGTCGCAGGTCTTCAACATGACGTCCCAAGCGTAGGATGGCAGGGTGTAGTAGTGGGCGGGGTCCAGTCCGTACTCGGCCAAAGAGGTGTCACGGAACTGCTCGAAGACGTCGGTGAGGAGGGCGATGTCACAGCGCAGGTACTTGTCCGCGTAGTCCTTGAGGTGCCGACACTCGAAGGCTCGCCACACGTTGAGGGCGTGCTCGTACTCCTCGTCCTTGATGTCCTCCAGGGTCATGGAGTTCCTGAACGCCTCCTTGGGCGGCAGCTCCCTGGTCCTGTACAGCGTGTCGTAGGACGTCACGAAGTCGTAGGGGAACACGCCCTTCCTGCGCACCAGGTCGAACAGCCGGTCGTCGGGGAACCGCTTCCTGGTCTCACGCATCTTGTCGGTGGGCAGTCCCGCTGCCAGGCTGGCCAGGCTCATGGACAAGAACCTGTAGGTGTCGAGGAACCGCACCGCGAAACTGCTCTGCCGTTGGTTGTCCCCGGGCTGGCCAAAATGAAACCGCTTGGTGAAGGCGATGTAGCGCTCTTCGGTGTGCGCCAGCACGTCCACATCACCGGGGTCGATGGCCAGCTCCCGCACTACGAAGTGAGCGTCGTAGTTGGACAGGTTGTGGAAATAGCAGTTGATGATCCGCTGCTCCCTGTACCGCAGATTGCACGAGCGGTGCGCCGCTCCTCGGAACTCGTAAGGCGGGGCGTGGTTGTGGTCCCGCACCTTGACGTCCAGCTCGGTGAACTCCTTGCCGCAGAGGTAGCAGCGGGTCGCTGCGAGATACTCGTCCATTTCCTGCCGGGTCAGAGAAGGGTGCAGAGCTCTCGTGCTGAACAGGAACTCCCACAGGCTCAGCACGTCCATCTTGAGCCATTCCATAAAGACCTTGGACGCGTCAGCTCCGAAGTATACCCGCGGCTCAAACTCCTCCAGGCCGAGCGAATCCACGATCTGGTAGGCGAAGGCGTACGGGACGTGCATTTGCAGGGGCGTCGTGCCGGGCGGTGGCGCTTCCACCGGGTCAACAGCGACAGGCTGCAGAGCACACTCGAAGTCCGCGTAGATGCTGAACCTCTCCCGCCTAGTGTACTCTGGATGGGTGAAGCGGATCTGCTGCTTCTTCGGCAAGTCCAGGCGAAGGGGAGCCTTGGCGTAGCAGTAACGCCTGTGCTCCTCCAGACGCTGAGCGCCCGTCAACCCTAGCTTGTTGGTTTGATTGTCGAAGTAAGCGAAGCACCGCTTACAGACGTAGATCCTATGCCCGTGGTCAGTGAGCTGGCGACGGACCAGTCGACTCAGGTCCGTAATGTATGCGTAGTGGCTGTCCCCGTCGGTGGTCACGTACAGCAGGTCCCTGTGGTCTTCAAGCTCTCGCTTGCAGATCTTCAAGGGGTAGGCCCTATCCATGAACTTGGGAGTTCCGTCAGGGCGTCTTCCCATCATCGCGTGCTCGGTCCCGTAGACGTTTACGCTGATTTTGTTCTTGCCCTCGAAGGTCTTGATGTCCTTGAGCGTCACGGGGAAACGCAAACCGGTCCAGTCGTAGCGAGCAATGATGTCCGGCGTGTACGCTGCAGGTCTCTCCGCGTGTCGCGCAACGAACTTGGCCAGGATAGCGTACATGAAGCACATGTCGTCGGCGTTTAGCACATTGACAACAGCGCGCGTGTCTGCAATAGCCCTTGGCAGCTGGAGATACGCTCTGCCCCCGAGCGGCGTGTACTCGTTCACGCGGATCTCCAGGTCCCGTATACGCAGGTATGTCCAGCCGCTGCCTACCAGTTCGCACTGCTCCTTCTTCTTCACGATCGTCTCGAACGTCGCGGAGAGGAAAGCCTCCAAGTCGGAGGCCTCGGTCAGTGGGACGTTCTTCGTGTTGAAGGAGCGCAGGCAGGTGGCCCCGTGAATGTTGGAGAACTCACATTCCAGGACCATGTTCGCCTTGATGCTCGGATGTTGGGTCATGACGTTCTCCATCAGGTCCAGAACCTCGTCAAACAACAGGGTCAGCGCATCCTCAACGGTCAGCAAGGCGTCTAACGGCCGGGCCAGGCGGTAGGTGAGGAGGCGACTCCGGAAGGCCCGATGCACGAGCTGGAACACGGGGCGGCCGCCACCCTCCATCTCGTCATCGATGGTCTGAGGCTCGGCGCTAGGTCCTGGGCGGGGCTGGGGCTCGGTGCTGGGCCCTGGCTGTGGCTCGGTGCTCGGTCCTGGTCGCGGCTCGGCGCTGGGCACTTGGCGCGGTCGGGGCTCGGCGCTGGCTCCTTGGCGCAACGACTGGTAGTTGTGAGGAAGAGGAGGAGAGGACAACCTAGGCAGTCGGTCTTGGGTCAGGTCCCTCACAACAGGGCAGTTGTGAGACTGGTGATGGTCGCGGTTGAAGCGGCGAGTAAACCCCTTGTCGCAGTACACGCAGCGGAACTTGGATGGTTCTTGAGCCAGGTTCCTCACAACAGGGCAGTTGTGAGACTCGTGCTGGTCGCGGTTGAAGCGACGGGGAAACTCGCGGTCGCAGTAGGCGCAACGGAACGTGGGAGGATGGACGGTCCGGACGTGTCGTCTCAGTTCCAGGTCTCGGTCGAAGCGTCCACCGCATCGCTCGCACTCCACGTGACGATCGGGGCTCGAGGAGGAGGAAGGATCTGCTGCTGGCATCGCGGAGTGAGCCGCTTGCATGTGGCGGCGCACGTCCTCCAGGCTGGTGAAGGTGGTCGGACACAGTCGGCAGGGATGGTCCGCTCGTTGCGGTCGGGGCTCCGCCGCGGCGTGTGGTCCGTGAACCGTGGCGACGTGGCGGTGGAGGTTGTCGCCTCTTGTGAAGCGCCTACCGCAGACGTGACAGTCGTGACGTCTGGCGTTGTGGGCGGACTCCACGTGTCGCCTCAGGTTTCCGAGCAGGCTGAAGGCTCGGCCACAGACCTCGCACATGTGTTGGTTGTTCATCTGCAACAACGAATATGATAAGTCTCTTGCATTTACAAATTAGTCGCAACGAGAACACTTCATTGGTAACATAACACATACTTTATGCGTGGTAGACAAGAGTCAAGGCCATGACAAATTTAATGTTAGTACACGGGTTTCCTCGTTTATTAAATTGGTTTTAGCAAAGAACAGATTATTCAACTTCTATTAACAAGCCAGACCTCTCTTTGTACATTCTGACTTCAAAGTTGCTGAACGATCATACCTTAAATGAGAATCTTACTATAAAGGGGAATGTAATAGTCTTCCACACTACAACTTCTAAGAGCTACATATACTTACGTTTAACAATCTCGGAATATGGTGCAGTAAAGGCTAGCACAGCACTGAAGTAGAACGTCTACACACACTGAGCTCCAAACGCAAACTGAATGAAGGAAGCGATGACAATCACTTAAGTAACATAGCTACGTACCGTACAGTAGAAGGCGGTGGAACATTTCTCGAAATCGCGGCAATTATCGCTAATGAGTAAACGGCCTGAGGCGGTTCACACTACAACTTATAAGACTACATATACTTACGTTTAACAGATCTCGGAATATGGTGCGGTAAGGACTAGCACAGCACTGAAGTAGAACGTCTACACACACTGGGCTCCAAACACAAACTGAATGAAGGAAGCGATGACAATCACTGAAGTAACATAGCTACGTACCGTACAGTAGGCGGTGAAAGCAGTAAACAGTTCTCGGAACCGCTAATGAGTAAACAGGCCCGGACGGTCACGTAGGCATGGAGGTGATGTCACCGCGGTCCACGACAGGGGTAGCGGAGTGGAGGAGGAGTGGAGGGATTGCGGAGTGGAGGAGGAGTGGTCAGGCTGGGACAGTCACGTAGGCCCTAGCACGCGCCTTGACACGTGACGCCGCGGAGCCGCTCGCAGTTTGGCTTAGTCAAGCCGGCATACAACGTGTAACGAAGTCACATCGAGTTTGGTCGGCAAACAGCCGAGATCCCATGAGGAAAACGCGTTTAAAAATTAATAACGGGCCCGTTTAACGGTGGATTCTCAATTTTCTTTAAGCGATGGTTTCCTTAGGCCGCCGCCTGACATGTGGTGAAGTTTCATCAAAATCGGTCTGTAAACAGCTGAGATCCCATAAGGAAAAAGCGGTTAAAAATTAATAGCGGGTCCGTTTAACGGTGGATTTTCAATTTTCTTTAAGCGATGGTTTACTTAGACCGCCGCCTGACATGTGGTGAGGTTTCGTCAAAATCGGTTGGTAAACAGCTGAGATCCCATAAGGAAAACGCGGTTACAAATTAATAGCGGGTCCGTTTAACGGTGGATTTTCAATTTTCTTTAAGCGATGGTTTACTTAGGCCGCCGCCTGACATGTGGTGAAGTTTCATCAAAATCGGTCGGTAAACAGCTGAGATCCCACAAGGAAAAAGCGGTTAAAAATTAATAGCGGGTCCGTTTAACGGTGGATTTTCAATTTTCTTTAAGCGATGGTTTACTTAGACCGCCGCCTGACATGTGGTGAGGTTTCGTCAAAATCGGTTGGTAAACAGCTGAGATCCCATAAGGAAAACGCGGTTAAAAATTAATAGCGGGTCCGTTTAACGGTGGATTTTCAATTTTCTTTAAGCGATGGTTTACTTAGGCCGCCGCCTGACATGTGGTGAGGTTTCGTCAAAATCGGTTGGTAAACAGCTGAGATCCCATAAGGAAAACGCGGTTATAAATTAATAGCGGCCTTGTTTAATGGCGGATCTATGGGGTTCTTACGTCATTCGCTTCCTCTGGGATAGGCCTACACTCTGGAAAAAGTCCCGTGGGAATCGATGGATAAATAGGCTAGTTATTAATTTTCGAAAGTTTTTTCCTCATGTTCAAGGTCATCATGAAAAGTGCCGCTGGCGACCGGGGGGGGTCGGGGGGGCCGGGGGGGGTCGGGGGGGGCGTCGGGGGGGGCGTCGGGGGGGCGTCGGGGGGGGGGCTCCTCAGGCTCCTCACGCCAGGCGCCAGGTTTAAGTTAGGTTAATGGGTCACGTGACGGGGGGGGGAGGATTGATCCTCTGAGGATTACTGAGGATTTTGCTGGTTTCGAATCGGCTATTGCCCCCTACTATTCATGTATCCATAAATACATAACAATTTTAGATAATCTCACAATATCTTTACCAAAACAGAAAATTTAAATTAGGTTAAAATTTAATAAATTGAGATACAAAATTCAAATTATAATCGGTGGTGGTTTTTAAAATCAGTCACTGCATTGTCACTGGAACACCTATACCATTAAAACAAATAAGAACAAATAAGCATTTCGGTGAATGCCAAAATAAATTTGATGAAATGACCATTTACAGCTTCGCTACTAAAAATATATAAACCCACTTAAAATACATTCTTATAGCATTGATTAATTCGTATATTAATACAATATTTACTACAGAATCTATGAGGTGCTTTTATGAAAGTTGACTTCAATAAGATGGAACAATAATAATGGTTCAATAATAATGGTTGTAGTTAAACCTTGGTTTTATCCCTACTTGGAGCAATATGTAGTGTAATATAAACAATAGTTATCCTGATAATTAGGCGATCTAGAAGGAAGTAATTTAACCCAAACGGATTATATTATAAACAAATATTTATTCCAGAGTAATATAACTTTATTTGTTAAAAAAATATCATGGAAATATTCATGAAACGGATTCACCTCTTTGACGCCACATAAATAGCCTCTAGCTCGACAAAAGTATAAATAGTCAGACACTGGTTTCCTAAGGGTATGACCTCCCAAACACAATTGACTTAGCCCCACACGTGGATGGAGCGAGCGCTCAAAACCGATTGTGAGGTTGAGTTGTCAAAGTGCGCCTCTTATCTGCGAAGTGAACATTTGCATCTCTTTGTCAACTGCAAAGTCTTTACCTCGCCACTCGTTTTGTGGCTGGGACACTGCGAGAAAACTCAATATTAAGAGTCCACTTTGTTGCAGAGAAATACTAAGAAATGCTTATGATGTCATGGTATTCTCGGACATTCATGTTATTTTGAGGGTTAAACTTTAAGAATAACTTATGGATAAATATTTTCAAAGCCGATTTAGCTTACTTGAAGTTACAGTTTATTAATTGTAGTAGTTGAAATTATAAATCGAACTTATTATATGCCCGGAAATACAATATGTATTTTATTAAATACACAGCAAGATATATTAATTACTCACTTCAAGCAAGCCCGTGGAATATTTCAGTACTAAAGTCTTGATTGTTATCCAACTGGATCGTTTGGGGGTTGAAATGAAAGTGGGAATCTCAAGACGGCAAGGTTTAGATATCTTGCTATTACACAGTGATTTATAAATTCACCATCAGCTTTGTTGAAATATTATTAATTACACGTATTAAGGAGTTAGGACAAATAATAAATCAATTTAGAAGGAGTATTTTATTTTTACTTAGAAAACATTTAAATTTCATAACTGAGCTTAACCAATCATTATGATATACTATGATCGTTATTAAACAAGTGCTCCGTACAGCTGCCTAGAATTCCTGCTTCAACTACATCTGTTTAAGTAATTATCTCATCCATTAAACCTATTGCCCATGAGGATAATATTGTAAGTTTAAGGGCCACTAGGAGTGGATCCCTAAGGGATTGCCAAGATGGAAACAGGCCTATATGTAGCCCAGATTACGGAATAATATTTAAAACGGAACACACAAGTTGTCAGACAGTCACCACCTTTCTTTTATAAATTTATAGGATAGAATAAATCGTGCAAGCCAGTAAATTTCCAACTTTCAAATTATTTGTATAAATGTTGGTGGAGTTCCTAGGACAAAGGTAGTAAAGTGGTGATCTTAGGGAAGTGACAGTATATCTGTGTTAACTCATTAAAAACAGTTTTCAAGTATTTATTTGTAAGTCAAACATTGTATGTAACTTATTTCATTTATATTGTTATCGTATTCTTCGTTGGATTTAATTTTGCTTTTCCCTCAACTGTATTAAGGCTTCAATATGTGCACTTTTAAATTATTTTATTTAGTCTAAATAGGATACATCTTAGTTTCTAGTTTGTTTGTGTGACCGATTATAGCTGTCTTTGATTGGTTGAATAAGACCTTTCAAATAATTCCAGAAAGAACAATAGGAATTTTACCATTCCATATAAGTAGTGAGAGATGGTGAGTTCTACCCCAGCAGGAGCAGCAGTACCTCCTCCTCCTCCTCCTCCTCCTCCTCCTCCTCCTCCTCCTCCTCCTCCCTCCTCCTCCTCCTCCTCCTCCTCCTCCTCCTCCTCCTCCTCCTCCTCCTCCTCCTCCTCCTCCTCCTCCTCCTCCTCCTCCTCCTCCTCCTCCTCCTCCTCCTCCTCCTCCTCCTCCTCCTCCTCCTCCTCCTCCTCCTCCTCCTCCTCCTCCTCCTCCTCCTCCTCCTCCTCCTCCTCCTCCTCCTCCTCCTCCTCCTCCTCCTCCTCCTCCTCCTCCTCCTCCTCCTCCTCCTCCTCCTCCCCTCCTCCTCCCCTCCTCCTCCTCCTCCTCCTCCTCCTCCTCCTCCTCCTCCTCCTCCCCTTCCTCCTTCTCCCTAATGCCTTTGACTTAGCGATCGACGCTTCACCCTCTTAGGCTATTATAATATATTGTTTTTTGTTTTTTTTTTTTTTGGTACAAAGATAAACTACATTGTTTATCAATGTACCAACGTTTTTTTTTTTGTTTATCATTTTATTTTTTACATTTACAAATAAACTTTAAAACTAATTTGATGAGGTCTCGCCAGTCAACATCTCATCAGCTGCAGCAGCATCAGCGGCCGTTCTCTCAGCATCAACAACCGCCTTCTCTGCGATCGCAAGCTCCGCCTCCAGCGCATCGACCAGCCGCCAATCTTCTTCGTAATCGGAATGTTCCTCCGGACATCTCGGCTGGGCGCACCATTTCGTAGAGACATGGCCATACGCCTCTGCCAACTCCGCCTTGATGGTTTTGATAGGGCGATGGTTGAAGTACAAGGCCTCAACAAATTCCAACGCACGGACCAAGTCAGCGTCAGACATGCTCATAGTTCCGCTGGTATATCTGAACTGAGCCCGGAGAGCAGCTAAGTGTGTGTCGAGGGTGGGGTGAAACTAGTTTTGTTCTTTCAACGCCATCAGCATTAGACCCTTCTCCTATTTCCCAGACAGCTGGTGAGATTTATTACCCAACGGTGGCGGCGGCATTCTCCATCACCGGGAGATTACAAAGGATGACAAGCGGTGATTAACCGTAATGGATCGGGGCGGCCCGAAGGGCCGACGCAGGTGTTCACACAAAAACCGACGAGTCGAGCCCTGTCTGGGGTGCAGCTGCATCCGCCCCTTCCAGGAACCCATAATTATAGACCGCCCGCATCGAATTCCATTAGATCAGGGTGGCTTTACCCCAGACGGCGGTTGGTATTTTTGTCAGTTCAGACGTGAGTTTTGCAACGGTGACAGTGTAATAGTGATAATGCATTTTCACCAGACAGAGTGGGTTAACACTTCCGACATCCCATGCCAATGGAGTCCTAAATCTTTACAAGACATATCAATTATAAAGATAAGGAAGTTCTTGCCTGAGGGGGTTAAGCTGCTGCCGAGATCCATGCAAGAGGCCATTGCTGCGGATATGAGGAAGGAAATTCTAAGAGTAAAACAGGATTGGGAGTGTAGCTACGATCAAATGGACATTATGTTTGCCAGTCCACCAAAGTATACCGATCGCCGTGATCTATTGGAGAAAGAAGAAACGGAAGAGTGGTCAGGTCTCACAGCGAAATATCAGTGCCTGATTAAACAGTGGAAACAGTGTCAGTTCGGTCCTATTCCACAATAAACATTATTTTCTTTCGAGAACCGGGGGTCCTGAGTCGAATAGCCAAGCCAGGAGAGAACCCCCGCACCCGGAGCGCTCCAGGCCCCCCTCCCCCTCCCCATGTCAAAACTGAGAGCGCCACCCCACACAGCCAACGTTCCTTCAGTTCAGTTTTAGAGGTCAGTGCGCGCAGACGTGCCGGTTCGTAACTGCTCAGTTATCGCCATTTGCATCAAGCATTTAGGACTATTTAAAACGTTTGTGTTGTGTTGTTTGCATTTATTAAAAACTTTATTGTTAGACTATTTAAAATGAACGCCACCCACGTTTGTAACATTTGCGGCTGTGTGTACGCGCGCAGACACAATTTGATGCAACACCACATTAGATTCCACGGCTTGAGACACCAACCACCAGCACCACAACAACCACCACCAACGCAGCAAGGTACGTGTTTGTGTGTTGCAATATTGTTTTAATCGGACTTCAAGTTATTCATTTTAGTAATACAGGAATATTTTATGCGATATATAAACGAAGAGTGATAAGTCTTTCTTTTATTTAACATCTTTAATTATTTTGTGCGAACAGAGAGCTGTTTATTAAAAAATGTAAAATCACATAACTATAATAATATTATTTTAATAACTTCTATATTTATGGTCCAAAGGATGTAATGGGGGTACTCAAATGACTCGGCTTGACAAGACGAACAATAATCTGCAATCAGAATTCAGATCCGACCTATGATAAGCCAGATCGCTCTGAGGGGAGGAGGAGGAGGAGGAGGAGGAGGAGGAGGAGGAGGAGGAGGAGGAGGAGGAGGAGGAGGAGGAGGAGGAGGAGGAGGAGGAGGAGGAGGAGGAGGAGGAGGAGGAGGAGGAGGGGGAGGGGGAGGAGGAGGAGGAGGAGGAGGAGGAGGAGGAGGAGGAGGAGGAGGAGGAGGAGGAGGAGGAGGAGGGGGAGTGGGAGGGTAACATTTTTAAAGTAGGTCATGTGGGTACTCTAGTGACTTGGCTCGACTAGACGAGCAAGAAAGGACTCACCAGAGCGGTCTGGCTTATCATAAGTCGGATCTGAATTCTGATTCAAGATTCTTGACCGTCTAGAAGAATGTGACCGTGACAACTGGTGTTCAACTGATTTAATTGCTAGGGGGGAGATTTTCGCTCCCCCATACTTCAGGAAGTATTGAAGACTAGAGCAAAAATGAGACCTCGGGTGTTTGTCAACTGGTGTACCATTGATGTAATTGCTAGGGGGAGATTTTTGCTCCCCCCTAAAACATAATGCTTCTTTAGGGTTGGTGCAGCTCAATATTGCAGCTACATCCTTAGCTTTGAACCCCGGATCATCAATGTAGACAAACAGTACAGAAGATTACATTCCCTGTTCGAAAATTGATTTTTTAATTAACAACTCCATTTTGAAATGTGATTCTCGAGAGAGGGGAATTGGATCTTTAGTTATCCTAATCTGTTTTTTGTTATTATTTTCAGATGAAGGACCGGGTCCTGGCCACCACACCTGCCATGAATGCGGTCACCGTTTCCGTCGCGAAATAAACCTGCGTCGACATGTGGAATCAACCCACAGCAGAGTCTGCAGGTTCCTATGCGACACATGCGGCACCGCGTTCAAGAGGGAAGACAACCTTCGAGCCCACACCAAGCAATTTCACGCCGATGGTCAAGAACGAAGATTCTCTTGCACATACTGCGGTCGGGAGTTCACCCGGCTGTTCAACAAGGACCAACATGAGCGGTTCGCCTGCCTGATCATGAAGGACCTGATCCTGAACCGAGCGGCTATGGTACAGGACGAACCCCAGGCAGGACCCAGCACGGAGCCACAACCCGGAACGAGCACACACCCGCAACCCGATGATGTTGAGATGACTGGAGCAGGACAGTCAAGCCCCGTATTCTCACTTATTCAACGGGGTTTTCGCAACCGCCTCTTAACCTACCGTCTGCAGCGATCGATGGAGAATCTCGTCACAATCGGAGAAGTGATGGCGTTGTTGATTATGAGCCTTACGGAGTTGCTTGAGAACACCTTGGCGAAACACCGCAGCATAAAGGTCAACTTGAAGCTGGAGTGTGAATTCAAAAATATTCACAACAACACCTGCCTGCGCAACTTCAAGACGAAGATGACTCCGCTGACGGTGACCTCGGACCTTAACCATTACATTTCAACAGCTTTTGCGAAGCTTATCAGAGAGAAGGCCGAGTGTGAGCATATCGGCTCCGGGTGGACATACATTCGCGTTCGTGATTTGGAGGTCGGTATCAACGAGTACACTCCTCTAGGTGAAGATGGTCGAGCTTGGCTCCCACTGCCGGCAGCTGTAGAGAACACCAAAGCAGTCATCAACGTATTGAACGCCGATGAGCGGTGTTTTATGTATGCAGTCCTGAGCAAGTTTGTTCAAGATCACCCCGAAAGACCGGCATTGTACACCGATGACATCATCGCCCACTACGATTGGACCGGCCTTCAATTCCCCGTTGCTCTGAAGAGTATCAAGACGTTTGAGCGGACAAACAACATCAGCATCAACGTCTATGGTATTGATCACACGCGCGTGGGTCAGAAACCTAACGGGCGGCCCAAGTATCAGGACACCGTCTTTCCCTTGAAGATTTGTAGGCAGGAGCGCGAAGACCATTGCGACCTTTTGTACGTGACTGAGGAGGGGAACAGCCACTACGCATACATCAAAGACCTTGGCCGACTGATCCGTCCCCAACTCACAGCGAACCGTGGCAGGATATTCATCTGTAAGCGGTGCTTTGCGCACTTTGACAACCGTCCGAACAAGCTCGGTCTGACGGGCGCTCAGCGTCTGGAGGAGCACAGGCGATACTGCTCCGCTTCGGCCCCTATCCGCATGGATACACCGAAGAAGACTGAAATCAAATTCAGCCATCCAGAGTTCACCCGACGCGAACGTTTCACCATCTACGCGGACTTTGAGTGTGCTCTACTGCCGACCGCCGAGATGGATGAACAAGTCGATGAACCGCACGGAGGAGTAGCCACCCACATCCACATCCCATACGCCTTTGCGTACCAGATTATCGACTCGTACGGACTTGAGGAGTTTGAGCCTCGAGTCTACTTCGGGGATGATGCGTCAAAGACATTTATGGAGATGTTGAAAACTGATGTTGAGCGATTGTGGAACTTCCTGTACGAAGCAAGAAATCTGTGCCCTGTCCTGACCCCAGCGGAAACGATGCAGTACAACTCGACAACGAATTGCTACCTCTGCGGATCGACATTTTCAAGCGAAGACCCAAAGGTTCGTGATCACAACCACGCGCCGCCCTACGAGTTCCGTGGCGCTGCGCACAGATCATGTAACCTACGCTACAGGGAGCAGCGAGTAGTCAACTGCTACTTTCACAACCTTTCCAACTACGACGCTCACTTCATAGTGCGGGAGTTGGCGGTTGACCCTGGTGATGTTGAGGTGTTGGCTCACACGGAAGAGCGGTACATCGCTTTTACGAAGCGGTTCCTGTTCGACCGAACAGCGACACCGGTTGGGATGCCAGGGCGCGGAAAAAGGCAGCTAGGATTCCGAGTCAGGTTCCTAGACACCTACAGGTTCCTGGCTTTGAGCCTCGCCAGCCTCGCAGCCGCACTTCCACCAGCTCAACTCTTGGAGACGAGGAAGAGATTCCCCGAAGACCACCTCTTCGAACTAGTCCGTAGGAAAGGCGTGTTCCCGTATAACTTTGTAACGTCAAACGCCGTGTTGGAAGATACTACGGAACTGCCTTTGCAGCGAGATTTTCGCAACGACCTGACCCTGGAGGACATCACGGATGCAGACTACGAGCATGCTCGCAACGTGTGGGAAACCTTCGGTTGTAGGAACCTCAAGGACTACGCCGAGAAGTACCTGCGCTGTGACATTGCGCTGTTGACTGACGTCTTTGAACGCTTCAGGGACACGTCGATGGCTGAATACGAACTAGACCCTGCGCACTACTACACCCTACCGTCATACGCCTGGGATGTCATGTTAAGGACCTGTCGAGTGGAGCTTGATACGATACAGGACTTTGACATGTACCTCTTCTTCGAGCAAGGCATCAGAGGAGGTATTTCCCAGGCGATCACCAGACACGCCAAGGCCAACCATGACGGATGTCGCCCTGAAGATCGACGACTTGAAGAGCCAACGCATCACCTGCTATACTTGGACGCCAACAACCTTTACGGTTGGGCCATGTCCCAGTGTCTTCCACAGGGACACTTCCAATGGCTCAGCCGCGAGGAGATCGCGTCCCTGGATATTGCAGCGTTGGACCCCGAAGGACCCACGGGCTACGTCTTGGAAGTTGACCTTCGCTACCCCGCCCACCTGCACGACCTTCACAAGGATCTTCCTTACTGCTGCGAGACCAAACGTCCGCCAGGAGGGAAATTCAAGAAGCTCGTTACGACTCTGGATGACAAGAAGAACTACATCTGTCATTACAGAATACTGCAACAGGCGCTGGAAAACGGACTGGAGCTTGTCAACGTGCATCGCGTCATCTCGTTCCGTCAGTCTCGGTGGTTGGAGAGCTACATCCTAATGAACACCGAACTGAGGAAGAAGGCCACGACCAAGTTTGAACAAGACTTTTTCAAGCTTATGAACAATGCGGTCTTTGGCAAGACGATCGAGAATGTTCGCAAGCGAATGAACTCTAAACTGGTGTGTACGCCGGAGATGTTCAGGAAGTACGTGGCCAAGTCAAACTTCCTGGACCGAACCTACTTCAACGATGACGTCGCCATTGTCCACATGTCGAAAGTCAATATCGTCCTGGACAAACCGCTCTACGTCGGAATGTGTGTCCTCGATCTGAGCAAGTGGCTCATGTACGACTTCCTTCGGAAGATGAAGAACCGCTACGGTGATCGTCTGAAGGTTGACTACATGGACACTGACAGCTTCGTGTTCGACGTCCAGACTGAAGATGTTTATAAGGACATGTTGGAGCATCTGGATGATTTTGACACTAGTGCGTACCCCCAGAACCATCCCTGCTACAGCCCCATCAACGCAAAAGTCATCGGAAAGTTTAAGGATGAAGCGAACGGACTTCCGCTGCTCGAGTACCTCGGTCTTCGCTCGAAACTTTATTTCATGGATATTGTCGAGTTCGAGGAGAGGACCGAAGATGACGAGTTGCAGGTCATGACGGTGAAGCGCGCCAAGGGAGTCGCTAGAGGTGTTGTAAAACACAATCTAACCTCTGACGACTATCGGGAATGTCTTTTCAATGGCGTGTTGAAAAGAACCATCAACACCAGGTTCCAGTCCCGAAACCACCGCGTCTTCACAGTTCAAGTCGAGAAGCTATCCTTGAGCTATAATGATGACAAGCGTTACATCCTTCCGGACGGTGTAAATACACTGCCTTGGGGACATATTGACGTACCACCTCAGCCCGAAGACATCCCTCAAGACGATGAAGAGGCGGCGGATGAGTAGCGTTGAGTGGTTGTGCCATATTACCAAAGACCCTGACTTGACTTGTATATTATTTTGAAAAATCTAGGCATTAGTTTGTATCGAGTGTCGTAAAACTTAGAAATGTGCTCCTTTTTTTTCTAGTCATTAGTTTGTGTCGAGTCTCGTTTTTTCTAGTCAATCCCAAATGTTCAGGAGTACATACTCGATGTAAAATATATTTAAAGTGTGTAAATAAATAGCCAAATTGTTTATATATACATTCGTCTTTTTTTCTCCCCTCACATAATCTTAAGATACAAAAGTAAAAAAAAAATATATATATTCAGGAATATGTTAATTCATATAAACCAGGTTCAGATATGAATGTTACTTTAGAATCATTGTATGATAGGTCTGTCCCATTTTGGAGCAGGCCTATAATTGTACGTTAGGTCTACCCCAAAAGTGGGATAGACCTATGAGACCTCAGGTGGTTGAAAACTGTTGTTCAATTGGTTTAATTACCAGGTGGGAGATTTTCGCTCCCCCTAACACATAATGGCTTAGGGGGAGATTTTCGCTCCCCCATACTACAGGAATTGTTGAAGACAAGAATGCACCTGCTAATGCCATTGTATGAGAGGTCTGCCCCACTTTGGGGTAAAAGAGGAGAGGATGGGAAATAATAAGAATATTTCTTTTTATTCTGAGTACACAACTAGTTTATTGAGAAAAAAAAATGCAAAATTTCAAAATTCAATTGGTATACATTTGTGCAAAGAGTCTTCTGATCAATGCGTCGTTGTGGCCAGTAGATGAGTGTTCAAAGAGCTGCACAAAGTCCGTCATCTTCATACCGTAGTGGGTGCGGCAGTACAGGAATACAAGGCAGTATTGACCGCAGACCAGAGTGTTGTCACTTTGAAGGCGATGCTCGTTGTACAGGTAGCGACGAGCGTTGCGTCTCAGGAATCCTTGGTAGAATTGAAGATGTGGCGGTTGACCGTAGCTGTCAAAGAATTCAATTATTCCTCCTCCTTTGTTAAGGTAGAAAGCGACCCAGTGAGTGCCGTCTTCATTGTGCGGATCAGTGTTCACAATCATAGCAGTAGATGTTGAAATATAATGGGGCAATTGATCCGCAGCGTAGACACCAACATTCTGTACGGGCAGTTTAGCCATACACTTTTGTATCTCTAAGGTATTCATTCTACTGTGTCGACGCCACAGTCAGTAGTAGGAGTAGTAGTGCTAGTAGCAAAACAAAAGCAGGAACTGGTATCACTCTCACCATCGTCAGCGTAATCATCAGCGTCATCGATATTTGTACTTAGATGTAACCAACTGCGCAATGTGATGCAATTGGTTAGAGCGCATCGTGTGTGAGTTGTTCTGTGGTGGCGACATCGCACTGTGTTTGTTGATAGTAGACTGTTGATTGACGATAGTGATCCGCAGCCAATATCGTTGATATCGATGACATTAGTAGTACAGTGATCCGCGATGAAATTGTATCGTACAAACTCTTTTTTCTCAGCACCTTTGACGTAGACAATCGGTCGTTTGGCGATACATGCACGTAACTTTTCCTCTAGCACATGATACCAGATATCACCTTGGTCCCACTCCAATCCGTGACAGTGTTTTGTGAGCCAATAGCTTTCACGCAGTTTCTCTTGTGATAGGAAATCTCGACTGAATGGTGGTTTGGCGATATGATGCATTAGCAGTGTTCCACTGACCAATTCCAAGACGCACACTTCCTTCAGAATGTAGTCATTTGCGTTGTCCTTGAAACATTGAAAATCCACAATAATTGGAGATGCGAAATTTTTACGCGGTACTCTGCATAAACGATCCATCTTGTGCGAATGTTGGTTGTAGACTGAGGAGGAGGACGACGACGCCACCGCCGACGATCTAACCGCCAAAGTCCACAGACACGTTGCGATGACGATCGATTTCGATGACGTTGTCAAACTCTGCGTATACCAGACAGTTGACAGTCTCTGTGAGCCCCGTGTCGAAAGCAATCTCCATACGCACACTGCCGTTGCGCACTAGGTTCCAATGAGTTGTGTCGCTTGCTGACATATCAGGTGTTAGATCGAATGCCATCAGACAGTATCCATCGTCGTAATCGTCTCTATTTATGAGATTACCAGCATCGCTAAAGTGTATGCCGGAGCCTGAAAACAGACTGTGATACGCCATCACGTATTTTCCCTTGCCGGTTTCGTAGTGTGGTTGTAGCGGTTTGGACGGCACTTGTTCACCGTCCACGTACAGCGAGAAGTAGTTGGTTTTGAAATTTTGAAAGTTAAATGGATTCTTTTTTAAATCGCCATTATAAGCGGCGTTCGTGACCAGTCCGACAATGATTCGTTTCGGCACTTGCCCTAGAAACACATTGTCCAAAGTTTTGCTCCTCACTCCAAACGGCAGTGTGAATGTTTTCAATTCCACTCTGGTGATTGGGTATTTAGCTGTGCCGGTCTGAAGCGTCTTGCTGTGCGCCAACAGTACCGTGGGGCTAACTTTACACCTTCGTATCCAGAGATTCGCATCAACAATGTGCACCTTGTATTCACCATCATCCGACATAATGGAGAAGGAATCTTTTGATCGGATCAGTTTAAAACGCAGTTCCACACCGTTCAACAGGAACTTGTTCTGATTACACATGTCCACATGTAGGCGACCGAGCATATCGATTTCACGACTTTTATTTGTCATTTTTCGTCTCGCCTTTAGTCCATCGTTATCGTCCAGAGTATTGTCCATATAGCCGGCGTCGTCCGCGTTCCACAGTCCACATGTTAAATGTGATTTCCTAGCATCATAGCCGTAATTCATCAATGTTTCGATATACGCTCGATATGCATAAGTGTTGTTTTGTGGTGTGACCAGTTTCTGATTCATACTCATATCGACTTGACTGAATAACGTGTGCAGCCAATTGTTGACTGGGCCAATTTTGTTCGATTCTTCGACATCTGCGATTGCCGCTCCTGTCGACTTGACAATAGACGCTGTAACTTCCAACATTGTTTGCGAAAGATCGGTGTATTCTTCGCCGTTGCCGGGCACAACAAACTCGATGGGCGAATCATCAGTCAGTGTGGAGATTGGTTTGTACTGAATCCATTTGCCGCTCTCGATACTGGTCTGCGTCGGTGGTAGGGAGAATAAGTCCAATTCCGTCTTGACGCATTCACACGACTTTTGATGTAGAAACGACATTGCTAGCGTGTGTGTTAATTGAATATATCGCGTACAGACGTTCTCCTCACTGCTTTCCTCGTCTTCTTCTTCCTTCTAACTGTCCTCCTCTTCTTGCCCTTCTTCTTGGATGACGACGACGACGACCTTCCTCGAAGGAGTTTCGTCAAAGACTGCGGTGTGACACGACGGCCGCCGAACATGGCGCGCTTCGCGTTCCTCTTACGCGAGAGTATCGCGTTAGTCTTTCGCGCAGGAGTAGCGCGCCGGTGTTTCGCGGTATTCTTTCGCGTTACGCGACGGCGTTTCGCGCGAGAGCCGCCGCCGCCACTTAGCACACGTTGAAGTTTGCCGTCCGCCCGGCGTTTTAGCGAGTCTGTAAACTGGCTGAAATGATCTCTAGCGGCTTCTTTGGGGTCCCGCTGGTGCATGGCCATGTCGCCCAAGAATCCAACACCGGATTTCAACGCCTCTTTGGCCACAGCAGAGGCTCCCGACTTGAGTAGCGGTGTGATGGTGCGGAACATACCGCCTAGGAAACTGCCAATTCCATGTCCTCGCTGGTAGGGTGCACCGCGAAATACCCTCTCGATACTGCCTCCGGTCTGCTGCAATTGTTGGCGGCGATAGTACGCCAAGTAGGGATCGTTTGTATTCATCATCGCTGAGCTCCTCTTTTGAAATGAAGCTTCACGTACGACGTCCCAAAGAGGAATGACGCTTTTTTACTAGCGTGATCCCTTAGGTCAATATCGATCGTTTCAAATGTTCCTTTCATAACTGGCACATAATGAGGACTGGTGAAATGCACAGTCTTATGCGCACCGTGTGTGTAGTTCTCTCTGTCAATGTTGATAATCTTCAAAAGCGGCGCTGTAGTGTCGCCAATCAGCTGCGGTTCAATCAGATCACAATACACGTACAAGTGTGTCGACAGTCCCATAGTCAGATTTGGTGGCCATATCGCTGTGAGGTCATTTGACAAAACGTTCTCGTACGGATCGAAACCCAACTGGAGAGACAGCGCTTCGGTGAAATGCACTTTGCTTATACCGTCCACCATTGTCGTGATCTTGACTCTGTCCTGCTCTTTGTCATACTCAAAGTACAAGTACTGTGTGACATCCTTCGCTTTATTGATCATTTTCAATAAATCGGTTATGTTCTTGTAATAACCGGGTTTCATCTTTAGCATAATGTGCTCGACACTGAGTGTGACGGGAATACTCGGCAGAACGAGTTTATAGTCGAGCCAAATACACGATTCCTCGTCCACAGTCATAAAGGAACATGGATAATGCGCTTCGACCAAAGCCATCTCCCACTCGCCATCGCCTTCTAATCGAATTTGTCTCGGCAGATGTGTAGTGTACTTGGACACTGTGTTTTTTGGAAAATAATCCTTTGAGCTGTTGCTGGGCAATGTCAAATAGAACTGGTTGCTATTAGGCATTTTGCAAATCTATCGCTCTTACCCAAGAATTGAACTCGTCTCCGTAACCTTCCCACTTGACGAAATAACGCTTACTGCGACCGCGACCGGCAGTGTCTAGTATTTCAGCAATCTTGAACAGATGGTCGTTGTATATTGTCACTTTTTGTAATTCGTATTCGTAAAACTGACCAGTCACTTGTTCACCGTTGAGATCCGACAAAGTGTACATTGGTAGAGGCATCAATGTGTTTACACGACGCACCACAAACACTTCTTTACTCCAATTAGTCTCGTAACCTTTTGCGAATGTGCCCTTCTCCTTAGATATGCGCACTGTGGTGCCAACTTTCAGTTTTGGCTTAACACGACGCGGTATCTTACCGAACATGCGACGCCATACCTGATGCAATATTCGCTTATTGTCGACAGTCACATCGACTGGTCGTATTCTATTGCCTAGACTCCTGTGAGCGCTGTTGTTGTATGCGCTAACCAGTTTGTCCAACGCATCTACATAACGATATGTGTTTTTGTAAGTCAAATATCGCCACATGCGTGTTTTCAAAGTGCGATTCACGCGTTCCACTACGGCCGCTTTAACATCTGGGTTTTGTGTAGTGACATAGATGATCCCGTATTGTTTGAATAACCTTTTCGTCTTGGCACCGGTGAATTCAGTACCTTTGTCAGTTTGTAAACAGCGAGGTGTGTCGGTCGCTTCAGCAAATATCTCCTCGAAAGCGTTGGCCACTTCAGCTCCTTCTTTCCGCCTCAACGTCCGCACATACAGGTGTTTGCTAAACACGTCTATTACAGTCAGTAGGTAGTTGACGCCGTCGTTGTGTTTACTAAGACCACGCATATCGTTCAAGTCCGCTTGCCACAATTCAAATGGACCATACACTAGGTAAGGATTGCGCGGGAAACGCTTGCGTGCCGGTTTGTGCAATGTGTAAGTGTCCTGTGTTTGTAACCATTCAATCACTTTGCGTTTTGAAACTGGTTTTGCAGCTCGCGCTAAAGGAGCTACACCGCCATACGACGAAGGTTCGATGGGATTGTAATACAAACGCTCCATAATACTGAAAACCTATCCTGTGTACGTTTCCCACTTGTCCAAATTTGACAACGGCTTGTTTCTATTTGAAAAATCAAACTGCTCTGCCGCTCGCACCGGTGTAGATGTTACACGTTTTCCTCTTGCCGATCGAAGCCGATTTACTAGCGGTGTTCTCAGTATTGATTCAGTTGAGGTGTCTTCCACGTCATCGTCTGATCCTTCTCCTCCTGTGAATGATGATCGATATTCGGCATTTATTTCCTTAAGCGCTCTTAGATTATTCATATAGTCCTTTGGCACGTTCATCGCTTTCAATGCGTTGAGCACTTCCCTCCATCCTGGCGGTGTGTAATCACGCATACGCACCTTTACTATGCAATTTAAGATATCCACTAGATTTGAGTCTGGGATTTTTACACCGTTGATGTACACTGAATAGCCACTGTCCCAACTGATTAAGCTGCCGTCACGTTTCATGAAACGTAAAAGATTGCGGGCATCAGATCTGTAAGTTTTGGAAAACGTTTCCACAATCTCTTCCACTGGACCACCTTCCGCAGCGGGGTGCGATCGTCGACTATGTTCATTCCCACCCGTCTCCACGATTGGTATGCTAATCGGTTGACGTCTATTCTCTGCAATATGCAAGAAGCGATGTAACGCTTGTTTGTACAATTTCCACTTTTCACTATCGTCCATACGTTTGTTATTCAATATTTGTTGCATCTCCGCGTCGAGGCTGTTTTCGCTGGATAGATTAGTCGGTCTGTTATCCGTAGCATTTGATTGCAATCGATCAATCAACTCTTGCGGCACAACTACCATCTTCTTTGTATGTTCCATTTTTTTTTGGTGCTAATGACTAGCTACTTTTCTAAAGTGTAACTTCACGCACGACGTTCCAAAGTGGAATGGCAAATGATTACCAATGTTATCTCTTAAGTCAATTTCCACACTGTCAAAAGATCTATTCATAACAGGCACATAGTGCGGATCGATGAATGATGTTGATTTATGCAATCCGTATACATAAGTAGACGTGGATATATTGACAATTTTCAATAACGGTGCGACTGTATCGCCGACCATCTGCGGCTCGACTAAATCACAATACACGTACATGTGTGACGGTAAGCCAAGACGAATGTTGGGCGAACGGATGCTTTTGTTAACTGCATCACCTTCCAGCGTCAATTCATTCGGATCGAATCCCAATTGAAGCGCTAACGTTGGACTTAATGTAATTTTTCCAACATCAGTTCCCATCGATACTTCAATGAATTTGTTGTATGAGTTTTCAACGGTGAACTTTACACCAAAAGTAATCGCTAGTTCTTGCGAATTGATATGATCACACAATTCTTGAATATTTGCGTAATCACCAGTCTTCAATTTAATTCTGTGGTTTTGTTTTGGAGTAGCCGACACTACTGGCGTTACATCGGCATTGCTGTCCATAACCCGCGCCAACGCTTCTATGTTCACTTTTGCTTCCTCTTGCGGTTGTATGCAAATGTCAATTGTTTCGTCATTACCGACCGATAGAAATGTACAGGGATAGTGCGCTTCCACAAGTGCAATTTCCCAGTCGCCAGCGTCCAGTTGAATAGCTCTCGGCAAATGTGTTATATAATTTGCAACTGTATTTTTCGGATAATACTGCATCGAACTGTTGCTGGGCAGTGTCAAATAGAACTGATTGTTGAAACCGGTCATTTTTATCTACTCAATGCTGCTTGTAGTACTGCACTCAAGAGTAATGGTATAAAGATTCCACCGCCTTTTTGTATGAGATACTTTCGTTTCTTTGACCAGCCTTCGCCGCGTTTCACCAATCGACGTAGCGTCGCCTTGTGTTTGCTTAACTGACTTTTACTCTTCTTCGCCAGAGGAACGTTACCTCGCAACACGTTGTATGCGCACTCACACACTGAGCGAATGCGGCTCTTGTCACACACCTTTAACAGTGCCTTCCGCTCCTTGGGTGTTGCGTGTATGAAAGCCGTAAGCAGAGCTGCGTCCTTCCGCAAGCACGACATGATTACTACTGATGGCGAAATTACCTTTTCTTTGGCAAGTACACATAGTTGGTAGAATCGTCTGGAAATATGCAACTTCGTATTCGCATATTCTCGTCTGTTGATTGTTTCAAGTCTATCAGTAGGTAGCCGTGTGGATTCCTCGTAGCGTCAGCGTACGCCTCCTCGATGAATTTCGGGCTGTCTGGATATATTTGTCTGGCCAAGTACCTAATCTGAACTCTATCTCTAGAATTCTTAAAACACACAATGTAATGCGCATTCAATGAGATGTCCCTCTGCCCGCGTCCTTGATGAAACAAATTTTGTGTAATGAAAAACACACTAATGTTGCGATGATGGCAACCTTTTGTGAAAAGATCCACCACACGATTGTCGGCCTCACGCATCATATCGTCTATAATCACAAGTATCGGCTCGTTACCAGAAAAATCCTCCAAGTTCGGTAGACCTTCTATGTGGTTAATGTTGACATTTTTCGAGTCACCACCGCCGCCACCACTACCGTAATGCCAGTTTATACTGGTAAATGGTGTGTCACACATTTCTGTAATGTGTTTTAGAAACTTTGACACAAACTGAGACTTGCCACAACCCGAAGGTCCCGCCACGATGGCTGAGAACGGATGTTTCCACATCAAGCCCATGATTACTACTGAGCTAAACACCTCACAGTTACCATACTCACACTCTTAAACTTACTACTAAAGGACATTTTTGGGGTTAAGTGAAATAAATAACACAGTGGTTATGTTCTGAACGTGACTATAAGTATTGACTACGAAAACTAATTTACAAAGGTATCTACATAATCTTCAAGTCTTGCTTTACATAAACTCCAAAGGTGTGAATCTGCTATTGGAACCCCTCGGGCTGCGCTTCACCAAGCGAAGGCGTTCTCCAAACCCGCCGTTGTAGCGCTCGATGTCGGTGTTGCTCAGGGCCTCGTTGAAGCGCCTAGGCAGGTAGACTCGCAGAAAGAAGTCGTCCCCGACCTGCCCCTCCAGGATCACGATGATCGTCTCGCCAAAGCGTGTGGTGGCTCGCTCCATCGCAGTGATGAGATAGCCGCATTCCTCTCGGAGATCGGCTATCCTGGTGTATAGCGGAGAGTCAGACTTGCAGTTGTTGAGGGTTGCTTTCAGGTCCGCGGTTGCTGCAGTGCCGTTCAAAATCGAAAACTCTGGCTTGAAAGTGCTGCTGTTGCTCGACATCTCTAGTAGTAGTTGGAGTAGGTCTATGTGAGGTGGTGGTCTGGTGGCGAATGATGCTCAATCGGGCGGGGCCCCGCCTTATAAACCCTCGCCGCCATTTTCTTCTATGTGGGTGGTCCGAAGGGTCGGGCGCAGGTGTTCACACACAAAAACCCAACGCGTCGCCCTCCTGTCTGGGAATGCGGATGCTCTAATTGAATGCCGGCGACACTCGTTGTTTCTTCCTCACAGCTCGCTTCTTCGACGTTGGCTGCGAAACTGCACTGCGTTGTGTAACAGTTTGAGTTAAGCCTGTAATTTTCGGTACTCCTGTTGATTTATCGATCCACATGTTTTCCACTTTATCAACTACTTGTTTAACACTTTGGTGCATTTCACCATCTTTGTCCAAAAATAAACCGCACATGAACACCATATCTGTACCATCGTACATTTCCATTTTCAATAAAATTTGTCCTTTGTTTCCCGGGTTTTGAACGGCAAAAGTATTCCCATCGTCCATCCATGACACTATGGGACAATCATCTGTTGGTTTTGGCACCCATCCTGGTTTCTTGGTTTCCACTTCGATGCGAGTTGGCCTCCTTCGTCTCTTGTAGGCAGTGGCTGGTTTTAAAGATGATGTCTGTGGTGAGGTTAATGCCTGATCACTAGCATTATTGTTCATAACCTCAATCTCCTGAATAAACGATTTGATATAGTCGTCCGCAGAAGCGTAAGCGTCCATGTTCACGTCCTTACCGTGCGACTTCAACCGTACTACTGACTGGCGATGTGTCTGCTCACCCTTGAAGTAAGCTGTACGCACTCGCTGTCAGACAATATTTCTGTTTGGCGTTCGCTTTTATTCACCCGCCGAAGTCAACTGTCACGTTACGGTGACGATCGATCTCGATGACGTTGTCCAGTTCGGCGTACACTATACAGTTGACGGTCTCGGGCAACGCTTTGGAGAATCCAATTTCGATACGTAGATTACCGTTGCGCAGGAGATTCCAGTGACTCGACTCAGCCGCGGACATGTCCGGTGTCAAGTCGAACGCCATAAGACAATTACCGTACGGATAGTCACCTCTCTTGATCTCATTACCTGCGTCGGAGAACTGGATTCCGGTGCCGGTGACCAATGTGTAATAAGAGAGTATATATGTCTCACTGTTCAATGTGTAAACGGGCTGTAACGGTTTGGCCGGTACTTGTTCACCGTCCACGTACAATGCGAGATAATTCATATCGTAGTGTTGAAAGTTGTAAGGATTCTTCTTGAAATCTCCGTTGAACGCAAGATTACTGACCAGTCCAATTATCACACGTTTCGGTAACTGACCGAGAAATGCGCTGTCTAAAGCCTTACTCATTATACCGGAGGGTAGTGTGAAGGATTTCACTTCTACACGCGTGATCGGATACTTGGCCGTGCCGGTCTCGAGAGTTTTACTGTGCGCCAACAATACGCTCGGATTGATCTTACATCGACGTACGAAAAGACTAATCTCTTTAATTGTCACCTTGTAGGTAGTTAGCGTTTTGGACATTATACAAAATGAGTTTCTGGATCTGTTAAGTTGCAATCGCATCTCGACACCGTTCAACATGAATTTGTTCTGATTGCACAGATCGATGTGCAATCGACCGACCATATCGCAAACATCGCTTTCTTTCGTGTGATCGCGACGCTTTTTCAATCCCTCGTTCAATTCGTCACAATCGTCCATTAGTCCGGCCGAATCTTCAAAAAACAGCTCGCTAGTCAGGTGCGAATTCTTCGCACTACATCCGTAGTTCAGTAGGTTTTCCAAGTAGGCACGGTAAGCGTACGTGTTAGTTTGTGGGGACACCAGTTTATGATTGAGATAGAGATCCACTTGACTGAATATCGAGTGGAGCCAATTGTTCACCGGGCCCACCTCTTTAGCAGGTTGCCCACCGTCCGCTTTAGTGTCGTCCTGTTTCACAATAGCGGCTTTCACGTGTAATAACGTTTGTGTCAGGTCCGTGTACTCGTCACCGTGACCGGGTATTACAAACTCTATTGGCGAATCGTCCGTCAGCGATGAGACCGGTTTGTATTGAACCCATTTGCCACTCTCAATGCTGGTCTGCGTAGGCGGTAACGAAAACAAGTCTAGTTCAGTCTTCACACATTCACACGATTTCTGATGAATAAACGACATTGTTATCGAATTAATTGAAAATATCCCTAGTTCTCCGACGTCGTTTCGTTACAGTTCTACGACGTTTGTCTAACGATGTTATCCTCTTTGTAATTGCTCTTCGTTTAAACTTTCCACCTACTTGCCCTCTTTATAGTTCTCCTTTGTCTTTGCATACGTCCGGTAGACGTCCGTCTTCGAAGAAGTCTATCGAGAGACTGTGGCGTGTCGCGACCCGCTTCTTATAACCACCACCGCTCAATACGCGCTCCAATTTCTCGTCCGCCTGGTGTTCCGTTTACTAGGGGGAGATTTTCGCTCCCCCTAACACATAATTGGTTAGGGGGAGATTTTTGCTCCCCCATACTTCAGGAATTGTTGAAGACTAGATCAAGAATGAGACCGTGGGTGTTTGACAACTGGTGATTTATTGCTCGGAATTCGACGCGGGTGGTCTATAATTATGGGTTCCTAGAAGGGTCGACCGCCCTCCCGTCGAGGTATCAAATTACAGCTTCCGCATTCCCAGACAGGAGGGTGACGTGACGGTTATTTGTGTGAACGTCTGCGTCAAGCGCCAGCCTGTTGGGGTATCCAGTTACGGCAGCTGCATCCCAGACAAGACTGGACTCGTCGGTCGGTTGTGTGAACAGCTGCCTTGTTGTAGAGTACTTGAAGGGAATCCTTGGTATCGATACACTCCCCTTCAAGTGCTCTAATCCAAAGCAATGCAATTATATTCTCCGCAAAATTTGCATTCACTGGTAGTTCAATTGTCCGCAGGCGCTGATGGGCTAGCTCTGTTGGTTGTAGAGTTACCCTGCTAAACTCTTGTATTACTTATCCAAAGTATGTCATGTGGGTACTGAGAATACTCGGCTTGACCAGGAGATTCCAAAAATGCAAAACAAAAAAAGGTCAAAAGTGCGGTGCGGGCCCCTTTTTTTTTGTAAACATCATCCAAAGTGTACGATGTGGGTACTCAAATGACTCGTCTTGACGAGGAGATTCCGAAAATGCAAAAAAACAAAAAAGGTCAAAATTGTGGTGCGGGCCCCTTTTTTGTAAACATCATCCAAAGTGTACGATGTGGGTACTCAAATGACTCGGCTTGACAAGACGAACAATAATCTGCAATCAGAATTCAGATCCGACCTATGATAAGCCAGATCGCTCTGAGGGGAGGAGGAGGAGGAGGAGGAGGAGGAGGAGGAGGAGGAGGAGGAGGAGGAGGAGGAGGAGGAGGAGGAGGAGGAGGAGGAGGAGGAGGAGGAGGAGGAGGAGGAGGAGGAGGAGGAGGAGGAGGAGGAGGAGGAGGAGGAGGAGGAGGAGGAGGAGGAGGAGGAGGAGGAGGAGGAGGAGGAGGAGGAGGAGGAGGAGGAGGAGGAGGAGGAGGAGGAGGAGGAGGAGGAGGAGGAGGAGGAGGAGGAGGAGGAGGAGGAGGAGGAGGAGGAGGAGGAGGAGGAGGAGGGAGGAGGAGGAGGAGGAGGAGGAGGAGGAGGAGGAGGAGGAGGAGGAGGAGGAGGAGGAGGAGGAGGAGGAGGAGGAGGAGGAGGAGGAGGAGGAGGAGGAGGAGGAGGAGGAGGAGGAGGTACTGCTGCTCCTGCTGGGGTAGAACTCACCATCTCTCACTACTCATATATGAGTTAACTTTTTCTGTCAATGTTTCTTAATCTCCAGCATTATCTAAAATTATACTCAGTTGTAATTGTGACATTTAACTGTCAAAATTAAAACTTTATCTGAGAAATCAGCCTTTTTTATCAATAAAAATACTACTTACGTGGGTTTGTATTGTTGAATGTATTGCATATGTGGCTCGTTGAAACCCATCAACACGCGTGTTTATTCTTAAACATGCGGACAATAATCCGATTACAACTTAGCAGGAAAATACATTGTAATATATCGTTGTCATGGTTTACTTTTTCAGAGTATAAATTGTTTGTTACAGGCTACAATTATTATAAACTTCATTGTTACATAAAATGCGTCAGTTTGGATTTCTTAAAATGGCAACAAACCAGTAACCTTCCCCACCTGATTAAAACCTTATCATCACTAATTCTTTATTTGCTTTATAATTAATGATAAGATATATTGAGTACGTAATTTTATTCCAAAAAGCTCTTAATGTTTGCACGTTCAGCTCTTAATGTTTGCACGTTCAAGTTCAAGTACGTAATAGGTAAAAATGGAGGGTCGTTTGAACTATATACATTTCAACTTTCAACTATTATTTGAATTTTTGTAAAGATTTTGCTTCAGTGAATTTTTGTTGAAATATGATATTTTATATAGTTTTTTGGATAAAACCAAAATGTGGGTTGTTTTTAAAAACACTGATTTAGTATATGTAATGGCGAGAATCCATTTACCCCCTTCTGTCAAACGGACAAGCTCTTACAAAGAGAATTGAAACGGCTGCGTGCCAATATGACAATCTGACAATTATCCTTTATCCTAAATTAATTCTGTCCTAGCCGAAAAATTAATTTCTGCACAAGATTAGTTGAATATTGAATGTTTTTTACAACCCGTGCCCCAAGGAGCGTGATGATCAAATTTGAACTAGGCCTACTGAAAATAACGTTAACGACATGGGAAAAATGTGGGTGGATTAGTAAAGGTTTTGATTCGTTTTCTCATAAAATGTATTTGTTACTCAAAATAAAATGTTGTATTTTAAGTTTTTTTTAGCGAATTTCCCCTATAGGGAAGAAGCTATTACCGTAGTCGGCATGGTAAGACCTAGGCCCGGGACCATGATAACTTTTCGTTTTGAGGTCCCCAGACCCCAAAAACACCATTTGTTCGAAACTGTATGTATATATATATATATATATATGTGTGTGTGTGTGTGTGTGTGTGTGTGTGTGTGTGTGTGTGTGTGTGTCCGTGAGCAAGATAACTCTCGTAAAAATTATCCGATTTTGATGAAATTTAGTATACACGTGTAAAGCAACATTTATGACTTTAAGTTCGAAAACCAGCCAGATCGCTTTACCCGAAGGGGTATTTTGGGGGGGTTTTGTACCCCAAAAATGGGTTTTTCGAATTTTTTACATATAATTTTGGATATAGTAAACTTTAGTTTTTCCCATTGGATTCAGCTTAAAAATACACACAATTTGGTATTTTGATCATTTCTCTACGTCAATTGGTTACCGAGATATTGAAAGTGCTAAACACAGTACGATGTCTAATGTTATTCTTATGGAGGAAAATAAAAATTCTATATCTCGCTTATTTATGAACGTATACTGACGAAACTTGGTATACGGCTTCATCTGGTTGTAGACCATTGATATTTGCTCAAAAAACAATTTTTTACCAAAGGCTCCCGTAGCAGCAAACCTGCGGACTCAGCCCCATGTTATTCTTATGGAGAATAAGTAACGTGTTATCTCCCTTAATTATGAAAATAAATTAATGAAATTTGGTATGTGGCTTTGCCTACATAAGTTATATTGATATTTGTATAAAACCCCATTTTTTGTGTTCCTTGCTTCAGCAAACCTGCATACTCAGCCGCCATGTTATTATTATGGAGAATAATTAAAATGTCATAAATCGTTTGTTTATGAATGTATATTGATGAAACTTGGTATGTGGATTTATGTGGTATTAAGATACATATATATGCATTGGAAATTCGCTGAGTACGCAGGTTTGCTGCTACGGGGGTATTTATTAAAATGATGTTTTAGACCGTTTTAGGTATTATTTTCACCACTCTGTAAATACTGATGAAGTCCCAATCTATCGAATGTAAATGTTACCCTAGCCGGCAATATCTACAAGATGGAAATACATTATGGCAAAGCCTCCAATCACGAAGGTAAATAATCACTCTAAATAAATATTTTTCTTAGATTTCCTCGTGGTTATTCTTAGTTTTCATTTTATAAAATCAACAGGCTAAATCCCTCTTGGTTAAAAAACAAAAGGCGATTTATACATCAAAACCTCATCGCAGTTGTCAGTAATTGAGTCAAACGAGGTAGAAGGTTCGTTTTTAACGATAGATGTGTAATTAATGCAATAATTTATACTCGTATTTTAAAAATGCCTTATTTTATAGTAGAAAGAGTTCAAAAGGTCCAGTTATTTTTTGTTATTTACAAAAAGGTATTTAAAAGTTTAACAATTATTTAAAAGTATTATACTCAGTGAACACAACACTCTGTTATTATAATAACAATTCCTTATACGTTAGAGTTTGATTACATTAGTCATTAAGTACTCCACACATCCACAATTTTAGATTTAAATCGGTAAATAATATATGTTAAAAGAAAATTGTTTTGAAATTACAGTTTCTTCGTTATATCCAATCAAATTACATCTTAGGGTAGTTTCGTGTCTAATAAAGATGGAATTCTACAATCTTAATTAATGTTTAATTAGTATTCTGGCTTTAAATAGATTGCCGACAAGGTTAGCCAACCTTCAAGCCGGCTATATTAAATACTCAAACGGATCTGCTTTGCCTTATAAAATTGTATTTCTGATTATTGAAGTTTATTTGATGACAACGAATAAATCAACTGCTTTATAATCAGTCGTTTTACGTGATTCTGTTGTTAATCGCTTACTAATAAAACACATTTTAGTCAGAACATCACTTTATTTGTTAAAACTAATAATAATAATAATAATACAGTATTATTTACTCAGCAGTAATATCTTAGGCAGTTCGACTGCCATTTTCAGATAAACAGAATCAAGATAAAACGCGTTCGAACGCAGCACGCTGCCTTGAGGGAAGTGAATTTCCACACAACAACTTTAAAAATCCAAATTAGTGTTAAAACATACATTTATTCCAATTTTGATCGAAAACAGAAAACTTTTGTGGGCCGTTCTGATGCCGTTGGTTCTATTTACCTGCAATGCTGTAGGTTTTTAATTATCGAATGCTACATTGTAATTGGGCGCATGCCTGTTTTGTAGTATTTTGTTTTCAATAAATAAATAAATACAATATTACGCATTATAAGGTTAGGAGAAGGTACAGTCAGGATTGAAAGTAAGCGCGAGGTTGATGGGGATGTTAAAATTACACAAATTAATGAATTACAGGTTTTTCTAATGTAAAACCCCATAACGATAGCCTAGAATGAAAACCTCGTAAGTAAAAATTTGGATTTTTATGTTTTAACAGATTTGTGTAGAAAAACTCGTATCTCATCGTTTAAAATAGTAGGGATCATGCTACCTAACACGTGCTGCCATCTACTAGCGAAAAATGAAACCTGTAAGAAAGAAGACCACGTATGTAAGTCTGAGATACGAGGTTTTCACATTTCATTGAAAGAATGAATTCCACTATGTGGGTTTATATTATTATTGGAAAAACACGTATCTCAGAGTTACGCGTTTTTCAAATTGAAATGAAAATCTCGTAACTCACAGTTTTATGTTATTTTGAACATTAAAATTTGTTTCTTTACATGTAAATGTTTCAAGTTGTTCAAAACATGTTTTAAAATACATTATTAGATCTAAGTATTAAATATTAACCCTAAAAACAATTTTTTGTGTTTCCTGTAAAGTTCGGCTCTTCAGACTTACAAGGTTTTCATTCTAGGCCATCGATAAGACAACGTACTGTGTTTAGTCAATACATTTTCTTTAACAACTCGGTAAATATTTGTGCTAGAATGGTGAGAGAGGGCTTAAAACTTTCGCCTCATCAATCTCCATCTTTTTACAAGCATTAACTGAGTAAACCGATTTTTTATATTAATCTGTATAAAATGTGTTTTATTAGTGAGAGAATAAATTGATCCTCATGCTTTAGTATATTTGCTAGAGTTAGCTCAATGAAGTTCTTAACAAATTAAAAAGTAACGACATTATAAAATATTTGCCTGGCAATCTGGTTGATCTGCGGAGCAACTATTTATATTAAATATAAAACTTTCAACGTGTTTTACCTCTCCGAATTCCTTGTTCCTGTTATTTGGCACTTGTCTGGTGCTTAATGCTACATTGGGATGACCGATTAAATGGAGGTATGAAGAAAATAAGGAAACCCATTTATATAAGCTAGTTTATAAATCAAAGTTTTTATAAAATCTATGATATAATGTCTTTGTTTATTACGTTATTAATTTACCAAAAAGTACTAAAGCTTAAATTATTTGCTAAGTTATGACTTATATACAATTGTCTAATATTTATGTGTCAGTTGCAACCTTTAATATTCATACGAATTAAACCTCATAATAAACACGCCTCACTGCGAAGTGTAAACGAGTTCGCACGCAGCACGCTGACGTGAGGAAAGTGAATTTCCACATAAAAACTTTTCAAATTACAAATCAGTGTAAAAACAAACATTCATTCCAATTTTTACTGAAATCTGAAAACATTGATTTTTTTGCTGTTCTGATGCTCCTTGTTTCATTCACCTGCAAAGCTGGGAATAAAATGTTGCGCATTATAATGTTACGAGAAGATCCAGACAAGCTTGAAAGTAGGCGTGAGTTGCTGGGGATGATAAAAGTACTCTAACAAAGGAATAACAGGCTTTTCTAGTGTAAAACCCCCATAAGACAACGTACTGTGTTTAGTCGAAACACATTTTCTTTAATAACTCGGTAAATATTTATGCTATAATCACGAGAGAGGGCTTACAACTTTTGCCTCACTAATTACCACTTTTCACATGCATTAATTTTACGTCCGGGGCTTTTCTGACCCTTTTTGGGCCCAAAAACTCGAAATTTGAAAGATGAATCCCCAAAAAAGGGGTTTGGAGCTGTCCGATTGTTTTGCCCAACGAACTTGTCCTACTGATTACAGGAACGTCCCTACCAAATTTGAAGTAAATCGGACAAAATTTGCGACCGCTAGAGTGCAAACACACACATATATATATATATATATATATATATATATAAAACATTTTGAACGACCCCCCAAAACGTGTTCAGAGGGTCACGTTAGGAACTTCTATGGTGGTCCCGGGCTTAAGTTTCACCGTGCGGGTCATGCTAATAGTTCACTTTCCAAAGGAAATTCACTAATAACCCTTGACAGTTAAATTCCTAGTGTTGCATAACAAATCAACATCAAAGAAAATGAGCCCCAACTAACAAAACACTCAATTACTCAGTTGGCAGGTTTTAATTTTGTTCTGTCATGTTTCTATCACAAGGCTATTACACTCTAGTTGAATTATATAAAGCTAATTTATTCAGCAAACCTAAACCAGGTGGATCACTGATTGTTCAAAACAGCTTTGATAGTTCTGATTAGATGGATAGTTTATTGCAAACTGGTATTGGGTTACTAAAGGGATTAATTATTTAAACTAATTATTCGTTAGAAAATTTGTATTATAAAAAAATAAATGAAATATTTAACAGCAAACAGAGTTTCGTTAGACTAATTGATTTAAAGCTTATCAATAATTTTGTAAAATTGTTTTTATTTACTGATATAAGAGATATTCGCAGTGGGTTTTCATCGTTTTAAGTAGATCTACCATTGCTTACGTTAACCACTTCATTATATTCTGAGGAATGTTGTATCTAAACAAACTCCAATTGTTGGACATTACTTCAGTTATCAATATCAATACAATTGTAGTTCCGCCAGTTCATCATTTATAATCTTTAATCTGGATTGAATTCGTCATTGACATTTTATGATCTATAGAATTCAATTTCGGTGCTACACAATTTCCTCTCTCTCCGTTTGTTACGTTCGTGGGCCAGATTTTCTGCTTCTCACGGAACAATGTTACTGAATTTGATCAAACGTGGCTTTTCCCCGTTGTTACGTGGGTTGATAGAAAGCGAGGCCCCTTTAAACTATCCTACACTATAGGTCATCAAGGTTCCAATGTTAATCTTGTGGTTACCAGCGAGGTAGAAATGGGTAGAAACAATGGAGAGCTCGCCAAATGGACAGAAAACGGTCCGCGCATTGTCAGGCTAGACCAAAAGTGTGGGACTCGGCAAAACTGAATAATTCCGAGCGGTGAGCGTGTTGTTTTTTACACGCTCCTTTACGTCTTAATAATAATAAAACTACAGTGAAACTTATATATTCCTTTTGTGCGTGAATTTCTCCATCCAACAGTAAAAATATATTTAGTTTAAAATTATGTGTAATTTTTAATAATGAAAATATTAGAGAGTTGTAACAGCATGACATGAAAAAGTCAGTAAGCGAGAACCTTTTTTTATATTTGAGGGAGAAACAAACTTCCATCGAGAAATTTGTGGCTACTTAGATAATCTTAAATTTCCATTCGAAACAGTTTTTGATAGAACTTATAGTTTGTTCAATATCCGATATAAATAACCGCTATGTTCAGTTCTACGTGCGCCGCCATCGCGGACCACGGCTCCACGCTGTTTTATTATACCTCATCCAGCATAGTTAAATGCTCCTCATTTTACTTAGATCTTCACCTAGAAAATATTAATTATGTATATTTTATTCCATATTGTATTTAAATTATTTTTTTAACATAGCTTTCAAATTTGATAGAAAATTCAGTTATCGAGATGTAATTAGGCTCATGAGGAATCTTATACTTTGATATGTAAAGTAAATTAGGCAGTAAATAATAAGAGACTTATTTGATAGAGAGAATAAAACATTACTAGTTGACCCGTGTGGAATTCCGCACTGCGAACCAAATCTTGTCAGCTGATCAAATGTTCTTTCGTTTACATTTTCGCTCCTGTCAAAACAAACTATTCCCTTTATTTATCTTTCATATTATTCAAATTTCTGAGAAGCGGTACGTATTTAGACCGTGGATCTATTTTTTGTCAATACACGATAAGCTTTAAAATGAAGGGTGAATCATATAATTTGATAAAGGAATAAGGAATATCTCGCGGACTGACAGAAAAACAGGCTAGAGAAATAATATATAAGATATGATAAGATATGATAAGATAAGCATATCTGATTAGTGATTATATTTTACTCGTGAAGCAAAAACTAGTTTTAATCAATAACGAAATAAAATACGTTAGTAAGCAAACATAACGTTGCCTTTTTATTTAAACAAAACCTACTTCCTTTTAAACTATCTGTGACTTACAATAATTGTTATATAGTTTGGTTTCATGTAAAAAATGTAGGAATGTATCGAGTGAAACAAATATGGCAGCCATTGAGTCGTAATTTTTTTTTAAATCAAAGTTAAGTACAAGAAGACCGAGATTTGTATACTATGTGTTTTTACGTCATAATTAGAGGTTAAATCCATTTGAATTTAGTACCAAAAGATAAATAATTTAATCAGTAATACGATTCCGAGAACCATTTTACAATAAAAAATTCATCGGGCCGTAAACCTCATTTAACTGAGCACGCGTCGCCAATAACCCACAAGACGCTGTACTGAGCGCTGCGAAGGTCCTACACCTTGAGATGTGACCTTGAGCCCGGCCGGACCGAATTTTTTCTATCCCGGCTATGGGCGCGAGCTCTCCATGGTTTCTACTTCGCTGGTGGTTACTACCAATGACTACATATACAATAAGACGCGTAAGCGCCGTGTTAAAAATTCAGCGCCAAGCGGTAACTCTGCGACCCGCCGCTGGTAGCGCGGCCATTTTAGCCCTTCTTTCTTCTAAAATGGCCACTCCTAGGGTTAAACAAACATCCACCCAAATCCCTGCTTTGGAGGCATTACAGAATCCATTGCTACACTCGTGGTTTTAAGAGGGGAAATGCTCCTACTCCCCTCCCCCCCAAGGGTTATTAAGGGGCAACATATTTCGAATTCCCTCTGTTGGTCAATGCTAACTTGACAAGCATATCAAGTTTGAATGAAATTGACCAGTAAATAAGAGAGAAATAGTATTTTTTATTCCCCATAAGAATAACATTGGACAACGTACTGCGTTTACCGCAAAATGAAAATTTCAATTTTCTCCGAAACCAGCAATCGTAGAATAGTAATTCAAAATACTAAATTATTTAGTTTTTGAGCTCTTTTTAATGGTGAATAGTAATATTTGTTTACATTTACGTTGAACAAAGTTACGTAGAGTTAAAAAGTTAAGCTTAACATTACATTAAATAGGTACTCGGTTTCTGTTGTTAAATGGCCAAGTCCAAAATCTTTAATGCAAGTATAGTGTATTATTTATTTTTATTTTAAAGAAATGTTTTCCTGATTAAATTAATACCTCACAACAGCCATTCCAAGTGCCGTATGGGACATTTTAACCTTGTTTTCATCATTATATAGGGTTTAAAACTATTGGAGATTATCCTGGATTTGTAAACGTACAATAAGCTCGATACCATGCCTACTACATGACACGAAAGGACCATGCCGAGTCTAGATATTTGTTTTTTAGGAGATTTGAATGTTTATTTTAAATCAAAATTTAATTTAAAACAATATTCTTATTTTTTCCTTTCTAATTCAAATCAACATTCTGAGGATAAATAATTTACGCAACGTCATTGTTTGAGCTAATAAATTTTAAATGATGTATCTATAATTAGTCTTTATTCGTATTTAATTTAGGTACCTTTTGTTGTAACTAAAATAATTATGTTATATACATATACACTTCCACCCTGCCATCCTTATACTCTATAGGGATAGCCAGATTTGATAGCTTAGGCACAGAAGGTAAACATCAGAACTCATATTTATTGGAGGTTATCTGCCTGTTGACATACACCTGAATAATGCCTGTATCCATTGCATGCATACACGCTTACTGCCCACTGCCATGCCGCTGGTCGCTGGTACGGCAAAATAGAGAGAGAGAGAGAGAGAGAGGGTACTCGTACAGTCCGCACCAAGAGATCAGTAGTACAGTCAACGCCCGCCGCCACTAGCGCCAACTGGCGGCGGGTCGCTGAAGCAGTCTCTCCGACTTCTCAACAGGCGTTGAGTTATTTCCATAAGGCTTGTCTGTCTTATTGTATATGTAGTCATTGTTACTACTTTATTTATTATCACCAATGACTACTTATCACTCCAGAAAGCCTCCTTTATTTATTGATCAAAGGTAGAGCTGTTGACATCTGGCTTTAATTCTGAGAAGATGACAAAGAACGAAATATTCGAGCGAAAATGTACCACCCATCAATAAATTTACACCACTACAATTTTAATTGGGGGAAAACAAAAATATCAAATTGTGATGCTAAACCAATTGCAAGAGAGTTTAATATTTGTTTAATGTGGCTTCTGAACTGACCAAAAGAACGAGACACCAGCTATTATAGTTATAATACCCCCGTCGCAGCAAACCTATATAAATATAATTCAACTAAGAGAATCCACATACCAAGTTTGATTAATATTCATTCATAAATAAGCGATTTATACAATTTTAATTATTTTCCATAAGAATGACATGGGGGATGAGTACGCAGGTTTGATGCAAAAAGGCACAGAAAAGATGGGTTTTATTGTGAACATCAATATAACTCAACTAGGTGAAGCCACATACCAAGTTTTATTAATTTATGTTAAGGGAGACATTACATTTTACTTATCCTCCTTAAGAATAACATGGGGGCTGAGTACGCAGGTTTGCTGCTACGGGAATGATCCTTAAAATTGTTTTTTTTTTTGTGAAAATAACAATAGATCACAATCAGATGAAGCTGAAAACCAAGTTTCGGTAGCATACTTTCATAAATAAGCAAGATATAAATTTTGTCTTATTCTCCATAAGAATAACATTGGACAAGTACTGTGTTTAGCACTTTCAATATCTCTTTAATCAATTGACGTAGAGAAATGACAGAAACACAAAATTGTGTGTTTTTTAAAGCTGAATCCAATGGGGAAAACTAAAATTTGATTTCAATAAATATTACATGTAACAACTTCAAAAATAAATTGTTGGGGTGCAAAACCCCCCCCAAAATACCACTTCGGATGGAGCGATCTGTCTGGTTTTCGAAATTAAAGTCATAGATGCTGCTTTACACATTTGTACCAAATTTCATCAAAATCGGATCTTTTTTACAAGAGTTATTGCACCCATGGACACACATATTACTGTATATATATATATACATATATATATATATATATACGGTTTCAAACGGATGGTGTTTTTGAGGTCTGGGGACCCCAAAACGAAAAGTTATCATGGTCCCGGGCCTAGGTCTTCCCATGCCGACTACGGTAATAGCTTCTCTTCCCTATAGGGGAAATTCGCCTTTAAATAACAATCATACTCATTTGGATGAACTGATACTTTTTAAATTTTTGTTATTATTCTTAGAAAAGAAGGGTACAAACAACCTGTGTTTAACCAACTATAAAGAACAAAGCATAAACCTGTGTATAACCAACTGTGAAGAACAAAGCATAAACCTGTGTATAACCAACTGTGAAGAACAAAGTTTAACCCTGTGAAAAATAACTATAACTGTGATGATAAAAATAATCCTGGTTTAAACAAAAAGCATGAATTTCATACATGTCAGCCACATTAAGCATTGTATACTTACTGACCACCCATAAGCCTCGGTTATTCCACGGTTTATAAACAAAGATAAACCTAAAACAAGAATAAATCTAGAAAAAAGGGGGGAATATTTGAAAGCAGCGATTTAAGACACAAATATCACTATGATTTCTCCCAGATAACTTGAGAATTTAGAAATCTAAGAGTCTTCTTCCCTTATACGACTTATTATAGGACAGGGGACATGGCCCTGTTACGCACCAGTGAATATTTCAAGGTAATTGTGAATGTGAGAAGCCTAGTATAACTTATACTGACTAAGATAGACTACTTTCTTAGCCAGGATCATTAATAGCCTAATGGCATACGACAACTAAGAGGCGTAGCTCAGTTTGTGCGGCGGTCAAGACAAAGTGCAATCAGGCGAAAGGGGGTACAGTTTCAGAACTGAGGACATCCCAATGTAAAGGCTAGGGCTGTTACACCACACGTCGTCCGTCGGATCACCCCACCCGCACTATTGCATGAAAAGAGTGTTATGGGATATTTCTACACAGGGCACATAGTTTGTTGAAGTTGCATGATGCTTTTAACAAGTGCATTGTATTTGTTTCCATTAACTCCTTTATTCCCCCTTCTTGTTAACCTCAGTAATGATTACCGCAACATTGTTGTCCTAAAATCTGTATATTTAATTCCGTAAACAAATCGGTCCACTCAAAATATCTCGAGCTAGGAAGAAGTTAAGTTATGACGATTCATTTTAAAGCTTGAGGGCCAAGGACGGTGGGAAAAATATCAGAAATGTCAAAAATTACGTGGGCTACGCCCCACTGGACTTCAAAGATCCAATGACTTTCTTATGGAAATATCACTAGAGTGTTTTTTATTAATAAGAAAATGATTAGCTGTGATTATCCACTTACAAAAAACCATACGTTAGAGGCTATAGCCCCTGTAAGCCACTCGTATGTATTAATATTACAACATGCACATTGATATTACAACTACAGACTTTGGCATCAATTAGGCGTTCTAGTACTATTCATAAGTATTGAATAATTCATGGATAATGTACGGTTTATATTCCATTGGCGAATTTGTATGTCTCCCAAATAAAAACCCCCGGCTTTTCATGGAGCCGGGATACCGTACCAATCGTAACATAAGGTTTTGAGGTATTTCTGAACTAGACTGTACTTCAGCCTAATTTCAAACATTTCGCATGGGTGAATACTTACCGCCAATCCGTCAATTGAGATGTCCCCCAACTGAAGGACTGACTGACTCAGTTTATAATATGCGTGTAGAATTTTACTTCCACTTCCCCTCTCCGACTTCATTGCTCTCCGTCCAGTCTCTAACAGGTTTTGAATATTAATTAACTACTCTATTATTATTAGTGAATTTCCTAAGGAAAAGTGAACTATTAGCATGACCGCACGGTGAGACCTAAACCCGGGACCACCATAGAAGTTCCTAACGTTACCCCCTGAATATGTTTTGAGGGGTCTCTAATAACTTTATATATATATATATATATATATATATATATATGTATATATAGATATGTGTGTGTGTGTTCGCACTCTAGCGGTCGCAATTTTTCTCCGATTTACATCAAATTTGGTAGGGACATTCCTTTTTATAATCATTTGGAAAAGTTCGTTGGGCAAAACAATTGAAAAGCTATAACTCCTTTTTTTAGGAATTTTAAGTTTTCAAATTTTGAGTTTTTGGGCCCAAAAAGGGTCAGAAAAGCCCCAAATGTACACTTATTGCACATTGACTTATTTTACGTAAAAAGCCAAAGAATGTAAGCCCTCCCTCATCATTCTATCATAAGTACTTACCAACTTATTAAAGGAAATGTTAATTGTCAAAATACAGTTCTTGTCTTATGGGGATTTTCCACTGGAAAAGGCTGTTTTTCATATCTTAATATCGTTTTATCACCCCCCATACCCCTATACCACCTTGTTATCCCGACAATACCTCACTCTAACTTTATAATATACAACATTGGCATCCTATTAGTGAATTTAAATATAACCAGGAGTATCAAAACAGCCAACAAAATTTCAATTTAACAAAAATTAACCAGTGTTGGTTTAAACCCTTTATTTGATCTTTTTAAGGTTTTAATGCGGAAATTCACTTCCCTAACGTCAGCGTGCTGCGTGCGATCTCGTTTTAATTTGCTTTAAACTTTTGGTTATTATAAATTAAATTTGATTGTGAATAAACCAACAAGTTCAACTCAAGGTAGCAATTTTTTCTGATAAATATGAAAGTATATTCCAGCAGCGTTTCAATCAAGAAGGTCAATATTTAATCTCACTTCTTCCCTCTCACTGCTAAGATTACCTTTTAAAATTTACTTAAATAAGCTCACCACTAATAACATTAGGGTAGAATTGATTCAGTAAAATCCAGTTTGGAATAAATTGATACCATGGTTAGTATACCTATTTGTATGAGTAAATAATCGAATATTCCCAAATGAACTGGCGTCTCATTGGGTAATCGGTTCTTAGACAAGACTACAGTTGTTTAAACCTAGTAACTTGGAATAGTTCTACCTAACACAAATCCTGTCTAATATTTATTTTGGATTATTTTACCCTGGGCAAGCTTAGTGAATATTTTAATTACCGTACTATAAAGATTCTTCTATTGATTTTTATGCATTCCTATGCCTTTGAGACTCCAAATTATCTAAATGAAGAACATGTTATAGTTATAACTAATAAATTATTCAACTATTTACTTAAACAGGGGTAAGATATTTCTAAAATTAATCTTATCAAATAAAAAAAATCACTTAGGAAGACCTAATAGAGAACCTAAGCTGTCAAGGATATTTGTTATATGACTTACGATGTAATTTGAAATGTAAGAAAAACTAGGTTATCGGCCCTAATACACCATACATGTGCCTATTTTACATGGAAAACCACAACTATAGGCTTTATTATACTCTGGCCCAGATTAAATCTCGATATAAACATCGTCTTTTAACTTTCATAGTTAGGTGACAAAATTAAACTCTACAAATACATATCGTGCTTAAGAAGACGGTGGTCATATTGGAATTATACTCCATCAGAACCAATTTTAAGTAGAATGCGTAAATCTCGTTTATTTAATACAAAAATTGTATGATTCATGTCTGAAATTAAAGGTCTTTTCAACATATTTTCCTGGTGAGCGATGTTTTTCATTAAATAAGTGAATTTCCTAAAATAAAACACTTATTATTATTTGATTGAAATTTATCTCTAAAAATTGGAAAAAATACTGTAGGGACAAAATACAAAATGTTATCCAGCTTAAGAAACAAGTATTTTAAAACATGTTATCATATTATTATACAAAGAATATTGTATTTAGTGAAGACATGACGAGCGGAAATTGACAGTGAAATATTACTGCACTCAGCCTGCACTTGTTAGCCTGCAATCAGCTGGCATATTGCAAAAACCGGCGCGTAGTAATACACACTACTGAGCGCGTGCTACAAATGAAATAAAATAAATAAAGGAAAGGTATTACTCTGACGCATTATTCAATCAACCACACTGTGTCATTCACGTTGGAGCCCTTGACAGTTTATATAGAATGAAAATCCAAGACTGACCACAGTGCATTAATTCGATCGAAACTACATTTTTAGTTCAGTAGTACTATATTTGGCGGCGCAACATGTCATTCTGTTAGTTTCGAGTTTCTCCATAACTTACACCTTATCAGCAGCACCTGTAACTCCAACTTCCTCGTTATTGACTCCGACTCGTAAACGATAGTCCGGATCCCGATGAAAATGTAATCATAGGCCATCCGTAGTTTTATTAGTTAAATTTCTTACAAAAACCCGACCCAACATCCCGGTTTTGCAAAACGAGGTATTTTTTCTCGTTCAAAAACTTCTTTAAACAGGATAAAACAGGTTTACAGGTTAGAAGGTTTTCTTCTGAAAACTGCTTTCAGACCCCTGTCTGGTGTTATTTCATGCATATATTCCAGGTATCCTACTCGCTACCGTATCAACCGCTGAGGAGGGTTTATAAGGCACGGTTGTCAAAGGGAGATTATTTATCTAAAGGAATTAAGCTTTTTCAATCTTTTGTAACTATTGAAACCACTTTCCTCCAGTTTTCTGAGTAACTAATATGAGACTTCCTTAAACATAGATCTATTCTACGTTGCATCTTCCTTGTGGAAAACAAAGCAATGATACTGATCCTGTTTAAAAGGAACTGTCTTGCCTTTAAGGAAAAATATTTTTAGAAATACGAGTATCATGGCAGGTATTGTTCACATGGGTGGGTTTTTGTGAAAGGCGTAAAAGTCTTCGGCTTGGATAGAACGTGGTTTTAAAGCATTTGTGAACCTCACAAGTATTAAAGTGTATTATGTGCCAAAGATGTATATTTAAAACATGTATTTTATTTTAATACAAATTAAGAGATTTAATCCTTAAAAGTCTATCTGTTTGCAGTTTAACCTGTTTGCTCAGATTAGCCAAATTTATTCCAGAACGAATAAGTTAATCATATGAAAAATGTTAAATATAAATTTATGTTATGTAAATTGTTATTTGTACATAATTTGATAGATTCAATTTTCTCAGAAAATATTTATGTCTAAAAAAACATATTTATGTCTTAAAGTAAAATCAGAATTCTTCCTTCCGGTACAGTTCAAATAATTTGTGACACTTATCCCAAGTAGCAGAACAATATTGTTAAAATATTGAAACAATGTTGAGCAATATTGCTGACAATATTGTCAAAGTAATATTGTTACAATATTGAAACAATATTTTCTCAATATTTATAAATATTTCTTGATCAATATTGTTGGGTAACATAGAACAATGTTAGAAAAATATTTTCAATATTACGTCAATATTAATTTTAAATGTAGAAATGCTAAGGTTTAAAAATATTGAGAAAATGTTTTCAGACATTTTCACCTTGAAAAATACGGTATTACAATAAAATTGTAATCGTTAAAGTAATTACAATTTTGGAAGTGTGAGGTGTTAAACTGAGGAGAAATACAAAAATGCCACGCGTGTGTTTCAGTTTACACGCGTTGAAACAAGTCAGTTAATACTGTACTAATTATTCCGATATTTCAATATATTAGCACGGCAGAATGCGCGCGCAAGCTTTAAGCTTCCGCCTACGGCCGCACGCAGCGCTTTTGCTATATAATTGCTTGTTTGCGTTTCCCGGCACGGACGTCTGCTATTAAACATTTTCATTATCTTTTTATTTCGTTATCGAGCCGTGTTTGTTAATTAATTAATTATTTATTTCGTTAGTAGTCGTAGGGCTAAGTTATTTGTTTGAACGAGTATCAACTTGAGTACTCAACTGGATAACTAGGTAAGTGAATCATGGAGAAATGTTAGAGTATTTAACCTATATATGCCATTGACCCAATGTTATTGATAAAAGTAACACTTGTAAATTAAGTTATTGGTCAATTGGTTTTATAAGTTAGTTTAGTGTCTAATTGAAGACTATCAATCCCATCCCCCTGGTAAACCTATGGAGTTAAAGATTAACTTATCCTTAATAATTAACCTAGTAATAATCTTAATAATCCTAATAATTGTCTTCGCGTAGCACCTGGCTTTGCGACGGACTTTCCCCTCGCCATAAGGATGATTGCCGACATTTATCTGCTAATACTTTGATAGCCTATTAATTTGAATTATCAGAGACCTTGCTAAATTAAACAATTAAAACATTTATTTCTAATAATAATATGTGAATGATCCAAACTTGAGCTATCCGATGTGAATTAAAATTGTACCAACCACACACCTCAAGAAGTATAAATATAGTTGTAAATATATCAAAAATACCTGAGTATTTGCCGACATATCCTTAACTCTTGTACTTACCTATAATTAAAAAAATCAAAATTATAACATAAAAGTAAATTAAAATATGATTCAATATGTGTCAAATTACATAGGTATATATATATATTTTTTTTTCAGGAAAGGAAAGACAGCTCTTCGAGAAGCAACTGCTGGAGGATTAAACTATAGAATAAAAAATATCATTTCTAATTTTGGTTTCTCTTTTCTTTACCTACCTAAATTGCACAGAGACAATATGTGGACAAGTCTACTTATGATTATTAACTTATTAAAAGTACAGTGCCTTTAATTTGTTAATTAACTTATTTTATACACTATTTTTTCCTTGAACATTGAAATTGGTTGAAAACTATGGGAGGAGTTCTACTCACAAAATAACCTCCTAAGGTATCATTTTGATTTGCTATGCTTTTAACAGTTCCAACAGAGTAACCAAAAGCCTTTGACAAAGGTTAACAGCACTTTGTTAAATATATTTTGAAATTTTGTAGTGTCACTAATTATTTATTTAAATTTAAATGTTTTTGTTAATAGGAAAATTGTTTGTTTTAACAATATTTTTTAAATATTTTCCAAATATTGCTGGAGGTTTAAACCATGGTTGTACAATATTGTTTCAATGTTGAGATAGTGCTGAACAATATTATATTTTTCTTTTCCCAATATTGTTCAATATTGTCATTTAATATTTTACCAATGTTGAACAATATTGCCACAATATTGTCAAGAAAATGTATTTTGTTTCATAAAAATGTTTTTAAAATATTTTGAAAATATTTAAAATTATTGAGACAATATTATGACAAGATTGGGAAAATATTGTTGACAATATTAAGACAATATTGTTTTGCTACTTGGGATTTCACACTCGTACTAGAACCGAGCAACAGTATTAATTTAATATGTATAACTGTAACTAAAAAGTATTTATAAATAGCTAAACGAATGCTGAATATAAAATAAAACTCACCAATCAATAAAATATCATAATTTCTTCTAATTAAACAATATACAAATATTTTACTTACACAAATATATAACTTATCCTAATATTTATTTTAAACAGGCCTTTGAAAATATATAGTTTTAAATATGTAAAACTATTTTTGGTATTAGAATAAAGCTTATAACGATAAAACAAAGGCATTTTCCTTCAATAAGTAAAAATGAATAATATTCACCCCACCGACCGGGAGAAGGGAGAAAGCAGTCCTGATTATGGAAATCATTCTAAATATTCGAACGTATTGAATTTGTTTAACTTTCAAACGATGCATTTTTTATTTTAAGGCATGATGACCTATTCATCATAGGCAAAACTCGACGTTGCAACATCAGAATAAATAATATTGGACAAGGAGCTTGTTTTAGCGAATTTCCCCTATAGGGAAGAAGCTATTACCGTAGGTCTCATGGTAAGACTTAAGCCCGAGACCATGATAACTTTTCATTTTGAGGTCCCCAGATGCCAAAAACACCATTCGTTCAAATTTTTATATATGTATATATATATTTATATATATATACATATATGTGTCCGTAAGCACGATAACTCTCGTAAAAAAGGTCCGATCTTAATGAAATTTGGTACAAATGTGTAAAGTACCATTTATTTGAACAAGTTCGAAAACCAGATGAATCGCACCATCCGAAGGGGGGTTTTTGGAGGGTTTTGTACCCGAAAAATGTGTTTTTTGGGGTTTTCACATGTAATTTTAATTTAAATCAAATTTTAATTTATACCATTGAATTTAGCTTAAAAAAACAAACAATTTGGTATTTTGATCATTGCTCTACGTCAATTGGTTACCGAGATAGTGAAAGTGTTAAACACAGTACGTTGTCTAATGTTATTCTTATGGAGAAAAAGAAAAATTGTATATCTCGCTTATTTATGAACATAAACTGGCAAAATTTGGTATATGGCTTGATCTGGTTATGGTTTATTGTTGTTTGCACAAAAAAACTATTTTTCGCCTATGGTTCCTGTAGCAGCAAACCTAGGTACTTGGTCCCCATGTTATTCTTATGGAAAATACTTAAAATGTTATATATCGCTTATTTATGAATGTATATGGATGAAACTTGGTATGTGACTTCACTAAGATGAGTTCTATTGATATTTGCATAAAAACCCATTATTTTGCGTGCCTTGTTGCAGCAAACCTGCGTACTCATCCCCCATGTTCTTCTTATGGAGAATAATTAAAATTGTATAACTCGTTTATTTATGAATGAATATTGATCAAACTTGGTATGTACCTTCACTTAGATGAATTATATTTATGTATGCATAAACACCAATTGTTTGTGATCCTTGTTTCATCAAACCTACTTACTCATCCCCAATGTTATTCTTATGGAGAATAATTAAAATTGTATATATCGTTTATTTATGAATATATTTGTATGCAACTTGGTATGCGGATTTATGTGGTAATAAGACATATATTATGCATTGGAAATTCGCTGAGTATGCAGGTTTGCTGCGACGGGGGTATTTTTTTTTAAGGTATATGTTTACATAAGAGACGAAAATAGCAAATCTACTGCATAACACACTGCAATACTGTAACGGAACACTTCCAATGTACGATGATTTTAAGCTACCTTATCATATCAAATAATATTTCAAGAAGTGAAATTTTGAAAATATTATAGTCCTAGGTTTATGTTCAATTCTGATTACCCTACAGATAAATAAATGTTTATAAACAATATAATTCTTCTAAAAGTATGATACAGTATATAATATTCTACGATAACTTAACTTTTCACTGCCATATGTTTAGCACAGTATGAATACTGATTTAAGACAATACTTCTTGCCATTGCCGTATAGGTCACTGATTTTGGGTTCACACAAATGATAATTGTTTAATACATTTAAGTTCATGAGTAGTTTGTGGTCTATTTTGAACCCCAAAATGGAAAATCCGATTGACTTAAATTTAGAACAATCAATTTATAGTTTGGTAAAAATGGGCAAGTATTGCGCCTGATGGTGATGATCGGTGCTACCAATCGAAATTGATTATCTTGTATCATATTTTACATATAATTACTGTGTTGCATGTGAATACATTTATACATTTAAAATACTGTATTTAATTGAATTACTATTCTATCTTTTATGTAGACTTATTAAAAAAAGAAAAGAAAAGTATCAACTAATTTTAGGTAAATTCAACAGTTTCAAACAGTATCACTAAACCGTCATTTTTTATTTTGTTCATACCTGCCTTATTGTTTCTTCACAAGAATCCATACATTTAAATGTTTTAGAAACAATATGAATACATGTTTTGCTGTGAAAAATGTTATTAGTATCGAGAATAATAATGTAAATATGCTTGTACTAAATTTAGTTCACTCACAAATGGTTATAGGCTAAAGCTATATTTTGAAATCACACTGCTTTGTAAAAACACGCTTGTGATGAATAAAATAGCTTTATTGAATTGTTGTTATGCTATAAGTTTGTTTATTACATTCCATAAAATACATTCGTGTATAATAACTTACTGCAAAACTGTCCAAAACGTATGTCCAGTAATAAGATTAAAATACCCCCGTCACACCAAACCTGCGGACTCAGCGAATTTCCAATGCATACATATGTTTCTCACTACCACATAAAGCCAATTACCAAGTTTCATAAAAATACATAAACGAGTTTGCACGCAGCACGCTGACGTGAGGGAAGTGAATTTCCACATACAAACTTTTAAAACTCAAAATTTGTGTAAAAACATACATGTATTCCAATTTTTATTGAAATCTGAAAACATTGATTTTTTGGCTGTTCTGATGATCCTGGTTTCATTTACCTGCAAAGCTGGGAATACAATTTTGCGCATTATAATGTTAGGAGAAGATCCAGGCAGGCTTGAAAGTAGGCGTGAGTTGCTGGGGATGATAAAAGTACTCTAACAAATGAATAACAGGCTTTTCTAGTGTAAAACCCCCAAAAGACAACGTACTGTGTATAGTGGAAACACATTTTCTTTAATAACTCGGTAAATATATGTATGCTAGAATAACGAGAGAGGGCTTACAACTTTCGCCTCACTAATTCCCATCTTTTTACATGCATTAATTTTACATCCGGGGCTTTTCTGACCCTTTTTGGGCTCAAAAACTCGAAATTTGAAAGATTAATCCCCAAAAAAGGGGTTTAGAGTTTTCCGATTGTTTTGCCCAACGAACTTGTCCAACTGATTACAGAAAGGAACGTCCCTATTAAATTTGAAGTAAATCGGACAAAAAATGCGACCGCTAGAGTGCAAACACACACACACACACACACGCACGCACGCACGCACTCACGCACCGTGCGGATCATGCTAATAGTTCACTTTCCAAACGAAATTCACATAAAATAAGTGATCTATAACATTTTATTCATCCCCCATAAGAATAACATTAGGGCTGAGTATGCAGGTTTGCTGTTACGGGGATGATCAACAACAAATCAATTTTTTGTGCAAATATCAATATACCACTACTACGTGAAGCCACATACCAAGTTTCATCAATATACATTCATAAATAATCGAGATATCAAATTTTATTTATTCTCCATAAGGATAACATTGGACAACGAACTGTGTTTAGCACTTTGAATATCGTAATGGTTGGACGTAGAATCACAATTTAAACACCAAAATGATTGTTTTGTGGAGCTGAGTTGATTGGTAAAAGCAAATGTGAAGTTTACATTATAATTAACTGAGGAAAATCCAAACACCTTTTTCCCATAAGATTAACATTGGAGATTTTATGAGCAGGTTTTTCTTTATTTTCTCCGCAACCACATAACCTAAGTTAATAATTCAAAATACTATATTATTTGATTTTTAAGCTCTATAACATGGTCCAAACCAAATTTATGTGTTTTACAATTTTTGCAGTGAAAAATGCAAAAAACCGGTTTTTTGAAAATTTAAAACCCCCATAAACTCCCGTTCCCATAGTTTGATTTTTCTGGTTTTCGAACTTAAAGCCATAAATGTCACTTTACACATTTGAGCCAAATTTCATCGATATCAGACGTTTTTACTCAAGTTATCGCATTCACGGACACATATAAATATATATAAATTTGAACGAATAGTGTTTTTGTCATCTGGGGACCTCAAAACAATACCCCTGTAGCAGCAAACCTGCGTACTCAGCGAATTTCCAATGCATATATATGTATCTTAATACCACATAAATCCACAAACCAAGTTTCATCAATATATATTCATAAATAAACGATTTATGACATTTTTATTATTCTCCATAAGAATAACATGGCGGCTGAGTATGCAGGCTTGCTGAAGCATGGAACACAAAACATGAGGTTTTATACAAACATCAATATAACTCAAGTAGGGAAAGCTACATACCAAGTTTTATTAATTTATGTTCATAATTAAGGGAGATAACACGTTACTTATTCTCCATAAGAATAACATGGGGCTGAGTACGCAGGTTTGCTGCTACGGGAACTATCGGCCAAAAAATGTTTTTTAGTGCAAATATTAATAGACCACAACGATATGAAGCAATATACCAAGTTTCATCAGGAAAAGTTGATAAATAAGTGAGATATACAATTTTTCTTATTCTCCATAAGAATAACATTGGACAACGTACTGTGTTTAGCACTTTCAATATCTCTGTAACCATTTGACGTAAAGGAATGATCAAAATACCAAATTGTGTGTTTTTTTAAGCTGAATCCAATGGTAAAAACAAATATATGACTTTTTCAAAAATTATATGTAAAAAATTCAAAAAAACCATTTTTGCTTACGGACACATATATATATATATATATATATACAGTTTCGAACGAATGGTGTTTTTGGGTTCTGGGGACCTCAAAACGAAAAGTTATCATGGTCCCGGGCCTAGGTCTTACCATGCCGACTACGGTAATAGCTTCTTCCCTATAGGGCAAATTCGCTAAAAAAAATGAGACCTACGGTAATAGCTTCTTCCCTATAGGGAAAATTTGCTAACAGAATATTTTATATTCTGCTTCCTCACCTCCAAGAGAAATAGTTGTTCAAATGTTATTACAGTTTGCATGGAGTTATATTTGAAAACTGTTAACTTTTTTCAATTGCGTTAAGAGCCGGTTACCCTGTCGGCCATATTGGTTTTATCGCCCATTAGAATAATGTTAAGTTCAGACCCCAATTTTTCGCTTATCTCTTGAGATAAAATTTTGATTTTTGTGTCAATTGAAAGATATTCTTATCGCTGGTGATTATTGTGGAAGATATTTTTAAAATAAATTATATTATTTAATAACAAATTTAATTCTTTTTGTTAAGTTTGGCAATTTTTTCCTAGTAATCCGTAACACTTATACGAATTTTTACTCGCAGAAATCACTCTTTACTTTATTTTGAGTAGTCAAAAAATTACCTATATCAGATTGAAAATAAAATAACAATTTAGGTCCAAAAATGTAGTCGTAGCTGTGGAGCGCGCTGGCGCCGCCTACGAATTTGCCGTTAGGGGGAACGTGTCCCCTAACTGTTGGATGACTTACAAAGTCAAATGTAACGTGTGATTGTGCTATAAAATATTCGTATCCGTTTCCAACTAGCTCGATGAACAAATCTACGTTTTATTCTGTTATATAATAAGTTTTAAGTCTGGGGTCATATAATAAGATCAATTTCTAGAATGTAAACGAAATATAAAAACCTACAGTTCTGAAATAATAGGTGATTCTCATGATCATGAAAGGTTTACATGTCTCTTTGTTTAGATGAATACCATTTAATAACTGAAAAATAGACTAGGAGACAATAATCACTAAAATTACTACCAAATAATAAATATGTTATCCTATGGTGTACTGTATTCTATGGTTTTCCATCACTATTTTTATTGCAAATTTTAGTTATGTACTGTGAAAATTACAGCCACCGACTCCTTCATTGTATTAAAAGCATACAGCTCCGCACTGTTGTAATGCAAGTTGTCCCATCATTTGTAGGAGTTAGTTTAAAATAATATATAGGATTAATATCCGAACCTTAGGCTAATGATTAATGAACTAATGGACCGGAGCCCTAAGAAAAATCATAGTTTAATCACTTTATAGCATACTAGCTGTTTCCCGCAGGCTTCGCCCCGCAAATGATTTATAAATACCCCCGTCGCAGCAAACCTGCATACTCAGCGAATTTCCAATGAATATATAACATAACACATTATAACACTTAACAGGATTCATAAGAAATGTATTCACAAACAAGCGATATTTAAAATATTAATTATTCTCCATAAGAATAACATTGGGGATGAGTACGCAGGTTTGCTGCAACAAGGCACACAAAATAATTGGTTTTTATGCAAATATCAATAGAACTCATCTTAGTGAAGTCACATACCAAGTTTCATCCATATACATTCATAAATAAGCGATATATAACATTTTAAGTATTTTCCATAAGAATAACATGGGGACCGAGTACCTAGGTTTGCTGCTACAGGAGCCATAGGCGAAAAATTGTTTTTTTGTGCAAACAACAATAAACCATAACCAGATCAAGCCATATACCAAATTTCGCCAGTTTATGTTCATAAATAAGCGAGATATACAATTTTCCTTTTTCCCCATAAGAATAACATTAGACAACGTACTGTGTTTAGCACTTTCAATATCTCGGTAACCAATTGACGTAGAGCAATGATCAAAATACCAAATTGTTTGTTTTTTTTAAGCTGAATTCAATGGTATAAATTAAAATTTGATTTAAATTAAAATTAAATGTGAAAACCCCAAAAACCTCATTTTTGGGGTACAAAACCCCCCAAAAACCCCCCTTCGGATGGTGCGATTCATCTGGTTTTCGAACTCGTTTAAATAAATGGTACTGTGCACATTTGTACCAAATTTAATTAAGATCGGACCTTTTTTACGAGAGTTATCGTGCTTACGGACACATATATATATATATAAATATATATATATATATATATATATATATATACATATATACAAATTTGAACGAATGGTGTTTTTGGCATCTGGGGACCTCAAAATGAAAAGTTATCATGGTCTCGGGCTTAAGTCTTACCATGAGACCTACGGTAATAGCTTCTTCCCTATAGGGGAAATTCGCTAAAACTATGACAGTTGTGTGTGCTGCATTCTGTGGTTAACCCGTGGAATTACTACGAATCATGATCAGCTGTTTGTATTTTCATCAGTTCAAACAAAAATGAATGTCCATAAGGAATACATGGGAACTTGAGAGTCCCGTGGGGCAGAGCCCTGTAGGATTTTCAAAACGTAAAAAGGCCTGTGTGTTTATTTGGTATATAAGGAACATTCTTATAAATTGTCATGCCAATCGGTTCAGTAGTTTTTGAGTGATTGAGGAACACACAGCAGACAGACAGACACACACCATCCCATTTTTATATATTAGTAAGGATAAGGAAATGTAAATGTATACATACTGTATATTATAACAAAGCAAATCTACCGGACAGATCGGACTATCCAAAATTTATATATTTTTTAAAGTTATATATATACATATAAAAGGAGGTCAGTCAGTGAATAATAAATCTCTCTTTGTTTTTCCATTCAGGTGCATTTGTATTTCCTCCATAAAATAAATTTCTTGGAATCTAGAATCATTTACCGTTCGAAAGGCCCAATCTTTTTGTGCCGATCAGGATGTTGTTTGAAAATCTGGACATATTCCTCGTAGATTGGCCTTTGAAGGATCCAATATATGGAGATAAAGCTGTTTTTTAAACATCTTTGAATAAAGGATGATCTCTATTTTGAGATTGTTTTCGTAAACAAAAATAAAAGACGACCCGTTTCCTAATAAAGTATGTTTACGCGTAATAAAGGATTGATAATTAAATATGCCTTTATTTGCCTTTTAAATGTCATCATTGAATAGTCTCTACTGCTAGAAACTGGCAATGTACAGCCATTACGTGACTCAAAGGTCGGTTTAATAGTCCTGCAACTCCATATTTGTCGAGTGCTCTAGGATTCGGATTTAGTACTCAAAGTTCGAGTCTTAAGCAAATTTATATTCCAAGCCAAGTATTTAAAACTGTAGGTAACCGAGATAAATAAATAGGCAACCCCACTGTAAATTTACTTTCTGTTAAACAAAATTACAATGTCTTTAACGGGTTTTGACATAACGTTTAATTACCTTATCCTCTAGTTAACCTACTTATTTATCTTATTTATCATACTGAAGAGTTTTAAAGCATGGCTAAACTGCAATACGAACGGTAAAAACATACCGAACGTTATTAATAACATATATTTAGACTACAGAATAGATAATGGAATATGTCAAAACAGAGAAAAAAGGCTGTGTTAAGATATATTTAAAATACTCAAGTTTTAGTAGTTAAAGCAATGTTTATTCATAAAATTGTATCGGTTATGTAAACGGTGTACGATCCTTGAGTAAGTTAATAAAAACGTAATGATAAAATTTAGCTTTTAAAAGAAATGCAGTACCAACAAAACACACTATATTTACATTTTAGGTTAAATAGTACCTTTCATGATCACATTTGTATATTGTTTATTTATGGTCATCATTGGTTTAATCAATTAAACTGTCTCAAAATTAACTTAATAAACCGACGTAAAAATATTAAATGGTGAGATATGAGCTGAAAATGTAATAAATTATGAAAGGTATCCGGCCAATAAGGAAATCAATATCGCACGTTTTGTTGGCTAATTTCTAATAACACTCTCTTTGAAAGCTCGGTGGTCACTATCAATAATGCCCTTTGATTTTAAACTCAGCAGTTTCATGCTGTTCTCAAAAAGGAATTTTCCATCACATTACTTTTACAAAAACAAACCTCCATTGGTGCGATCAAACGGGTTTTGAGGATACATTTATCCCAGTCCCGATAAGCTTTGCTCTTTGATAGTCAGCCAAAAAGGTTTTGATTTAAATGCGACCACAGTAAATTAATTAAACCAAAAAATAATATTTATAAAATGATAACACAATACTACCGCCCAGAACTTATTTATCCGTAAAATGAACATGACAAGTTGATTACATGCTATTACATTAACAACCTGAAGTTGTATAACCAGTTAGGACGCAGAACACTGACATTAGGGGAGCGAAATTCTGCACTAAAAACGTTAACACGTCAAATAAGGTAATGAAACAATCACTTATGCGTTTTTAAAATTGAAATTCTTATTCTCATAGTTTTACTTATATATTATTTTAGGGAAGCGAGGTTGTCAGTTATTACAACGTTAGGAGGAAGTCCAGTCAGGAGTGAAAGTAGATATAGGGGACCTGGTAGTGGTGAAACCACGCCAAGATATGAAAAAAACGACTTTTCCAATGTAATATCTCCCAACGTACTGTGTTTTGGCAATTTACATTCTCTTTAACAACTACGTAAATATTAAAGTTAGAATTATAAGAGAGGGATTAACAGTTTTGGCTTGTTACGTCCTATTTTATATGAGTTTTATATGATGGACTTTATTGGAGCTTTTTAGGCCAAGCAATTTAAGATTTGAATTTTAAAACCTAAAAAATGGGTTTTCTGAACATTTTGACCATTTTGTTCATTATTGAAAGGGACTTTTTTAACCTTAAGCAATACGTATGGAAATACGTCCGCTTGAATGCAAACACATATATATCAAAACATTAAATTCATATACAATAATTAGCGACCGCCTACAATGTGTTCAGAGGGTCAAGTTAGGAACTTCTGTGGTAGTTCCTGGCTGTGGTTTGTCTCACTGTGCGGGTCATGCTAATAGTTCATTTTCCATCAAAATTTTGCTTATAATATCTTGAAACTTACCTGTACTCTATTAACGAATTTTCAGTAATATGAATATTTTCGTAACATAAAACCAAAATATTTCATCGGAAGAAAATTATTTCCTTGAAAATCTTACTCTCAAAAAGATCTCAAATTATTGCTCGGACCTAAGAAGTGTTAAATGTAACCTAAAGTTAGTTGCCGAATCAGGAGAAGGTTCGGGAGAAGTAACATGACGTGAAGCGAAGCCAAAACCTATTACATCAACGAACACCCGGGGGAAAACCAACTGTGGGGAATTTAACTTCGGTATCGGAAATACCTAACAATCTAAACACATCAAGGTTGGTTCCCAGGAGAACAAAAGATATTATTGAGTTTTTATTATTAAAACAAACTAGATTTGCCCAACAGCTGCTCTTGTTCACCTGGTTTCAGTTTTATAGACAAATCAAATTACAAAATGTCAATATATAAAAATCTTTCTAACGGAACCCTTTCATGTTATTTAAGGAATCTTTGCGGACATTTTTCATCACAAAGTTTCACAAACTTTGTTTTACTAATAAGTGATGGAAAACGTCCGCAAAATTGCATTAAATAACATAAACTCGCCATCACCAACGCTACATTTTAAACAAAGAATTAACACTGTAATTTAATTAGAAAGGGCTTATATCAAATAACTAATATTTTTCCTATAATTTCCTCCCCGAGACCTTTCGTTCATGGGTGGGAAGACTTACGGTTTTCTCAAAAGTTTCTGGTACGCTATATACAAGGTGATACAAAAAAAGGTGAACTGGCTATATATTTTCGGATTCTACACTCAAAAATAAGCAAAAAATGTATAGTGACATATTTTTAAATTCCGCTCCGTTTAGCCAGTCTGTCTGTTTGTGTTTTTTACGAAATTTAGTATATCTTTCGAACCATTAAAGGTACTGTTTTGAAACTATACCAAGTAAGTAAGTAAGTTTTGGGCTTTACTTTATTATGTTTTGTAAGTGAATTTCAAGTTTCTATCTTTCACAGTTTCAAAATGGCGGTCATTTTTGTTTTTCAAAGCTAAAAATCGTAAAACCCTTAATAATTAGCAAAACGCTGTAATTATCCAAAAGGTTTTGACTTTCAGTCCCAAAAATAATGGTATAAATATTGTAACAATAGAATTATAAATAACTGAGCAATGAGATTTTTATCAGTTAAAACATGATGTTTTAGTCCAGAAATGGCAAAAAAGCATGTTTAACTTACAAAAATCACAATTTTTCAGTTATTTTAAATCGTATTGTTACAACCTTTATACCATTTTTTTGGGGACAAAAAGACAAAACCCTTTGGATAATTACAGCGTTTTGATAATTATTAAAGTTTTTAAGATAGCTTTGAAAAACAAAAATGGCCGCCATTTTGAATCGGTGAAAGATAGAAAGTTGAAATTCAATACCAAAACATCATTAAGTAAAGACATGAAGTATGACAAGTTTCAAAATAGAACCTTTAACGGTTAAAAATATATACTAGATTTCGTAAAAAACACAAACAGCAATAAGCTTATATGAGCAATATTTGCTTGATTGGTTGGTTGGTTGCACAATTATCTCGAAATCGGCTCCGAGGATTTCCTTCAAATGTTGGAAATAACTAAGTTCTGGTATAAAAATATATTCTAGACAGGTCTCATCCCCAGTAAAAATCAAATAATGTTAAAAAACTAAATTGAAAAGTTAACAAAATTAACATTGGGCTTATGGTGTTAAAAATCAAAACAAAAGTATTGAATCAGCTGTTCATAATCAATCAGGGAGAGCAGAGATTAAAATATTTGAGTGAAGATTACATATATTATTGAGTAGTAAAATAAATCAAAGGGACATTGAGCTATAATAACAACTGGAGTGACCTTAAAAATGTAGGAAAGAGGCATAAGTTATACAAATCTGATTATCAGTAGGGGAAGTGATGAAATATGCTCCAAGTCATCTAAACAAACTGACTGGCCTTCCACCGAGCAAAGCTTGGCCCCCCAGGTACTCATATACAGTATGAGTATTACTTTGACAGTTCCCTGGTTGATTCTGAACAGCTGTTACATTTCTTTTGTTTTGATTTGAAACTCCATAAGCCTAATGTTAATTTTTTTAACTTTTCATTTTACATTTTAGTTTTTTTACATTATTTTATTTTTCCTGGGGATGAGGCCTGTCTAGAATTTATTTTTATCCCAGAAATTAGTTATTTCGAACATTTGAAGGAAATCGTTGGAGCCGTTTTTGAGATCAGTGTCGCAAGCAAGCAAGCAAGCATACAACCTTACTCATATTAGAATATAGGATTTGTACCTTTTTATTTGGGTGGAATTGATAACCGTTTTAATAGTCGTTAGTTATATTTAAAAATTCACCGTTAATGGTGTATTATGTTACTAACATTTGTAATATGGGTGCACTACAATAAGCGTCCACCAGAAAAATCTAATAGCCTATAAAATAACAAACCACTGTGATACATCGATATTTCAGATGAGAATATCTACACCTTTAAAAGGCAAAGCCCTCACTGACTGACTCACTCATCACACATAAATTCTCCTACTTTCCTTTTACCTAGAGTTGAAATTTTGTACACTAATTCTTTGGGCAGATAGTAAATGGTTTTCATCTTGATCTGATCTTAGTGCTCTGCCAGAGACCCCGACAAAGTTCCCATGTCCTTATGCCTTATGGATTTAGTTACTCCAAGTCATCAAAACAAACTGACTAGCCTTCCCCCGATCAAAGCTCGTCCCCCCAGGTACTAAAGGTTTATTAGTGAATTTCCTTTGGAAAGTGAACTATTAGCATGACCCGCACGGTGAAACTTAAGCCCGGGACCACCATAGAAGTTCCTAACGTGACCCCCTGAACACGTTTGGGGGGTCGTTCAAAATTGTTTGTATATATGTGTGTGTTTGCACTCTAGCGGTCGCATTTTTTTGCACTCTAGCAAAGCTCGGCCACCCAGGTACTCATTATATTAACGAGCTGCTACCCCGCAAACATTTGCTGATGTCATCCTTATAACAGCTGTTTATTGAATTAAGAAAAAACACATGTGACATAAACCAAACAAAACTCTCCTCCATATGAATAAGATGGGAACTTGGAAAACCCGTAGGGCAGAGCCCCGGGGCCTAAATCAAAATTCTGGCCCGATAGTGACTAAGAACTTAAAATTATCTTTTAGATAAAAAAAGAATCATCAAAATCGGTTAAGTATGAATTTCAGGAAGTGAGTGAACAATACCCCCGTTACGGCAAACCTGCGTACTCAGCGAATTTCCAATATATTAATACCACATAAAGCCGCATACCAAGTTTCATAAAAATATATTCACAAATAAGCGATAAATACAATTTTAATTATTCTCCATAAGAATAACATTGGGGATGAGTACGCAGATTTGCTGCAACAAGGCTCACAAACTAATGGGTTTTTATTCAAATATCAATAGAACTCATCTATGTAAAGTTACAAACCAAGTTTCATTCATATACATTTATAAATAAGCGATATTTAACATTTGAATTATTCTCCATAAGAATAACATGGGGACCGAGGACCTAGGTTTGCTGATACGGGAACCAAACGTGAAAATTTTGTTTTTTGTGCAAACAACAACAAACCACAACCAGATGAAGCCATATACCAATTTTTGTCAGTTTATATTCATAAATAAACGAGATGTAAATTTGTTTATTTTTCTTCATAAGAATAGCATTAGACAAAGTACTGTGTTTAGCACTTGCAATATCTCAATAATCAATTGACGTAGAGCAATGACCAAAATACCAAATTTTTGTTTTAAGCTGAATTCAATTTTATAAATTTAAATTTGATTTAAATAAAAATTACATGTGAAAACAAAAAAAAACGTTTTTGAAGTACAAAAGACCCCCCAAACCCCCCTTTGGGTTGTGCGATTCGTCTGGTTTTCGAATTCATTCAAATAAATGGTAGGCCTACTTTATACATTTGTACCTAATTTCATTAAGATCAGACCTTTTTACGAGAGTTATCGTGCTTACAGACACACATATATATATATTTTGTGTATTTCTGTTCAAAGTCTTTACTAAAGTGTTTCTTATCCAATCAGCTGTCATCATATTACCTTCTACATTTTCTTTATCAATTATTTACATCATTTAAAAATGTCAATTTTGTTAAGTGTTTGGTTATAAAAAGTTGTTTGTATTGTCTGAAGAAGCTTAACGCGAAATATAACAATGTAGTAAGTTTTAGGTCTTTTTAGCGAATTTCCCCTATAGGGAAGAAGCTATTACCGTAGGTCTCATGGTAAGACTTAAGCCCGAGACCATGATAACTTTTCATTTTGAGGTCCCCAGATGCCAAAAACACCATTCGTTCAAATTTTTATATATGTATATATATATATATATATATATATATATATATATATATATGTTTATATATATATATATATATATATGTGTCCGTAAGCACGATAACTATCGTAAAAAAGGTCCGATCTTAATGAAATTTGGTACAAATGTATAAAGTACCATTTATTTGAACGAGTTCGAAAACCAGATGAATCGCACCATCCGAAGGGGGGTTTTTGGGGGGTTTTGTACCCCAAAAATGTGTTTTTTGGGGTTTTCACATGTAATTTTAATTTAAATCAAATTTTAATTTATACCATTGAATTCAGCTTAAAAAAACAAACAATTTGGTATTTTGATCATTGCTCTATGTCAATTGGTTACCGAGATATTGAAAGTGCTAAATACAGTACGTTGTCTAATGTTATTCTTATGGAGGAAAAGAAAAATTGTATATCTCGCTTATTTATGAACATAAACTGACGAAATTTGGTATATGGCTTCATCTGGTTGTGGTTTATTGTTGTTTGCACAAAAAAACAATTTTTCGCCTATGGGTCCCGTAGCAGCAAACCCAGGTACTCGGTCCCCATGTTATTCTTATGGAAAATAATTAAAATGTTATATATCGCTTATTTATGAATGTATATGGATGAAACTTGGCATGTGACTTCACTTAGCTGAGTTCTATTGATATTTGCATAAAAACCCATTATTTTGTGTTCCTTGTTGCAGCAAACCTGCGTACTCATCCCCAATGTTATTCTTATAGAGAATAATTAATATTTTAAATATCGCTTGTTTGTGAATATATTTCTTATGAATCCCTGTTAAGTGGCTTAATGTGTTATGTTATAATTCATTGGAAATTCGCTGAGTATGCAGGTTTGCTGCGACGGGGGTATTTAATATATATATATATATATATATATATATATATATACGTACATATTACAAATTTGAACGAATGGTGTTTTTGGCATCTGGGGACCTCAAAATGAAAAGTTATCATGGTCTCGGGCTTAAGGATGCGCCCTACCTCAGATTGAATGATCCGCACGTGTTGTTTAACGCCGCGCCGCTATGAGCGCTAGGAGCGCTGTGAGGTAACGGCGCAGGAGGGGAAGTAGCAAGATGGTGGCGGCCGGGTGCCGGGCCGCGTCTCATCCAGGGCCAGGTAAGAAGGGCCGTAACATTTCGCCTGTAAACGGACCCCCCCTGTCACGTGACCCGCTACGTCACCGCGCCGATAGCCGGCTCGAAGCACCACGCTACCAGTGCTTTACCCCTACAACTTCTACGGCTGAAACTTGTGTTCTATTAACACCGTGATTATACGACTTCACCCTTATTTTGTAGATGAATCAGCCTTTATTGCGATATAATTTTCAAAAGGATTTGCAGTTGAATTATTTACAACACGATTTAGTAAGAAATTGATATAAGCATAGGCTATATAGCCACGAAAAACAAATACCCCCGTCGCAGCAAACCTGCATACTCAGCGTATTTCCAATGGATATATAATTTCTTAATACTACATAAAGCCACTTACCAATATTCATAAAAATATATTCACAAATAAGCGATATATGCAATTCTAATTATTCTCCATAAGAATAACATTGGGGCTGAGTACGCAGGTTTGCTGCAAAAGTAACACAATACATGGGGTTTTACGCTAATTTCAATAGAACTTAACTAGGTGAAGTCGTATACCAGTTTTATTCATTTATGTTCATAATTAAGAGACATAGCATTTAATTATTCTGCATAAGAATAACATGGGGTGTGAGTACGCAGGTTTTCTGCTACGCGATCCTTCGGCAAAAAATTGTTTTTTTTAGCAAATATCAATAGACCACAACCAGATGAAGCCGTAAATCAAGTTTCGTCAGTGTACGTTCATAAATAAGTGAGATATAAAATTTGTCTTTTCCCCCATAAGAATAACATTAGACAACGTACTGTGTTTAGCACTTTGAATATCTCGGTAACCAATTGACGTAGAGCAATGATCAAAATACCAAATTGTGTGTTTTTTAAGCAGAATTCAATGGTAAAAAATAATATTTGACTATTTCAACAATTATACGTAGCAAATTCAAAAAAAAAACATTTTTGGGGTACAAAACTCCCCCAAAATACCCCTTCGGATAGAGCGATCTATCTGGTTTTCGAACTTAAAGTCATAAGTGTTGCTTTACACGATTATAGCAAATGTCATCAAAATCGGATCATTTTTACGAGACTTACCGTGCTCACGGGTACATATATGTATATATATATATATATATATATATATATATATATATATATATATATATATATATATATAAACAGTTTCGAACGAATGGTGTTTTTGGGGTCTGGGGACATCAAAACGAAAAGTTATCATGATCCCGGGCCTAGGTCTTACCATGCCGACTACGGTAATAGCTTCTTCCCTATAGGGGAAATTCGCTAAAAGGTCGCTCACCGGCATCGGCCTGGCTGAAAGGGCCCGCACTCGCAAGTAGGGGGTTACCGGTAGCTACCCGGGTCAAAAAGTATAGACACTAGAGTTTGAGCTTATGCTACAACGTAACCAGTAGACTTATAAATACCCCCGTCGCAGCAAACCTGCATACTCAGCGAATTTCCAATGGAGATATAAATGTCTTAATACTACATAAAGCCACTTACCAAGTTTCATAAAAATATATTCACAAATAAGCGATATATACAATTTTAATTATTCTCCATAAGAATAACATTGGGGCTGAGTACGCAGGTTTGCTGCAACAAGGAACACAAAAAATTGGTTTTTATGCTAATATCAATATAACTCAACTAGGTAAAGTCGTATACCAGTTTTTATTAATTTATGGTCATAATTAAGGAAGACAGAGCATTTAATTATTATCCATAAGAATAACATGGGGCCTGAGTACGCAGGTTTGCTGCTACGGGAGAGTTATGCAAAAAGAATTTTTTGGAGGAAATATCAATAGACCTCAACGAGATGAAGCTGTATACCAAGTTTCGTCAGTATACGTTCATAAATAAGCGAGATAAAAAAAATTTCTTTTCCTCCATAAGAATAACATTAGACAACGTACTGTGTTTAGCACTTTCAATATCTCGGTAACCAATTGACGTAGAGGAATGATCGATATACCAAATTGTGTGTTTTTTAAGCTGAATCGAATGGTCAAAACTAAAATTTGACTTTTTCAAAAATTATGTGTAAATAATTCAAAAAACCCATTTTTGGGGTACAAAACCCCCCCAAAATACCCCTTCGGATAGGTCGATCTGTCTGGTTTTCGAACTTTAAGTCATAAATGCTGCTTTACATGTTTATACCAAATTCCGTCAAAATCGGATAATTTTTACGAGAGTTACCGTGCTCACGGACACACATATATATATATATATATATATATATATATATATATATATATATATATGAAAGCTTGAATTTTAGCTCCCAAAAGATACAACTACAACAACAAGCCATACATTAGCTTTGTGGTTTTGAATAAATTAAATATATGTATAATCAAAGCGGTACCGAGAAGCAGTATCGCGTGAAATTTCTACCGCTAAACGACTCACGGGCAGGGAGTTTTTCCCGGCCACGGTCGGTTTCTTTAGCCCGGATGCGCTGCCGCCGGCGCGGCGTTGGGTCATACCACAAAGAAACGAATCTATAGATTCCTTTGTCTGTGGTCATACCTACTCTGTGGGGTCATCTACCGTTGAATCATCCTTACCCCTAACCACCTGGGGAGTTCGTACTTAGCGAAGTACTTCCTATTCCCAGGGTCTGATTAACCACTAGGCTGCAGCCAAGGGTGCCAGTCAGCCAAGGGGCGCCGGCGCCATAGAGGTGCAATTTTGTAAAAGTAATCTTGGAAGTGCAATGATAAATTTGGGAAAAGGGATTTTAGATCCGCGCCCCCTTTCCCGTCGCCGTCGCCACTTTTGCTTTATTATTAGTTTGACAGGTTAGTGTAGTTGTTCCTTACTAGTAATTAGGGTTAGACGGGTCCCGAAATTTCGAGATGTTTTTAGGAAAAGATATCCCGTTTTTGGGCGGGATTTTTCCCCCCGGGATTAATTCATGACGGGATATTGTATTCTCTAAATGGTCATTTGCGGTTAAATCGTCTTTTATGGCCGATATAACGTAGTTCGATCGTCATTTTCGGTATGTATCACGTGGTGCAATAGTCAATTACGGCCGCGATAAGCGAAGGGGACATCATTTACGGCCGATATTTCGTGATCCGTCATCGAGTTTCGGTGGATAGCGGCGCGATCGTCATTATTTCTTTAAAAAGTGCGGTGCGATCGTCATTTATGGCCGAAGGCACACGTTGCGATCATCAATTACTATCACGTCGTTCAGTCATCTATGAGGTTTTTGATGCATAGTTCGGTTGCTTTGCAGCCAATATTACGTGGTGCGATCGTCAATAATTACGGCCGCGATGTTATACGGTGCGATTGTCATTTACAGCCGATATTACACGACCCGACCGTCTTTTACGATGGGACTGAAACCGAGAGATATAGGACCCTTTAGATCAGAAAATATGTTTTAAGGGGATATCAGCGCCACCGGTGCCCTTGAGTTTTGGCGACCACTCATTGGTTGGAAAGAGATATGGAGCTCTACGTTGAAAAGAGTCAAAGATACCTGACGCTGGCATCCCCTTAACGCATAGAGCCTCCGCAAAATGAAGCTACGTCGCGCCGCGTACAGATGACACTCGTTCATCGAGTCTTACCGACACACATCCCCCTTCAGTAGTAGTCGTGGGGGGAGAGGGGGTGCCAAATCAATTGAAGCCTATGGTCGCCACACCTATTAATCAGGCCCTGCCTATTCCTACAATGTTATTATTTGGGATTGAACTCCCTTTCCTCAATCTGTCTGTGTTGTTCGTTGTGATCACATCAGTTAAGATGCGCAGAGCGCCACACTTATCGGATGGTGAAATTGTCATGATTGTTAGTGCGATATGTTTTTTTTTCAAGAATGAAGGTGTAAGATGTAATGACAAGCGTTATCCGGTTTACCAGAAAGTTTCGGAGTGCGTCGGGAAGTCCATATCAACAGTGAAGAGATGCAGTGTTACGATGAAGGAAAATCAAGAGGATGGGAATAGTCGACCAAGTAAGAAACACTGTGCGAGGACGGGCCGACCAAGTATCAAGCTGGACGATTTCACTCTTGGGGTGATTAGAAGAAATATTTACGATATTTACCTAAATAAGACATACCCTCTACGATCAGTAATTTGCACAAAAAACTTGGTTGATAAACTGACTGATTTTCCGACGATGTCAATAAACACTCTTAGAAAAATTGTACAACGATTTGGATTCTCTTTAAAAAAAATAAATAAAAAACCTATATTGATGGAGTCGACGACTATCGCTGCTTCACGTCATAAACTCCTGCTCAGGTGTATAGTCAATGGTTAGGGGCTAGGTGGATTTAAATAAGGTGTGCTATTCAGAACGACGAATTTGGGCATGTTCTGTGCAGCCTCCAGGTGACGTCACGGTGTTTATTTGATCAGCTGGTTTCCAGTGACAGCTGATGATACTCTTGGCAAGAGCCTATCCAAAAACCCAGGTCAGGATCGGAATGTCTACCCTCCCACCATCCACAACACCGCGGTTCATAAATAAACGATATATACCATGTATTAATTATTCTCCATAAGAATAACATGGGGCTGAGTATGCAGGTTTGCTGCTACGGGGACTATAAAAAAAAACTTGTTTCATTGTGTTAATATCAATATACCACAACTAGTTGAAGCCACATACCAAGTTTCATCAATATACATTCATAAATAATCGAGATATCGAATTTTATTTATTCTCCATAAGGATTAACATTGGACAACGTACTGTGTTTAGCACTTTGAATATCTATGCAACGGTTGGACGTAGAACAACGATTAAAACACCAAAATGTTTGTTTTGTTGAGCTAAATATATTAATAAAAAGAAATGTGAAGTTTTTAGTATAATTATCTGAGAAAAATCTAAAAACCTTTTTCCCATAAGATTAACATGGGACACGTTTTTTCGATTTTCTCCGCAACCACTTAACCTAGGTTAATGATTGAAAATACTAAATTATTTGTTTTTTAAGGTCTATAAAATGGCTATAACCAAAATTGAGCGTTTTTAACATTTTGGGGTAAAATTTGCAAAAAAACAATTTTTGGAATATTGTAAACCCCCATAAAACCCTTTTCCCATAGTCCGATTGATCTGGTTTTCGAACTTAAAGTCATAAATGCTACTCTCCACATTTTTGCCAAATTTCATCAAAATCGGGCGTTTCTTTCAAAAGTTATCGTGGTTACGGACTTATATATATACATATATTTAAATTTGAACGAATAGTGTTTTTGGCATCTGGGGACCTCAAAACGCAAAGTTTTCATGGTCTCGGGCTTAAGTCTTACCATGCCACCTACGGTAATAGCTTCTTCCCTATATAGGGGAAATTCGCTAAAACATGTAACAAATATAAACAAATAGTGTTCTGTGCAGGTACATATGAGTTTCCAGCGAAAATTTTTGACATCCGTAATCTAAAATAAAAATATATCAGTTACAGTCAAACAATTATGTTTGCCAAAGGTACCCTATACCTATACTGCATTGTTACCCTTCCACGATTAAACCCACGGTAGAAGCTTCTTTTTCCTAGAGGAAATTCGCTAGCAATGTACATATACACAAAATAGATGACGTCCCTCTCAACGATAACGGTGTGGTGGGGATGGAGGGAGGGTAGACGTTCTGATCCCGACCTGATTTTTTGGATAGGATATAGCCGCCGCTGAAGTTTCTCATTGTTGCAAACTCGTTCCTAAAAAAGCGCGTCACCGAAGTATTCTGACTACCTCATGACCCTACTCCTTCACATAGGTTAGTCAGAATACATTGGTGACGCGCTTCTGCCCCCAGATGACGTCACGCTACGATGCGCTTTAGCATACCTTATTTAAATCCACCTAGGTTAAGGGGTAGGTATGACTCAACGACGGCGGCAGTGCGTCCGGACTACCGAAACCGGTTGCGGCCGTGAGTCGCTTAGCGGTAGAAATTTCACGCACTACTGCTTCTCGGTACCGCTTTGATTATACATATATTTAAATTATTCAAAACCACATAGCTAATGTATTGCTTGTTGTTGTAGTCGTATCTTTTGAGAGCTAAAATTCAAGCTTTCATTGATGTTTTATCTCCATCCGATACTGAAATAAAATACTTTTACAAAATCAAAAAAAAACATTTTTATAATAAAGTAAAAATTCTGAAATTTACAAATACGCTATACAGTTTTATATTCTAAAATCTATCAAAGTTTGATGACGATTAGATAAGTAGTTTTTATGTTATACAATTTTAAAGTCAGTCATTGTCTGAAAAAAACCATAAACCTGTACTTTTTTTCATTCAACCCGCTTAAAGACTCAGCTTAAATCGCACAAAAATTTGATACCAACACAAATAAACGCAGAATTAAATTGTTAAAGTTTTTATGTTGTACTTGTTTTTTTATAAGTCTACTGGTTACGTTGCAGCATTAAACTCGAGTGTCTATACTTTTACTATAATAAATCTGAAGATTGTGAAAGATTAGTGAAGTATACAAATATTTGCTAGTACGGCTAGATTATCAGCTTATATCTAAAAGTATGCCATAGTAACCTTAAAAACAAATAATTATCAGCTGATAATAATTATCAGGCGGTTTAAATATAACTAGTAGTCTGTCGCGGCTTCGCTCGCGATCACAACGCAATATTATACTGACATTCCCGTATAAATATTGTGTTACCATTCCAAAGCCAACATGGCCTGCTGATGAACTGTCTTTACTCTATTCAGCTGACTGCTTAAAACTTATAGTTATTTCCCAATGTTAAGCTTATGGGAAAAAACTCAACTTTAAGGGGCCCCAGGGCCACACTCACAAATTATTTCTCTACAAAAAGTTTTCCTGCACAACTTCACGTTAGGCTCTTTCCAATGACACCAAAACATGAAAATCGGTTCAGTAGTTTAGGAGGAGTGATTGTCACAAAAAACCTGCTCGCCTATTAAATAAGTATAGATTTTATGAAAACCCTTATGTCAATTTATATAATTTGAATACACTAAACAAAATAAAAATTGTGATGATAGTATTTCTAAAGTTTTAGAATTTAATCGAAAAGGGAAAACCAGATATTAGTAGAGGGAAACCCACAAAGTGATGACACTTTCGGCACTTTTTACTTTCTCCCTCTATACATAGTATATGGAGAAAGTATTGTTTTCGTCAAAATTTTAGAATTTGAGTTGTTAGTGGAAGTATTCGTTTTGGTGCTCCCTGAACCCAAAAACGTGGTTTTTACGTGATGTCTGTGTGTGTGTGTGTGTGTGTGTGTGTGTGTGTGTGTGTGTGTGTCCGTGTGTGTGTGTGTGTGTGTCTGTGTGGATGTGTACAGAGCTAGAGCCCTAACCAATAGGCCGATTTTGATGAAATTTGGTATGTAGGAACTAATCCACGATATCTCTAGGCATTTTTTTTCATTTTCTGAATTTTTATTTTTAAGGGTAATTATCCCCCAAAAACCGCCAAAAAACGTGAAAAATCAAAATTTCTCAAAAACGGCTCTAACGATTTTAATTAAACTTTAGTCGTTTGTAGAACTTTAGGTTTACAACAAAATGACAGCACCCGCATTCCTGTAAAAATTCGGGTTCAGAAATTACAGGAATTAAAACATCAAAAATTCAGTTTTTTGGATTTTTCATAAAAAGACATAAATATAAAAAAAATACTATTCACCATTAAAAAGAGATCAAAAACTAAATAATTAAGTATTTTGAATTATTATTCTACGATTGCTGGTTTCGGAGAAAATTGAAATTTTCATTTAGCGGTAAACGCAGTACGTTGTCCAATGTTAATCTTATGGGGAATACAAAAATTACTATTTCTCTCTTATTTACTGACCAATTTCATTCAAACTTGATATGCTTGTCAATTTAGCATTGACCAACAGAGTTAATTCGAAATATGTTGCCCCTTAATAACCCTGGGGGGAATAGGGGGCATTTCCCCTCTTAAAACCACGAGTGTAGCAATGGATTCTGTAGTGCCTCCAAAGCAGGGATTTGGGTGGATGTTTTTTAAAACAACTTGTTTACAATATTTTCTGTAAATTCGACCGTGCTTTGTATTCTATATTTAGGAAATAAAAAGTAATTTATTCATTAAAGTTGGGCTAAAAGGGAGAAAGTATGTGTCAGTTTCCTGATACCGTTTATTCCCATGTTATTCTTATGGGGATCAGTTTTTGCACACTTGCCCGATCCTACCCTAGACAAATTTCATTTTTTGCCTACACTAGTACCCGACCCTTGCCTATATTAAATACATTTTCCCAATCCCCATCCCTCCTCTATTTTTTTAATTAATTTTCAAAACTAACTTTGGTTTTTATGGTCCGATTTGTTTAAAATTTATATATGTTATTGTTCTAGGCCAGTGTATATGCACACACCACCTATATTTCCCAAATTCATATAGGAAAAAAAAGCACATCACTATACTTTCAAATAGCTTTTTAATACCCTGTATTTTTTGTTTTGTTTTTAATACCCCGACACCTCCAAAAAATTAGTTTATATATAGCAATTGGCCAATACTCCAACTCTTTGCCTATTGTCATGTTTAAAGAACGTTTAGCTATATTATTACTATTGCACAATACTAACAAATTATGTTATCTAAAAAATAAAAATCCCTTAGATTTAATACCCCGACACCTCCCAAAAATTAGTTTATATCTAGCAATTGGCTTATACACCAACTGTTAGCCTCTTGTCAAGTTTAAAGGACGTTTAGCTATATTATTACTATTGCACATTAACAAAACATTCTGTTGTCTTAAACATAAAAAGCCCGTATATTTAATACTCCTACACCTTCCCAAAATTAGTTTATATCTGACAATTGGCCAACGCACCAACCACTTGCCTATTGTAAAGTTTAAAGAACGTTAGGCTATATTTTTAATATTGCACAATACCAAAAAATCCTGCTATCTATAAAAAAAGAAAATAATCTTTTACAAAACCAAGCTTTATATTAATACAAACTAAACACAATACGCCAACCTCTCTATATTTTTACTTGGAGTAGCTTTTAGTTTTTCTGTTTTAAGTTTTATTTTGTAAATTAAATCGTTGGATTGTAACTCCTTTTCGAGCCAATAATTAGACACATAAATGTCTCAACTTTACAAAATACCTTATTAACCTATACCTATACCTATACCTATATGTAGCACATCTCTTAACCCCACTATAAGGAGTTCTCTGTTTTCGTTTAGTTCCTCTATCCTTTTTCATGAGAACACTTTAATATTTCCCTCTATTTCCTTCATTACTACTCTGTTAACTGTATTTACCTCTTGTTGGTTACACTTTAAAGCTATTTTATCTACGTAGGATTCTATAGGGAATTTTAGTTCTTCTATTTTCGGAATTGTGTTACCATTGTATGTAATAGAACCATTAATTTTAACAGTGGCAAATGGTTTGTTCGAGGACAAATAAATAATATCCATTAAAACATCTCTTGTAGTTTTGTATGGAGCAGTTACGAATACACCAATCTTTAAAATGTCGAGCTTATTGTTTAGATCTATAACTTTATTCTTATGATAGCCTTTAATATATTAAACACTTGGAAGACCATCACCTCCGAGTATATCTTTTGCGTTTTCTCTCTCTGCAAGAACACCAACATAAGTATACATATGCTTATCGTTTACAGCAAAAGCATACACCTTGTATACGTAACCATCAAAAAGTATTTCCATTGTTCTTTAAAGTAAAACTCTAAATTGTATTGGTTTTCTCTTATTTCTTGCTCTTTAGCCAATACATCCTTATATTCATCTTTAACAGCAGTTGTTTTTTCCACATACTCTTTTCGCTTTTTTGCTTCTATTTTTTCTTCCAACTCCATCTTACGCTTTCTTGCAGGTATTAGGTAAGGTTTACATATCGGATCTATTTGTTTTAAGGGATAGATGGCAAGTTTACCCTTTAAGTTTATCTTTTTTCTTCAGACTTCTTGTATAACATTAGTTGTATTTACCAAACCAGATTTTTTCAAATTTATGTCGGTTGGTATAGTAGTAAATACAGTAGTGGATCTACTAAAGTATGTACTGCCAGACTTAATATATGCTTTAATTTACATTATCTGTATTGTCTTTGTCTTCCACCACTTCTATATAGTTTACAGGCAAGCAGTTAAAACTAAATGCAGACAAAACACAGTTTATTAATTTCTCTCTCTTATTTATGTCCTGGGGCAGGTTAATATTTATTTATTCCAGTAAGTTTCTTGGTATACTTATTCCCCCAATAAACATATAGCAAAACATCGTTATAAACAACGCAACAACTGTTTTGTAAACTGTCTGTTAGTTTTGTCCACATCTTGCTTATAGGTACAGAATAGAAAGGTGCATTTTGGAAATATGTTTTGTGGCCTTCTAATAGAGAGTTACAATCTTCGAATGGATTATAATTTTTACCATTCCCAGTGTCGTAGTTATATATAGTGGCTTCTAATCGTGTGATTCCATTTTCCTTAGCTAGTTTGGATGTAAACCTAACTTAATCTTTTGTCTGGGCAGTTTAGGGAATTTACTATTGGTTTCCAATATCTTTATTTACACCCGGACTCGTAATTTGACAAACTGTTATAAATCTTTACTTTACAATTAATTTCGTAAACCATGTAAGACAATCTACTCCACACAAATTATTATTATTAAGAATAATATTATAACCTTTAATATATTCGCCCTGATAACAAAAGTCAAAATTGTCTGTTAAATAGTCACACATTTCTATCTTATTAAATACACCGGCGAAGTCTTGTGTTATGTCGAAATCTAATAAATAATAGTGTTATTTTTCGAGTCTCTGTAATATTTCGGGGAGTTTTACTAGAAGTGTTCCCAATTTAACATTTGCAAGCTCATTAATGTAGTGTAGAAGCATATCTAAACATTAAATAAACACCGTAACTACATTTTTTTTTTTTAATATACCGATACTAACATGTATTCTGTTAAAGAATTACTTGGAAATAGGTGTAAACCCACAGTAGAATGATTCGGGGTGTGGCTAATTAAAGTAAACTTAGATGATAACAATCTTTTAACCGATATTTGTAACATAAATTTTACAGAGTATGCACACAAAGTTGACAGGTTTTATCCAATAACAGACATTTTCTGTGATAACATAATGCTCGTTAAGATTGTCAATGCAACCGATTGCGAGGGGGATTTAAAAGGTATGTATAAAGTTAAAAGAGAAATATGTGGGTCGTTTAACAGCTATTTGCGTGGGATTTTTAAAGAGTTTAATCTGTCCAAACACGGTGTTAAAGCTAAGATGCCCTCATCTCTTCTGAAAAACAGACAACCACTGTTTATGGTATTAGGTGTGTAATTAATAAGGATTTTGGGGAAATCGCTAACAAATATAAAACTACTATTGGTATTCCATACAAAATAGAGCTTGCAGATGTTAAACTGGAAAAACTTCTAATAAAACTCCCCGAAGTATTGCAGAGACTCGAAAAAGAACACTATTATTTATTAGATTTCGACATAACACAAGACTTCGCCGGTGTATTTAATAACACAGAAATGTGTGACTATTTATCAGACAATTTTGACTTTTGTTATCAGGGCGAATATATTAAAGGTTATAATATTATTCTTAATAATAATAATTCGTGTGGAGTAGATTGTCTTACATGGTTTACGAAAAATAATTGTAAAGTAAGGATTTATAACAAGTTTATTTGTCAAATTACGAGTCCGGGTGTAAAAAATAGACATTGGAAACCAAATATTAAATTTCCTAAACTGTCCAGACAAAAGATTAAAAGATATGTTTACATCCAAACTAGCTAAGGAAAATGGAATTACACGATTAGAAGCCACTATATGTAACTACGACACTTGGAATGGTAAAAGTATAATCCATTCGAAGATTGTAACTCTCTATTAAAAGGCCACAAAAAATATTTCCGAAATGAACCTTTCTATTGCATCTTTCTATGCACCTATAAGCAAGATGTGGACAAAACTAACAGACAGTTTACAAACAGTTGTTGTGTTTTTTATAAAGATGTTTTGCTATATGTTTATTGGGGGAATAAGTATACCAAGAAACTTACTGGAATAAATAAATATTAACCTGCCCCAGGACATAAATAAGAGAGAGAAATTAATAAACTGTGTTTTGTCTGCATTTAGTTTAACTGCTTGCCTGTAAACTATATAGAAGTGGTGGAAGACAAAGACAATACAGATAATGTAAATTAAAGCATATATTAAGTCTGGCAGTACATACTTTAGTAGATCTACTACTGTATTTACTACTATACCAACCGACATAAATTTGGAAAACTCTCAACTAATGTTATACAAGAAGTCTTAAGAAAAAAGAAAAACTTAAAGAGCAAACTTGCCATCTATCCCTTAAAACAAATAGATCCGATATGTAAACCTTACCTAATACCTGCAAGAAAGCGTAAGATGGAGTTGGAAGACAAAATAGAAGCAAAAAAGCGAAAAGAGTATGTGGAAAAAACAACTGCTGTTAAAGAGGAATATAAGGACGTGTTGGCTAAAGAGCAGGAAATAAGAGAAGACCAATACAATTTAGAGTTTTACTTTAAAGAACAATGGAAAGATTTTAATGATGGTTTCGTATACAAGGTGTATGCTTTTGCTGTAAACGATAAGCATATGTATACTTATGTTGGTGTTCTTGCAGAGAGAGAAGACGCAAAAGATATACTCGGAGGTGATGGTCTTCCAAGGGTTTAATATATTAAAGGCTATCATAAGAATAAAGTTATAGATCTAAACAATAAGCTCGACATTTTAAAGATTGGTGTATTCGTAACTGCTCCATACAGAACTACAAGAGGGGTTTTAATAGATATTATTTATTTATCCTCGAACAAACCATTTGCCACTGTTAAAACTAGTGGGTATATTGCCTACAATGGTAACACAATTCCGAAAATAGAAGAATTAAAATTCTCTATAGAATCCTGAGTAGATAAAAAAGCTTTCAAGTATAACCAACAAGAGGTAAATACAGTTAACCGAGTAGTAATGAAGGAAATAGTGGAAATTATTAATTTGTCCTCTTGCAAAAGGATAGAGGAACTAAACGAAGACAGAGAACTCCTTATAGTGGGGTTAAGAGATGTGCTACATAGAGATAAAATAAGGTATTTTTTTTTAAGTTCGATAATACTTCAGACATTTATGTGTCTAATTATTAGCTTGAAAAGGAGTTACAGTCCATCGATTTAAATTACAAAATAAAACTTAAAACAGACAAACTAAAAGCTACTCCAAGTAAAAATATAGAGAGGTTGGTGTATTGTGTTTAGTTTGTATTAATATAAAGCTTGGTTTTGTAAAAGATTATTTTATTTTTTTATAGATAGCAGGATTTGTTGGTATTGTGCAATAGTAAAAATATAGCCAAACGTTCTTTAAACTTTACAATAGGCAAATGGTTGGTGCGTTGGGCAATTGCTCGATATAAACTAATTTTTGGGAGGTACCGGGGTTATTAAAAACAAAAAACCTACAGTCTATTAAATACCCCCGTTGCAGCAAACCTGCGTACTCAGCAAATTTCCAATGCATATATATGTGACTCACTACTAGATGGAGCTATTTAACAAGTTTCACAAGAATACATCCATAAATAAGTGGTATATAGCATTTTATTTATTCTCCATAAGAATAATTAGGGTTCAAAATAAGAATAATAATAATTAGGGTTCAGGACACAGATTTGCTGCAACGAGGAAGATAAGTAATGTGTTTTTTTGCAATTATCAATACAACTGAACCAGGTGAAGCTACATACCAAGTTCTCTTAATGTAGGTTCATAATTAAGGGAGATATACAACTTATTCTCCTTATGAATTTACATGGGGCCGAGTATGCAGGTTTGCTGCTACGGGGACTATCAACAAAAAACTTGTTTTTTGTGCTAATATCAATATACCACAACTAGTTGAAGCCACATACCAAGTTTCATCAATATACATTCAAAATTAATCGAGATATAGAATTTTATTTATTCTCCATAAGGATAATATTGGACAACGTACTGTTTAGTACTTTGAATATCTCTGCAACGGTTGGACGTAGAACAACGATTAAAACTCCAAAATGTTTGTTTCGTTGAGCTAAACACATTAATGAATAGAAGTGTGAAGTTTTTAGTAAAACTATCTGAGAAAAATCTAAAAACCTTTTTCCCTTAACATGGGAGACGTTATTTTTTTATTTTCTCCGCAACCACTTAACCTAGGTTAGTGATTCAAAATACTAAATTATTTGTTTTTTAAGCTCTATAAAATGGATACAACCAAAATTGAGTGTTTTTAATATTTTGGGGTAAAATTCGCAAAAAAAACGATTTTTGGAAAATTGTAAACCCCCATAAAACCCCCTTCCCATAGTGCGATCGATCTGGTTTTCGAACTTAAAGTCATAAATGGTACTCTCCACATTTGTGCCAAATTTCATCAAAATGTTTTGATATGTATACATATATATATATATATATATATATATATATATATATATATATATATATATATATATATATATATATATATATATATGTATACATATCAAAACATTAAATTCACAGATTAGGGCTACTGATAAATATAATAAACAAAAAGTAAATAAACTTGAGTACCCTGGTAAAATCATTTTAATTACACTTACACGTGTTTCAGTTCTTAGGCCATGTTCACAGTGTTCTTCACGGAACACTGTGAACATGGCCTAAGAGCTGAAACACGTGTAAGTGTAATTAAAATTATTTTACCAGGGTACTCAAGTTTATTTACTTTTTGTTTATTATATATACATATATATAAATTTGAACGAATAGTGTTTTTGGCATCTGGGGACCTCAAAACGAAAAGTTATCATGGTCTTGGGCTTAAGTCTTACCATGCCACCTACGGTAATAGCTTCTTCCCTATAGGGGAAATTCGCTAAAAGGTAGTTGAAATTCGGTAGTTGAAAGAATAGTGATGTGATTTTTTTTCCTACATGAATTTGGAAATGGGGTATTTACTTATGCAATGACCTAGGACAGTAACATATTGCAGACAAATTCATCCTAAGTTTGATTACGACAAAACTGCATTAAAGGGGAAATAATATACGGTAATTTTAGATATGGGGGGGCTATAAGATATCCGAAAATAAATAAAATCGGACAACAAATAATGAAGTTGGCAATTGGTAGTATATTTTCTAAATATTTGTTTAAATTGACAGTAATATTGATTTGCAAATTGTAGGTGATATTTACTTATGCATTAGCTTAGGACAATAACATATCCAATGTGCAGGCAAATCGGACAATAAATACCAAATTTAATTTTGTATGGATTTTATACTATATATATATATATATATATATATATATATATATATATATATATAAACTATACAAAGTATCAAATTTGGAACTTAGATATAGTAATCATACATATAATAGTTTAAGGCTATAACATATCAAAAAATCAGTCAAATCGGACAGTAAATAAAGATGTTGGCAATTGGCACTATAGTATTTTTCAAAAACATTTTTTAATTTGACCGTAATAGTGAATTTGGGAAATGTTGGTGGAATTTATTAATGCATTAGCCAATAATACATCCAAACTGCAGACAAATCGGACCATAAACACCAAAGTTAGCTTTTTAGCCTGATTTTGAAAATTAATTTTTAAAAATATAGAGGACGGATGGGGATTGGGAAAATGTATTTAATATAGGCAAGGGTCGGGTACTAGTATAGGCCAAAAATGAAATTTTTGGAGGGTAGGATCGGGCAAGTGTGCAAAAACTGATCCCTATAAGAATAACATACGGAAAAAGTGCCGAAAGTGTCACCATTATGTGGGTTTCCCTCTACTGATATTACATTTTTTTCATTGTCTGATGACACATATAGAGGTAGTTACAAATAAAATAAGACATGTATTAGCTAAATCGGTCTATTAGTATGGTCAGGCGCGCTGTCATAAACTTTTGGCCCGTGTGTACTTAGGTCATTGTAATAAATAAATCTCTAAGTCACCCCCAAAGAAGTTACCCATAATTGCCTTAAAATGAATCTACACATATTTCTGAACAAAATGAGCCATGTGGTAGTAAAATCGGTTGGGTAAATTGGCCAGAATGACTGCTTTTGATCTCTTTCTATGACAAAAACAACAAAATAAGCGTAACGAAAAGCCAAGTAAACAAAATATTTGTTCAATGTCTGATGACACATCTAGAGGTAGTTACAAAAAAATGTGACATATATCAATTAAATCGGTCCAGTAGAACGGTCAGGGTCGCTGTCTTTAGTTTTGGCAAACAATTTTTAATATATAAGAAAGGTGATACTAAGAAAAATATAAACACCTGTAGACAGGAGAAAAAGAAAGGAGTTGTATCTTTTGCTCCATTATTCTTTGGCAAACCAAATGAACCCACTTACTTAATGAACTAATGTTTTAGGTAATCATCTGATGTAAACAAACATCCTCCATAAGACTAACATGGGAACTTTAAGAGTCTTCATCACCGGAAGTTGCTAGACGCCATCTTGAACTTTTGTTCCATAAGGCCAATGTTAACTTTGTGCCTCCATTACTCCCCACCTGATCGTCACATACAATTTATTTTGGTGTCAAATCAAAGGTTTTGTCGTCCTCTAGGGAAATACAATGTCGAATTCCTTAATTTGGGTTTTATAGTTTCATAATAAATAGTTTAATTTTGAACTGAAACACTGTACATGTTCTCATTTATTAGTAACAAAATCCGAATTCAGCTATTGTATTTCCCTAGAGAACGACGAAACCTTTAATTTGACACCAAAATTAATTGTTTGTGGTGATCAGGTGAGGAGTAACGGAGGCACAAAATTAACATTGGCCTTATGGAACAAAACACCAAGATGGCGTCAGGCAACTTCCGGTGATGAAGACTCTTAAGAGCCACTGGGGCAAAGCCCATTGACGATATGTTAGTTTGGATGGGTGATGACATATCTAGGCATAATTACCTGTCATTTAAAAGAAGAATAATGCAAATCGACCCAGTAGAACGGTCAGGGTCGCTGTCTTTAGTTTTGACAAACGTTTTTCAATATATAGGAAAGGGGAAAGAATAAACCTAAACATGTTGATAAGCCTAATTGTTTTTAACAGTAGCTTTTTTCTATTTTTTCAAGTTAATATAACAATGGAAGCATAGTAAGTGGTATAACACCATAACCCCTTTAGTGGACTAAAGTTCAAATAACTACTGTACTCTAAACCCCATCTGTTCTGACTGACCGATTTTGGACCCCATTGTTCATCATAATATTCTGTATTTTCTTTGAACTGTATCCAAGAGTAACTATCCTTACATACTCCACTTGAAGAACGTGAACGTCGAGTTTTCAATGTTTGGGCGTTCAAAACTCACTGACCGATATTAAAACATATTGTTCTATTCATATGTATATATATATATATATATATATATATATATATATATATATTAATTACAATTCCACCCGACAATAACAATGAAGGCGTATAGTCCTACAGGAATACCATATAGATCAAATAATTAATTTGAAATATCTTGCTCTAACTGATTGCGGACTTTTAGTGAATTTCCAATGGAAAGTGAACTATTAGCATGACCCGCACGGTGAAACTTAAGCCCGGGACCACCATAAAAGTTCCTAACGTGACCCTCTGAACATGTTTTGGGGGGTCGTTCAAAATTATATATACAGTATGTGTGTGTGTGTGTGTGTGTGTGTGTGTGAGTGTGTGTGTGTGTGTGTGTGTGTGTGTGAGTGTGTGTGTGTGTGTGTGTGTGTGTGTGTGTGTGTGTGTGTGTGTGTGTGTATGCATTCTAGCGGTCATATTTTTTGTCCGATTTACTTAAGATTTGGTAGGAACGTTCCTTTCTATAATCAGTTGGACAAGTTCGATGGGCAAAACAATCGGAAAACTCTAAACCCCTTTTTTGGGGATTATTCTTTCAATTTTCGAGTTTTTGGGCCCAAAAAGGGTCAGAGAAGCCCTGGACGTACACTTAATGCATGTATTTAGATGGAAATTACTGAAGCGAAAGATGTAAGCCCTCTCTCGTCATTCTAGCATAAATATTTACAGAGTTATTACAGAAAATGTATATCGGCTAAACACAGTACGTTGTCTTATGGGGGTTTTACATTAGAAAAGCATGTTATTCATTTCTTGGTGTATTTGTATCATCCCCAGCAACCTCACGCCTACTTTCAAGCCTGACTGGACCTTCTCCTAACCTTATACTGCGCAAAATTGTATTCCTAACTTTGCAGGTAAATTAAACCAGGAGTATCAGAACAGCTAAAAAATCAATGTTTGCAGATTTCAATAAAATTTGAATAGATGTATGTTTTCACACTGGTTTTGAGTTTTAAAAGTATTGTATGTGGAAATTCTCTTCCCTCACGTCAGCGTGCTGCGTGCGAACCCGTTTTTATACATCTTGAATTCATTTGTATTTTATCAATATTTTGGAGGCACCACAAAAATGCCGGGCCTGGAAGGCATTATCCCCACTGACACCAAAGGGCGAACAAATATCCTTACTATGTGTGTGTCCACTTAATGCCCTATTTTTCCTTTTTTTGGAGGGGGGTTTATGTTTCGGCGTAGTTTCGGCGAAACCCGATGACTGATTTTAATCCTTATTTTTCTTTAGGTTCTGTATTTATAACTATTTGAGCAACTAATTTACGTTGCTGTACCAATGCGGGCCCTGGACAGCATAGCGTCCCAGTCGGACCTAAGAGCAAATAACTACTTTACAACTTTTTTGTTTTATTAGTTGACTGATTCTGGATCTCGTTTTCCTACAAATTATGACTATTTTAGTATTTTAACAACACTTTAAAGGTATTACTGGACAAAAATCCGGGCTTGGGGAATGTAGCCCCAATGTGGAACTGTAAGGTGAGTAACTATTTACTGTGTGTGTGTATGAGCTTCAAGCAGGATTAATTCATGTTTAGGACTTTAAACCCGATAGACTGTTCTGTATTTATACACTCTTTAACAATAATACCAAGGTACAATAATAGCGAGGGGATTGGGGGCGCAGCCCTCTGGTGGGATAAAGGTGCAAATAAACATTTCAGTAGTTCTTAGTCTGACTGACTGACTGTGGAACTTATTGTCCTCCAAATGGTGTATCTCTTTTCGGGAGATACAGCCCCCCTTGTGTGACTAAAGGGGCGAAATCTCTAAATCTCTAAAACTTTAAATCTGCTTGGTAATATTACCCAATACAAGATTGTTATTCTCCAAAGTCATTATTTCTATAAGTTTTAACAATACTATCAAGATAAAATAATAGCAATTGGGGGGCGCAATCCCCCATTGCGATAAAAGTGGAAATAATATTCAGCAGTTATTGATCTGACTGGTTGACTTATTCTTACCTCATTGTCATCCAAATTGCGTCTCTGTTTGTAGGTTGTACAGCGCCCCATTGTAAGTCTAAGGGGGTGAGAAACTATTATAAATCTGTTTGGTAAGACTGGCCAATTCAAGATTGTATTACTCAAAGTTCTGTATTTCTATACGTTTTAACAATAATACTAAGATAAAATAATGCAAAGGAGGCGTGGATGGGGGTGCAGCCCCCCGTTCAGATAAAAGTATAAATAATTACTTCAGAAGTTATTGATCCGACTGGTTGAGTTATTCTTACCTCATGTCGTCCAAATGGCATCTCTGTTTGTAGGGTGTACAGCCCCCCATCGTAATACTAAGGGGGTGAGAAACTTCACTAAATCTGCTTGGTAAGACTGGCCAATTCAAGATTGTTTTACTCCAAGTTCTGTATGTATTTCTATACGTTTTAACAATAATACCAAGATAAAATAATAGCAAATGAGTGGGAGGGGATTGGGGGCGCAGCTCCCATTGGTATAAAAATGTAAATAATTACTTCAGACGTTATTGATCTGACTTGTTGACTTATTCTTACCTCATTGTCGTCCAAATGGCGTCACTGTTTGTAGGGTGCACAGCCCCCCCCCCCCCCATCGTAAGACTAAGGGGGTGAGAAACTATTCTAAATCTGCTAGGTAAGACTTGCCAATTCAACATTGTTTTACTACAAGTTCTGTGTGTATTTATATACGTTTTAACAATAATATGAACATAAAATAATAGCAAATGAGGGAGGGGGTTGGGGGTGCAGCCCCCCATTGAGATACAAGTAGAAACACATAGGCAACTTAGTGTGTTATATTTTGTTGAAGAATTTGCACCTCTAATATAATATAATTTAATATAATTAAGAACGATTTATCCTATAACCTAAAATTAACCAAAATAAAAGAATATATTTTCCTACAGAGTTTCAAGGTCTATTATTTGTGATCAAATCTCGGTTAGAACTTGCGTAACATGAGTTACTTTTATCTACCACTTCGGAGTTCGGTCATCCCATTACGCAAATATTTGAGCGTACTCCTATTTTAAATATACAATAATTAACAGATGACAATGAACTAGCGATAGTTTTGCATTGGTGAAATCCAATTTTCTTTAATTGATGCTAAAACAGAGTTCAGTTTTAACTTATTAATGGAACTATCGTTAATGAAATTGTGGTGAAATCCGGCCTAAGACAATAACTGACAACAATTAATTTTGAAATATACATTTACTCACTTCGTCTGTTACAAAAAACAACTCTAGAAAATAGAAATCTATGCTCTCCTGGTACTTGAGTGGCAACAAAAAAAACGAGAGAACTTATATTATTAATTGTTGTGCGACGGAGGGTCGCAAAAGGGTGGTTTTAAAGCTTGTATTAAGTAACATTTTGCGAGGAATCCGATGATTTAATGAGATTTTCAATCGGGACCTACGGTAACGGAGTTGTATTTTTTTGCCAATTGAAAAGGGCTGCCATACGAAAAGGGAGAAAGTGGATGGGCCAGTTAACGAACTTAACCTTAAAATCAAAGTAAGGAATTCTTATACCAAATTTGACTTAAATAGACTAAATCGTTCTTGAGTTACACTACTTAAACAAAAAAATTTAATGAATTTTGTTGAGTATAGGGACTCACTTCGTTCATCCGAATAGGCAAGCACAATACTGTCCATCCTTTTTCTCAGCGTGTGTGCTCAGTACAAGATACTCACGCAAACCATTGGAAACAATTGTCGTGTTCGTGTAGATGTGTAGAAACCCCAAATAATTGGCATCGGCCCTCAGAGCTACGCCCCACAGTTATTCAAAGTTTCAATGGTAATCTTATGGAAGAATATCAATCGATGAAATTGTGTTTACTTGTTGTTTATTGCGTGATACTGTTCTTAAATAAGATAAACACTGAAAACTTTGAAGACCTGTGGGTCTGAGGACCGATGTAAATTATAAGGGATTTCTGCACATCTACACGATAATACCTTTCCAACCGTATGCGTGAATATCTTCTACACGATGCACACACGCTTAAAAACGGAGGGACAGTTTTGTGCTTGCCTATTAATATAATGATGATTAAAATAATGTTAAAAAATATATTTTAAATTAACTCGGACAGTGAATAAAGTAAATGTTCACCGGACCTATTGCTATTCCTTTCGCATTACAAACAACAGATTTTAAACATCCTATTTAACATGTGCACTGTCAAACAAATGAATTGTGAGTATTGTTTTGTGTAGAAAAATAATACATTCAAGGCTCAGACTCTAAACTTGGACAAACATATCCGAACATAAAATATAAACAGCGTTTCATTACTGCCAAAGAGTAGAGCCACGAAGCTGCAAGTCTTTTGATCAGCAGCGCATATGCAACAACGTGCCCTGCTGTTGGTTGGGAAATGCAAGTTCTGGTTTATCATAATGTGCTGAATAACCTTTATAAAAATGATAAATAAGGGTAAATCCACATCCCAACAGTTCAAGGTGGAGTTCAAGCATATTATAACGCATTATGTCATAAAACAAATCAAGCAATAAACAAACCTATTCACGAGTTTAATTTGCTCGCCATAATAGTGTAAATATAAAATATATTACAGTTCGGGCTACGGCGCTTGACGCCTGGGAAAGGCGAGAAACAACTTAAATTTCTCTTAAATAAAAGCAGACAATAACGAAAATAACCGAAACCAATGTTCTAAAATTAAATAAATTGTTATTGCTTTCTGTTGGCAAAATTATACTGTAACACTAACGGTACTAAGCCAAATAGAGGCGAAAAGTCATTCCAGAGCATACGCTAACCAGACGCCAAGCACTGTGACCCGATCTGTACGAGGCAATGAATGCAATGGCAGTCACACGGATCATTATCTGGCCCAATGAATGATTCTCTCATTCAAGACCAAATCATATCCGCGCATCCCCACCTTCATTTGTTAGGTTGAGGTGGATTGAGCAAATGTTATTGGCTTTTTGGGAATCACCTTTACTCGATCGCTATTACTTCAAAATGTTGTGTTCAATGGAATCCAATGAATGTTTATTACGTTTTGCGAAAATCCTCCCGGAAAATTATAACTTGATTTCTTTTCGACGTCCATTGAATCGTCATTAGTCGTTGTTTTGTTGACGAACAGTACAACCACGGCGGGTGACTGTGATGCAAATCAGGTGCTGTTGTACAATACGGCCTTGGCGCACCGCAGCCGCAGTAGGAAGAGCCTAACACATGGTGCATCGCAAACGGGGCTTTGGCAACAGTAGGTGGGTCTACGGTATTGTTTCCTTCTTCGAACAAAATCCACCGAAATCTAAATGTTTCCTTTTAATCTTCAAAATCGGTAAAATCGTCAAATGTAATCAGTAATTATCATATTCTGTCTGATCGAGTTTTCCACCACTAGGTTGGCGCACACGAAAATACTAAAAATGCAGTAAATAAATGTCAACAGTCAACTTGAATCGAGAAATATGGCATAATACATCAGTTATATTCACATAAGTTAAGAATTATTTTTTAACATGCACATAAGGAAAGCTGTAGTTAAGTTAAATAAAAAACGTTTTCAGTTATTATCTCGTTTTATCGTTTCAGTTATACCTTTCATTTTCATCTTGTTGTTTTCAACTTAACCAAGGTATTGATCATTTGGATGCAGTCTAATCTTCAATAAGTTATTTTAGGAGTTTAACTATAAGGTTTTGGGGAGGTTGAGTCTGGGGAGGTTAAGTCGAAATAATAACATATATTATGCGGTGACATGCGAGTTTTCATCAACATCACAAATGCGGGGTGTGTTAAAGCCATAGATCATAAAATATTGTTTCTTTGGTCTGTGGTATATGTTATGCTTACAGAGGAATATATCGTATTATTGTCATGTAAATTGATTAATGTAGTTTTAACTGAACAGCCTATTGCTTATGGTTGCTAGAAGACAACAGTTATAACTCTAGTTTATAGAATACTAGCTGTTCCCGCAGGCTTCGCCCCGCAAATAATTTATAAATACCCCCATCGCAGCAAACCTGCGTACTCAGCGAATTTCCGATGCACATTTTTGTCTTAATACTATATAAAGCCGCTTACCAAGTTTCATAAAGATATATTAACAAATAAGCGATATTTTAATTACTCTACGTAAGAATAACATTGGGGATGAGTATGTATGTTTGCTTACACAAGGAACACAAACAATTGATTTTGAAGCAAATATCAATACAATTCAACTACGTGAAGCCACATACCAAGTTTAATCAATATTCATTCATGAATAAGCGATATATAACATTTGAATCATTCTCTATAAGAATAACATGGGGCTGAATAAGCAGGTTTGCTGCAAAACGAACTCATAATGTGGTTTTGTATTCAAATATCAATATAACTCAACTAGTTGAAGCCACATCCCAAGTTTCATCAATCTACATTCATACATAAGCGATGTATACCAATTTTTTTGCAAAAATAAAAATCGGGGGGGAGCAAACATATGAAATCGGGGGGGGCAAAAATTTATAAAATTGGGGGGCAAAAATAATGGTGTATGGTATTTTAAATTTGGGGGTACAAATGGATTTTTATGCAAGTATCAGTATAACTCAACAAAAGGTGAAACTACATACCAAATTTTATTAATCCATGTCATAATTAAGGGAGACATAAGATTTGACTTATCCTCTATAAGAATAACATGGGGGCTGAGTACGCAGGTTTGCTGCTACAGGAAGTATCGGTAAAAATTGGTTTTTGTGCAAATAAGAATAGACCACAATCAGATGAAGCCACATACCAAGTTTCATTAATATCTGTTCATTAATAAGCAAGATATAAAATTTTACTTATTCTCCATAAGATTAACATTGGACGTACTTTGTTTAGCACTTGTAATATCTCGGTAACCAATTGACTTAGAGCGATGATCAAAATACCGAATTGTTTGTTTTTTAAGCTAAATTTAAAGGTCCAAACAAAAGTTTGGGTTTAAAAATAACCACATGTAAAAAGTTCAAAAAACCAATTTTTGGGGTACAAAACCCCCTTTAAAATAGATCGACCTGTCTGGTCCTCTAACTCATGAAAATAGATCCTGCCTTACACGTTTGTACCAAATTTTATCAATATCGCACCATTTTTACGAAAGTTATCGTGCCTACGGACGATGTATACCTACATATACATATAAATTGATATGAATTTGAACGAATGGTGTTTTTGGAACCTGGGGGCCTCAAAACGAAAAGTTATCATGGTCTCGGGCTTAAGTCTTACCATGAGACCTACGTTAATAGCTTCTTCCCTTCAGGGGAAATTCGCTAAAACTATGACAGTTGTGTGTGCTGCATTCTGTGGTTAGCCGTGGAACTACTACGAATCAAGATCAGCTGTTTGTATTTTCATTGGCTCAAACAAAATTGAATGTCTATAAGGAATACATGGGAACTTTGTCGGGATCTCTGGTGGAGCTCTAAGCTCAAGGTTCGTAGAGCTTTCAGACCAGGTGTTCTTATTTACATAAGAGCAATGTTCGCAGCAAAGATGTCTTACGAGGGCGTCCAGCTGATTCATAAATCAACAACATACCATAAAGTGTTGCCAACCTTAAGGGTACAATAATGGTACAGCTATTTTTAAATTGTCACTGGACATGCAGAATGAAAATTTAAACCCTTAATCCATTAATCTAATAATACAAATAAATCCAAAAAATATTAGTTTCATAAAATAACAGCTTATCATAGAATGTAAGTAGTTAAATAATGTTAATTATAATTAGACTGATGAGGAAAATATGGTACTCGTACGATAAATATCGTGTTTCCAGCAACACTGTAGTGTATTGGTGATCACGTGACCTTCCAGCTGCTTTTACGAGGTCTCTTCCGGTATAGTAGAAAACCTTAAATAGATCGACTCAGCACACCTGGTCTGAAAGCTCTACGAACCATTGCTCTAAGCTCAGATCAGGATGAAAACCATTTAGTTTTCCTATTTTAATTTTTCCTAAAGAATCAGTGCACAAAATTTCAGCTCTCTACCTACATAGGAAGGTGGAGAATTAGTGATGAGTGAGTCAGTCAGTCAGTGAGACAGTCAGCCAGGGATTTGCCTTTTTTTGATATGGATTCTAGCTATTTTAATTAATAAATACCCCCGTCACAGCAAACCTGTGTAATCAGCGAATTTCCGATGCACATTTTTGTCTTAATACTACATAAAGCCACTTACCAAGTTTAATAAAAATATATTAACAAATAAGCGGTATTTTAATTATTCTACATAATAATAACATTGGGGATGAGTATGTAGGTTTGCTGACACCATTTTGATGCAAATATCAATACAATTTAACTAGGTGAAGCCACATACCAAGTTTTATCAATATTTATTCATGAATAAGCGATATATAACATTTGAATCATTCTCCATAAGAATAACATGGGGGCTGAGTAAGCAGGTTTCCTGCAAAAGGAACGCAACAAATGGGTTTTTATGCAAGTATCAGTATAACTCAACAAGAGGTGAAACTACATACCAAATTTTATTAATTTATGTCATAATTAAGGGAGACATAAGATTTGACTTATTCTTTACTAGCTGTGTACCCGTCCTTCGTACGGGTTGTTTATAAATGGTAGATTAACTAAAGCAAATACCAATCCACATTGTTTTACAATATTAAAATTACATTTTACACGTTTAATGTACAATTAAATCAAAGTTAACGAAATATACTGGCAGATCGTTCGGGTACTGTTGCTAAGTCGAGGAACTCTGTCGGTTAGTAAACGGCGTGTGGTTTGCGACTCCAAATCGGTCCACTTAACACTTTGGATTCGCTTTTAGAAATAAAAGAACTCAAGTACAACAAAAATAAAAAAATATCGGGGAGGGGAGGAGGGGGGCATAAATATAAAATCGGGGGGGCAAAATATAAAATCGAGGGGGGTAAAATAAAAATCGCGAGGGGAGCGAAAATATGAAATCGGGAGGGGATAGAAATATTAAATGGGGGGGACATAAAATAATAAACGGTATCAGGAAACTGACACATACTTTCTCCCTTTTAGCCAAACTTTAATGACAAAAATATTTGTTATTTACTAAATATAGAATATGAAGTATAGATAAATGTACAGAAAATTGTCTAAAATAGTTGTTTTCAGAAATATCCACCCAAATCCCTTTTTGGGAGGCACTATAGAGTCCGTTGCTACACACAGTGGTTTTGAGAGGGGAAATGCCCCCTTGCCACCCCAGGGTTAAATAGCAACACATTTCGAACATCATCTGTTGGTCAATGCTAACTTGACCTGCATATCAAATTTTAATAAAATTGATCAGTAAATAAGAGAGAAATAGTTATATTTGTATTCCCCATAAGAATAACATTGGACAACGTACTGTGTTTACCGCTAAATGAAAATTTCAATTTTCTCCGTAACTAGCAATCGTAGAATAGTAATTTAAAATACTAATTTATTTAGTTTTTTGAGCTCTTTTTAATGGTGAATAGTAATCTTTTTTAACATTTATGATTTTTTATAAAAAATCCAAAAAATTGAATTTTGGATGTTTTAAGTCCTGTAATTTCTGAACCCGAATTTTTCAAGAAATGCGGGTGGTGTCATTTTGTTGCAAACCTAAAGTTCTACAAACCACGAAAGTTTAATCAAAATCGTTAAAGCCGTTTTTGAGAAATTTGGATTTTTCATGTTTTTTGGCGGTTTTGGGGGGATAATTACCCTTAAAAATCAAAAATCCAAAAAAATGAAAAAAACACCTGGAGATATCGTGGATTAGTACCTACATACCAAATTTCATAAAAATCGGCCCATAGGTTAGGGCTCTAGCTCTGTAAACATCCACAGAGACACACACACACACACACACACACACACACACACACACACACACACACACACACACACACACACACACACACACACACACACACACAGACATCACGTAAAAACCACTTTTTTGGGTTCAGGGAGCACCAAAACGAATATTTCCACTAACAACTCAAATTCGAAAATTTTTACGAAAACAATACTTTCTCCATATACTATGTATAGGGGGAGAAAGTAAAAATATAAAATCGAAGAGGGCGGGAGAGCAAAAATATAAAATCAGGGGGAGCAACAAAATATAATACCCCCTTCGCAGCAAACCTGCATACTCAGCAAATTTCCAATGGAGATATAATGTCTTAATACTACAAAAAGCCACTTACCAAGTTTCATAAAAATATATTCACAAATAAGCGATATTTACAATTTTAATTATTCTCCATAAGAATAACATTGGGGCTGAGTACGCCGATTTGCTGCAACAAGGAACACGAAAAATGGGTTTTTATGCTAATATCAATATAACTCAACTAGGTGAAGTCGTAACCAGTTTTTATTAATTTATGTTCATAATTAAGGGAGACAGAGAATTTAATTATTCTCCATAAGAATAACATGAGAGCTGAGTACACAGATTTGCTGCTACGGGAGCCTTTGGCAAAAAATTGTTTTTTGAGCAAATATCAATAGACCACAACGAGATGAAGCCGCAGACCAAGTTTCGTCAGTATACATTCATAAATAAGCGAGATATACAATTTTTCTTTTCTTCCATAAGAATAGCATTAGACAACGTACTGTGTTTAGCACTTTCAATATCTCGGTAACCAATTGACGTAGAGGAATGATAAAAATACCAAATCGTGTGTGTTTTTAAGCTGAATCCAATGGTAAAAACTAAAATTTTACTATTTTAAAAATTATATGTAAAAAATTCAAAAAATCCATTTTTGAGGTACAAAACCCCCCAAAATACCCCTTCGGATGGAGCAATCTGGCTGGTTTTCGAACTTAAAGTCATAAATTTGCTTTATACGTTTATACTAATTTTCACTAAAATCGGATCAATTTTACGAGAGTTATCGTGCTCACGGACACACACACACACACACACACACACATATATATATATATATATATACAGTTTCGAAAGAATGGTGTTTTTGGGGTCTGGGGACCTCAAAACGAAAAGTTATCTTGGTCCCGGGCCTAGGTGTTACCATGCCGACTACGGTAATAGCTTCTTCCCTATAGGGGAAATTCGCTAAATTCGGGGGGGGGGCAAAAATAAAAATCGGGAGGGAGCAAACATATGAAATCGGGGGGGGCAAAAAATTATAAAATTGAGGGGCAAAAATAAAAAAATGGGGAACATAAAATACCCCCGTAGCAGCAAACCTGCGTACTCAGCGAATTTCCAATGCCACATATCAAGTTTCATCAATATACATTCATAAATAAACGATTTATGACATTTTAATTATTCTCCATAAGAATAACATGGCGGCTGAGTACGCAGGTTTGCTGAAACAAGGAACACAAAAAATGGGGGTTTATAAATATCAATATAACTCAACTAGGTAAAGCCACATAAATAATTTTATTAATTTATGTTCATAATTAAGGGAGATAACACGTTACTTATTCTCCATAAGAATAACATGGAGGCTGAGTACGCAGGTTTGCTGCTACGGAAACTATCGGCCAAAAAATGTTTTTTAGTGCAAATATCAATAGACCACAACGATATGAAGCAATAAACCAAATTTCATCAGGATAAGTTGATAAATAAGCGAGATATACAATTTTTCTTATTCTCCATAAGAAACACATTGGACAACGTACTGTGTAGTATAGCACTTTCAATATCTCTGTAACCATTTGACGTAGAGCAATGATTAAAACACAAAATTGTGCGTTTCTTTAAGCTAATTCCAATGGAAAAAACTAAAATTTTACTTTTCAAATATTATATTAAAAAACTTAAAAAACTCATTTTTGGAGTACAAAACCCCCAAAATACCCCTTCGTATAGGTTGATCTGTCTGGTTTTCGAACTTAAAGTCATAAATGCTGCTTTATGCGGTGCCCCGTGCGGTACCACGTGTGGTGCCCCGTGCGGTGCCACCGTGCGGTACCACCGTGCGGTACCACGTGCGGTGCCCCGTGCGGTGCCGCCATGCGGTTCCACGTGCGGTGCCCCGTGCGGTACCACGTGCGGTGCCCCGTGCGGTACCACGTGCGGTGCCCCGTGCGGTACCACGTGCGGTGCCCCGTGCGGTGCACCCGATGACGTCACGACCCAACCTGATTTTGATACTGTGTGACCAACCTAACTTTTCCCACCTAAATTTCCCATCAAATTCCCATTGTTGTCAACCTTTTACCCCTATATTGTTGACCGTTCTAGATTCCCATAACGGATACTGTCCATTCATATTCAATTAGTGACTCCCTACTCTACGTTCATACTGTTGGTGACTCACTACTGTCCGTTTACGATTAGTTGGCGAGTCACTACTGTCCATTTACGATTTAGTTGACGCCGTCTTAACAACGACAACGATGAATCTCCGTTATTTATTTGATGTTTTCTAAGAGGTACGGTACATAAATACTATAATTTACATGTGAATCAATCACGTAGTTATTGTTTCCCGGAAAAGTTTTTTTTCATGGTTACTTCTTTGGAAGACGAAACCGAAAAATTTCCGTTTCTCCGATATTTTTGGCCTTATTATCAACCAAACTACCCCAAATAACCTTTTTCGACTCCCGTGTAGTGCGGGTTGTCTATCAGGAAAATTGAAGGCACTGTAAACTTAAAAACATGGTTAACTTAAAGAATATAAGAAATATCTATACGAAACTCAGTATGTAAAAGTATAATTAATTACATCCTAAAAGACCGCAGGTGATTTCCGTTTACCGGAAATATTTTTCAAGGTCACTACTGGAAGACAGAAATAAAAACTAATTCGTAAAAAATCGGTTTACTTATCGTCAGATTACCAATAAACTCGAGATTTGGGTTTGTTAATTTATAGTTTAACATACAACGTGTATGTAGTACGTATATTACATGTTTCCATGTTACTTTACTAAAAGACAGAAATATAAAGATATTTTTAGATTCTCGGTTTATTGGCAGGATTGACGAAACTCGATATTCTAATTCACTATTGTATAGTACAACATTTAATGTGTAATTGCCTCGTCTATCATATTTTTCAAAGCCACTTTTCTCGAAGACATAAGTTAAAGGAAATTCGTATTAACCATAATTGTCAGCGTGTTTTGACGAAACTCGGTATCCGGGTTTACTAATGTGAACAGTAATATATATAACGTTGAGGTAGTACGTCTAACGCTTGTTTCAAGGTCGGGATATTACATCAATGGAGAAAACATGCATTGTTTAGCGTACCGTACGTTTCACTGGGTTGATCTAATGATTTTTCTAAACATTCTGACCATGCCATTCGGTCGGTTAGGGTTCATTTACGCTTCAGATCGTTGACACAACGACCCTCTTTGAGTAAATGGACCTTCTTTTTTTAAATTAAATATACCGGAGGGTCATTGTATCAACGAGCTGTAGTGTAAATGGACCTCATATTAAATTAAATATTATTAAATAGGTCCGTTGTGCCAATGATTTGTAGAGTAAGTGAGCTGTCCCCATTCGGTCGTTGCTTGTTTTGAATCTTCAGTCTATTACACATGTACATGATGATGACTGTTTTAAGTGATTATTAGGACCTGTTCTGCTAATAATTGTACAATAAAATCTAATGAAATATGTGGTTTTTAAATAAGAAAGTAAAACGCACTATGATGTCCCTACTATGGTGTTGTTGTTGAGAATGTCGCAACATCAAACTCTGAATTTAAAGAGTTGACCGTGCATAGAGGCAGTATGTAAGTTAAAATACTTCGATAACGGAGTCAACCATCCATTCAAACAAAATTATGATAGCTCTAATACCTTCGGGCAGAAATTGTTACGTTTAGTAAAATAAAAAAAATAAAAACCTCTATATTACTACACTATAACATTTAACGGGATTAATATGAAGGGTGGTAATTTAATTATTATACAAATTAAATTTCAATTTACTAGTATATAGGTAACCTCAGATTAAATTCAGAATTGTTAGCCTGTATTTATACAAAACATCACAATAACAGTCCTATATATTTTGATTTTTGTTTACTTTTCAAGAGCTCGGGTGTAATAATTTTATATGTATATAACTACAGTCAGGAGCGTCAAATTAGGTGGGTGGGGGATTTTGCAATGTTGCCAGTTTGTGCAAGCTAACATTTGGGGGATTTCTCAGAAACACATGTTTACAGAACCCTTATTGGTTTTAGCGAATTTCCCCTATAGGGAAGAAGCTATTACCGTAGTCGGCATGGTAAGACCTAGGCCCGGGACCATGATAATTTTCGTTTTGAGGTCCCCAGACCCCAAAAACACCATTCGTTCGAAACTGTATATATATATATATATATATGTGTGTGTGTGTGTGTCCGTGAGCACGATAACTCTCGTAAAAATGATCCGATTTTGATGAAATTTGGTATAAATGTGTAATGCAACATTTATGACTTTAAGTTTGAAAACCAGCCAGATCGCTCTATCCGAAGGGGTATTTATTGGGGGGGTTTTGTACCCCAAAAATGGGTTTTTTGAATTTTTTACATATAATTTTGGAAAAAGTCAAATTTTAGTTTTTCCCATTGAATTCAGCTTAAAAAAACACACAATTTGGTATTTTGATCATTTCTCTACGTCAATTGGTTACCGAGATACTGAAAGTACTAAACACAGTACGTTGTCTAATGTGATTCTTATGGAGGAAAATAAAAATGTTATATATCGCTTATTTATGAACGTATACTGACGAAACTTGGTATACGGCTTCATCTGGTTGTGGACCATTGACATTTGCTCAAAAAAACAATCTTTTACCAAAGGCTCCCGTAGCAGCAAACCTGCGTACTCAGCCCCATGTTATTCTTATGGAGAGTAAGTAACGTGTTACCTCCCTTCATTATGAAAATAAATTAATGAAATTTGGTATGTGGCTTTACCTACATGAGTTATATTGATATTTGTATAAAACCCCATTTTTTGTGTTCCTTGCTTCAGCAAACCTGCATACTCAGCCGCCATGTTATTCTTATGGAGAATAATTAAAATGTCATAAATCGTTTATTTATGAATGTGTATTGATGAAACTTGGTATGTGGCTTTATGTGGTATTAAGATACATATATATGCATTGGAAATTCGCTGAGTACGCAGGTTTGCTGCTACGGGGGTATTTTTCTTTCTCAGGTGATCAGCTGGCTTGTTATATAAAACTACAACTGTAATTTCGTATCAATGATTCTGTATATTTAACATATTGATTTAGTAGCCAAAGTAACCATCAGATTGCGTAGGGGTACACCCGATGGTACACCACGGCAATGACGGCGCGTAACGCCGCTTCCGATGCCGGACCCGGTCCAGTTAAAGCAGGCTTTATGACCAATGTACCACCATCATCAACAAGTATTGTCAGATTTAATGAATCTTAATTTTTATCAGAATTGGATTGAATGGTACCCGTATTTAGTAAAACGAGTTCGCACGTAGCACGCTAACATTAGGAAGTGAATTTCCGCATTTAAAACTTTAAACAATCAAATAACGGGTTTAAACAATGGATTTGTGTCATTTTTAGGAAAATGTAAAATATTATATTTTTGGCTGTTCTGATACACCTGGTTCTATTTAAATCCAGTATTGGGTTGGCAATGTTGTGCATGATAAGCTTAGGAGGAGGTATCATCAGGATAAAAAATCGGTATTGGGGTATTAGGAGTGATGAAACTACATCAAGATATGAAAAGAGCCTTTTCCGATGTAAAATTCCCATAAGACAACGTACTGTGTTTACTCAATCTTTATTTTTTTAATAACTCAGTAAATATTGGTGCTAGAATGAAGGGGGGGGTTTAAAATGTCCGTCTCTTTAATTTAGATAACCTTATACGCATTACTTTTAAATTAGGGGCTTTTCTGACCCTTTTTGTGCCCAACAACTCAAAATTCAAAATTTAAAATCCCAAAAGATGAGGGTTAGAGTTTCCCGATTGTTTTGCCCAGTGAACTTGTCCAACTGGATATAGAAAGGAACATCCCTACCAAATTTGAAGTAAATCAGACAAAAAATGTCACCGCTAGAGTGCAAATACACATATATAGATGTCTATATATATATAGTCTATTATATATATATTTATATATATACATACAATTGTGAACGTCCCCCAAAACGTGTTAAGGGGATCAAGTTAGGAACTTCTATGGAGGTCCCGGGCTTATTTTCATCGTGCGGGTCATGTTAATAGTTCACTTTCCATAGGAAATTCACTAATAGTTAGAGCTGAATTGATTGCTGTATTAAATAATGTCCAAGGTCATTATTGTTTCCTTTCCAGACACATTAATATTACGTTACGAATTAATACATTTTTACTTTAATGCTTCTGTATTCTGTTATTCTGTTATTGTGTTTGAAGTTCGATTAAAATTATCTATCCTAAAGTACCATAATCTAATTTTCTATTGGAGGTTGTAAATAAGCAATTGATTTATTGATTTTATTTGAATTTGAACACCTCAGCAGATACTTTAGTTAAAATAGTTTTCCACCAGCAATCTCGCGAAAACCAGCTGCTTTGCGTAAAGCTTGCCATGCCGCCATACACACGGGTGAGCATTTATCCTACGCGAACAATCACACGAATGTTACCCCGCCTATGGTGGATTTTTTCCCTGACACAAAGGTCAAAGGAATCGTCGGCGTCTGGCAATGTTCGACCGTGCATGGTTGGCTGTAAACCCAAAGTATTAAGACAAATTTATAGATATTTATATTATATTATATTAATAGACCTATTGTATATTTTTTATATTATTTATTATATACAAATGTTAAAACGTTGGCAATAACACTTGTTGTTTGATAGTTTAAATCATTATTTATATCCCAGCTAATTGTCGTCTTTTAACTGGTGTTTTATCAACCACCTGAAACTGTTCACAAGATGGTCCAGATTGAATTTGGTCAGACTCCATGCAGCACCCAACAGTATAATTTACAATTGTTACACACAAACAAGGAAAAAAAAGAATCAGAGAATCACATATTAAACAAAGGATTGAATATAAAACATTTACTAGAACAATATTAGACTTGTAGTAAGTTATGATTATATACTTTGAAATTATTTAAAATAATTATCACAGTTATAAACTTCAATATTTACTTATTCTCAAAACAAAAATATAAACAAAGACAAAAACATATGACTATAAATTTAAACATATGCATGGCCAAATCACAGACGCAAAATCTGGAATCATGGGTCTCTCATCGTTGCCAGTTTGTGCCCCAAAACCCACGATTTTTGACCTAGACATATTATGCCATGACCACAATTTGGCAACAACGCAAAATCCCCCACCCGCCTTATTTGACGCTCCTGACTTTGGTGGGTTCTGTCGCGCGTTACTACACCCAAAAATTGTGCTGAAAAATCTTCGCCAATAATATTTACATTAGACTACAGCTTGCTAGTTAAATAAATAGCCAGCTGTTTAATAACTTTAATTAGTCATCTGTTAACATCATAACCAATCTTTCCTCATTAAGAATATTATGGTAACGTTGAAGTCGTTGAAGTCCAGTAGGGCGAACCCCTTATAGTTAACCTGAATAACCATGCAAAGTTGCATCGCAATCTGATGAGTGCTATAGGAGTGAATGAATGATAAACAGACAATCATTCATTTATATAGATAGACATATAATAGCATTTGCATATGAAACTTTTTAATTTATAATAATTAATACAGTAATAATTTATTTTTTGATTTATTTGGACTTTACCTATCGCTTCTAGTGTTTAAAAGAAGCGATAGGTAAAGTCCAAATAAATAAAAAAAAATTCAAATCCATCGCTATTATGAGTTTCAAAAATACAGTAGACCTAATAATAATACAACACAAAGTGCACAAAACTGTGGTTGATCTTCATATTTTATTCAGTACAAACCTCGTCTAAATCGTTACTGTCGAATTTTTAAGCAAACTGTCCAAAGTGCAACAATTTAGTGCAACAGTTTATCCCATGTTCAGTATTATTTGAGAACTTTAACTTTGTTTCTAATAGTTAGTAAAAGTACACACAACTTATGAAGGTGGGAACATTTATCTTTGACTAAAAGCAAAGATCATTTAAATCGCTTTATCAGAAGTCTTGGGAAAAATTTAAACAAATCTTAATGTGTGAATATATGAAAAGGTATAAATAAAATAACAAAAAATACAAGTAAACATATAAATCACTAAACATACAGTTTGTTTCTGATTCAAAATTAAGTAGTTTTATTTTATTTTATAACCTGTGAACTTAATAAAATACACTGTAGTATGTAAATGAAATTTGGTTTTATTCTACCCAGAGCAATATTATAGCATCCTGAATACATTGTGAACAAACTCAGAGCACAATAGCATTTCTTATGGTTTAGCTAAAATAATAAATATCATTCCTTATTTATTTTAAGAAAACAGTTAAATTCAAGAAAATGTTCTTGATATAAAACAATTATTATTGTAAACCCCGAACAAGCAAACATGTAAAGTTGAAGGTTGCGGGAAGATGCCTCGACAATGGTATTTTGCAGCGAGAATTTTCTGTCCTTTCTAAATGCCTTTAGATTCCTGAAAGCAACCCCCAGCAGACGTTTCGGTTCTGACGCTGATCCCAATCCAGTGCTATTGACATCGATGAATGAGGGTTGCCACTTAACAGGACAATAGTGAACGCTTCCAGCAGGTTCCAAACTGCGTAGTGTCCACGCTTCACCTTCCAATCACTTGTCGAAATGTCCTAGAAACTTTTCTAACTCAGAGGTGTCACTGAGAATTCTTCTGAGAGTTCCACCGCGTTTGGCGCAGTCCTTTGTTGACAACGCTTTCAATCCTTCATAGTCGGTTTGGAGTTCACAGTTAGCAGACGTATTTAGTCATTACTGTGCTATTTCATGTGTGTGATTGTTTTGTGAGTACGAGTTACTCGGAAGTTTAATTCAATATTATTATTAGTTTTTTATAAATAAAAATTGTAGTTTTCTCAATTTTTTTAATTCGTCAGTTGTTTTAGCGAATTTCCCCTATAGAGAAGAAGCTATTACCGTAGGTCTCATGGTAAGACTTAAGCCCGAGACCATGATAACTTTTTGTTTTGAGGTCCCCAGATGCCAAAAAAACTATTCGTTCAAATTTATATATATGTGTGTGTGTGTGTGTGTGTGTCCGTTAACACGATAACTCGAGTAAAAAACGTCCGATTTTGATGAAATTTGGCTCAAACGTGTAAAATGACATTCATGACTTTAAGTTCGAAATCCAGAAAAATCGGACTATGGGAAGGGGGGTTTATGGGGGTTTTAAATTTTCCAAAAATCAGTTTTTTGCATTTTTAACCCGAAAATTTGTAAAAAACTTAATTTTGGTTTAGTCCATGTTATAGAGCTTAAAAAAACAAATAATATAGTATTTTGAATTATTAACCTAGGTTAAGTGGTTGCGGAGAAAATTAAAAAAACTACTCATAAAATCTCCTATGTTAATCTTATGGGAAAAAGGTTTTTGGCTTTTCCTAAGTTAATTTTAATGTAAACTTCACATTTGCTTTTACCAATCAACTAAGCTCCACAAAACAATCATTTTGGTGTTTAAATTGTGATTCTACGTCCAAACATTGCAGAGATATTCAAAGTGCTAAACACAGTACGTTGTCCAATGTTATCCTTATGGAGAATAAATAAAATTTGATATATCCAATATTAATGAATGTATATTGATGAAACTTGGTATGTGGCGTCACGTAGTACTGGTATATTGATATTTGCAAAAAATTGATTTTTTGTTGATAATCCTCGTAGCAGCGAACCTGCGTACTCAGCCCCCATGTTATTCTTATGGAGAAAAGTAAAATGTAATGACTCCCTTAATTATGAACATAAATTAATAAAACTTGGTATGTAGCTTCACTTGATTGAGTTATATTGATAATTATATATAAACCCATTTTTTTGTTTATTGTTGCAGCAAACCTGCTTTCTCAGCCCCCATGTTATTCTTATGGAGAATAACTAGAATGTTATAAAGCGCTTATTTATGATTACATATTGATGGAACTTGGTATGTGGCTTCTCCTAGTTAAATTCTATTTATATTTGCATAAAAACCAATTGTTTGTGTTCCTTGTTTCAGCAAACCTACGTACTCATTACCAATGTTATTCTTATGGAGAATAATTAAAATCGCTTATATGTGAATATATTGTTATGAAACTTGGTATGCGGCTTTATGTGGTATTAAGACATATATTATGCATTGGAAATTCGCTAAGTACGCAGGTTTGCTGTGACGGGGGTATTTAGACATAACTTTGTACAGTCTTTTACTTATTTATTGCAAGAATGTTACAAACCACTTTCAATCAGTATCCAGTTGTAAAGTTATCTTATTTTCATTGTTTTTATGAATTTCCCAAAGCTATTATACCGTATATAGGTAACATGGTGAGACTTAGCCCAAAATCATGATGACTTTTCATTTTGGAACCCCTAGATGTCAAAAACACGATTCGTTCAAATTTGTAATATGTGTGTGTGTGTGTGTGTGTGTGTGTGTGTGTGTGTGTGTGTGTGTGTGTGTGTGTGTGTGTGTGTGTGTGTGTGCGTGCACTATTATATCATCATTTTAATTTTTTTATTAATTAATACCTATTAATTATCCTCATTAAGTTTTCATTATATTAGAAATATAAAAAAAATTTAGATCATGCAAATTTCAAGTGAGTTGAAAGGCATTACCTATCAAACCTTTAGTTCGCAGTAGTTTTCTGTAAAATGTTGAGGATGTATCATTCATTGTGTAATGAATGTCACTAAGATATTAGCATTGATTACGGAATATTGTACATTCCGTACAATGTATAATCAATGATATTAGTTTAAACGTCTTTATTGTCAATCTTCAATTGTCAAAGTGTAAGATGATTAGTTCACACGTGTTTGAGTGTGTGCTCTGTTTGTTACTGTTTTATGTGCTGATTCGAATCTTTATCAATAAAATTGTGAGTATATTTTTAAGGTACGGTTTTTGTGTAGGGATTGTATTTTGTAATAAGTGATGAATGAAGGTTGTTATTACTTTTTCCATGGTCAGTGAATATCAAGAAGCTATAAATATAAGCTTCAATAATTGAGTCGTCAGTCTTAAAGTGGAAGCAGAGCAGTTCACACGTGTTTGAGTGTGTGCTCCGTTTGTTACTGTTTTATTTGCTGATTCGAATCTTTATCAATAAAATAGTGAGTGTATTGTTAAGTTACGGTTTTTGTGTAGAGATTGTATTTTGTATTAAGTGATGAATGAAAGTTAATATCTTTTTCCATGGTCAGTGAATATCAAGAAGCTATAAATATAAGCTTCAATAATTGTGTCGTCCGTCTTAAAGTGGAAGCAGAGCAGTTCACACGTGTTTGAGTGTGTGCTCCGTTTGTTACTGTTTTATGTGCTGATTCGAATCTTTATCAATAAAATAGTGAGTGTATTGTTAAGTTACGGTTTTTGTGTTGGGATTGCATTTTTTACTAAGTGATGAATAGTTATTAGTTTTTCTATTGGTTAGTGGATATTAAGTAGCTATAAATATAAGCTTCAATAATTGTTTCGTCAGTCTTAAAGTGGAAGAAGAGCAGTTCACACGTGTTTGAGTGCGTGCTCCACTTGATATTGTTTTATAAGCTGATTCGTATCTTTATTAATAAAATTGTGAGTATTTTGTTAAGTTACGGGTTTTGTGTAGGAATTGTATTTTTATTAAGTAATAAATTAAAGTTGTTATTACATTTTCCATAGGTTAGGGGATATCATTTAGCTATAAATATAACCTTCACAAAATTTCGTCGGTTTTAAAGTGTAAACAGAGCAGTTCACACGTGTGTTTCAGTGTGTGCTCCATTTGTTATTGTTTTATGTACTAATTCGAATCTTTATTAATAAAATAGTGAGTATATTCTTAATTTACATGTTTTTACGTAGGGATTTTATCGTTTATGAAGTGATAAATGGAAGTATCCTATCGTTCATTGATTGACCTAAGTTATGTAACTATAAATACTACCCATTCATTTAATTTCCCGTCAGTCTTAGAGTGTAGGCAGAGAATTTCAGATGTGTTTGGAGTGAGCTTAAGTGAGCTTAGTTTTTTATTACTTTCTTCCATAATTGTACTCATTTTTAAGTAAATAATTAGTCTATTGATTTGTTAAATACATCGTTCATTAAGTGATGTGTGAAAGTTACTACATTGTTTATTGGGAATAGGTGTTAGATAGCTATAAATATAAGTTTGTATTTCTTTTTTCGTCAGTCGTTAATTGTAAGCAAATCAGTTTACACGTGTTTACTTATGTGCTTATTCGTTTGTTATTTTCTTAAATAATTCGAAATTATTATTATTTCAAATTAGGAGTATATATATTATTTTCATTTAGTTTGAAATATAATGATGTTGTTATTTTTTTATTTTGTATAATATTCGTTGAATAATAACTATTACCAGTGTTTTATTTTATTATTTATTTATTTTGCTTCTAATTATTTTCATATATTCAGTTTTAGTCATGGAGTTGGTATTTCGATGTCACAAGTGTAACCGAGTCTTTGGACAACGGAAAAGTTTGATTCGACACATGAAAATTGTTCATTCGAATCGTCGTTTCGATTGTTCAGTATGTGGGAAACAGTTATCCCGATCTGATGTTCTGTGACGAAATATTGCACTGAGTCGTAGAGTTTCTCCTACACAATTACCGATTCCACCTCGTTCAGATCAGATGTTTGATTCGACACATGAAAATTGTTCATTCGAATCGTCGTTTCGATTGTTCAGTATGTGGGAAACAGTTATCCCGACCTGATGTTCTGCGATGACATATTGCACTGAGTCATAGAGTTTCTCCTACACAATTACCGATTCCACCTCGTTCAGATCAGATGTTTGATTCGACACATGAAAATTGTTCATTCGAATCGTCGTTTCGATTGTTCAGTATGTGGGAAACAGTTATCCCGATCTGATGTTCTGCGATGACATATTGCACTGAGTCATAGAGTTTCTCCTACACAATTACCGATTCCACCTCGTTCAGGTCAGATGTTTGATTCGACACATGAAAATTGTTCATTCGAATCGTCGTTTCGATTGTTCAGTATGTGGGAAACAGTTATCCCGACCTGATGTTCTGCGATGACATATTGCACTGAGTCATAGAGTTTCTCCTACACAATTACCGATTCCACCTCGTTCAGATCAGATGTTTGATTCGACACATGAAAATTGTTCATTCGAATCGTCGTTTCGATTGTTCAGTATGTGGGAAACAGTTATCCCGATCTGATGTTCTGCGATGACATATTGCACTGAGTCATAGAGTTTCTCCTACACAATTACCGATTCCACCTCGTTCAGGTCAGATTTTTGATTCGACACATGAAAATTGTTCATTCGAATCGTCGTTTCGATTGTTCAGTATGTGTGAACCAGTCATCCCGACCTGATGTTCTGCGATGACATATTGCACTGAGTAATAGAGTTTCTCCTACACAATTACCGATTCCACCTCGTTCAGGTCAGATGTTTGATTCGACACATGAAAATTGTTCATTCGAATCGTCGTTTCGATTTTTCAGTATGTGGGAAACAGTTATCCCGATCTGATGTTCTGCGATGACATATTGCACGAGTCATAGAGTTTCTCCTATACAATTACCGATTCCACCTCGTTCAGGTCAGATGTTTTATTTACACTAGACAAATCGTTTATTGTATTAGTTTTTACATATATTTGTAACAGCCACTCTTAGAAATAACACATAGTACATTAATAATTATTAATTATTAACAATTATATTTTTCTTACTTTTAAAATGGAAATGTAACTCTAAATTCCTTTAAATACGTTTTTCAGCTTTATAAAATATTTATTATAAATTTATATTACTCGTTTCATGATTCAGATTAAGAGAAGTTCCGGTGTCCAATATGCCAGTATGAATTTTTTAGTCGGCGTGAGTTGAACATGCACATGCGGGTTGCACACAAAATTAACAGCCTGGCAACCAATGACGATGAGTTACCGTCGGCATCTACTGCTTCCTCGATCAATTTACAGTCTCCAACCGTTGACGACTTAAAATATTATGATAAAAGTTCCTTCCCGTCCTCCAATAAGCCAACAGGTGCGTAGAAATATTCGTTTAAGTTACAGGATAAACTATTATTTTTTTTTATTTTAATGTATCGATAATGACAGTAATTAGAAATGGAAATTTTGGCTTCAAAGCGTTGGCGTATATTCGTCTACAAGGATGAGATATATTACTGACTAACTTTTTAAATATTATTGTAGATTTAATGTATTGAATAAAGTGGTATTAAGTAAAATTTATTTTCAGCTTAATAGTTTTTGGCCGTACATACATGAAGCTAGAGTTAATGACCGTTACAGTTAATTAAAATAATTATCTCGTGGTGGTTATTATTAGTAGTAGTGAATGATTCCCGCGGGAGCCAAAAAGTACGAAGTACGAGACGAAGTACGATTCACGTGACCTGGATTAAGTTTTGGATTAAAACGCATTCAAACCTAACTTAAGCTTCGTTTACGACTGTTTTCAATAGCCGTATTGAAAAAAATAAATTTAAAAAACCCGTTTTTAAAGTTATATTTACGTTTTATTGCACAAATATTGAAGCGTCCCATTTCAGGACTAGTATGTTAAATATTGAAGCGTCCCATTTCAGGACTATTAAATATATGTATATTTTTCATATTTACGTGAAACCGCACGGGGCACAGCACGTGAAACCGCACGGGGTACCGCACGGGGCACCACACGTGGTACCGCACGGGGAACCGCAAGTGATACCGCACGGGGCACCGCACGTGATACCGCACGGGGCACCGCACGTAGTACCACACGGGGCACCGCTCGTGGCACCACACGTGGAAACGCAAAGGGCACCGCACGTGGCACCGCACGGGGCACCGCACGTGGCACTGCAAAGTGGCGTGCGATCCTCGTGCTCGCGTACCTCTGGCACCACACGACGTGCGGTGCCCGTGCTCGCGCTCAACTGTCCTTTTTACCCTACTAACAAAAGTTTGGGTTTAAAAATAATTACATGTAAAATGTTCAAAAAACAAATTGTTGGGGTACAAAACCCCCCAAAACCCTCTTTAAAATAGAGCGACCTGCCTGGTTCTTGAACTCATGAAATAGAGCCTGCCTTACACGTTTGCGCCAAATTTCATCAAGATCGGACCATTTTTACGTAAGTTATCGTGCCTATGTACACATATATACCTATATATATACCTATATATGTATATATATACATATATATGAATTTGAACTAATGGTGTTTTTGGCATCTATGGGGGCCTCAAAACGAAAAGTTATCATGGTCTCAGGCTTAAGTCTTACCATGAGATCTACGGTAATAGCTTCTTCCCTATAGGGGAAATTCGTTTAAAAGGTTCTTGTTTAAGCCCCTAATATAGTAACACTTAGAAATTATAACTTTAATTTACTGATTCAGTTCATCCACGCTTGTTTCTATAGTTTGTTGTTTGGATGTGATGCCATTCATAGTTTACTTACTACGTAATTCCGTGAATAGAATGACACCATCTTCGAAACGACAAAATTGTTTTATACGTTGAGCAGATCAATTCGTCGACCTAATATAATGCAATTACATTTATTTATTTAAAACTGATGGCAAAAATAAAGAAAATTACAAGTAATTACTTATTTTTAGCGAGTTTTAATAATGATTGGAGTAGATTAAATTGTTTAACAAAATGAGTTGCATCTCAAATTTATTTCGAAACAAACACAATGTCTCAATACGTCTAAACGAACACTGGTTATATAATTCGTATCTAAGGCCGTAATATAATATGGTAGACGTCACGACGCCAACACTTTCGCGTGTAGGCCTACTTGTACTAAAGTGGAAGGAATCCAGGAATGTTTTTTTTCCTGTTTCGAGCTCGTTTCGTTTGTATGGAGTTGCAAGTGAAAATAAAATAGCCTGGGGTCAGTAAACCTAACGGGAAGAAAAACTCGCTGTAATTAGGGTCGAGTTACACTGGGCTGAGCTGAACTAGCTTGTAGCTGTAGAACCTGTCGTGTCGAATGCCTTTGTAGGCCAGAGAAAAAAGGGTTAAAAATGAAAAAATTGCAAGCAAAAACATTTTTACTGGAAAATGTGCACTACGATCTTCTGATTCAATTATCGATATTTTACTGTGGGCCAGGGGAGCTTTCGCCGCCAAACGAACATGCCAGAAGACATGTCATGGCGATTGTACCTACGTTTTTTCTTTGAAATATGAGGTTTTATTTTATAATTTCATATTTTAAAACATTTTAAAGTATTTGCCTTCATGATATAGAGCTTAAAAAATTATAATTGATGATTTTAAACTATTTTTTATCCTGATTAGTTCTGGAGAAAGGTAAAGAAAACATCTCAATACCAAATGCAGTGCGTTGTTTATCATTGCTATTCTTGAGTTAAATTAATAAACTTTCAGATCCAAGCTAAACATGTATTTACATTGATTAATACAATTAAGTTCCCTTGGTAAGCCATTTGCAATAGATTTGTAGGGGAAAGTAGAGCTATTACCGTAGTCGGCATGGTAATACCTAGGCCCGGGACCATGATAACTTTTCGTTTTGAGGTCCCCAGATGCCAAAAACACAATCCGTTAAAAACTGTATATATATATATATATATAAGAGGAAGTATGTATATATATATATATATATATATATATATATATATATATGTATGTAGCCTATGGACTCCGAAACCGCTCGCCAGATTGTAATGAAACTTTCAGGAATTATTAAGCATTATTCAAGGATGGTTTGTGTGAAGTTTGGTGCAAATCTGTCCAAAGGGCTCCGACCCAGAGGGCATACAAGGGTGCAGTGTCAGGTTTTAGAAATTTAGTGTTTACAAAATTAACAGCTGCAATTAATTAACAGCTGTAATTAAAAAAATTCAAAGTTTTGGGCGCAGCAACGCGCGCCGGGTAACTGCTAGTATATATATATATATATATATATATATATATATATATATATATATATATATATGTCCGTGGATGTAGGCTAATAACTCTCGTAAAAAGGTTCGATTAATGAAATTTGGTACAAACATGTAAAGCAATATTTATGACTTTAGAAAACCTGCCAGATCGCTCCATCCAAAGAGATATTTTGGGGGAGTTTTTTACACCAAATATCATTGTGGTCTATTGATATTTGTACGGAAAACTATTTTTTTGCCTATAGCTCCCGCAGCAGCAAACCTCCGTACTCAGCCCCCATGTTATTCTTATGGAGAATAAGTAAATTGTTATCTCCGTTAATTATGAATAAATTAATAAAACTTGGTAAGTGGCTTTACCTAGTTGAGTTATATTTGAAAGAAAGAAAGAAATTATTTATTTCTATTCAAGTACATAACATAACATTGAATTCACTTATTACATAAATAAATAACAAATCAATAAACAACAAATGATTCAACATAGTGTCTTAACCTAACAAAACAAAGGTTTGTAATAAAATCCATTTTTTGTGTTCCTTGTTTCAGCAAACCTGCATACTCAGACGCCATGTTATTCTTATGGGGAATAATTAAAATGCCATAAATCGTTTATTTATGAATATATATTTATGAAACTTGGTATTTGGCTTTATGTGGTATTAAGATACATATATATATGCATTGGGAATTCGCGGAGTAAGCAGGTTTGCTGCTATATGGGGGTGTTTAACAATTCTCTGGAACTATTTATCAAAGAATTATGATTCAACAAAATTTATAGTTTCTTTAAGCTAAGTGTATTGAAAAATATACCTATCCTAAGTAATAAACATGAAAGCATCACATTTTTAAAAATCGGAGTTTTTGTTAGTAATTTCTAAACTGGCTCTACGCACACAATTTCCGCTTATACGTTACTTATAACACTGGCACGAATTTTAAGGCGGGTATTAATAAGTTTGTTCGTAAAGGTTTATTGAGATGGCGGTTGTGTAGCCTTTTTACTAGGACCGATTGTTTATGTAGCCCGGATTGTTAATTAATAGCCATGCAGTGACAGTGACAGCTTATTATAATAGCGGACAAATAAATTTGACAGTTGGACTGTAGCCAATAGCATGGATGTACTGTTGCCATTTTTCCACAGAAAAATATCACTCCGAATGTTATTCTGATCAGCTGGTGTGGAGTTTTGGCAATGCAGCACGTCTACTATTGGCTGATCTTGGTTGATAGCGCGGCAAACCATGCCCTCAACTGCCAATTTTTTGGCCCGCTATTATAGGATCCTGTGGCAGTCTGGCGTATGTTACCGAGCAATATATGTTCCTTACATTTCTTGCTCTATATTGATGGTATTTTCGTATTTATAACAATCAGGAATTGTTAGGACCCAACATTTTATATTATATTAACGTACTTCCAACATCAGGACCTATAACTTGTCAACAGAGATATACATAGGTCATAAAGTACAGAAATTAAATGCATTGGTATTAAATTAAATATCTCAAACAGGTGAATTAAAGTAGGCCCGAGGTTTTAAAAGGTCGTGTCTGCCAAATCACAGTAGTATTTCCTGGAGTAAAACTTATTTTGCCATCTAACTAAAAAATGTAAACGCTGCTGTCCCGTGTCCTCATCTCCGGTGTTTAACGTTTTCGTGTCACCACGAACCCCACTTTCACTGTCGACGTTGGAGTTAGGTTCGCAACGCCGCTAGCGCGTCACGGTCGGTACGGGAGTGTTAAATGACACAACGTGACACTTTGACCCGCGTGGGCTTCAGGACCACTTGATCCGAAACTCCCACTGCAGTCGCCGCCGCTGCCGCGCATGTAAGTAGCTACCATTGTGACAAAAAGAGCAATTTTCAAAACCCAGAGAACGTTGGTTTTCAAAATTCAACAGAATAGAATAAACCACGTAACACCACTAATTTGTTGAATGGCGACGAAGTTTATTTTATCCTGTTTAATTGTAACAACACATATCATGTTACTCAAAAAATAAGTTGTTATTTAAAGTTTCATATTATTTTACACTTGAATAAATTTACTTTATAGATAAATCACCTAAATGTGTTTAGTGTATTTTTTGAAATATTTCAAACATTAAAGCATAGGCTCCTAGAATTGCCCAGGCACATTGGAACGCCTGTTTTGAGGAAGTTGAACTTGTCCTGTAAGATGGGGCTTCCGGTACGTTGATTAACAATTGATAAACACCAATTGATTTATAATTTGTTTCAGTTTTGAATTGTTTGCTTATTGTTCATATTTAGCAGTGAAGGTAATCTTCAAATGGCTTAATTATAAGTTTTGATTAAGGGGGTATGGCCTACTGACAAAAACACCCTTGAGAAATAATATATTTATATGTATAAATTGTTGTAATTTTTGTGCTAGAGGTGAAACTTATGCCTCCTCCAAAGGTTTTGAAATGATGATGTAAGGGGACCATTTACCAAAAATTCAAAATTAATTAAATTTACTTGTATTCTTTGACAAAGTTTTAAATGACTAAAGGAAAAAATTTTACAAATTTTGCTCCGCACCCATTCCCCCCTTCGGGGAAATCCGCAATTAAAAATCATAACTTTTTAGTTTTCAGCACAACTCTTGTTAAACTGAATATATTTTCATACAAAAATGTTTATTGATAGCTTGCTATTAAGACCAATATCAATGACTAAGTTCTGCACCTCCTCAACAGATTTTCTGCTATCATTGATTTATGTCTCATTTGAAAGTACCAAAATACACCCAACCCGGTGAGCAAAATTGTTATCACAAATAGTAACCGATTATAAAATTCTAAATAATTCCAAATTTTCTACGTTCATCTATAATTATTTTTCTTTTGCTCACTAGAATCTCAAAAAATGTTTGGGTTATTTTGAATGAGACATAAGTTAATAAGTACCGGAAAGACTGGAGCTCGTTGATATTTGATTAGTTTTGTGGGTGAAAAATATGTCCATGCAACCTTTATGCAGTTGTTCTAGTGTCTGTTGTCAAGAAATAATGTGTTGATACTTTACCTTGTTTAAAGTGATTCTTTGACAGTTCACTGGTTACTTTATTCAGAGATGATAAAACTCTTTTGTTTTGATTGAAACTCAATAAGCCCAAAATTTTAAATATTCAATTTTTAAATGAGATTTTCAACAAAATATAAATTTTTCTTGGGTTGAGGATTTTACCAATCGTATTTTTAGGTCCAAAAGCACCTTATACCAAAGTGTTAACAAAATTGTGCCGGATTCCAAGATAAATTTTGCAAACAACCAAACAACAAACAAACAGACAGACATTGCTTGTATTAGAGCATAGAATTAATTATGGATAACATTTAACATTGAAAGGACAAGCAGGTAGAAACTTTTTTACAGGAGCCTCCCTCGTAATACAATTTTAATGTATTTTGCTCAGATCGATTTCTCTCCTTAATTAGGTAAACTTAGTTCATGCGAAATTATAAACTCCAATCATTAGTGAATTTCCTTTGGAAAGTGAACTATTAGCATGACCCGCACGGTGAAACTTAAGCCCGGGACCACCATAGAAGTTCCTAACGTGACCCCCTAAACACGTTTTGGGGGGGTCGTTCAAATATAGACATATATATATATATATATGTGTTTGCACTCTAGCGGTCACATTTTTTGTCCGATTAACTTGAAATTTGGTAGGGACGTTTCTTTCTGTAATCAGTTGGACAAGTTCGTTGCAAAACAATCGGAAAACTCCAAACCCCTTTTTTGGGGATTAATCTTTCAAATTTCGAGTTTTTGGGCCCAAAAAGGGTCAAATTTAAGCCCCATATGTAAAAGCCTCGTATGTAAAATTAATGCATGTAATAAGGTGGGAATTAGTGAGACAAAATTTTTAAGCCCTCTCTCATCATTCTAGCATAAATAATTACGGAGTTATCAAAGAAAATGTGTTTCGACCAAACGTTGTCTTATGGGGGGTTTATTCTAGAAAAGCCTGCTACTCCTTTGTTAGAGTCCTTTATGATCCCCAGCAACCTCGCGCCTACTTTCAAGCCTGACTGGACCTTCTCCTAACATTATAATGCGCAAAATTGTATTCCCAGCTTTGCAGGTAAATGAAACCAGGAGCATCAGAACAGCCAAAAGATCAATGTTTTCAGATTTCAATAAAAATTGGAATACATGTATGTTTTTACATTGATTTTGAGTTTTAAAAGTTTTTATATGGAAATTCACTTCCCTCACGTCAGCTGCTGCGTGCGAACTCGTTTCAGATTATTAACACCTAAAAACTTAAATACATAGAGTTAATACAAATCCAATTTGTAATATAAATTATTAAAATCATATTCATTTTCAATATTTAATTACATAAAATTGATTATAAAACTTCTATTCCTATACAATATAATCCGATCTTATAAATTACCTTCTTATCATAACATAGTATTATAAGTCATACATAATTATTATTAGTCCTTTCAAAAACATTTGTCAGTTTATGGAGATGAATAATAATGATCTCCAACTATGCTTGTTTTAAATAGCAAATGCTGCAATTTTAAATTATGGTTTAGTTACAAAATATCTTACTGAACAATATTTTCACTTGATGTACAGTATAAATACTTATTTGGTCCCATCCCACCACCAGCAGGTTACAGCATTCATTCATACTAGTGGCTTGAAGGGGCCATAGCCCCTAACCTTACTCCAATACTCTGCCTAATCTGATTTGAACACATGTCAGTTCGTAAATAAAATATATTTTAGTGTAAACAAAGCAGACGTTTTAATTTCCTATGCTTTTCTTATGGGAGATGTTTTACGTTATTTCTCGTTTGCTGGTAACTTTATGGAGATACTGCTATTTTTCCCGAGTCCCTGGGATCGAGACCTTTAATTTGAGCCGTCTCTCATCATTCTGCGTTTTACCAAACTTCCACAATTTTGACTTAAATATTTCGCTTACAGAATAATTATGTATAAAGATTCGCCTTAAAATATGCCATAGTTGCCTTATACAGTGATTAAATGAACACCAATTGTAGTCGTAGTTACAACGTAACATCTATTCTGAGAATTTCTCAAGCTAAATAAAAATGTAGGCTACTACTAGTATTAAAAAAATCATAACTAAAGTAGATTTATTAAATAAAAATATAATCAAATTCTAATTTTTTTTAATATTTCACTTTGAAGGGATTCCAAGACTTGTACTTAAACTGTCCAACACTTATCAATAATTTTAAAAACTCATAAACAACTTTAAAAGCGACCCTGAGCACATTTAATTACTTCTATCTAACAAAGTTACCCTCAAAGGAGATAAATAATTGACACACATGCAAGGTACTGTCGCCACGCCCTTTTCCTTCACCAGTGTTGTGGGTTTACTGTGCATGAAAAGATCTTTTGATCCAACAAAAAAGTGAGTGAGTGTTTTGTATTTCTACCTGAACTTATTCACCCATATTGTTCTTTTTTATGATATTTATCCTAACGAGCTTAAGTTTTGTGATGATAAATGACGGTGATGTTACAATAATCATATAATATCCATACTATAATGAATGTTGTGTAATTTTCATCAATCTAAATTGCTGGTTTTTGATTATTTACAGATGCTTTCATCTCATTGTTTATAATAATTCGGCTTGTAACTTTTAACTATAATTTATTACATTCCATTTTCAAGCAGAGCAAGTATCGCTAACAGCAAGATACTGTGAAAGTACAAATTAAGACTTAATCTATTAGCCTGTCCAAATATACGTTCTGAAATATTTATTTTGGGAGTTATAAAAACTGTTATTTTATCAATATTAAGTGGGATAAATGCTGTGTATATTCACAATCTATAATAACAACATAAGTAAATGGAATGACATCTCACAAAAAAATAGTTTTGACATTAGCTATATAATTGACTATATATAGTCAATAGCTATATACTATGTTAGATCACTGAAATAATATCAAGCACTAAGAAAATTAAATTTTTTTCTCTGTCTGATAAACTAAGATTTAACTGGACTGACTTTGGTTGACTCTACACCAAAATAAATAATTTTATTATTTAGGCAAATCATATAAATTTTCTTGAGAATCCTAAAATAGACAATTAAATATATTAAATCACTTAGATATTAAATCAATTAGATATAATTAAATCACTTTTGAAATATACAAATTCAATAAATTTCCTACCAAGGTATTCTAAATGGGATCTTGAATTTCAAACTATAGAACAAATTTTGACTAAACAAATAATTTCAACTTATTTTACATTTCAGAGGACGAATTAAAGACTACTTAGGAAATGAAAGTGCCATATTTGACAAAATGCTGCAGAAGATATCCTCTAAAGTTTGGCAGCAAAGTGGTTGGGTGGTACAGTATAGTAAGTACGGTAGCTATAATTTATCTTCTTATTTGAATCCTTACAAACTTTTAAAAGCTCAATATATACAAAATGTCATATTTTAATAACATTTTAGCTGTTTATAAATATATTGTTGGTCATTTTTTTGTCTTTGTCAGTTTAAATAATTGTATAGTTCTTATACAGGGTGTTAAAAAAAACTCTCAGGACTTCAGGATGTAATTATTAAAGAAAGAAAAAAGTTCATATGAAGATATGACTTAAAACGCTTACCTCTGTTTTGTCTATCTGTCTGTATGTGTTTTCTACTTAATACGGTATATCTTTTAAAAACATCAGAAGATATCATCTTCAAACTTGGTACAAATATTACATTTTGGTATAGAATATCAAGTTTCTACTACACAGTAGAAACTTGATATTACCATTGTACCATTTCAAAATTATTAGATGTAATATATGTATCAAGTTTGAAGTTGATATCTTCAGATATTTCTAAGATATACAGACAGATAGACGGAAAACTAAGCTTTAGGAAATACCTTCATATAAACTATACTGTTACTATAGTTGCCGGGAGGGGGGGGTTAATCCCCACCCACCAAATTTTTGAATTGTACTGGTTCTTATGGAAAACTACCCTACTCTCCATTCCTTCCTAGCTTCAATTTTAGAACCTGAACTTCTGACATCAGTCTATGGTAGCTTTAAACAAAGGCAAACTTACCCTCCAAAACAAATAGACAAACAATAGATACAGTTATATATTAAGGAATACAAACTTATTGACCCAATAGACTCATTTAAATCTGATGTCGAGACATGGCGCAATATTTATACATTTAAATTTAAAAACTGTTCTCAGATCTGAAAAATTAATAAAATACTAAACCCATTATCTACTAAAGCTTTCATATCTTCCAAGATATAAAGAAGAAAGGAAACTATAATAGCGGACAAATATGTTGACAGTTAGGCTGTAGCCATAGCATCATTATATCATTCAATAGGCTGTACGCTATCACTGTTGCCATTTTACCATAGAAAAATATCACTAGAATGTTATTCCGATCAGCTGGTGTGGAGTTTTGCCAATGCTACTATTGGCTGATCTCTGTTGATAGCCTGGTAAACCTCACCCTCAACTGGCAATATATTTGGCCGCGATTATAGACATGTTTGACTAGTTCAGAACTGCCTATTAGTTTTAAAGTGTACAGTACTTATTGTTGGTAAATATGCTTTTTTAACTGGTACAGTTTGTGCCACGGTGCTGACGCCTGGGAAAGGCGAGAACCAACTCAAACTTCTCATAATTAAAAGCAGACCATAACGAAAATAACAAAAACCAATATTTTAACATTAAATTATTTAATTTTGGTTTCTGTTGACAAAAGTATTCTGTAACACTAATGGTACTAAGCCATATAGAGGCGAAAAGTCATTCCAGAGCATACGCTAACCAGGCGCCAAGCACTGTGCCCCGAACTGTACCTCTTGGTATCACAATCAAAACAATGTTATTTAGAATTTACAGTTTTAGCTTAAAAATCCGAAAAATCCAAGTAAAATGGTTTATGAGTATGTCAGGTTGTTAGGGGTAAGTAAGTATTATATTTCATTTGCAGGTTACCTCTTGTTTTGGAATCATCAATGGATTTCTTGACTTGGCTGATATTGCAAACAGTGATTATCCCGAAGGTAATCTACTCAACTCATGAAGTTTTAAAAACTTGTATTTTATATATATATATATATTATAGTATAAATTGACTAAAATAGCAAACCTTTAGTTTTTAATAGAGTATACAAATAACACGTTAGGGCACTGGTATCTAGAAAAAGAAAATATAATAATTTCATATCCTAAGGAAGTAAACCTCATAGAGATTAATTAAATTGATTGTTTACATTTATAGCAATCTGAACATTTCAGGTGACCAATCACATATAAAACTTGTGATTTTGAAAATAAATTATGGTTTAAACTTGATATAGGGTCATTAACAACAGCGATAAACATAATATTTCTTTAAAATTACCAAATTAACATGAACTGAAAAAGTGCTAAAAAAGTACTAGCCACTCTCCTAGTCCAGAATAATTTTTCCACATGGCAGTTTTAGACTATTCCTCTACTTCCAATTGAAATACTTTCACTTCCAACTCATCTATTCCATTTCTGAGGTATAGGATGCAAAGACAATGACAGTATATATACATTTTTCTCTTGCCTATCTTCTGAGGTTGGGATCCATCCATCTCATCTAATGGTTAGTTCAATTATCTGCCTCGTATTATTTTTAGCAAATTTCATTAGGAATGGTGAGCTATTAGCAGGACCCCTACTGTGAGGCCTAAGCCAGGTTCCACAGTTGAAGATCCTAATGTGACCCCCTGAATAAGTTTAGGGAGTCACTAGAAAAACTGTATACAGGGTGTTAAAAAACCTTTCAAAACTTTTAGATATGATTCCTCATATGAAAAGAAAGAAAAAAGTTCATATGATGGTATGTCCTAAAACGCTTAGTTTTCCGTCCATCACTCTGTATGTTGTTTTTTTGTCAATTTGATTGATTTACTAGGTAAGTTTTATCTTAGGAACATCTGAAAATATCAACTTCAAACTTGGTACTTGTATTACATCTAATAATACCGATTTTTACATGGAATATCAAGTTTCTACTCTAAATGCGGCCTTTTTTTGTTTTACACTCTTTAAAAAACCTACCTAACCTTAGGGGCCCAAACAAATATGAATTCTGAGGAAATTCGGCAAATCTACGCATTATCCCCTTTAATTTTGTACGTAGATATTGTAAATCAGTTTCAAAAAGTTTTAATAAAACTAAGGTTTCAACTGTGTATTAATAAACAAGGTTCACTATTGGGAAATATCCGATATAGGATGCACCAAACCCTTATAATATTTGTTTATTTGCATAACAACCCAATTGCCATGAATATGGTTAAGTTTTTGTTTGTAATATTACATAAATACTAAAATTACATGTATATAAACTTATTAGAATTAATCTAAAGTTGCGAAAAAGTCCTCAATTTTATATAAACACTTTGATAAAAGTTCTTCATTTCACATTTTCTTAAATTTGTTTGAATCGTTAATTTTATTGAATTTTTCTGATAATTTATTATAAATTTTGATTGCCATATTTTCTGGGCCTTTTTGGAAAAAAAGGTGTTTTACATATTGGTGTGTCAATTAATGTTTTTGTTCTTGTATTATAGCCGTGAGTATTCATTCTCATTTGAAATTTGGATATATTATTGTGTATAAAACAGGAAATTTGTAAAATATATAATGATGCTAGAGATAAAATGTGTTCTTGAAACGAAAAGGCCAACATGAATCTGTTTTAGGAATTTTAAAAAGTGTTTGTATAGCTCTTTTTTTGTAGGGTAAATTTTGTTTTGCATTGCTGCTCGATCCCCAGAACATAAGCCCATATGAAATCCGAGATTGAACATATGCATGATACACTAATTTAGTCACATTGATTGAGCATCTTGATAGTATTTTAATTATCAGTCAATCAATCAATCAAATATCTTTATTCGTTGACTGTACAGTTGTTACAGATGAATAGTGTCTTTGTCATAGTGAATAGTGTTTCTGAATATTCCACTGCTAATCCTCAGTGGAATATTCCGCAAAAATTATCATGAATATTCCACTGCTAATTTTTGTACACAGGTCTTCTATATGAAGGGTCCATGATAAATTGCTTGATCGTGTAAGTCCAAGAAACTTCGTAGTGATACTAGATTAAATGACAGTTTCATCTAGCATTAGATATTAATTTGTAATTTTTTATGGATTCTTATTAAATGTCATGAATTTTGTTTTTGTATTATTAATTTTTAATTATTGTCATTAAACCGACTAAAGATGTTAGAAATTTGAATATAATTAGATATTTCTAATTCCGAACTATTGAAATTTGAATTATAAAACGTTGTACCATCAGTGAATAATATTATATCACATTCATTTGCATTTAAAATCTCAAATTATTAGCCAAAAATTACAACCCATTTGCTTTCTTAATATTATCCTCTTCCAGGGTGAAATACGGTATAACCATCAAGTTTTAATCTTATCTGGAAAAATATGGATAAAACCACGTATGAATATTTATGTTTAGACTATTTAGGACTATTTAGATATGTATCCACCATGATATATACATGTGCAGCGTTACTATTTTGTAAAAATATGTTTTTTGAAAATAATGTTATGTATTTGTTTACAGTTGCAGCCGACTTAGTGAAACTGAAAACAATATTTTGTTTGCTGGATGCAATGTTTAGTATTTTTCTGCTAATGGGGCTTTATCTGGTAAGAGTAAAATTACTTATAATCAGATTAAGTTTGTATGTAGGCTATTTTTAATATTTTAAAATGCATCAGTATACATGATTAAGTAAAATTTTAATTGTCCAGAATCAAAATATTATTCATGAAAGAAAGAAAAAAAGTTATGGAAAGCTATATTTTCATTTTACGTTTCACAAAAAACCCCAGAAATTCAAGTATAAGAGGAAAAGTTGAATCAGCGATTCACACAAGTTTATTTAAATATAGAGACAAACAAAACAAGAGATAAAATAAAATAAAGATAAGAGACAATATAAAACAAAAACACTCACGTAAAAGACACGTTAAGGGGCTTCACCTACAGAATACATCTTCAACCTTTGTGACAGTCTCCACTATAGAGGTGATATCCTCAAACTCTGACAAAAGGCATTGACTTTCTTAAAGAGAAAGTTTTGAACCCTGAGCAACCCCTTGCTTCCTTGCTGCTAATAATACATCTTTCAGTGAAAACTGTCAATTGATTATTCTTGTTACTCAGGGGGGAACTGAGTAGTAACATTCAAGAGTAACAATCATGGGTGATTGTCTCAGTGTGGCTGAGAGTTACAGATAAAAATATTTATAAAAATGTGTCCCCAGCCATGCTGTTCTAGAATAAAAAATTGCATACAGGTTAAAAAATACAATGTATACTTAATCATTCACTATTTTTGTTCAGTATGTTCAGAAAGAATTCAAAAGTACTATACTAAAATTACTTATACAGTACTATTATTTGTTGTTGTCACTATATAAACTATTCATCTTTCCCACAGTTATTTTTCATGTTTTATTTGTATTTTTACTTTCTCCCTCTAACTATAAATAGAAAGTCTTGTACAGTTCGGGTCACAGTGCTAGGCATCTGGTTAGCGTATGCTCTGGAATGACTTTTTGCTTCTATTTGGATTAGTACCGTTAGTGTTACAGTCTACTTTTGTCAACAGAAAGCAAAAATCACTTATAATTTTAAAACATTTGTTTTGGTTGTTTTTCGCCTTTCCGAGGTGCCAAGCACGTGAACCGAGCTGGAGCACTGTTTTTGTTTATTCTGCATATTGTATAAAGTATATTGTGGCATTGTTTTTGTTCAATTTTTTTAATTTGGGAGGCAATATTCCTTTTGATACTCCCTGAACCCAAAAAAGTTGTTTTTCGCAGTGATGTCTCTCTGCCTCTCTGGATGTGTACAGACACATAATAACCTCAAAAATAGACCGATTTTGATGAAATTTGGTTTGCCGGCACTAATCCATATTTTAGAACCCTTTTTTTATTCCTGATTTTGATTGGTCATTATCCCCAAAAACTGTTAAAAACATTGAAGATCAAATTTCTCAAGAACAACTAACAATTTTTGGTTAACATTTATTTGTTTATAGTGTTTTAAAGTCCTAGAAAAATAATAGAATCCGCATTTCTAGGAAAATGTTTGGATCTGAATTTAAAGAACCTAATAGATTCTAAAATTAAGTTCTGTTTTTTTTTCACAAAACTGGTAAATTTAATTTACTTATAACCGTTAAAATGAACTAACAAATTTTGTAGTATCTGAAATTATTATTCTACAACTAGTTAATTATTACGGAGAAAATTGAAATTTTTACCAAGCATTAAACACAGTATGTGGCCTAATGTTATTCTTACGAAGAACAAATAATAAATTCTCATTCCTCTTATTTGACAATCAATATCATAGTAATTTAGTAAATGGGTTAAGTTAACATTTAAAGAATACTGTGTATAGCAAATGACTCTATCCATATAATGTATTCAATAAATACAATTTTGTTACTAAAAAATGTTCTGTATATCCTACCATACTTTATATTCAATTAAATTTATTTATTTATTTACAAAAGAGGGGGAAATTATTTGTCAGTTTTCTGCTACACTGTTTATTTACAAAACTAATTATAATAAAAAGGAGTGAATATATGTATAAATTTGTTTTGTCTAACTGTTGTTTGACATATACTTAACTAATCATATTCTTTCTAAGTAGCAGATTTTAAAAATCCAATGATTTAGCATGTTTTTTAGTCGGGTGTTGAATACATTTCTAGATTATAATTCATAATTTGTTTGTATCAGAGTAAACCAAAGAAATGTTGTTAATGTGTGTTTTTACTGCAGGAAAGGCCAAATTACTATCTGGCATGGATTGTGGCAAAATCCATTCTGCTCCTATGTCAAATACCACTTTACATTCTCATGGCCTACTTTGACAAACTGGCTGATGAGTTAGGAATATTCTTGTTCTGTATGGGTAAGTCTAACCTATTCTACCAAAAACTCACTATTAACCTATTCATTGCTATAACAGGTCATTGGAGTATATTAATTCCACGTACGTTTTAATGATTTGTCCTCACTTTATGAAGTAGATCAAAGTAATTTGAGTTTCAACATTTTTATGAAATTTTCACAATCTACAGTACCTACAAGAATTCACTCTGTGGTCAACATTATTTAAAAGAATTAGAGCACATCAAACAGAAAACATCAACATCAATTCTAAAAATTATTAGACTTGTAAGCAGTATGAAAAAGTTCCAGAATATGATTCAATGAATAACATTGACTGTTTTGCATACTGTGATACACACTGAACACGTGATCATAAACTGAAAAACGATGGAATCTTATGGTAAACGGGTACTTACAAACCATGGGTAACAATAATATTCACATCACTTCATTGGCAAAAATTAGTGTTTTACTGTTAAAAATCAGGTTGAGAGAGAAAACTGATATAAAATAAAAGATTCTAGATTCATTGTTTGGTCATTGAACAAGTTAAAGTAATTTGTAAAACCTAAATCTGAAAAATTATTTACAGTTCACTGTTGCCAGTTCACAGTAATATCTTTGTGAAATACATAAAGTTTTGTGTTCCAACATCTACAGTTTGTTTGTAACTCCTTGTCATAGGTCTCACTTCTTTCAGGTCTTGACATTTATGGGGTGCTGGTTGTTCACGGTTACTTTATGGAAGTAACTAGTAGTGGCGAAAAAATTGAAAACGAAGAAGCCTGACTTATGAATGACAGAAAAACACAATGCCAAAGACGTCAAGGCCAAATAGTTTATTTAAGCTAAGTTGTTCAGTACAAATTTGTTTATGTTTGCTTTAATAAAAATAAAAATAGACATTTGTAAAGGGTAATTCATTATTTATTTCCTTATTTTTACTGCACCAAGCTACTAAATAATAAAAATTATTATATAATAAAGCTTTGCTTTAATAAAAATAAAAATAGACATATTTGTAAAGGGTAATTCATTATTTATTTCCTTATTTTTACTGCACCAAGCTACTAAAATGTTTCTTTGTAATAAAAAAAAGCTAAAAGAATCTACTTTAAAAAAATACCATTGACATCCTAGCTCAACCTTAAATCTGGTCTATACCAGTTTTGAGGCTGACACTATGAGTACAGTAAATGAAGTTGTCATTTACATATGGTAAGTCTTTTGGCTGTCCATTATGACAAACTTCCCTTTCACCTTTAGTCCCTCCATTTGCAGCTGGGGACAGAAACTCCGGGTTTGGTCCCCAACCTGAGAATGTATGGTCTCTGGCTGTATATGGATACCCTGGCAGTTGAGTTGACCAGTTAGAGGGCAGAATACAGGCCCCTGTTTGAGCCTCAACACAGTTGACAGAGGAGTATGGGACTTGGCCCTCTGAAGGGTCAATTTGGCTGCCGTCCCATCCCACTCTTCCCTTTCTTGCTATATCTCATCCTTCTGGTAACCTGTGCAAAATTCCCGCTTGTGGAAGACGTGCCCAGCAGCTATGCTGGGGTTTCCTAATCCAGTAACAATGAATGAAACTACCATACCACTAAATGATACCATTGACCACTGCTTGATTTACTGAAGGAAAAAATATCCTGAATGATTAAATCAAATTCTTTATTTACATATTCATTTGTAAACAAAAATAAAACGTTTGATACAAATAACATGTATTGTCAAAAATTTACCGTATACTAACTTAACACTAAACTAACATCAAAATAGAAATTGTAGAATGGTTCATTTGCAAATAAACTGGATTAACATAATACGTGGCCAGCTTTAGATATTCCCTAGTAGATTAGAAAGCGTCTTCTAAAAATGTTTTGAGCTGACGCTTGGATTTACCTATTGTGTGGCTCTCCTTAATTTTCTGGGGTAAATTATTAAAAACTTTACTCCTGTGTAGTAAGCCCCTTTCTCAAACTTTGCTGTCCTGTGGAGTAAAACAGTGAATGTTCTCCTCTAGTATCTCTATGAGATTCCCTATGTTTAGATAGCAAATGGAGGTTATTGAAAGTCATTATTAGTACGGAATAAATGTAAATAGAGGGTGTGGAAAGTATTTCATGTTGCAAGAAGGTTTCCCTATATGGATGTGACCAACTCAAACCAAAAATCCTTCATATATTATTTTTCTGAGACTAAATATTTTGTCCATGGATGAAGAAGCTCCCCAAAATGCTATCCCGTAACGTACCAGGCTTTCATAGTAACCTCAGTAGACATCAAGCAGGACTTCCAGACTACAGGTGTCTTTCAAAAGGTTTATGGCATATGCTGCTGAGCTTAATTTTTTTAACAACTGCTGAGAATGACTTGTCCATGATAATGTTTCATCGATGGTAAACCCTAGAAATTTAGTGTCAGGACAGATTGAAATGTTAGAATTGAAAGTCGACGGGATTTCGTTACCTATCCTGTCTAAACCAGAAGGAAATGCGGAAATTTATCACACTGGTCTTAGTGGAGTTAAGCAGAAGACCATTTGCTTTGAACCATGAGCAGCATTATTCTATTGTGGTTGCCAGATTTAAAAGGACGGAATGATGGGTTTCTCCCTTAACAAGACTGATACATCATCAGCGTACATAACTAGTTTTGACTGTACATTATTACACTTTAAATCGTTAATGTACAGTAGAAACAGAATCGGCGACAGAATACACTCCTGGGGGACTCCTACTTTGGTATCAAGCCATGACGAAAATTATGATGAACCTTGAGTTTGCGAAATGTTAACTATTTGTTTTCGGCCCTCAAGAAATGACTTAATCCAACCAAATGCAACCCCACGGATCCCATAATGACTGAGTTTGTCTAATAGAAGAGAATGGTTGACACAGTCAAAGGCCTTGGATAGATCGCAGAAAACTCCCACCATCTTCTGCGATCCATCCAACGCCTCAAAGACTGATTTAGTAAAATCAGATAGTGGACTTTCCCTGCCGAACCGTCTAATATATTCCACTTATTAAGAAAAGCTATGAGTCGGTGGAGGAATAATTTTTCAAAAACCTTGGATAGTACTGAAACTAAAGATATTGGTCGATAGTTTTTAAACTGAAGACGGTCATCTTTTTTGTAAAGGGGCTTAACTATGGCGTATTTGAGTTTTTCAGGGAAGCAACCCGACAGGAAAGACAAGTTGTTCAAACAGGTCAGAGAATATGAAATCTCAGAGCAACAAGACTTCAATAGGTCAGAGGATAGTTCATTCCATCCAGAAGATCTTTTGGCTTTAAGTGACATGATCGTTTTTTGAACTTCATCTTTATTCATTGACGCTGTGACAACAGGTTTGGAGTGAAACAGTTTGTCTAATGCAATTTGGGGGGAAGGTGACGGTGCTGAGGCAATGGGCTCATTCAGAAAGAATTTATTGAAAGTGTCTTCAATTTCATATCTATTTGAAGACTTACGTCCGTTTATTAACATTTCTTCAATTACATGTTTTACCGGCTTCCTACCACATTCATTTTTCACAATATCCCTTGTGATCTTTGCTTTATTTTCAGCCTTAGCTACTCTACGATTATTGCACTTTTTATGCTTTTATTACCTGCTTTAGGATCTTCTTGTATGTTTTTAAATAAATAGAGTCAATATCTATAGAATGTTTTAGATCTCTGCTTGGTTCTCGTTTTTTGGCCATCGACACTCTTATTCCCTTTGATTAGATACCTAATTATTTAAATTTAATTTAATTTATGTAAATGTATCAACATTTTAAAATTTTTATAAATATTTTTTGGTAGTAATTACCAGTAGAACAATTAGAATGGACGAGGGTTTGTGACGTACCTTTCAAAACATTATTTTCTGCGTCTGGCTTAAATACACAAGAAAATAATAAATGACACTTGGGATTTGGGCGGGAGAGAGGCCCAGTGAATGAGTTACAAATTGTTTATTACATGAGGGAGAAAAGAAAGACTGTTATTTATTATTTTTGTAAGCTAAAATAACAAGTCTTTAACCCATTGGAGTAGACATACGAGCTGGTCTCATTCCTTACTTGTAATTTTATTAACCTGTGAATTGGAGAATAAAATTGGTGTTTTTAAATGGATTAATGGTGTATTTTAATTAAAATATTGTTTTTTTTCAGTTTAGAAAGTCGCATTGGCACACACACAGTAGACATAAGTAAAAATTAGCAAAATCAGTGTTGACCATGTGCAAGTCTCAAAGAATTAACCGATCCCGTCAACTTCCAAGCAAGCCTGCCACCGTTTATTTTACTTGGGCCCTCCCACCAACGTTGCCACAGACCGGTTAACTCATTGAGAGTTGCACAACTGGTCAGTTTTGGTCGTGTGCGGGAATCGAACCCACGAACATCGTATCACCACCTGGCCAAGGTGTTTCCACGACGTAGCCAACTCAGCTAACACGACCAAAGGCCTGGCGGCGATATTAAGGTTTTTTACTCAGTCCGCGCCCCTAGCGGATAGAACCGTAGACGCCCGCGGTCATTAGTTACATATTTTGCTACTAGAGCGCAGCACCAATCAATTCCCGTTATAGGCTACTGCAAATAGAATAAAATTACTACCTCAATGGGTTAAAGCTGAATAAATTTGCAAATCAAGAGTTTGACACATGTTTGAACTTCTATAACATATCTTGTTTGTACATTCTACCATCAGGGGTTATAAACGTAAAGTTAGATTTCCAAACACTTAACTATGTAAGTCTGCTGTTACTAGTAATAATAGTATTTAATTTATTTTACTACAGTTTAGAGGTTTTAATAAACCTCTTTTTTGTCAACTCAATTATAGTCTAAGGAAAAAAGATGATTTTCAATTTAAACCTTTAAATATTTACCTATTTAATTCAGGCCCCAAACATAGGTAAAATTTGTGTAAAAGAACTTCAAGTTGGGCTTAACTCGCACAGGTTACATTTGAACACATTGAGACAGTGTGGGGTCCAGACACAATTTGCCTTTTGAACAGGTTTTTTTCAATAAACTAGGGGTGTGCGAGTGTTCGAGCTTCGAGCTTTTTTGAGCCGAATATTGCAGTATTCGGCTCGGCTCGAGATTTGCAAAAATGCTCAAGGTTCGAGCCGAATATTTAAAACGCCAACTAATGAAAAGAGTCGTTTACTAAAGTTAATTTAAAGCAAAAACTTTCCAGAATCAATGATAGAATTCTCGTAGTTTGCATCATTAGAGCTCCATATCAAATATAATTCCGCAATGCTAATGCTTTCGGTCCTTCATTTAAACAAATAAAAAATATTAAAGTACTGTAATATTTTAAACTGTCGACTTGATCAACCAATTCAATGGATCTACTTTCTCGATCACATCCAAGTGGACATGTAAACAATTCTGTTTGCAGTACAGTGTTGCCGTTGCCCAGTTGAGCTGTGCAATATTTCACAGTGTTAATAATAATCAATACAACAATCGTACAAATCCAGAAAAAGTGCTCCCGCAAAAAACTAAAATCAACGAAAACTAGGGGTATGCGAGTACTCAAAATTTAGAGTTTTCGGCCAAGTATTTTAATACTCAAACTAAACTCAAAGTTTTGAAAAAAAAAACTAGAAAATTCGAGCGAGTATTTCCCTCTGATTTTCGGACGATTGCTAACGATTGCACAACGAATAACAGCCGCAAAAGGCGATCGTATCACGTAAAATCGGCCGCAAAGGACGATCGGACCGTGAAATTTCGGCCGTAACTAACGATTTCATCATCTAATATTGATTATAAGAGATGTCTGGACCAGGTGATATTGGCCAAATCACAACCGGACCGTGTTTTATCGGCTGGAAACGTATGACAAACCGCGTTTTGTTTGTTAAGACCTAATCCAGTTTAATTTTACTGGCCAAAACTTTGTATTGTTACTCATTTATTAGTTAGAAACCATGTTTAGATTATCAAATCTGGAGTGGTATCTAAATCCCATTACACCATTTGAAACTACCAACTGACGGCAAATACTCGCTCGAAAATACTCAAAACACGAAAATAATTGTCACTACTCGACTCGATTCAAAAAATCACTACTCGCACACCCCTAATGAAAACACATTTTTAACTGTTGCAGCAGTACAGTCTTTACTACAACTTACAATTGCGTACATTAAACAATAATATTTTCCTGGAGTATGAAATTAGGTCTGGCAACACTGTTGCCATGTACACTTTGTGAACTGCCTTAAGACGTTAAGTGAAGATGGTTATAATATAATAATTATTTGGCCTGACCAATACGTGGGGACCAGGGACAAGGTTGTATAATGGTGATGAACACCATTATAATGACGGCGTTTTGGTGTGCAGCCGAAATAGTAATTTCCAAAAATTGTAATGTTAAAAAATTGTCAATTGACGGTAAGAATCTAAAGTACTTAAAGAGATAAAGCAAATAGAAGAACAACTGTAATTATACTGTAGTTGTTAAAAGTTAACAATTATTGTCTCATCCTTGTTGTAAAAATTTACGATTCAAAATCACTAATTGTGAGGTTCGCAGGTGTAAGGATTTCATAAAAAGTCTAAATAGTTACATCACCATGTTATAATACCGGTAGTCATATTATTTACAAAGTTATACTTGATTATATTCTATGTACGCCTAAACAAGAGCAAGACACGATCAAGATGGCGCAGCGTTTTGTTTCGCTACAGCTGTGCGATTAAAATCATATTGATAAAGCGGCGGGATTGTTTGAATTCGTAAATAAACGACAGTAGAAAGCATTTCATTTTTCAATTGTAGGCTATCACATTGATAAATCAGTGATGTAATAAGAATGCTTTGACGACCCCTCTTCCACCAGGAACTTCTGCTTCTCAAACCTTCTGTTTCAGAAGCATATATTATAGGTTAGGATATTACGTAATAGGTTAAATACAACATAATAAGCTAGGCCTACAATTATTCCTAGGATAAATTATTTCTGTAAGTACAATAAGATAAGTACCAGTGGCGCAGGTACAGGGGGGGATCAGGGGATATATCCCCCCCTTGTAACTTGGAAAAATTACAATTTATATCCTCTTGAAATCAAGCTTATGCCTTTTGATTAAAAATAAATGCTGTAACTGAAAATCAAAAAAATATGTGTGCAATATCTAAAAAATATCGTATTTATATATTAAGAATACTGTTCGCGTACAATAAATAGTACCAGATGAACCGTACCGGCACACAGCACACACGGTATTTGCGTGCCACAAGTGGGACGTGAGTCACCGAACAGTCTACCCTCACCCCCTAGCAGCCAGTTTGTCAACTAGCGCACCTGACCTTGACGTCTAGACGGTCTTAGTGATGTGCTTAACTTACGGTTGCCATATTAGATATGTAATTAAAATAACTGCAGGGAGCCATAAATCTTCATACTGATTTTCTTTGTTCTATAACCGCAAATATATGTAAAAGTCAACGATATTTCCTGACGAAATAAAGCCAAAGAGTAACAAATAGTAAAGGTTAGAGTGAACATGAAAGTAAGGGTTTAGCTTATTTGGCAATCGTTGCATGACGATGAAGTTGCAAACGTAAATAAATTTTCGTTCACACATAAAATTTAAAAAAAGGCTGATTACTTTGTATTGATGGTTTACGTCTTGGATTTGTAGGCCTATCAATAATTATGAGTGCAAGGGACACGTCATTGATATCTTCAATTTTGTATACCGGTATCCGCGCTGGTTACGAACACAGTTTTTTGTTTTGTATTCCCTATGAGATCCCTTGACAATCTCTATGATCCCTATGAGATCCTGCAGTTATTTATCTATGCCACTGGTAAAGTACAATGATAGTTTAGTTACATGGAGAGTACATCTTGACATATAGACTGTTTATTATGACTGTTGATAAAAACGGTAATAACTACATTAGTTAACCTGTGGGCTTTTCAGTCTAGTCTAAAATTTGTAGTTATGTTATTTTTCCTATGTACCTACTTTATAATGAAAGAAAGCTGTTAATTACTATCAACAAGTGATCTCAATAAATTTTCCTTATCAGTTCTTATTTTGTTATTTTCGCACTGTAGGCCTTTATTTATTGAAAGGAGGCCTAACGAATATAGAAGAAGTGAATGAAAGATGACAAATATTGAAAGTTTAAAATTATTTGTACAAAAATTTGGCTCAAGTCAGAAAATTACTAACCTTACCGTATATTGCATACCCCTAAAGAAAATCCCCATTAAAAAAGCTCAGCTCGAGAAATCTTGAAACTCGAGAACTTAGAAAAAAAGCTCGGCTCGGCCCTACAATAAACCAACCTATAAGTTCACTAATCAAGGGCCAAAGGTCAACTAAAAAACTATCAAAACCAAATTTGTTTTAGAAAATTTAATTAGAAATTTTTAACATAAATACTGTTATTTTACAATTAAGTGAATAAGAAACTGCAGCAAGGATATCTCACAGGGCACTTGTTTCAAATGCTAAGTTAAAAATTAAAGGAAAGCGAAGAAACTAAAAGGTAGTGAAGCAGTTAGTAGTGTGCAGTGAGTGATTAGTCCTCATCGTTCTGTGGCCGGCCCTGCGGGGCTTTGGGGCCTCCTGCACGCTTTGCCATGATTATCTGGTCCACCTGGAAATGAAACATACATTGATACAAATGATAAAATTGGAGATCTAGTGATAACAATCAACTCAATTTAGTACTTGTACATAGGCAGGGCTTGTCCTAAAAATAGTTTACAATGTTATATTTTAAGGCAGGTTAAAATGATTCAATAAAGATATGATATCAGTAATTAGTTTTTAATTAAAGAATTGGACTATATAAGTAATTATATCATTCTTCTCAATTACTAACCCGTTGACAATCAAGCTTGTAAATGGAGTGGTTGGATCTGTGTTTTTGTGATTTTTTAATTAATTTGAATGCCTCAATATTAAACATTGTAAAAACAAGCTTCCAGTGAACAGACACACAATACGGATAAGTAACAAGAACCAAAACATTTGAGCATCTATGCAAATCACAAATAATTCATCCATCCCCATCAGATTGGACTTGACCCGACCACTGTTGGCTCAAGGTCTGCCCTTCAACTTTGTCACAGACAGGTGAACTCTCCACGAGTTGTACATAAATACCTCTAACTAAGTCGGGGTTCAAATCATCAATCCAAGTAATACTATGAGGATAGTACCTTAGACAGCTGGGACCAGGGGCTATTTACAGTCTATGTGCTGGACCAGTTAGTTCCATTTTTATCTACCAGATTGCACCATATGTTAGGCACAGGCTGCAGTGTGGTGTACCTAACTAATAATGTTTTTAGATACCTAAATACAAAGTTTATATTATCGGCTCTTTGCAGTGAAGCGTTATATTAGAATCAGCTGTTTAACTTAACCCTTTGCACTCCGGCCAAAAGTTTTTGGTCATCACGGAAAACTCTGGCTACTTTACGGATAGTACTCGCCAAAAACTCTGGACCCTTTTAATAAATTTTGCAAGGGTTTAGAAAATTTGTTGTAACTTTTTTGTTTTACCGGATAAAGCTTTACTTTTTGTTTAGTTTTATTCGTTATAAGGCTATACATTATAATAAAATATGTTAGCCAACAAATCTGACAAAAATAATTATTTATTTTTATTCATGCTCAAAAATATTTTAAAAGTTGACTTTGAAATCTTATAGCTAAAGATATTAATATTTTCAGATTCCCCATTTAGTCATAAATGTGCACACCAAATTTTATGCACTTATCTCGAAAAACAAGCAAGTAAAAGTAAAATTGTATTACGCTCATTTACAAGCGGTTGTCCAAATTTTAGCTTTATTATAACACAATCCCCCGTTGCAGCAAACCCGCATACTCAGCGAATTTCAATTCATACTTTGCTAAGTCATGAAGCTACTTAACAACTTTCATCAAAGCATATTCATAAATAAGCGAGATATGACATTTTATTTATTCTCATTCTCCATATGAAAAACATTAGGACTGAGTATGCAGGTTTGCTGCATCAGGGACCACAAAAATCTTTTTTTATGAAAATACCAATGAATTACCACTAGATAAAGCAACATACCAAGTTTTACCAATTTATGTTTGTAAACAAGCAAGATATCACATGTTTCTTATTCTCCATAAGAATAACATTATAGCTGCTGAGGACACAGGTTTGCTGCCACGGGGACCACAAAAATGGGTCTTGTATGCAAATATCAGTAAACCCCAACCATATGAAGCCACTTACCAAGTTTCATTAATATATGTTCACTATAAGCGAGATATTAAATTTTACTTATTCTCCATAAGATTAACATTGGACAACGTACTGTGTTTAGCACTTTCAATATCTAGGTAACCAGTAGAGCGATGATCAAAATGCCAAATTGTTTGTTTTTTTAAGCTAAATCCAATAGTGAAAACTCAAGTTTGGCTTTAAAAATAATTATACCGTATGTAAAAAGTTCAAAATACCCATTTTTTGGGTACAAACCCCCCTTATAAGGGTGTGATCTGTCTGGTTTTCGAACTCATGAAAACAGATGCTGCCTTACTCGTTTATACCAAATTTCATCAAGATCGAACCATTTTTACAAAATTTATCGTGCCCACGGGCACATATATCTATATGTATCTAATATATTAGGGATGAGTCGATTCTCGATACCACCGATTCTTGGACATTGGTATCGGTATCGAGATTCATTGGTTTAATGTCGATAACGATACCATCGATACCCCCGCCGTTCACCCGCGCTACAAAAGGCACGGGGAGTGTTTGGGTCACCGGAAAACAAATCTAACCTTGGAGATAAGGAAGGAAGAGGGATGGGAGGGGAGGGGTGGGGTCCGGTTGGAAGCAATAAATCCAGCTGACCAACATTATTTCTTTGAGTCTTACAACCAAGTATTTCCCCATTATGAATTTATAATAAATAGTTGTTGTTTTTCTATATCACTATAGGACACTAGTGAAATTAACTCTAAATTATGTAAATATTAACAAATTTTATTAAAAATTAATTACAAAATACTACTAAATAATTTTAAATAGTAACAGAAATTTGTGATGGTACTGAAAAATCGAAGGTATCAATGGTATCGGTATCGAGAATCGAGACTCGATTTTTCTGGTATCGGTATCGAGAATCGATATATGTTGGTATCGACTCATCCCTAATATATATATATATATATATATATATATATATGAATTTGAACGAATGGTGTTTTTGGCATCTGGCGGCCTAAAAACTTAAAGTTATCATGGTCCCGGGCCTAGGTCTTACCATGCCGACTACAGTAATAGCTTCTTCCCTATAGGGGAAATTCGCTAAAATAACCTACAACTTAAAATAACAACAAATATGTCGGTGTAAACAACAAACATCTGACTCTCACAGACACCAAAACATATGGTGGGCTTAACATCAACAAAACTACGGACTACAGACACACATATATGTATACATATTGTATATACATATATATATATATATATATAAAGTTTCGAACGAATGGTGTTTTTGGGGTCTGGGGACCTCAAAACGAAAAGTTATCATGGTCCGGGCCTAGTTCTTACTATGCCGACTACGGTAATAGCTTCTTCCCTATAGGGGAAATTCACTAAAATAACCTACAACTTAAAATAACAACAAAATATGTCAGTGTAAACAACAAACATCTGATTCTCACAGACACCAACACATATGGTGGGTATAACATCAACAAAACTACTCATCACACAAAAAAAACAGAATAGAGTAAATCAATACTGACTACATAGTGATACTCCACAACTATCTGGCTTCCCTCTATTGCAAAGGTAACGCATTTGGATATTTTATAAAGTCAGTAAGATTGGTTTCGCGTACATCTGAAAAATCGGACGTCAGAATCTTTCGCTCATTTTGCGAAAGGCCAATATATCGGACCGTGGAGTTTTTGGCCGAAACAGCGACGGCTGATATATCGGACGTCGGAGTGCAAAGGGTTAAAAAAAATTATAAAAAATAACAAAACAACACACATTGGACCACTGGTTCAAGTTTAGGGTTTAAAGGGTTAATTTGTGACATTTGGAGGGGTTGTGTCAATAACTAATGTTTTTCCTCCAATTTTCGAACTGAGACCTTTCATTCTAAAGAAAAAGGTTTCTGAGGGTTCAGACATGATTTTCTCAAAAGGTTTCTGGAACGGTTTGGCTTTATACATAGATTACAAAAATGTACAACTATGCAAGATTTGAATTGGTAGCTGAAAAATGGAAACAACAACTATATTAATGCAGAACCCAAATATTCTGGCTGGATTTAATGGGTGTGTCTATGGCAGTAAGTAGCCTTTTGTTTTCAAAGAATCAACAAGCTTTTAAGGGAAAGTGAGTCAAACCCACACTACAAACCTTGTACATATCATAGGATTTACAACCCATGATGATCCCTTGTAACAAACTTCAAAATGCAAGCCAAAAGCTTAAATAAAACCAAAAGTTATCTAACCTTGAGGATGGTGCAGGCAGCATTGGTGGCGAACTTGAGGCCCCACAGCACTGACAAGTAAAGGTCAAAAATCTCTGCCGCCGCAGCATCTAGGATAGCTCCACTGTCATCCTGGGGAATTCGGATAGAAAGTTAGATTACATAGGTCAGAGTAACCTATTTTTCATAAGTAATATCAATGTTGTTTCTACTAAGTCACTGAAATGTATTGAACATGTTAGTGAAAATATCAAAAATATAAGACATATCCTATACTCTAATATGAGTAAGGTTTGCTTGCTTGCTTGCTTGCGACACGGATCTCAAAAACGGCTCCAACGATTTCCTTCAAATTTTTGAAATAACTAATTTCTGGAATAAAAATAAGTTCAAGACAGGCCTCATCCCCAGGAAAAATCAAATAATGTAAAAAAACTAAAATGAAAATTTAAAAAATTAACATTGGGCTTATGGAGTTTCAAATCAAAACAAAAGAATTGTAACAGCTGTTCATAATCAACCAGGGAACTGTCAAAGTAATACTCATGTTGTATATGATTATTACCATGTGGTTTCCTGAGAGCAGAGATTAAAAGATTTTAGTTAATATTACATAGAGTATTAAAATAAATCAAAGTGACATTGAGCTATAAATAAAAACTGGAGTGACCTTAACAATTTAGAAAAGAGGCAAATGAGTTATACAAATCTGATTATTAGTAGGGGGAAGTGGTGAAATATTACTCCAAGTCATCTAAACAAACTGACTGGCCTTCCCCCGAGCAAATCTCGGCCCCCCAGGTACCAATAATTAAATTTGTAAACTACACAAAATTGTTCTAGCTTCTAAAACGGAGGTTTTTTAAATACTAACTTGGTGTAAAAACAACCAAAAACATAAAATACCCCTGTCGAAGCAAACCTGCATACTCAGCGAATTTCTAATGAATGTATAACATAACACATTAAAACACATAACATGATTCTTAAGAAATATATTCATTAACAAGCAATATTTAAAATATGAATTATTCTCTATAAGAATAACATTGGGGATGAGTAAGCAGGTTTGCTGCAACAAGGAACACAAAATAATGGGTTTTTATGCAAATATCAATAGAACTCATCTTAGTGAAGTCACATACTAACAAGTTTCATCCATATACATTCATAAATAAGCGATATATAACATTTTAATTATTTTCCATAAGAATAACATGGGGACCAAGTACCTAGGTTTGCTGCTACGGGAACCATAGGTGATGAATTTTTTTTGTGCAAACAACAATAAACCACAACCAGATGAAGCCATATACAAAATTTCATCAGTTTATGTTCATAAATAAGCGAGATATACAATTTTTCTTTTTCTCCAAAAGAATAACATTAGACAACGTACTGTGTTTATCACTTTCAATATCTCAGTAACCAATTGACGTAGAGCAATGATCAAAATACCAAATTGCTTGTTTTTTTATGCTGAATTCAATTGTGAAAATTAAAATTTGATTTAAATGAAAATTACATGTGGGGTACAAAAACCCATTTTTGGGGTACAAAACCCCCAAAAATCCCCCTTCGAATGGTGCAATTGTCTGGTTTTCAAACTCGTTCAAATAAATGGTACTTACTTTACACATTTTTACCAAATTTAATTAAGATCGGACCTTTTTTACGAGAGTTATCGTGCTTACGGACACACACATATATATATATATATATATATATACATATATACAAATATATATAAATACAAATTTGAACGAATGGTGTTTTTGGCATCTGGGGACCTCAAAATGAAAAGTTATCATGGTCTCGGGCTTAAGTCTTACCATGAGACCTACGGTAATAGCTTTTTCCTTATAGGATAGGAGAAATTCCCTAGAACAACAAAATCAAGTTTTTGCTTTTGTTTTTTTTATTTCGTGTGTATCTTTACCTAGTGGCATTTTTTAACATTTTGGATAGGGCTTGTTGCCAATTTAGCTTTTCCAAGTTGACAAAGAGGCTTTGAAATATTCTTTTATATGTGTTTTGTAGAGTTAGTATGCTATCATTAGGATGCCTAAACTTTCTAAGGTAAGCCTGCTTGCCATATCCATATTTTCGTGATAACCTAAGTTACAGATAAATATAATGTTAAAAATCTTTGGTTTAAAAACAATAGTTACGAAGGAGTAAAATACATGCTGTATGTTAGTGGCATTTATTCCACTTCAATTGAACCACTGTGCTTCCCATTAAGAGCATCGCATACCGTGATGTCGAATCCGTAGTTGACCTTGCCCTCCTGATGCGCCGCATACAGTTTGGACACCACCTCGTTGGACCGGACACCCGTGTTATCGGCCAGGGTCTTGACGAAGCTCTCCAGCGCAGTGGCGAACTTGGTAACGGCGTACTGATCCAGCCCGGGTAGCGTCTCGCCATACGATGACACTTGTCGGGCCAGCTCTATCTCCACAGCTCCCGCACCCGGAAGACACCTGCCGTCCTATAAATTATAAAAGAATGAGTTAAAACTCTATGGATAAGGGGATAATATAATCATAAAAACTTGGTTTAAACCTTAAGTTCAATTTCAGAGAATTATTAACAATATTATTTCAAACTCAATGATGGAAATGGATGATTCGGCACCTCATGAGCATAAGCGTCTTGAATTTCAGTGCAAGGAACACAGATTCAATTTTTAGGGTGCCCACATAATTTGGTTTGGACTGTTGTCCTCTAACAATGTTAACTAAATGCTACTGGCATAAACAAAAACCATTCAAACCATCGTATACATATGCTTTGCAAATGAAACTGATTTAAACAATATTTGCTAACATGGTTAGCATCTTGGTTGTTGTTGAAAAATTAACCATTTACCCTGGTTGTACTAAATTTTTCAATTAGTTATTGTTAGATAAAATCAACAAATAATAACCTATAAAATCAGAAGATTAATATAAAACAAGATCAATATACAACAAAATAAGCATATAAAAAATTACAAAAAAAGCTGCCCAAGGATGTATTAAAGTAAACCGATTTCAATTCTATTATTGGTTATTTGTTGACCCTAACTTACCTTGCTGAGTCCCTTGAACGTGTTGACACCATCGTCTACCGCTCTCTCGATGTCGTCCATGTAGTTGTCGGTGGAACCGCGGATAACTATGGTTGCGATGCGGCTCTCCTTCGCCTCCTGGCGGAAAATTACCACCGACGTGTCTCCCAGCTCGTCCACACAAACGACATCGCAGTAGCCCAGCTCCTCTTTGTTGGGCGGTGTCTGGAAAGTACAGCTGGGTTACTACAATATTAATGAAAACTGGAATAAAGATTCAATGCATATATTTTATAACCTTTCTTTAAAAGACATGTTTTAGGTAGGGTATTTTTTAAGTAAGAGTATTTTCAACTTGATTTTGGGCACCGTCTACCTTTAGGTTTATATGGTGTTACCCTAGTGGAGACTGATGGGAGTCCTCTTGTCAATTACCATTACAATGAGGTAATCACAGAAGGTACAAACGAATTAAAACAACACACAACACGAACATAACACACAATAAAGCCACATTGAATCCCACAATTGTTTAGAGAAACTAAATACCCCCGTAGCAGCAAACCTGCGTACTCAGCGAATTTCCAATGCATATATATGTATATTAATACCACATAAAGCCACATACCAAGTTTCATCAGTATACATTCATAAATAAACGATTTATGACATTTTAATTATTCTCCATAAGAATAACATGGCAGCTGAGTATGCAGGTTTGCTGAAGCAAGGAACACAAAAAATGGGGTTTTATACAAATATCAATATAACTCATGTAGGTAAAGCCACATACCAAATTTCATTAATTTATTTTCATAATGAAGGCAGATAACACGTTACTTATTCTCCATAAGAATAACATGGGGCTGAGTACGCAGGTTTGCTGCTACAGGAGCCTTGGGTAAAAAATTGTCTTTTGAGCTAATATCAATGGTCCACAACCAGATGAAGCTGTATACCAAGTTTCGTCAGTATACGTTCATAAATAAGCGAGATATAAAATTTTTATTTTTCTCCATAAGAATAACATTAGACAACGTACTGTGTTTAGCACTTTCAATATCTCGGTAACCAATTGACGTAGAGAAATGATCAAAATACCAAATTGTGTGTTTTTTTAAGCTGAATCCAATGGAAAAAAATAAAATTTGACTATTTCCAAAATTATATGTAAAGAATTCGAAAAACCCATTTTTGGGGTACAAAACCCCCCCAAAATACCCCTTCGGATAAAGCGATCTGGCTGGTTTTCGAACTTAAAGTCATAAATGTTGCTTTATACGTTCATACCAAATTTCATCAAAATCGGATAATTTTTACGAGAGTTATCGTGCTCACGGACACATATATATATATATATATATACAGTTTCGAACGAATGGTGTTTTTGGGGTCTGGGGACCTCAAAACGAAAAGTTATCATGGTCCCGGGCCTAGGTCTTACCATGCCGACTACGGTAATAGCTTCTTCCCTATAGGGGAAATTCGCTAAAACAAAATTCCCATTATCAAGGGTCCTTCAAGCCAAGCGCTTGACCAAGAGTGCCCGAGTGGTGGTCAGGCACTCGGCTCGGGTTCGTGCCTGAGCGTTTCTCAGCAGTACCTTGGCGGGTTCATACAAAAATTACAGATTTTAGAAAAATGTAAAGGGAGCCTTATTTCCAATTCACCACTCACCAGTCGAGGCAGAGCTGTGGCATTGACTGTTTGACATAGTCGGCGCAGATCGAACTTGCTGTTGAATCTGACTGCCATCAGGCCGTACTTGTTGATATAGTGGAGCGCCATGTCACCAAACTTGGCACCGGCCACAATGACGTTAGCACCAGACTCCGCGATGGCCTTGATCTGTTCCTCTAGCAATGTCTCCTCGCCTCGGCTGAAGTTAACCAGCTCCTCGGCTGTTTTGATCAGCACCGTGCCCTGGAAATTGCAATTTATTCAAAACTTACTATTCAATGACTTTAATTAAGTGACACTTAGAACGGCTTACAATCTAAATAAAGTGCTATTTTATAACAAATTATAATGAAATCGTTTTTCTCTCTATCAATATTAAAATATTGTAACTGTTATGGGGGGGGGGTATATCAATGGATGCACACAATTACTTTAAAATCCATTTTACTTTGACAATATACTATAGTTTAAAAAATTAGAAATGGGTATATACAAATCGCTTTTATTTTATTTTTATGTCTATCTACAATAACAGTATTTTGCAATTTTCTTGATGGGGAATGAGCCTTGCTACTATTCCCTGGCCTTGATTATTATGGCAGCTTTTTAACTTTCCAAACATTTTCAAATTTTTGCTGGAAGGATCAATCTGGTAACAAAACTCAAACTATAAAGCAACCACTATAAACACTATACGCAACCCAGCCAATTATTCTTTAGCATTTCATCCAGCAATCCCCAGAGACTACATAGTAGAAACTGAGTACAACATCAATAATTAACAATAATTATGACCCAACCACAAAAAAATAGAAATGAACCCTTCTATCACCCACGATTATAACTACATACAAATTAATATTAAAAATTAATCCCATATTTGTGATTGTGTATATTTAGTAGCTATGAAAATACTTGCAAGATTTAAAACTAAAAACTAGGGATAGGTCAATTCCAATTGTCGATTCTCGGTTCCACTGGTTCTCAGGCTTAGAATCAGAATCGAGAATCGATAGTCAGTCGATTCCGGTTCTATCGATTCCAGAAAAAAAACAAAAAAAAACAGCTTAGCATGGGAAAACAAACAAAAATAAAAAAAACAGCTTAGCATGGGAAAACAAACAAAAATAAAACGTTTAACAAAGTGATTGAAAAAAGACTCCTCCCGACAACTAATCACTTCCTTTACAGTCCCAAAATCAACTCTCAACTAACATGAGAGTAGAATTGACAAGAGTTCTATTTATGGATGTACGAGAATGAGGAAAACAGATAAGGAAACAAAGCTAGTGGCCCGAGTCGCCAAGCGACCCTATATTTTTTGTCCCATTCTTAATGGCTGGTCTATTGTTCGGCTTCCAGCCGAGGGTCCCGGTAATTTATTTAAGAGATAACAGATCCTAGTCCAAAATGCTAAAACCAAAACTAATGTAAACATCCAAAATAATTTTTTTATAACACAACAAACCAATTTCAAAAATTATCATGGGAGATTTATGTAACTTAAAGCATAACAATTATGTGAAAAATAAACATGCAATTCAACTTAGTTTTTTTTTCTATGATTTTTTCCTTTTGTTAGTTTGTTATTTTATCAATAAAAAATAATCACCAATTGATTGTCTCTAATTTATTAAATAAAACTCAATTACTGAGCTGTAATAACTAAACTTGTCTTTAAATAATGTATTACATTGCTATTTCAACTGTTATTCGGAATCAATGGAATCAGAATTAAGAATCAAGAATCGATTTGCAGGAATTGGATCTGGAATCGGAATCGAAAAAAATTGGAATCTACTCATCCCTACTAAAATCGTGGGTGGCACATGCAATACATAATATTGAGGGGGAGTGTTTGTTGGTAGGAAAACAAAAGCTTCACAACAGTATATCAGTTCATATCTTTAAAATCATTAATTATTCCTAATTGAGGTCAACAATAGCTCTTAATTTAATAAGTAAAGATCTATTGCTTGCGTAATTCCCCATCATCTGTACAGCAAAGAAACTAAGCAAAAACTCAGAATAAGGATGTGATTAGGCTATATAGTTTAAAATAATTATTTCAATAGCCGAAGAGCAACTACATCTAAACAATGTATGATTAGGAGCATACCTTGGTCTCAGTTTGAGTGATGTCAACAGCGCAAGTGTAAACTGCAATCTTGGCCTGCATTTTCTTGGTAATGTCGCCTTCAACATTACGTTTGAACACCATCCCCTGAACAACTTGCGAGTTAAATAGCCCCGAGCCCTAAACAAAACATAACAAACATTCTATTTCAAATAAATACAAGAAAAAGAGCCTCTTTAAATTTCCAGGAACAGTTTAGGACAGTACCCCAAGGCAGAATGTTTTCATTCTTTCTGCAACGGAATATATAAAATCCCAAAACTTTCTGCAAGCCTAAAGCGATTTTTCATGCGCCTACCGCAACCATTGGAATCATATAAAGCCACTAGTAAAAAGTAGAAACTAAGACAATTATTTAAATAAACCAATCTTTTGGAAATCCAAAAGAAAATTAATTAAATTTCAACAATTACAACAATATACTGTATAGTCTGAACATTTTAGGGAGTTTTTACACCATACGTTAAGTGCTATTCGTTATTTTTTCTCGTTTATTAAACGTGAAAAAATAACATGTGGCGTTTACCGTGATTATTTAACTTATGATGCAAAAACTCCCTATTAAAATAATATCTACATAGTGTTAAATAATAATATTAATCAGCTATAAAATATAAATATTAACCAAAGTCTAAAATAAGCAATTGATTCTAAATTAATTTATAGACTGAGACTCAAGGACTATAGGCATAATTTGCTGTATTAGAACAAATATATATTTTTTTAATAACATATTTGGAAACTCAGTTGGCTCTTTTACAACAAACAAATCAATAATGTTTTGTTCTTGAGTCGGTTTTTTGTAAATATATAAGTGATCCAGTCACACATCCTTAAGTTGGACTGATAATTAAAAATGTGCTGGATTATTCCCTAACACTTAAAACAAGACAAACAAATATTTAGGTCGTCTTGTTTTCTCCTAACAACTTTAGATGTTACCATTTCAGACATTAATTTAGTTTACTTTTTTAATCTGGCTTGAAATGGTTGTGATACTAAGAGCCATATTTTTGACAAAGGACCCTGCATTGGAAACCATTTCCCGATATTTTCGCTTGTAGCAGACTTATTTTAAAGGCTGCCCCACACTTCTTGCGAATACACCCGAACATTCGGCCAATCTCCGAATGTTCGGAGTATTCGCGAGAAGTGTTGCCACTATGGGAGCTGCACGAACTTTTTAATACAGGACGGAATCCGAATGTTCAAACCTGTTAGCAAGAAGTGTGGGACACCCTTAACGGACAATGCCGTGGATACCTTGCGTAATGAGTTTTTAAATTTTGTAGAATAATTTTTTTTTTAAACTGAACAAATACCCGCTGACCGGATAAGGTCATTATCTCATTAAAACAATATGTTAATTAAAATATGCCATTGATCCATTTCAATACACCAATTTTCCATTCCAATTCTTAGGTTAAACAAATGACAAGTAAGGAACGAGACCAGCTCTTAAGTCTACGCCAATGGGTTAATGCCACTGTTCCTTGTTTTTTAGTGTAGCTACTTATAGAAAAATTTGGCTTTGGTTTAAGCTCCAGAAATAGTAGTAACCATAAACCTTCATGAACCAAAAATGTAAACTAGACTTAAAACTTACCAAGATTTTACAAACTCTGACATTATCTACATTGAAGGAGGAAGATTCTGGCAATATTGACACTGAAACAACATACAAGTATTGTTTAAGCTACAGGAACAGGCTGAATAACAAAACATTTATGTAGTGAACAAATAATAGCACACATTGAATATTCAAATAGATACCTATTCAAAACTTATATTTTTAAATGACTCTCAGACTGAATTTATATTTTTATTACAAATAAACTTAAAATAAAATCATACTTCAGTAGAAGAAATGGTTTGGATGGATAATACCAATCATTAATATTGACCATAAACCCGATTTCCAGAGATTTCCGGAGGTCATGTTTCAAAACTGTCAGAGTTTTTGCAAGGCTCAAAAGCCAGGTATTTCTGGGATTTTAAGCGTAGCATGTAAGAATAAATACCCCTGTAGCAGCAAACCTGCGTACTCAGCGAATTTCCAATGCATATATATGTATCTTAATACCACATAAAGCCACATACCAAGTTTCATCAATATAAATTCATAAACAAACGATATATGACATTTTAATTATTCTCCATAAGAATAACATGGCGGCTGAGTATGCAGGTTTGCTGAAGCAAGGAACACAAAAAATGGGGTTCTATACAAATATCAATATAACTCATTTAGGTAAAGCCACATACCAAATTTCATTAATTTATTTTCATAATTAAGGGAGATAACATGTTACTTATTCTCCATAAGAATAACATGGGGCTGAGTACGCAGGTTTGCTGCTACGGAAGCCTTTGGAAAAAAATTGTTTTTTTGAGCAAATATCAATGGTCCACAACCAGATGAAGCCGTATACCAAGTTTCGTCAGTATACGTTCATAAATAAGCGAGATATACAATTTTTCTTTTCCTCCATAAGAATAACATTAGACAACGTACTGTGTTTAGCACTTTCAATATCTCGGTAACCAATTGACGTAGAGAAGTGATCAAAATACCATATTGTGTGTTTTTTTTAAGCTGAATCCAATGGAAAAAACTAAAATTTGACTATTTCCAAAATTATATGTAAACAATTCGAAAAACCCATTTTTGGGGTACAAAACCCCCCCAAAATACCCCTTTGGATGGAGCGATCTGGCTGGTTTTCGAACTTAAAGTCATAAATGTTGCTTTACACGTTTATACCAAATTTTATGAAAATCGGATAATTTTTACGAGAGTTATCATGCTCACGGACACACATATATATATATATATATATATATATATATATATATATATATATATACAGTTTCGAACGAATGGTGTTTTTGGGGTCTGGGGACCTCAAAACGAAAAGTTATCATGGTCCCGGGCCTAGGTCTTACCATGCCGACTACGGTAATAGCTTCTTCCCTATAGGGGAAATTCGCTAAAACCAATAAAAAAATTCCTTTTCTAAAATTACCTTGCAACATTATATTGTTGCTCGATTTCATGAGTTATCTAAAAAAGTAATCGATACTTCAATAATAAAAACCAAATCAAACGATACAAGACTTGCAGCTTATCTATTTAAGTAACAGAATCCAAAGTAAATGCACAACAGTACAGTAGAACCTCGGTTAACCGAGCCTCGCTTATCCGAGATTCCGGGTTAACCGAGGCGGTCCTAATGTGTACAGTATTATAAATTTCAAAGAGAAAGTAACACGCTCAAATAAACGAGCAATTGACAGCGCGCGCCTTCACTTACCGTAACCGCAATACGCGCGCTGAACTGTATTGTGTTTGCATTCAACTACAGTAAATGTCGACAGTTGTCGGGGTTGTTCGGCAAAGTTTGTGCGTAACAGACGGTGCAATTCGGGACCGTCGTCGTTATTCTGCTAGAGATGGGAATTATCATTGTTTTCCGGCAACGGTTGTAACGACAACGTGTTGCGGCAACCTGTTATTTGAATAACGGTTGCCAACTCGTTGCCGCTTAAAACCGTTGTCCGTTCTCCGCTGGCCGGCGTCGCGGCGCGGCGTTCAGTTGTCGTTGTCGGTTGTTCAATAATTGTAAGTAGGGCGTTATCCAGACAGGACGTTATTCTAAAACGTTACATTACAATGCTAGGTAATTACTGTACAGCAATCGCTGCATGGTGTTACCATTTACCTTATACAGTAATTAAATTAATGATGTAAAATATATTTTGACACCGTCTGCTTAGAACCATCTCTAATTAATTACCCATAAATCAATTTAACTATTGCTCAAGAATGAATAACAACTGGTTATTAGTGTCAATAATTTGTAGCATATTTTTATTGGAATTAAGATCCATCCACTTCAAACCAAAACTTGATTGCAATATCGGGGAATTCTCAGGAGCAGCCAGTATGAGAATTAACGAACAAAAATTTTAATTTAAAACCTCTTTCGAAACTTATAACAGTAATAATTATTCGGTTCGTTGCCGAAGTTATCGTTGCTATGGCAACGTTACGGCAATGACATTGCATGTTTTCCCGTTGTCCGTGCGGCTTTTCTGCAACGTGGTGTAGAAACGTTATTATAATAACAGGGATTTCTCCACAACGTGTTGCCGCGATAACGTTGCCACGGCCGCAACACCGTTATCCATCCTGTTATGCCCATCTCTATAGTCTGCCGAAGCCGCCATTTTGTGTTGACAGTGATTTGTTTACTCAGTTCTCAGTTCTGTTTATCGCTGTTAACTTAGCGTGTGCGTGTTAATTAGAGGGATGAGTGCTAAGCGCAAACGTGTCGTTGTGTCTTTAGACTCGAAACTAAATGCAATGTTATATTTCTTGTACTAATAAACTGAACAAAACTCAAATCATTGTTTTATTTCATGGTTTAAACATATCTTGAGGTATTTATAACCCCAATTACGAGTTTTAGGTTACATTCCGTGTTATCCGAGATTTGACATATCCGAGGTGGCCTCGGTCCCAATTAACTCGGTTAAGCGAGGTCCTACTGTACATTGTTGCTGGGTACTTTTCAGTTGAACCTGTTATAACATAATATAGTCACAACAAACTTTTCAGAAAAGAAAGATATGAGGAATGTTTTTAAAGTAAGTACTGTTTTTGAATACCGCCGTTGTAGCGCTACGGTTGGCATTCCTGCATACTGCGCTGTATACCTGCATCTATTGGCAAGCCTGGGACAAACTACAGCAAAAATCTACCAGATTTTCATCTGTTTGTGAGCATTCAAAATGGTGCCACCGACTGTAGTCCCGCCGACTATGAGGTCGCGCTGCAGTTCAATTTCTAAGTGTTAACGGTGTGAAAGTGGCTAAAATTCATCAGGAGATTAGCGAAGTGTATAGCAAAGTGTTCGACACCTCCTAGTGTCAAGAAGTGATTCGACACCTGTGTCAAATTGGCTTAAAAAATCATCCGACTTTACAATCGTCAGCGCTATTTTAAATGCTCACAAACATGAAAATCCAGCCGATTTTTGCCGCAGTTGCGTCCCAGGCTTGCCAGTAGATGAAGGTACACAGTGCAGCATGCAGGTATGCCAACCGCAGCGCTACAACGGTGGTATTCAAAAATGGTACTTACTTTAAAAACCCTATCATAAATTGTCGCATGGCCCTCAGAGTTAAGAAAACATATTTTAAATTTTTTTAATTGGTAGATTGGGATGACCTTATTTGTCTATTACACGGACACTGGAATTAAAAGGGTCAGTTATTAAGGTTTTTCCAAATCACTAAAGTTGACAACATATTCCAAATTGACAATCAACATTTTAATTGCAGCCAAAAATAAGAATACAAAATTTAAGTGTTTATAGACAACTGTATTTAAATTTTTTTAAATGTTTTCTCTCAGTTTCTTTTTTTATCTGTCCAAAGGGAAACGGGGAAAAGGGAATAGATAACTCTTTTAAGAAAAAGCACATTAGCCACTTTTGACCATTGGTTAGGACTTGCATTTAACACAGATTCTCTGGGGCGATACCCCGTGTGAAGTAGAGGTCGTTGTTTTTTTTTGTTTTCAAATGCCATTTTATTTTATTTTTAGCATAAAAAGTAGGAAATCTAGGAGAAAAATAAATTCTATACTAACCACATGCTTTGGTAATAAGGTCGGTCAGAAAGTCTTCATTTCCATACTGCTTGCTCATAATCGAGGTTTTTATTCCTTTCTTCACTTCTACTTCATTTCTGACGTCTTTAATTTCATAGCAAACCAGACTTGGGAGTATCTCCAGAGCTTTATTTAAAGCTTTTTCGTAGCCCTCAACAATCTCAGTTGGAGTAAGGCCCTGAAATCAGCCAACTCTTTAGAGACTACAAGATTGCTACGTAAAGGGTAAACATTTAGTCATTTGATCTCACCTATTTTGTAAATGGGAATATTCAAATACATTCTCCAGGATTAATATAGGCTATTAGTTATCTATGTTAATGTTAATAGTAGAATCATTTTCCTGCAACTTGATCCATGTGAGAATTGTTTTTTTCTATTGTACTATAGTAATTGTAACACGATTAATTTTTTTTTAATAAATTTGATTTTGATTTGATTGTTAGGCCTAACAAAATCTTTGTGAATGTGAGTGATTAGAGGAAGTGAGAAAAAAATTGAGTAATCATTGGCTCTAATGTGTTGGCCAGTAAAAGGGGGCGGGGGTCATCACATTATTGCCCCTGGCCTCCCTCCTCCAATTCACTACATGCTCTCTTCCCGCACTTCCACAAAGCTCATTCTAACAAGAATTCAACCATACAAAAATTTTGTTAATTATACACAGAATTATTTTTTTTATATTACAATTATCTTAACCAAATCACTCTACTCATAATTGTGGATTTTTAACGAAATATTTCAATATGTTCAATCTAACACTGATAAATGAGCACATTTTCATTAAGACAAACCAATCGCAAAATGAGATAGGTTAGATTATTTTTAATTTGTTTATCTCTTTTTGAATCTGATTTATGATTTTAGAAACTTCAGTTGGTTTGTTCTACAATTAATGCAAATATCATGTAGTCTATATACTGTACCCACTTATTTATATAAAAACCAAAACTAGGCTTAAACAGTGATCTTTGCGTCCCAGACTATCTAGTTTCGTCCAGACAGATGATGCTATAACTATTGCCAGTAAAATATGAAGAGTCAAGTAATCAGGTGTTAACCAGTTACATTACAGACAAAATTAAAATATTGAAAAATATAAGCTTACCATTCTGAGCAAGTCTTCAGCAGCTTCTAATAAGGCACCAGAGAATATTATGACGAAGTTTGTACCATCGCCAATTTCTTTTTCTTGCATTTCTGATGCCAAGATCATCAACTTCGCAGCAGGATGCTCAACCTAAGTAAGAGAACATTTTAAGTAGCTATGGTTATTTAAACTGTCGGGTAGCATTTCGGTACTCTGGGATTATGCGTAGCTCCATTAACTGCAGTACCCCCGAGTTAAAACAAAGCAATGAAATCCAAACGATTGTAGAAATGAAATAATACACCAACTACCCAGTGAAAAAAAGGACAGTAACTAACCAAACTAATTAAAAATAAACCAAGGTCATCTAAAAACTATCCAATTAATTCCCTTTTTCACAGCATAAGCCTCCCCAAAATTATTTACCATTCTTTAGTTTTCTTTCTTTTTGAGCATTTACTACTCCTTGTTATGTACACTGAGAAATTAAGTTAATTATGTTGAGCATTACAACAAAATCCCCATGCATTAAAGTCATTCTCAACAAATGTCAACCTTATCGAAAAGAGAAAATAATTTTAGAAAATTAAATCTAATTTGCTTTTGGGAGCAGTGCTAGAAAATACAATAACCTATGGAAAACAATATAGGATACTGCTATAATAATGTATCTTTAACCTGCTATCGATGGAATAACAGGACGATTTTTTACCTCCAACTCTTTAATAATTGTGGCAGCATCATTTGTAACAAATAATTTCTCGATGTGGTTAATGATAATTTTGTTCATTCCATTTGGTCCATAAGCTGTGCGAACTGTCTCAGCAAATTGTTTACAGGCATTAATGTTTCTGTAAACTGCTTCTTCCAGGCCTGAAAAATGCTGAAAACATATATTTTATTAGCAAAGTTAAAAATTGCAATCATAACAGCAGATCAAGCAAGCAATATATTGTTAGCTATCAATCAATATATATGGTATGTTAATCTAAATCCTGAGTTCTCAACAAAAGGTTGTACCCATAATAACGGACAATTAAGTTGACAGTTGGGCTGTTTGTACGCTGTCACTGTTGCCATTTTGCCACAGAAAAATATCACTCGAATGTTATTCCGATCAGCTTGTGTTGAGTTTTGGCAAAGCAGCATCTCTACTGTTGGCTGATTTTGGTTGGTAGCCTGGCAAACCATCAACTGACAATTTAACTGTCCACTATTATTCTGCCCTGCTGAGCACAGATGTGGTAACTGCTTTATCTTCAAACTTGAGAAAATCTGAGTAAAAAACTTTGCCGGAGGTTTTTAACTTTAATATCTTAATATCTTTTCAAGATGCCGACGCAACCTAGGCGTATTTTAAGGTTTTAAGAATTAATGTAAGACCGACTGATTCTTTAGCCAGGATCTTTATCTAATAGCCCAATGACCAATGGCAGCTGGATCCAGTATCGAACCTTCACAATATTTGCCGTAGCCAAGAGTTTTAACTCACATAATAAAACATATTAAATCAAAAACAAGTTTTTTTTATAATTATTTTTTCTAGCTTGTTTTATCATATACGGGTATATGATAGTTTATTATTTTATTAAAGCAGTTGCCATGCCCGGTAATATTGTTTCTTTAGACAATTATTGCTGAGCCATTATTTCTGTAGCCTATCTATAATTCTCTCTGCTAAAATGTGTGGTATCTAACACTTAAAACAAAACTGACCTAAGAAACACAAGTTGCTGACAAAAGTTCCATAACACAAAAGTCTATAAAATACAAAGTAAGCTAAAATGTCATAAAATTTATTGTCATAAACATATAAAAAAGGCATAACTTATAAATTTGTAACAAAAATATACAAATTTATATGCCTTTCGCCAGAGATAAAAATGAAACCCGCCAAAATGATATGTGGTCTGGTCCCAAACTGTGACACCAACACGGTCTACCTGCTAAAACTGCGCTAGGCACAGTGATCTCATAACAACACAGGTGCACGATGGGCGTTTCAGCACCCACGCGCGTCTGGGAGACTAAGTTACTGCTACGAGCGTTTACCTTTAATGTTTTAAAAGAGATTATTTTGTCATATGCAGATAAGAGCTTAGCAATAATAATAGTCAAAATAAAAGTTGGCCTATTTCCTTAGGATGGCAAACTGGTCCTTAAAATGAAATATGTCAACTAGCCTAGTTCAACAGTTCCTCCTGCATCAAATATACTTTGATTACAACCTTTACTGCTCTTTTCATTCTACTGATATTCCATTGCTTAGCTTTAAATCTTTTATCTGCTCCTTCACACTTTCAGGAGAGATCTTGTTATAAGGCTGACAGACTTTATGAGTGTATAAATGAAACTTAACAGAGTAATTTAAGATTCTTAGAATCTCCTCAGCAGCAAGACTATTTTAAATACTGTTGTGATTTTACCCTAGCAGTGGCCAACCGACCCATTGGGTCGGTTGCTATGTCACCTTGTGGCAACCGATTGGGTAATGGGTCACTTTGGGACCGAACATTTTGTTACGTTAAAAAAACACTAATAATCAACTCAAAAGTGAACAGTATTAATATCATTTGAAAGATCACATTTTGAACTTTTATTTTATGTCATAAATGAACCATGTAGCAGCTGTATAACAATGTTTACGACGATTATAAATCAAATGAGTTGTTGGCGCAGCGCAATTCCTGCAGCCGACGCTCCGAAAACGTCAAAACACACTTTTAGCGAATTTCCCCTATAGGGAAGAAGCTATTACCGTAGTCAGCATGGTAAGACCTAGGCCCGGGACCATGATAACTTTTCGTTTTGAGGTCCCCAGATACCAAAAACACCATTCGTTCAAAACTGTGTGTGTGTGTGGTGTGTGTGGTGTGTGTGGTGTGTGTGATGTGCGTGCGTGCGTGCGTGCGTGCGTGCGTTTGTGGGTGAGATAACTCTCATAAAAATGGTCCGATTTTTAAGCTTAAAATTACGAACAATTTGATGTTTTTATCACTTCTCTACCGTACGTCAATTGGTTACAGACATATTGAAAGTGCTAAACGCAGAACGTTGTCCAATGTTATTATTATGGAGAATAAGAAAAATTGTATATCTCGCTTATTTATCAACTTATCTTGACAAAACTTGGTATATTGCTTTATATTGTTGTAGTCTATTGATATTTGCACAAAAAAAACGTTTTTGTTGATTGTTCCCGTAGCAGCAAACCTGCGTACTCAGCCCCCATGTTATTCTTACGGAGGATAAGCAATAATAATAGTCAAAATAAAAGTTGGCCTATTTCCTTAGGATGGCAAACTGGTCCTTAAAATGAAATATGTCAACTAGCCTAGTTCAACAGTTCCTCCTGCATCAAATATACTTTGATTACAACCTTTACTGCTCTTTTCATTCTACTGATATTCCATTGCTTAGCTTTAAATCTTTTATCTGCTCCTTCACACTTTCAGGAGAGATCTTGTTATAAGGCTGACAGACTTTATGAGTGTATAAATGAAACTTAACAGAGTAATTTAAGATTCTTAGAATCTCCTCAGCAGCAAGACTATTTTAAATACTGTTGTGATTTTACCCTAGCAGTGGCCAACCGACCCATTGGGTCGGTTGCTATGTCACCTTGTGGCAACCGATTGGGTAATGGGTCACTTTGGGACCGAACATTTTGTTACGTTAAAAAAACACTAATAATCAACTCAAAAGTGAACAGTATTAATATCATTTGAAAGATCACATTCTGAACTTTTATTTTATGTCATAAATGAACCATGTAGCAGCTGTATAACAATGTTTACGACGATTATAAATCAAATGAGTTGTTGGCGCAGCGCAATTCCTGCAGCCGACGCTCCGAAAACGTCAAAACACACTTTTAGCGAATTTCCCCTATAGGGAAGAAGCTATTACCGTAGTCAGCATGGTAAGACCTAGGCCCGGGACCATGATAACTTTTCGTTTTGAGGTCCCCAGATGCCAAAAACACCATTCGTTCAAAACTGTGTGTGTGTGTGTGTGGTGTGTGTGGTGTGTGTGGTGTGTGTGATGTGCGTGCGTGCGTGCGTGCGTCCGTAGGTGAGATAACTCTCATAAAAATGGTCCGATTTTTAAGCTTAAAATTACGAACAATTTGATGTTTTTATCACTTCTCTACCGTACGTCAATTGGTTACAGACATATTGAAAGTGCTAAACGCAGAACGTTGTCCAATGTTATTATTATGGAGAATAAGAAAAATTGTATATCTCGCTTATTTATCAACTTATCTTGACAAAACTTGGTATATTGCTTTATATTGTTGTAGTCTATTGATATTTGCACAAAAAAAAACTTTTTTGTTGATTGTTCCCGTAGCAGCAAACCTGCGTACTCAGCCCCCATGTTATTCTTACGGAGGATAAGCAATAATAATAGTCAAAATAAAAGTTGGCCTATTTCCTTAGGATGGCAAACTGGTCCTTAAAATGAAATATGTCAACTAGCCTAGTTCAACAGTTCCTCCTGCATCAAATATACTTTGATTACAACCTTTACTGCTCTTTTCATTCTACTGATATTCCATTGCTTAGCTTTAAATCTTTTATCTGCTCCTTCACACTTTCAGGAGAGATCTTGTTATAAGGCTGACAGACTTTATGAGTGTATAAATGAAACTTAACAGAGTAATTTAAGATTCTTAGAATCTCCTCAGCAGCAAGACTATTTTAAATACTGTTGTGATTTTACCCTAGCAGTGGCCAACCGACCCATTGGGTCGGTTGCTATGTCACCTTGTGGCAACCGATTGGGTAATGGGTCACTTTGGGACCGAACATTTTGTTACGTTAAAAAAACACTAATAATCAACTCAAAAGTGAACAGTATTAATATCATTTGAAAGATCACATTCTGAACTTTTATTTTATGTCATAAATGAACCATGTAGCAGCTGTATAACAATGTTTACGACGATTATAAATCAAATGAGTTGTTGGCGCAGCGCAATTCCTGCAGCCGACGCTCCGAAAACGTCAAAACACACTTTTAGCGAATTTCCCCTATAGGGAAGAAGCTATTACCGTAGTCAGCATGGTAAGACCTAGGCCCGGGACCATGATAACTTTTCGTTTTGAGGTCCCCAGATGCCAAAAACACCATTCGTTCAAAACTGTGTGTGTGTGTGTGTGGTGTGTGTGGTGTGTGTGGTGTGTGTGATGTGCGTGCGTGCGTGCGTGCGTCCGTGGGTGAGATAACTCTCATAAAAATGGTCCGATTTTTAAGCTTAAAATTACGAACAATTTGATGTTTTTATCACTTCTCTACCGTACGTCAATTGGTTACAGACATATTGAAAGTGCTAAACGCAGAACGTTGTCCAATGTTATTATTATGGAGAATAAGAAAAATTGTATATCTCGCTTATTTATCAACTTATCTTGACAAAACTTGGTATATTGCTTTATATTGTTGTAGTCTATTGATATTTGCACAAAAAAAAACTTTTTTGTTGATTGTTCCCGTAGCAGCAAACCTGCGTACTCAGCCCCCATGTTATTCTTACGGAGGATAAGAAAAATGTTATATCCCTTAATTATGAACATAAATTAATAAAACTTGGTATGTAGCTTTACCTAGTTGAGTTACATTGATATTTGTATAAAAACCCATTTTTTGTGTTCCTTGTTTCAGCAAACCTGCATACTCAGCCGCCATGTTATTCTTATGGAGAAGAATTAAAAATGTGATAAATAGTTTAATTATGACTGTATGTTGATGAAACTTGGTATGTGGCTTTATGTGGCATTAAGATACATGTACGCATTGGAAATTCGCTGAGTACACAGGTTTGGGGGTGTTTTTAAATTACCCAGCTTGGGTAATTTTTGTCGCGGGAAGTTGCGGTTGGTACCAATGCACAGCTAGACAGTTGTGATTCATTTTTGTATTGATTTTCAGAACAAAATATTGATTGGTCAGATTATATGATTTTATGAAGACATGTGTTTTTTGAATCTCTAACAAATGGGCCAACCGACCCCATGAGTCAGTTAGAAAAATCGGAGCTATATGAAGTGAAAGTTATAGTTACTAGTCAAATAATATATAATTATGAAGAGGAAGACGTGTAGATGAATTTAGTTTTGCCGTTGGCAGCACTGCTTGCAGAGTTACATCCACCTGCTTCATGAAGATGGAAGTATTACGTACTACGTACAAGTAAGCAGACACTTGAACCTTCAGTTGTCTGCTAGCCATCCTTTATTATTTCCTTTCCCTACTAAATCCTTTATTATTTTGGAGTTTTAGTGAAGTGAACTACTAGAGAAAGCAGCACCAAAGTAGTCCAATGGAAGTTAATACATTGAAGCCAAATCGCTCTGGTCTAATAAAACAATATGGTAAAATATATCCATCGTCTGTTTTGAAATCCATTCCTATCATACACAACATAATATCCCCGCTGCAGCAAACCTACGTCTTCAGCGAATTTCCAATGCATAATATATATCTTAATACCACATAAAGCCGCAAACCAAGTTTCATAAAAATATATTCACATATAAGCGATTTTAATTAATCTCTATAAGAATGACATTGGTAATGAGTACGTAGGTTTGCTGTAACAAGGAACACAAACAATTGGTTTTTATGCAAATATAAATAGAATTTAACTAGGCGAAGCCACATACCAAGTTTCATCAATATTCAATCATAAATAAGCGCTTAACTTATATAACATTTTAGCGAATTTCCCCTATAGGGAAGAAGCTATTACCGTAGTCGGCATGGTAAGACCTAGGCCCGGGACCATGATAACTTTTCGTTTTGAGGTCCCCAGACCCCAAAAACACCATTCGGACACGATAACTCCCGTAAAAATGATTCGATTTTGATGAAATTTGGTATAAACGTATAAAGCAACATTTATGACTAAAAGTTCGAAAACCAGCCAGATCGCTCCATCCGAAGGGGTATTTTGGGGGGGTTTTGTACCCCAAAAATGGTTTTTTTGAATTTTTACATGTAATTTTTGAAAAAAATCTAATTTTAGTTTTTATCATTGGATTCAGCTTAAAAAACACACAATTTGGTATTTTCATAATTTCTCTACGTCAATTATTTACCGAGATACTGAAAGTGCTAAACACAGTACGTTGTCTAATGTTATTCTTATGGAGGAAAAGAAAAATTTTATATCTCGCTTATTTATGAACGTGTACTGACGAAACTTGGTATATGGCTTCATCTGGTTGTGGTCATATTTGCTCAAAAAAATTATGTTTTGCCAAAGGCACCCGTAGCAGCAAACCTGCGTACTCAGCCCCATGTTATTCTTATGGATAATAATTAAATGCTATGTCTCCCTTAGTTATGAACATAAATTAATAAAATCTGGTATATGACTTCACCTAGTTGATATTAGCATAAAAACCCATTTTTTTGTGTTCCTTGATGCAGCAAACCTGCATACTCAGCCCCAATGTTATTCTTATAGAGAATAAATAAAATTGTATATATCGCTTATTTGTGAATATATTTTTATGAAACTTGGTAAGTGGCTTTATGTAGTATTAAGACATTTATATATCTATTGGAAATTCGCTGAGTACGCAGGTTTGCTGCTACGGGGGTATTAGTTATTTTCCATAAGAAAAACTCATGCTTTTCTGTTTTATTTTCTCATGCTTTTTCTCAGCATGGGGGCTGAGTTAGCAGGTTTGCTGAAAAAAGGAATAAAAAAATGGGTTTTTTATGCAATTATGAATATAACTCAACCAAGTGAAGCTATATACTAAGTTTTATTAATTTATGTTCATAATTAAGGGAGTCATTACATTTGACTTATTCTCCATAAGAATAACATGGGGGCTGAGTACGCAGGTTTGCTGCTACGGGGATAATCAACAAATAATCAATTTTTTGTGCAAATATCAATATACCAGTACTACGAGAAGCCACATACCAAGTTTCATCAACATACATTCATAAATAATCGAGATTTCAAATTTTATTTATCCTCCATAAGGATAAAATTGGACAACGTAATGTGTTTAGCACTTAGAATATCTCTGCAACGCTTGGGATATTTAGAATTGTAGAATCACAATTAATACACCAAAATGATTGTTTTGTGAAACTGAACAGATTGGTAAAAGCAAATATGAAGTTTACATTAAAATAAACGGTACTTTGGTATTATACGGATGCCACCCTTATGCAGCGCGCTGCGGCAGTTATGTTAGGATGGGTTATCATAAAAATGATTGTAGGACTTTCCTTGTTTCGTTACATATCGAATGATACCTGATGAGTTATACTTCCGGCCGCCAAACCCCCTCCAAATAGGCCAAGGTCAGGTCGTTGACCGGAGCGCGCGCATCACCTGTCACCGCCTGCATCTGGGTCAGTGTCATGAGTGATTTATTGCCGTGCACTACGTTACATTTGTTTTCATAATGAGTGACGTTCTTTTGGTGTGGGATTTACCTCGAAATGAAGAGGAAACCGTACGTATTTTTATGATAACCCATCTTAACATAACTGCCGCAGCGCGCTGTATATTTGGCGGAGTACCTGTGGCGATCGGGTCTGGCTGCTAGCGGCGGCGAAGCATTCAACACGATCCTAGCGGACATCGCTGCCTTTTGGGAGGCACAACACAAAGACCGCTCATCAGAATGATGTAAAATTTGTACAGTAAGTCAATAAAAGTACGTTTTTTCGAATTATGAAGTTATCCTTTGTATCCGGTAAAAATTTAACCTCCAAAAATAGTGGCATCCGTATAATACCAAAGTACCAAATAAACTGAGGAAAAGCCAAAAACCTTTTTCCCATAAGATGGGAGATTTTATGTTTTCATGGGAGATTTTATGTTTTTTGGATTTTCTCCGCAACCACTTAACCTAGGTTAATAATTCAAAATACTATATTATTTGTTTTTTTTAAGCTCTGTAACATGGTTTAAACCAAAATCAAGTTTTTTTTTAATTTTAGGGTGAATAATGCAAAAAACTGATTTTTGGAAAATTTAAAACCCCCATAACCCCCCCCCCCTCCCATCGTCTGATTTTTCTGGTTTTCGAACTTAAGTCATGAATGTCATTTTACACATTTGAGCCAAATTTCATCGAAATCGGACGTTTTTTACTCAAGTTATTGCATTCACGGACACATATACATAAATTTGAACGAATAGTGTTTTTGGCATCTGGTGACCTCAAAACAAAAAGTTATCATGGTCTCGGGCTTAAGTCTTACCATGAGACCTACAGTAACAGCTTCTTCCCTATAGGGGAAATTCGCTAAAACAAAACAAGCAGACTGAATCGTGTTATACATTTTTGAATATAGGCGGTAATTGAATATACAGCATGTTTAGGCCTATACTGTTTTGGGTGAATAAATTTGGTAAAAATGTTATACCGGTAGGCCTACTAAATACTGTGAAATTTTCTTTTTCCAAGTACGCAAAATTATCAAAACATTCTTTATTTACAATTATTTATAAGTGATAATACTTTTACCATCAAGAAGACTTTTTTAGATTCCTGACTTCATTAGCTTTACATATACCTACCTATATATCATTATTAGTATATACATTTATTACATTACTTATTTACCATACAAACTAACACTATACAGTTTACACATTATTCAGTTTTCCGTGTATTATTATATTACGCCCCTAACACTTAACAAAAAATCTTTCCCCAAAATATTGTATATTTCTATGTAGGGAATTAAATTGTCTACAAAATGTATATAAATTCTCCATAAAAAATCTAAAGAAAATCTTACCGAGGCTGCTTTTGAGACTTAAACAAATTTTTTATTCTTTTCACTTTACCAAAACAATTACCTTTCTAGAACTGGATCTTTTTTATTTTACTATTTTCATTCTCTCTTGTTCTTTCTGAAGGTTGGCTAGGTTTACTTCTACAGTAGAATTTATACGAATTTTCAAAAAAAGGTCTGCAAATTCGCCAAATCTGCTTGACCATTGGTCACTGCTAAGGTTAAGAAGTTTGCCAAAAACATGTGAGTTACCGGTAAAGGATTAGGAAGGTTAACACTATTAAGTTTACTAAATTCACAAATAGGGGCCTATGTCTCCGGGCCATATGATTGATAGTGGTAATATATTGCTATATCCCAGGAAGAAAAAGATGTCACTTAGTAGATCTCTACAGTTACCGGTAACAACCTTCACAGAACTATAACCACGTTATATTTACATCAGGTACATCTTATAGCCTCGGTTACCAATCGACCTCCTGTTGTTAAAAACTGTACAATTAGAAATATTGTTTTACTTGACATGTTTCACTCTAAAATGGCCTATTGTACTGAATGTTTATATATAACAGCAATAAAGATCGTTTTGATTTTAATTTGCATATGAATATATGTGAGGCGGAAAGGAAAAAGGGACCTCTTCACGGCAATTTTCGATTTTGAGTTATTTATATTTTTTAATTCCTCATTTAATTCCTAACAATTTGGCCCAAGTCCCATGAGTCTACGATTTTCTTTGTTAAAGTTATAGGACTTTGAAATTACGTGAGAGAAGAGGGCCATTTTTGAGAAAAATCAATTTGAAAATTTCAAATAAGCATAAAACATATATTTTTCATATTTAAGCAACGATTTTGGTAGTATCAAAAGAAAGCCCTAAATGTCGTCTGTAATGGGAATACCTATTTTTGTCTTAACTCACAGTAGTTTTCAAGAAAATAATGTTTTTATCGAAGCAGGTCGTGAAAAGTGATATTTCAGAAAAGGGACCTCTTCGCAGCCCTATGTTATTTCTCCATAACGAATCGCAAAACTCCCGAAAGCGCTCTTGGCAGCATTTTCCGGTTTTTAGTTATTAAACTCGTAGTAGTTCACCTCGTCACCGCTAGAATTCGTCAGAGTGCAGTTTTCAAAGTGTTGCATAGCTATCTGATTTGTTTTAAAAAGGGACCTGTTCGCAGCAATGTTATTTCTCCATAAGCGCGAAGAGGTACCTTTTCTCAAGCTAGATATCGACTACATTAATCATTATTTTGAATGTTTTATTCGATTACAACAGTTTTGTAATTGATTTCAACCGGTAAAGGACAAAATGGAGCATATTAAAATGCAAACAACTGAAAATCAATATTTTTGACTTCAATCGATAAAACTGCCCATACTGAAATTTTTACTTTGCCGCGAAGAGGTCCCTTTTTCCTTTCCGCCTCACATATTAAGTTTGTTCTACGGTCAGAACCTGAAATTGAACCTTGTAGTATTATAATTAGACAAATGGATTTGAAGTTGTGAACAGAAAATGACTGGTAAACCGAAAGCACCTTTTCATTTGACTTAGGTTAGTCCTAGTCAGTCCACCACTCATTTGTATAGATTTATTTATTTTTGGGTAGGTGGTATCTCATTAGCATTGAATTACATTTAAAAGTTGAAAGTCATGAATCTGTAGCATATATTTACAAATCACAGATTGTATTTAAAATGTTCAGGTTTATTGAAAATAATGATTAGGCCAATTATTCAGCCTAACTCTTGTGAACTTGGAACTAGGTTAGAAAATATATATTTTTCAATTGCTTACCCTAGCACCTTCTTTCAACATTTGGGAAAATCCCGGTGCTTTAGGAACGTGTAATGCCATTTCTGAAAACTTTGTAAAATTAAGTCACAAAACCCAATTAAATAACTTTTTAAATAAATCGTCTTGGACAGCGTGCAGTATTACTACTTTAGGAATTGAATTGAGGTTTCCTAACACAAAGACCTATAAGTTTCAAACAAATTATGTTTTCGTTTAATCCATGGAGTATTCTGAATTCTGGAGGAAATTTAGCATACTACAAGATGCTACAAGTACAGATGAACAGTTTGTTCATTTGTGATACAAGTATATTATTAGTGTTGCCTCGATATTATTATATATATCCGGTTAGTAAATGATAACAATGATTTCATGATAGTAAAACAACGTGAGACCTTTGTTGGAGTACTGCTCCGTAGTATGGGCTCCTCATCAAGTCACTATTCGTGATCGTCTCCAGGGGATTCAAAACAGATTTTTAAGACTGGTGGGATTCCGGGTTGGCTACCGATATCTTGAAGTTCCATTGAGCGAGATATCCGATATGCTGAATCTTCCGAGCTTGCAAACCAGACGTGATGTTCAAGATGTGGTTTTCCTCTACAAGCTGGTTAATGGACTTGTGGACTGCCCCTATCTGCTTGAGAGGATTTACATTCATGTTCCTTCTTGTACAAGATCCAGAGACCTGATTGCACGGAGGCAACACGGTACCAACTACGCCCAGCAGTCAACTTTGGCTCGCATCCAGCATCTTGGCAACGTTGTTTCACCGCATGTGGACTTTTTTGCCTCCAGTGAACGGATTATCAGGCGCCTGGTTGTTGCCTTGCACTGAGTTGTGTTCCTCTAATGGTTTTTGTTCCTGTGAGATGAGAGTTCTTTCAGTTTAGATGTATTTATTAGTTGTTGCTGTTTATATAGCATATATTTATATTGTACATTAGTTGCTACTATGTTGTATTATTGTTATACCAAGTTATATTTGTATATTTTTGTTACTATGTTGAACAAGGGAAACTCTATATATTTTATTTGTCTTTTTTTGAGCATTATGAATGATACATTATTGTAAAATGGTTATACCGTGTATGAATAAATAAATAAATAAACACTAGACTCGAGTTTCTTCTAAATATAGATAATTTGTGTGGTCAATTAAATTATAATATATTGTTTCGGTTCTGTCTACAAAAAATGTAGAATTAGTACAAGATATGTGGAATAATTTTAGTTAAAGTTTCGGTTACACTGAGCTCTACATTATATCTGGAGTCACTAATAAATATTTCCCATAAGCGTGCCGTCTAGTTCAGATTTTTACTTTGTTATGTTGTCACCTTGGCGTTAGCTTGGGCCAATCAAAATTCATTGGATGGACGCTGTCAAAATTAAAAGTCGCCGACCGGTTGTCCACTGTAGTGTTTAATGTCAACAGTTAACATTGACATTGGATTTGAATTTAATATTGAATTTAATTTATAATTAATCATCCATTATTTATTAATTTTATTATTTTGATATACAAGTAAAATAAATAATTAAATCAACTACCCAAGTGCCCGTTTTTCAATGTCATTCACCAATTACCCTAAACCTAGAAACAAGAATATTTTCATGTTACCTAAATCATTACTTAATTAGCTTCAAAATGATTGGTTACTTTTTATTTAAAACATTTCACAAGATTCCAAAGTTCAGATTAACAACAGGTTTCGATTTGTAATGTACTTTAAAACAATGATAAATGGTTTTGAAAAATCACTAAATTAACATTAATTTAAATAGGAAATAAAATTACTATATTACCAAACTGTCTAAAACTCCCACAATGTATCAATAAAACACATTGGCCAACAATACGACCAAAAACACAGCGGCACACTTATTTAACATGGATAGCCTTCAGTTCACAACAGATTGGCAGGTCATTCGGTAACTATCGACTATCGTATTATGAACTATCGATGTGACGGCCGTAGTCGACAAGGCGATTAGCGCCGTCTACATGGATATGTACACCTTTGGTTTGGTACACACACAAACACAGTCAGTCTTAGTCTATAAGACGGGAAAGAAAGAGGACACACTGGCACTGCTCTGCTGTATTAATAATTGTAGGTTATCTCTTGTCTGTGATAAAACGCATCAAGTGATACCAATTAATTAATGTGTTAACAAAAACATTCTTTACCGGCCAACTGGCTTAGGCATAGGCCATTAGATCTTTCTTCAGTATAATTGTCCATATGTAATTCGGAATTACCGTTAGTAACTTAAATAAATAACTTCCAAATCATGGACTAAAAAATTCCATCCTTGTTAGATTTTACAAGTTAACTCTAGCTAGGTTTATTTAAACCATTTTGTTAAATAAAGTAACCTTTGTTCGTAGCACCCCAAAGTGGACGTTTTTGCTCAGAAATATCAATGTGTCTAATTAATTTCAGCACCTTTTCGAAATTTCTAATTTTATTGTAGGTAATTTATAAACAATATAGCCTACCCCATGGTACTATCGGATGTATTTGTATTAGACCTGTCTAAAAGTCCAATAACAACATCTTATGTTTTTAAAATCCTACTGTATACTGGTAATAGCAAGCAAGCATGCAACCTATTACAACGCCAATACAGTAAACAACCAATACAGAAGAAACCACAAGTTAGTCAATCACCTAACTATATATTAACTAGGGGTTTTTGTAATATTGTCCTTGCAATATTGTGCATAATGCTCAATAGAAACGATAGTTAACTTATTTGTTTGCAGTCATTGAGCATTCCTTTATGAAATTAGCCTCGGTTGATTGTCTGTTCTTGCACAGCAAATTAAATACATTTGCAATGTAAGTAGACCATATTGTGTTTGCCCTTTTGTATAGGCCTACAAGAATGTTATGCCTACTTATTTACCAATAGGTAAATTAGTAATTGTAATATTAATCGTGAATTTGGTTACTAAATGGCTCAACTTAACCTTCGCAGTAGGCCGAGTTTGTTTGGTGTGACTAGGCCTCTACGACAGTTAATATGATCTTGTCACCTTTTATTTCACATCACTCCTTACTTACCTCTCCAGTTAACTCTCCTCGACATTTTAGGCTTAGGCCTAACTTAATACCTTATCACTTGTCATTGCTAGACTTTTTCGATTGCTGCAGGATACTTTTCAGCTAATTATTATTTCATTTTAACTACTTATTAAAGATGTGTAATTTCATATTAATAATTATTAGGAATTAGAATTATGCTTTGTAGAAAAATAACTTAAGTTATAAAATCTAACTAACTCTTAAATCTAAAATGCATCACACTGTCAGATTTAATTTCGGATCAAGAAGTCTCAGTGTCAGAAAGAAAAATAAGGGGGGAGAGCGAAGCCAAATGAAGAGAAATGACAGGTCAATTTAGGTTATGAGCCAGGTTAGGGACAGGATGGGCTAGGGTGTGTTCCTAACCCAAGGTTAAGTAACTTGTTTCTTGTCCTTATCTTTATTTTCAGTAACTCTTACTTTAAATGGTAGACAAAGTTTACAAATATTTCTTTTAGAGATGCTTCCCTCCAAATTACTCGTAATAAACTTTTAGATAAAATACTATCATAATAGTAAAATATCACAATTGTAACCGTATATATGTTGAAGTGATGAGATGAGACTGCAGTGCAGACTGCAGACTGTCTCTGTCCAGCCTAAATAATCAGCTCAGCTGCAGGTAACAGTCGATGTATTTCAACAGTCGATGTATTTCATTCGATAGAGAGTGACTAACCGAATGACCTGCCAATCTGTTGTGAACTGAAGGCTATCCATTTAACATAGAGTGGTGACTCCAGATAAAACATAGAGCTCAGTGGTTGGTTATTAATGTTACTGTATCTATAAATAATGTCAGAGACTGCCAGGGACGTGTTCGGATCCTTGCCCCAATCCTTCAGAGTGTGCATCAACAATAAGGTTTTTCTTGGGTGATATAAGACTTACTTTTGAATCCAAACTGAATGACATTACCTGAATGACATTATCGTATTAACACTGTCTTGCCTACCCAAGGTCAATGATACTTTGTGACTTTGTAAGGTCTGATCGGTCGGTATTTTAAGTTTTTCTATATAACCGGGAGAGAATCGTAAAAACAGCTGTAAGGTCACATGATCACCAATCCAATCTGCAGTGTTGCTGGAAACACGATATTTATCGTACGTGTACCATATTTTCCTCATAATTGTAATCAAAATAAACATTGTTTAACTAATTACATAATTTTATCAGCTGTTATTTTATGAAACTAATTTTTATTTTTTTTATTTATTTGCATTATTATATTAATGGATTATGGGTTTAAACATTCTTTCTGCATGTCTATTATCATTAAAAATAGATGCACCATTATTATCCCCTGTAAGGTTGGCAATACTTATACTATGTTGTTAATGTGGATTTATTCAAATATGCATATGCTTTGCCGTGAACATTACTCTTATGTTATGGGAATGATCATACCTGTGCTGAAAGCTCTACAAACCTTTTTGCCTCCCCACTATATTGTCTAATTATAATGTATCTCATATGGGCTGAGAATGCATGACTTGTATGATCATTGACTAAATGGTATGATACAGTGTTTTGTTAGCATGATTTTTCTTTTATTGTTATTGTAGAACATTATTCAATTATTTTGTACCCGATTCTGTTATAAATGTTAAATATTATGTTAGCGAATTTCCCCTATAGGGAAGAAGCTATACCGTAGGTCTCATGGTAAGACCCGAGACCCGAGACCATGATAACTTTTTGTTTTGAGGTCCCCAGATGCCAAAAACACTATTCGTTCAAATTTATATATATTTATATATATTTTTTTTTTGTTATATATATATATATATATATATATATATATGTGTGTGTGTGTGTGTCCGTTACCGCGATAAATTTTGAAAGAAGCACCCGATTTTGTTGAAATTTGGCACGAATGTGGAGAGTAACATTTATGACTAAGTTCGAAAACCAGATCGATCGTTTTATGGGAAGGGGGTTTTATGGAGGTTTAACATTTTCCAAAAATCCGTTTTTTGAACTTTTCACCATAAAATTTTAAAAACACTAGATTTTGGGGTACTTTGGTATTATACGGATGCCACTATTTTTGGAGGTTAATTTTTACCGGATATAAAGTATAACTACATAATTCGAAAAAACGTACTTTTATTGACTTACTGTAAAAATTTTACATCATTCTGATGAGCGGTCTTTGTGTTGTGCCTCCCAAAAGGCAGCGATGTCCGCTAGGATCGTGTTGAATGCGTCGCCGCCGCTAGCAGCCACACCCGATCGCCACATGTATTCCGCCAAATATACAGTGCGCTGCGGCAGTTATGTTAGGATGGGTTATCATAAAAATACGTACGGTTTCCTCTTCATTTCGAAGTATCCCACACCAAAAGAACGTCACTCATTATGAAAACAAATGTAACGTAGTGCACGGCAATAAATCACTCATGACACTGACCCAGATACAGGCGGTGACAGGTGATGCGCGCGCTCCGGTCAACGACCTGACCTTGGCCTATTTGGAGGGGGTTTGGCGGCCGGAAGTATGACTCATAAGGAATTATTCGATTTGTAACGAAGCAAGGAAAGTCCTACAATCATTTTTATGATAACCCATCCTAACATAACTGCCGCAGCGCGCTGTATAAGGGTGGCATCCGTATAATACCAAAGTACCGATTTTGGTTGTAGCCATTTTATAGAGCTTTAAAAAACAAACAATTTAGTATTTTGAATCATTTTGAGTATTAGTGGTTGTGGAGAAAAGTGAAAAAATGTGTCCATAAAATGTCCCATGTTAATCTTATGGGAACCATGTTAATCCATGGGAATCTTATGAGGTTTTTAGATTTTCCTCAGGTAATTTCACTAAAAACTCCACATTTCGTTCTACCAATCACTATAGCTCTACAAAACAATCATTTTGGCGTTTTAATTGTTGTTTTACGTCCAACCGCTGCTGTGATATTAAAAGTGCTAAACACACAGTACGTTGTCCAATGTTATCCTTATGAATAAAATGTTTTATTTTGATTATTTATGTACTGTGTATTGATGAAACTTGGTATGTGGCTTCAACTAGTTGTGGTATATTGATATTTAGTACGAAAAAATGGTTTTTGTTGATTTTCCCGGTAGCAGCAAACCTGCATACTCGGCCCCATGTTATTTATTCATAGGGAGAATAAGTAACGTTTTATATCTCCCTTATTCATGAACCTAAATTAATAAAACTTGGTATGTAGCTTCACATGGTTGAGTTATATTGATAATTGTAAAACTACACATATCTTTCTTGTTGCAGCAAATCTGCGTACTCAGTTATAATGTTATTCTTATAGAGAATAAATCAAATGCTATATATCACTTATTAATGAATGTATTTTTGTGAAACTTGGTAAGTGGCTCTAGGTAGTCGTGATACCCATATATATGCATTGGAAATTCGCTGAGTACACAGGTTTGCTGTGACGGGGGTATTTTGTATTGCGCCTGATTCTGTAGTTATAATATTAAGTATTATCAAAGATTACACATGTGTAATCTTTGGTATTATGTTCTGAAACACTTGTATTAGAACGAGATCGCACGCAGCAAGCTGACGTGAGGGAAGTGAATTTCCACATAATAAACTTTTAAAACTCAAAATCAGTTTAAAAACATACATTTTTACCAATTTTTATTTAAATCTGAAAATACTGATTTTTTGGCTGTTCTGATGCTCCTGGTTTCATTTACCTGCAATGATGGGAATACAATTTTGCGCATTATAAGGTTAGGAGAAGGTACAGTCAGGCCTGAAAGTAGGCGTGAGTTTGCTGGGGATGATCAAAGTACACCAACATAGGAATAACAGGCTTTTCTAGTGTAAAACCCCCATAAGACAACGTACTATGTTTAGTTGATACACATTTCCTTTAAGAACTCGGTAAATATTTATGCTAGATAGACGAGAGAGGGCTTAAATCTTTTGCCTCTCTAATTACCATCTTTTTACATGCATTGATTTTACATCTGGGGCTTTTCTGACCCTTTTTAGGCCCAAAAACTCATAATTTGAAAGATTAATCCCCAAAAGAAGGGGTTTAGAGTTTTCCAATTGTTTTGCCCAACAAACTTGTCCAACTGATTACAGAAAGGAATATCCCTACCAAATTTGGTAAATTTGGCAAAAAATGTGAACCCTAGAGTGCAAACACACACACATATATATATATATATATATAACATTTTGAACGACCCCTCAAAACGTGTTCAGGGAGTCACGTTAGGAACTTCTATGGTGGTCCCAGGCTTAAGTTTCACCGTGCGGATCATGCTTACAGTTCACTTTCCAAAAGAAATTTACTAACAAGAAATTAAATGACGTTCATAATTGAATAACGAGTTTTTTAATTTAATTTAATTGTGCAGGTTTCTGGAGTATTATATGACCTAGAAGACTGAAACTGTGAATATTATTAATCAAAAATTAGATGGGGAAGAACCCAAAATATCAGAGCTCGATTTGTGTTTTTTGTCCTTATTTTCTCTTAAAAATGTCCTTCAAGAACAACAAATTACATCAAAACTTTAAATAAATATTCATACAAAATTAGATGGGGCAGATCCCAATTTTAGAGCCTATTTGTTTGCTCTTATTTTGCCTTAAAAATGTCTTGACAACAAGGCATGATGCATGAGGATTTAGCATGATGTCATAAAAATTGTAAAAACTTTATTTAAATGAACTAAAAATAAGCTGTAATTTTTTACAATAAACTTGTTGATATCATAGATTAAATTTTAATATTAGTCCAAAACAAGCTTAATCTTGCTACTAATAATAAATTTTTACTTATATCTAGTTTAATTACCTATCATGGGAAATACCTAGCTATGAGTTCTAATCTGTGAGGAATACAAAATGTGGTCTTAAGGACGCCTTCTTTAAGCCTAAAGCAATATGGCTTCCATCAACACTAATGAAGCTGTTGGTGAATCATACATTACAAAATTCCTTTGGCTATTAATTTAGCCCACACTTGATGAGTTTTAATAAATAAATACACTTTACCTTAGTCTTCTTTATTTGTAGTTAGTTGTGTTAAATAACTGTCTATTGTTGGATTGCCACATTCGAGGTAAGTCTTAGCTATAATGAGAATATACCTTTTACCTTTTAATACCTAGGCTTAAATAATAATAAGTGATTTGGGGTTCACAATAAAATATTTATTAAATAGAATTACAACAGTGAATGATAGCAAATGAATTTAAGGGGTATAACAATGATATTTTGACAATATGGGGACTTCAAATTAATTAGGTCAACTAGGCCTAAGCCTTTCAATAATGTGTCTAACAGTTCATGGCTAACAATAATGGGTTATCACAATATAAATACTCTTTTTCTTAGGAAGGGGTGTCGTGCCGGCTCGAATGATATATTATTTGTTTTTATAGAGATAACATGAATTTACTAAATAGGTTTGTTTACTAAATGCAACAATGAGTAATGGAGGTCCATAGAAAAGGTAGGCCAAAAGTTTCACTGAATTTAAGGATTGGTTAAAAGATATTTGAAATTAAATTTGGAAAACTAGTTCAATTTGGATGAGATTCTTCTTAATTACTTTAATTGATACTTTCTGAACATTGGGCTTGTTCACAAATGTTTCTGATATCTCTTTTTACCAAGTCCCTAATAAGAGAATCAAGATGGAGAAGGTTACCACACTGCTTACAAAATTCTTCACCCAGAGTATTATAAATGGGAAAATAAATAAAAAAGGGGTTTGAATTTAAACTTCACTCTATTGGGCAGGAGAAATCCCTACTATTTAGACACTAAGTAGGCAAATCTTAGGCCATACTGGGGTAAATTATTAAATGAGAACTTGTCTCATGCAAAAATGATGTTAACACATTGGAGGGAAGCCAGGAACAAGGCGGAGGACAGGGTTTGTAGTCTGGAAGTTCATTGTTCCATTGTTGGGTTGCACAGATGGTAGAAGTCACATGTTATAACACTTGACACTAAATTTGGTTTTCTAAGGACTAATTTTGAAAAGTAGTACTATGTAAAATATTATTATATTGCAATTTTCTTACAAATATCTTATATCTAAAGTAGGCTATATTGAAATTAATTTAGGATCAATTAATGAATTAGAATTATTAATATATTGTGAAGGATAGTTGATTATCAATTGATATAAACTAAATAAAATGAACATGGGCATAATTAATTATATATTCAACTGTGAAATAAGGGGAGATGATTTTCTGCGGGGTGATGGGAACAGTTGTTTAATATTTAGCACTTTGAATTAAGTAACATGAAATAACAGTTTGCTTAACACAAAATAACACATAATAGAAGGGAACATTTCAAATTACAGTGACATAAATTATTATTGAACAAAGACAATCATTGTGATAATAGATCAATAAAATATGGGTTATTCAGCATGACTAGGGTATGGTGGTATTTACATGGGGAGAAATATACACAATTATGGGAAATTATTATTAATGATGAATGGAATGTAATGAAATACTACAATCTTATATATTATTTCTCTAGCCTTTTTTTCTGTCAGTCCGCGAGATCTTCTTTATTCCTTTTCAAATTCCATGATTTACACCTCATTTTAAAGCTTATCGTGAACGCTAGTGGTGGTGGTGCTAGGTCGCTCATAGGGGTACATTCTGGTACACCAGCTGCCATCCCGGTCAGTAACCCGACTTGTTCCCCACTCCACCTGCTGCCTCCCCTCACGACAACCCACTTGTTCCCCACTCCACCTGCTGCCTCTCCTCACGACAACCCGACTTGTTCCCCACTCCACCTGCTGCCTCCCCTCACGACCACCCGACTTGTTCCCCACTCCACCTGCTGCCTCCCCTCACGAAAACCCGACTTGTTCCTTACTCCACCTGCTGCCTCCCCTCACGACAACCCGACTTGTTCCCCACTCCACCTGCTGCCTCCCCTCACGACAACCCACTTGTTCCCCACTCCACCTGCTGCCTCCCCTCACGACAACCCGACTTGTTCCCCACTCCACTTGCTGCCTCCCCTCACGACAACCCGACTCGGGGCGCTGCCACCTTCTAATCCTGTTAGTTTTGGTTTTCTGTGGTACAGTAAAAACATAACCAGTAAATGAATTTTTGTTGTATCCAAATAAATCATACCAAAATATAGTAATTAACTTTATTTCTTAAACTCAAAATATAGATACAAAACACATTATACACTACATAGGCTACTCAGTAGCCGCAATATTCTGGGCGGCAGCGAGCAGCATGTCATGAATTTCCTTCGCGTACATGACCTGCGCCCTCACTGTGGACAGGTACTGGGGGTAAGTCAGTGTGCTCATGTCTTGGTTAGGTATCGGTTCTGTTCGAGTTGGCGCCACTGCGAGAGGCAGATACCGCTGACTACTCGATCCCTGATTTACACACTCTATTGATGTTTTCTAAAACAGAGGACAGTACCAAATAATTTTAATTTAATATCAATGCAAATCCCATGAGAAGTATTTTAAATACCTACGTAATTTTATTTGAGTTGATAATTCATAAATAGAAGTTAAAATTGACATTAACCACAAAAGTGGATGTAAGGAGGATGTATCCATAGCAGATTATGTATACTTCAGTTATTTATTGTTAAGTGTCCTTAAAGGAATTTGTTAACACGTTGGCTGCTGCGGACCCCGATCGTTTTTTTCCCCCCAACATAGAAACTTATGCAAATGTCATGTTTAAAGATGTTTGCAGCAGCGAAAGTGTTCAGGGAATACTTTACCTCAGGGATAAAGGCTAACAGAGTTTGCAGAAGCATGATTTACTCATACTTCCTATAACTTCTGATACATTTGAAGTCCTTTTTAAAGCTAACAAAACAATTATCATTCAGATTTAATTTTATCAGTTTGCAAATTAACCACAAATGTCAAGATACTTAGTGTATATTTCAAACCACTCTTAATGTCTGTATATTTTTCAGTTCTCTAATTGGAGCATGTGTTAAAATGGCAAGGGGCTCCCACCAAAACCAACAACGCAAATCCCCGACTAGCCACTCTAATCCGGTAAGCACAGAAAACAGTTGAGGGAATGGCCTGCAAAGCTAGAAACCAAGACCCAGCCAATTCTAGATGTGCTGTGTTGCTGAAGTGCCCACTAGTTAGACAGACAAGTAGAGCTATATTGATATTTCTGTAATTTCAATCATTACTGTAAATCGCATAAGCAAACATAGCTGATGCCTAAATCGGATTTTGATGATGGTGGTTCTGCTTGGACTACAGGAGGGAGGCAATAAGGCAACAGCAACTACGTGCAGCTCAACTATTGGCTAGAGCCCAACTGTCTTATTTTCTGCTCTCAAGAGAAATGCAAGTGGAATTGTCTGCAAACTACTTACCAAATGAAGTTCTATTTGATCACAAATTGAGTAAAACTCTTCCATACTTTTGTCAAATCGAGGAGGTGGAGGCATATCTACTGACTTTCTGCAAGATAAAAACAAACAACCATCTGATAATCCAGCCCAATAAAATAAATATGATCCTGCTCAGTATAGTAAATACTTATACAATACACTTAAAAAAATACACCTACTTAGGAATTAAATTATTTATTAGCCAGCAGAGTTCCTAACAAAACCAATAACATTTCAAACAATTTAACAAATAAAAAGCCAGATCAATTGAACCTCATAGCAGTATATAAATGAATCATGCTGACTATTCTCAATTTCATATTCTCAATCGGGGCACCCTTTATGAAGCGTTATTTTGGACACCTCCCTAAAGCCAAACAAGAACAACAGTCAAGCTTTGCCCAACATCGTGTAGTCATTCCACTGATAATGACAACTTGGCAATTTTGAATACATTTCTTAAAAACAGAAAGTATGGGACACACTGAAAGAATTTCAGATTTTTAAATTGTCCAAACCACATCCCAAAGTTTGTCCAAAGACTCATGCGCCCCAGAGGTTTAAAAGACCCTTGGACTTCGATAAGCAGCCCAGCTTTTCCATGAGTCACATAATACTACTACTACTAAACCTCAGTTAGCCAAACTGTAATTAACTATTTACTTGAGATAATTTTTACTGTGATTTTCAAATCCTTTTGATTATTTTATAAAAATAGAGTCCAAACCCAGCATAACTGTGGCATTCCTAAGAAATTATAATTTGAGTTTTATATTCAACATAGGTACTGACACTTATAATTGCTTAGGAATGTCACAATTACACCGGTTTTTTACTCTAATTTCATTAAGTAATATGCACCATTTGAATATTAAAATACAAATTATATCAATAGTTTTAAAAATGCAGATTTGCAGACCAATAGAAGGCAACTCATCGAGAAACAATTGGTGGCAGGTTAGCCAAACTGTGCGTGTGAGAGTGAGTGTACATGGGGTTGCGAGGGTCTCTTAAATCCTCTGTAGTGCATAGGTCTTTGGTCAGACTATAGTGACAATTGTAAAGGACATTAGCTTGTACCTAGAAAGCCCTGGTAAAATTGCCAAAACTAACAATTTTAAATTTTAACCCAACAAAAACTGACAAATGGTGGAAATGTTAAGACGTCTCAAAAATTGTATTTTAGCTGTAGCGGCCAAATGAATAGTTCTATAAAAAAACAGAGACCACTACATGCTTCAGATGATCTAAAATTTTAGTCCTATGATTTTTTTCCATATTTTTTTCCTCTTTAACCCTTAAGCAGTGCTAGAGTTTTAAAATCTACAACTTGAATACAGTAAAACTGTAAACTCAAATACTTAAGTATAATAGAGGACAAAAACATTTCATGAATACCGCAAACAAATCAGCTATGTAAAAACAAATGGACTTTTTTGAATTAATATTAATTAAAACCAACCCCTTTTTGAATTGCCTCTGCGTTATGGATTAGTGGCTTGGAGAGGCACAATTGGCACAAATTTCAAAGAGTACTCATGATAAAAAAGAGTTTAACAAATTCACTACTGAAATTAGGGCTATTGGGTACCCCAGGTGCTAACACTTTTTGTGCATAATCACTTAACTTTTGGAATCGGTATGCACACAGGAAATTATGGTTTTTGTTTAAAAAAAGTTAAATTTTGCAATATTTTTGCAGCGTCATTTTCGGTCTGCACATCCGCGTGATGAGCACTCAGGGAAGTTAGCACACACCCAATATACTTATTAAGTAGCAAGCGGATAAACAACACTAAAACTAATTATCATTGATTTACTTTCATAAATGTAAATGTAACCAAACTATGTACACATATGTACAACCCCTCCCACCACCCCAGTGTTTCAGTTTACTTGTGCCAGTCATCAAAACATTGAATTATGCACATTCCAAGCGCTGCATGCGGCTGAACTCGGAACTAAGCACCATTCCATACAAACAAGCCTTCATCAACTGGCGCAAGCAGTATTAGGTCCCTTCATTGAGAGCTGACTGCTCCCTGGCTGAATGAGATCAAAGCGGACGAACACCGTACAAGTGTGGAACGCGCACCTAGGCCCCGGCTTCATCACGCAAATGTGTGTTATCAACATTGAATGTGTTAAAGGAGATTAAATTTTAATGTTATAATATTATTTATTATTATTGTTATTTATCTCCTTTCTTCGTAAAAGGCTTTAAACATCAAAACAACTTTTGCACCATTTTAGAACTTGTTTTAAAAAAGAAGTCTTAACCAACACTTACACAGTTCCAACATCAATTTGGCTATTTTGGTGCAAAGCATGAGCAGCATTTTTCAAAGTGACCTGAAAACAAAAATTTCTATCTAAAACTTCATATTTTTTTGATTAAAAATAAAACTTATAGCTTACTACAGATAAATAATTTTGAAAAATACATAAAAAAATAAATTTACTAAGCGATCTTAGTTTTAGGTTCAGATTTTCTTGGAGCAAGTCTGTAGTCGAATGTTTTGCTGACTTGCCCAAACCTTTTGACTGTGCCGGATTTCACAAGTGCTGTTGTGTTTAAAACTGTTGTTTCAAAATTGGTAAAGACCAGGTTCAAGGATTGGCCTTAAAACTGCTTCATTCAAATCTCATAAACAGAATACAAATAAAAGAGATGCAACACATAGCAACATATCAAATCTAACCATCAATCCAAGGCAAAGCAATAGTTTCCAGAGTTTCCGTTGGGAAAAAAAACTGGGCCTAATATCGAACCGGGGAGGGCATCACCGCAGGTGCGATATTAGGCCGTTTTTTCACTTTGTATATACGACTTTACTGAGACAGCCCCAGTTCAAAATTTATTCTGGTCCGCAGATTACCCAACAATCACTACGCAAAATAAAATTTTCATCAATTGTAAATTTACTCTTAATTACAAACCAATTGGCACAGTACTTTCAGACCACTTGCTCAACTTGCAATCCCACCAAAACTATTTTTTTTCATATCCAAACAACGGATATACGTTACAATAGAACTTCGTCATACGTGTCAACTTAATATATATAAGATGCCTTAACTTAATATAGGCTTCTTTACATTTTGGCACAGAATTAAAATACTACGGTACTTACTAACTTAAGTTAGTAATAGCACTTACTTACAGATGCAATTGGTTAGGTCCCATATTGTTTAACATATATTTTCGTAAAATAAACTGGATGTAGTGAAACTACTTGTTTTGTTATTTTAAGCCCAATAGTACGAACTGTTGAGTTTTATTTGTCAACTGAAAATGTTATAACATATCTGTAAATCTATTATACACTGAAATGACCTTTAAAGAATTTTACCTCAAGATTTTAAAAATCACACTTGTTTTTGTTGGAAACATCGATAAAGTGATAAAAAGAACAATTAAAAAACATTACTTTTATTTACAAACTCAAGTGAATCCAATGTGTCTTATGTTTTGATCTTCTCATGGTAATGGACGGAATTAAACAAATGATTTATTGTCACTCGTGTATTTCCATTTATCTCTGTTGTGGGAATATCCCACATCACCTAGTCAACCACAGGTAAGGCCGTACAAAGGTAAAGATAAGACCCTGGACAACAGCTGTCCAGGCGAACAAAGGTCAGCATGCGCGGGTGGCGGCCACGGCCGGCAGCGGAGCGTCGTCGTGTGTGTGCTGGCCAAGGAGCAGGACGTGTAGCTCAACCTTTCCAGACATGGGTGATGTACTAAATTATGTTTAAGTAAGAGATAGCCTTTTGGGGGGGTAACGGGGATTAGGGTTCAGTTCTTGGTTAATTAATTTTGCAATAGTCAATTCAATTAATTTTGGTATAATGAAATAATGAGTTTCCGTAAAATACACCGGCAGGTTCCTACCTGACCGCACATTTCTTCCGGGGGATTAACGTAGTTAAAGTTAATTAATAATTGTTAGGAGCTCATAAAGCTGGTTATGCTTGAGTAAGGTTAATTGAGACCTAAAAAGGGGTAACGGGCCTTCAGATTTCCTAAAATGTGAGCGCCTGAGAGATTAAATCCCGAGGGACGCCACACTGTGGTAACCACATTGAATGAATAACCAACCACCTGACACACTGATGGGATTTGATTGGCGATGCGAATAATTGTTACTGACCGTGGCTATACCGAACCCCAAAATACGAGATTGGGAGCCGGATATTACATTCCTCCATCCTTAGCACAGTCCACCATTTTATGTTCTAATCACGTTAAACATACTGAGACTGGATGTGCCACAAAACTGCAAGCAAACATGACATTACAGAAAATTTAAATTAAATATAGCTGATGTCCCGTTGTACGCACGGGTATCTAGCAGGCATAGAGCTAAAATTGTTATAGTTGTTTACATTGTAATCAGCTGACTATCAAAATAAAATACAACTCCTTAAGATTAGCATTAGAAATTTGAAAGCCTATGGGGCGAAGCTCTAAAGGTGGAGGCTTTTCGAACCCCCAAAAGGCAAATCTAGATTATAAGATCTCTTCATTGATACCAAACATGTAGGCTATAAATATAGGTACAGGTAATAATAGTTTTAGGGGTCGAAAATCGCCCAAACAAATCAATAAATTCTTTTATTAATTTAGAAGAGCAGGTCTCCCGTTCTCCGCACGGGAATCTCGCAGGCCCAGGTTTTGTTTACATTATAATCAGCTGTTTGACTAAATAAAATATAACTCCATAAGATTAACATTCAAACTTTAACCCTCTAGGTGTTATGTGTCGTTATAGCGACACAAAACACATCCGCTGGGGTGTTTACTGTCGCTGCGTCGACAGTCAAACAGCGTTTACAGAATAGGCTCTGGGGCGCATTGAATCTTAATGAACCGGATTGAAATTGATATCGCCGTTTACGGCAGATTCTAAGCTTTCTACCAATGTCTGTCTACAGACGCTTATTACGTTCTTGCCAATCGTACTTCAGCAGACAGCTGAAGTGTGAAGGTTTGTTGTGCATCGTTAACATAACTTCGGGAATTGTGTTGTTTTGCGATGTTTTTCGTTGTTTTTATTTGTAAAAATAGACAGTATTGACATACGAGGGGCTTTAGAAGATAAGTTTAGTGATGATGAATGGTTGTTTGATGTTCCAGGAGAAATAGGCAGCAGTGATATCGAGGTAAATTATCCTTCCGACTGTAACGTCGCCAAGGCCATTTTGCTCATTTGCTATAGCACACAACAACAGATTATTATCTGAAACTTTTTTATTTGCTGCTTTACCAGATTATTTGTTTATATATTTAGTATCCTTATAAAATTTAAAACAAACTGACTATTTTGAAAATTGTATATTATAGAACCATTTATAATTTGATGGAGCGCAAACTTAAAAATTTTCTTATTTTTATTTATTTTTACATCAGATAATTTTCCTATTATAATTTTTATGAGATGTTATATACATAATATTGAAGCCCATGATTTTCAAGAAAAACTATACAATAATGCAGTTTGGAGTGTTTTTGAGTTTTTTATATTTATTTGAATAAAACACTGCAAAATCACCAAAAATAGGAAACATTAAGACCATTATTAAAGACACTTGGAGGGTTAAGAACCAATGAGGTGGAGCCCTGAAGTTGGATGTTTTTAAAACCCCAAAAGGCACATCTAGAGGGTAAGAGCTTTCGATTAATACCAATGGGTGCAGTTCCGTATCTGGGCTACCTTACTATCGAATGAAAATATCGAAGTTTTAACAATCGATGTATTTATCGAACAAGTTTAATTGAACATTATTCGGTTTTTTATAATCTGATGGTAATTATATCGACCTCCAGACACCAACGATTTTTACAATTTTTTTTTTGAAAAATATTCAAAATAATGTCCTCATTTCGAAAATGATACTCATTTTTCGCGGAAACGTCGGGAAAACCGGGAAATCGGGAAAACCGGGAAAACCGCCGAAATATATTTGTTTTCAAATATTAGGTTATGGGTACTCAAAATGTGCGGAATTACGTCCTGAACACGATTATGTAATTATTTTTTGAATCCGTTAATGTTTGAACGGGAAAACCGGGAAAGCCCGGGAAAACCCGGGAAAACCACCGAAATATTTTGTTTTCAAATATTAGGTTGTGGGTACTCAGAATGTGCGGAATTACGTACTGAATACGATTATGGAATTATTTTTTTAATCCGTTAATGTTTGAACGGGAAAACCTGTAAAAACCGGGAAAACAAGGGAAAACCACCGAAATATATTTGTTTTCAAATATTAGGTTGTGTGTACTCAAAATGTGCGGAATTTCGTCCTGAATACGATTATGTAATTATTTTTTGAATCCGATAATTTTTTAACGGGAAAACTAGGAAAAACCTAAACAGCAAGTTGTTGTCAAAAACGTGTTTAATCCAATAAATCTAGGGGGCCCGTTGGGATTCCGGGGTACTTGGAAGAGGAATTTTCTTCAGACTAGGTTAAATTTATTAAAGGGAAAATATTCCCCACAGCGGGAAAATTTCACAAAACGGGAGAATTTCCCATAAACTTAAAATTTACCCCAAAGCGAAAAATTTTCCCACAAACTGGAAATTTACCACAAAACGGGAAATTTGTCCTGTTTCGGGACATTTTTTCCTTAAACGGGAATCCCGCTATACAGCGCTCTGCGGAGTTAGGTTAGGTTATGATATTAGTACAGTATACACAAATTAATCACCTGACACTGAAAATTGGTATTTATTTATCATAACCTGACCTAACCTAACTCCGCAGAGCGCTGTATGGAAAATTTCCCTTTTTTGGGAAATTTTCCCCAAAACGGACATCTCGCTGTACAGCGCTCTACGGAGTTAGGTTAAGTTAGGTTAATATAAATATACACGGGAAAATTTCCCAAAAACGAGAAATTTCTCATAAAAAAGTAACTACCCCAAAATGGGAAATTTTCCCACAAACTGGAAATTTACCTCAAAACGGGAATCCCGCTATACAGCGCTCTGCGGAGTTAGGTTATGTTAGGTTATGATATTAATACGGTATACACAAATTATTTACCTGATAAAGCAAATTGGTATTTATTTATCATAACCTAACCTAACCTAACTCCGCAGAGCGCTGTATGGGATATTTCCCTTTTTTGGGAAATTTTCCCCAAAACGGACATCTCGCTGTACAGCGCTATGCGGAGTTAGGTTAGGTTAGGTTAATATAAATATACACGGGAAAATTTCCCAAAAACGAGAAATTTCTCATAAAATAGTAATTACCCCAAAACGGGAAATTTTCCCACAAACTGGAGATTTACCACAAAACGGGAATCCCGCTATACAGCGCTCTCCGGAGTTAGGTTAGGTTAGGTTATGATGTTAATACAGTATACACAAATTAACCACCTGATACAGAAAATTGGTATTTATTTATCATAACCTAACCTAACCTAACTCCGCAGAGCGCTGTATGGGAAATTTCCCTTTTTTGGGAAATTTCCCCCAAAACGGACATCTCGCTGTACAGCGCTCTGCGGAGTTAGGTTAGGTTAGGTTAATATAAATATCCACGGGAAAATTTTTCAAAAACGATAAATTTCTCATAAAATAGTAATTACCCCAAAACGGGAAATTTCCCACAAACTGGAAATTTACCACAAAACGGGAATCCCGCTATACAGCGCTCTGCGGAGTTAGGTTAGGTTAGGTTATGATATTAATACAGTATACACAAATTATTTACCTGATAAAGCAAATTGGTATTTATTTATCATACAGCGAGATGTCCGTTTTGGGGAAAATTTCCCAAAAAAGGGAAATTTCCCATACAGCGATCTGCGGAGTTAGGTTAGGTTAGGTTATGATAAATAAATACCAATTTTCTGTATCAGGTGGTTAATTTGTGTATACTTTATTAATATCATAACCTAACCTAACCTGACTCCGCAGAGCGCTGTATAGCGGGATTCCCGTTTCGTGGTAAATTTCCAGTTTGTGGGAAAATTTTCCGTTTTGGGGTGATTACTATTTTATGAGAAATTTCTCGTTTTTGGGAAATTTTCCCGTGTATATTTATATTAACCTAACCTAACCTAACTCCGCAGAGCGCTGTACAGCGAGATGTCCGTTTTGGGGGAAATTTCCCAAAAATGGAAATTTCCCATACAGCGCTCTGCGGAGTTAGGTTAGGTTAGGTTAGGTTATGATAAATAAATACCAATTTTCTGTGTCAGGTGATTAATTTGTGTATACTGTATTAATATCATAACCTAACCTAACTCCGCAGACCGCTGTATAGCGGGATTCCCGTTTAAGGGAAAAATGTCCCGAAACAAGACTTCCCATTTTGTGGTAAATTTCCAGTTTGTGGGAAAATTTTTCGCTTTGGGGTAAATTTTAAGTTTATGGGAAATTCTCCCGTTTTGTGAAATTTTCTCGCTGTGGGGAAGATTTTCCCTTTAATAAATTTAACCTAGTCTGAAGAAAATTCCTCTTCCAAGTACTCCGGAATCCCAACGGGCCCCCTAGATTTATTGGATTAAACACGTTTTTGACAACAACTTGCTGTTTAGGTTTTTCCTAGTTTTCCCGTCAAAAAATTATCGGATTCAAAAAATAATTACATAATCGTATTCAGGACGAAATTCCGCACATTTTGAGTACGCACAACCTAATATTTGAAAACACATATATTTCGGTGGTTTTCCCTGGTTTTCCCGGTTTTTACAGGTTTTCCCGTTCAAACATTAACGGATTAAAAAAGTAATTCCATAATCGTGTTCAGGACGTAATTCCGCACATTTTGAGTACCCACAACCTAATATTTTAAAACAAAATATTTCGGTGGTTTGTCCGGGTTTTTACCGGTTTTCCCGTTCAAACATTAACGGATTAAAAAAGTAATTCCATAATCGTGTTCAGGACGTAATTCCGCACATTTTGAGTACCCACAACCTAATATTTGAAAACAAAATATTTCGGTGGTTTTCCCGGGTTTTCCCGGTTTTCCCGTTCAAACATTAACGGATTCAAAAAATAATTCCATAATCGTGTTCAGGACGTAATTCCGCACATTTTGAGTACCCACAACCTAATATTTTAAAACAAATATATTTCGGCGGTTTTCCCGGTTTTCCCGATTTCCCGACGTTTCCGCGAAAAATGAGTACCATTTTCGAAATGAGGACATTATTTTGAATATTTTTCAAAAAAAAAATTGTAAAAATCGTTGGTGTCTGGAGGTCGATATAATTACCAATAACAATAATAATTGAAATTGTTTATTTACAATTACTATAACTTAAAGTTAATAGAAATGGAAGCCGAACGTGATTGTGTGAATTTTCGCTATTTGTGTAAAAATGTGTTCAGTTCGATCGAAAAATGTGTTAGTTTTCTTCAAGAAAAAGAACTTATACCTTATAATCCTAATTGTAATGTGTGTGGAGACAAAACAAAAACAGTAATACGTGGTGAAAATTCCGTCAAATTCCGATGCCAAAAAAAGGTCAATGGCGGCCACGACGTAATAATTAATGCGTTGGAAAACACCTTTTTTGAAAATGCAAAGTTCGGTTTGATTAACATTCTAACTTTAGTTTAAGTTATTATTTTTGTTTCTATTTGTTTGTCGGTTACTTTTTGTAGTAATCGATATAACGATTGATTAATTTGAGTAGTCAATATATTGATGGTTAAAACTTTGATATTTTCATTCGATAAATACATCGATTGTTAAAACTTAGATATTTTCATTCGATAGTAAGGTAGCCCAGATACGGAACTGCACCCATACCAATTATACCCAAAATAATAGTTTAAAGGGTCGAAAATCGCCAAACAAAAATCAAGAAATTCTTTTAATAATAAATATGATAAATTGTGTATACAAATTACTACCATCCAGTGTTCTGTGGAGTTAGGTTTGGTTGCTTTATCATAAACATGTCAACCATACTTGAATAGCTTTCGAGTTATACTGTGGTAGGAAATTACTTTTTAAAACATCATAAAAGTCATCATCTAACTTTAAACCAACAGTTGTTTATGACACCAAACGACCTGCTCCTTAATTTCTCCCGTGATTGGTAAATCAATACGATACATATGGCATAGGTGAAGCAATTTGCGATTGTGATACGTCGATGAAAATGTCGTATCGCACATCAGAAGTAGATAATGTCATGACATAGGTGATGGTGATGCTTAAAATAGTAGGTGATTAACTCTGTGCGGATATCATAGGATAAATGGTGTCACATGTTTGTTGATCCATCAAAAATGTGTGAACGTTTTTTAAAACTAAAGTTAAGTCATTGATTGTTTTAAAAGTATATTTCTTTGACAAACTTAGCAAAATAATTACCCATTTTAAAACCGACATATGAAATGCATTTTTACCAGGCATACCACTGGGCCCTTGGATTTAAAAGTTCATTCTTGAGCCTCTGCTGGGACTTGGATCAAGCGTGCTAGGTAAAGTGGCAGCGGAAAAAGTTGTACACCAAACTGTATTACCCTAAAAAGGTCTAAATTACATCAAAAGGTATGCTTACAGCCAATGATTCCCTTAGTTGTCCGATTAGGGATTTAACTTTAGATATATTATCTAATTTCTCTTGAGAATGTTGCTGTGGCATCTGTTGTTGCTGCATTTGTGGAGCATTTTGTCCTCCAGGTTGTTGGCTCATGACTTGCTGTAGCACGGGACCTTGTTGCATCGGTGGGATATTCATTTTTGATCAGGTTCTGATTGTAACTCAAATAATACTAGTTGACATCAATAAAAGTTTCCCGATATTTTCTATAAAAATACAAAATGTAACTTCACCTAACCTAACTTCAAAATCCGATTCCTTCAATAACAGACATCGAGATTTTTTCGAGACATCGCCCGAGAAGGCGAGAAGCACTGTTGCCAATAAATACCACCAGCTCCTGCAAAAATTACCACCTTTTACCACCCTTCTTCAAAAGTACTTGAACAGAGCGCGGCAATTTTCAAATGGAAGTATAAATAGATGTTATACTGTTGGTATTGACACATAGTTATTACATTACTAATGTTAGTGAAGTTGGTATAAAATGTACAACAGTTAATGATAATATATGAATATGCGCGGAAGTTATTTCCATCCTCGGAAGTTCCATGTTTAATATAGTTGTAAATATTAGTTTTTTTTTCAAGTATTTTATAAAAGTGACGCAGCTAATCCAGAAATCCTCTGGTTTCAAGCCAAGGAGGAGGTAATAAATAACAAGGTATAAATTATAATCAATTTGAAAAAAGTATCTGCAAAATATGCATGTCGTCATTCTGTGAACTAAAGCAGAAAGTAAATGAATATAGAATATATGGATTAGTGAAGCAAACCTCAAGTGTATTGTTTTATATTAGAGTTACAGAAAATAAAGGATTACAAGCCTATAGAATAACTTGTATTGAAATTAAATGCCAGTTAAAATTTTACTTAAGAAATTAAACTTATTTATAGAAGAAAACAGTAAAAACACTGTTATTTTAATCAGGTTAATAGATTACCACCAAGTAGTGATTACCACCAAAAATACCACCAGGGCCTAGAATTACCACCAAATGGGGTAATTACCACTCAATTGGCAACGCTGGCGAGAAGTGACTAGACAATAGACAATAGACAATATTCTTTATTTCCTTTAAGCATTTAAAAAATGCAATAGGACACGTCAAACAATAGGAACAAGAGATCACAAAACATAGTATGTACAATGTAAATGTTTCAGTCAATACATAAACTTATTCTAAATACAAAAGGCAGAAGTTTGCATAATAGTAGGTTTGTAGCCAATGGTCACTTACAAAAATTTACAATCCCAGAATTCATCAGTTGTGTAGAAAACTTGATTTTTGATCCAGTTGTTTAGAACCTTTTTAAAGCTGTTGTATGGTAGGTTTCTAATAGCTAAGGGTAATTTGTTATATAATTTGAGCTGTTGGTACATATGACTATTCAAGGTTTTGGAAAGTCTTACATGAGGAGTTACAAGATTGTTTCTTTGTCTAGTTGAATAATTATGACAAGAGTTTTGACAGTTAAAAGAAAAAATATTCTGTTTGACATGAAGTAAATTACTTAAAATATATAAAGATGGAACAGTTATGATATTCAGTTTCAGAAAACTTGCTTTGCATGATTGTCTACTTTTTAAATTATCCAAGACGCTTATGGCCTTTTTTTGCCATATGCAAACTTTAGATGCATGAGAAGAACTACCCCAAAGGCGAATCCCATAGCTAATAAGTGAATGGAAGAGACCATAATATGTTACTATCAAAACATCTGAACTCACCGACAACTTAAGTTTTCTAAGCAAAAATACAACACGAGACAGTTTCTTACGTTGTTTCTACGACAACCGTAGTGAACAACGACAACCAACCATAAATGGTGGCATCCGCACTAAACGAATCAAAGAAATATATAGGCCAGAAAACCGTTTAACCAATCAAATCCTCTCTTCACAAGTTATGTTAGTCTTTATTACTCTTTTACCAGATGATTTGTTTTATACATGTCCTCCAGTGAGGCTTCACTTTTTTAACACGAGACGAGAGCTCTATTTTTAATCAAATCTCGTTGATTACACTTGTGTCCATATGTCACTACGCACTATTTTCGTTTTCCCCATGGGGATCCGTTCCGTCTCTGTCGCGTCATCGCTTTTAAGGCGCCCTGTCGGTTGAAGTATAACTGTATCGAGCCTTGCCATGCTAAGGAGACAGGGTCGGATTTAAGCAGGGGCTTCATAAGCGCGCCCCTAGGAGCCCGCTCCACACAAAATCACATGCAAAAGCCTCAACCAACCAAGCTAAAAAGGTTACCGACCTACCAACCCGGGTAATATGGGCCCGCACCACTGACTGCACCTATCCTAAATCCAGCCCTGTAAGGAGAGCCGAAAACGGTGCTGTCATAAAGTCGGTTGAGTGGCAAAAGGATCTTCATCCCCGAGTCCAGATGTCAGACAACCAAACAGCGCTTTACTCAAACTGTCATTTATCCCCTCAAAAAAATTGCAATAATTGTTACTCATTTACATGGTATTTTACAGCTTGAAACGGTTAATCTAACAGCGCGAATTACAGTTTTAATAAGTTATGTCAATAATTGAGCGGAGCTCCTATTTTTCACTCGGTTTTTTATTTACACGTACTCCTCCTGAACGGCTAGAGTGATCCTCACGAAATTTTTCTCGGTCATAGCATAGACTAACTACAGTAGTTAGTCTATGGTCATAGTAACCATGTATGGGAAGGTATAAATCTGAAATGGTCCAAATTGGACATAAGGGTTCTACCCTACGGCCCTTTAAAGTTACCATTATATTGTAATAGGAGAAATATTTTATTTGGTTTGTTTACTGTGTGTTGATTATACAGTTGTTTTTTTTTTTTTTTTTTTTCTCGCTTTATAAAAGCGGGACCTGCATTAAAAGTTGCATGGGTCCGAATATACAGTTGTTATATGGATCAAATTTAAATGCAGACTGTTACTATCAGCTGTTTGTAAATGCAGTAGTTTTCTGTGAAATTGTTGTTTTGTTTATTTTAGTGGTTTGTTTGTCGATACATTTTTGAAAATTATTGATTAAATAAATACTCGCTCTGCTCAATATTGCAAGCAGACAACTGCATTGTATACCTAGTTTAATTGTTTTTTTATAATTTAAACTTTGGAGGATTATTGGTGGATTTTCAGGATGGCTGGGGTTAAATGTGGATTTTTTTATAAACCGGTTTTGCCGGATTATTGGCGTAATTTCGCGACTGGATGAGTGTAAAATGGGGGATTTTTAGTCCGGCGTTGGAGTAATTTGCTACGATCATTGTGGCAACACTGTCACCAGACTGGTGTCAACAAGTAACAAGGTAACAAACACAGTCTACTATACACAGTCCCGCAGCTTACTCGTGTGTCGAGATGTCCGCGCGAGCGACCCTAGCGCTCCAAGCGGCTCGCAAGCTCGAGCGCTATTTTACCCTATTGCCTTCAATGGCAACAAAGAGTTCTTCTGGTTTTAATTTAATAAAAATGTTTATTAATTAATATTGCCATATTAATGTAACTTGTTTGCCGTCCTATTATGAGATGATGAAGATTTTAAAGTATTATAAGTTCGCATATTATCGCATAAGTTGGTAATACAAAAGATACTAAATTTAGACGCTGGGAATAGTTTTGATGAATTACGACATTCTGACATTCTGTCTTTCATTTGTTAAAAATCATTGTACAATGTGCATGTTAACACCCTAAATGTTTAAATGTAAGATATTATTGAATTTTATTTTCTTTAAACGCAAAGGTTCATTTGTAAATTTTAAGGTCTAACAAAATTTGAGTTTCAAAACAAGTTTAATAAGACACAAATTCAAATCCTGACAACAGGAAAGAAAATTAAAAATTCAACGTTTACAAATTAGTAATCAAGATGAGACGTCGACGCAAAACAATTGTGTGTACAATATTATGTACAATTTGTTATACGTTCATCATTAATACTGTAATTTTCTTCTACCAAAGCAGACGATTTGCATAGTTAACATTTATGCACTTCAAAGAACTTTTTAGAATCTTAAGAATTAGCAACTTAAAAATCGAATGGATAACTCTGCTTTTTCTGTCTCAGACGTTGTCCAACGTTGTGTCTTGTAAAATCTCTTAGGGAAAATACGAATTTATTTACAAGATAACAATTTACAAATTAAACTTTGCATTCAAACGAGTTCGCACGCAGCACGCTGATGTGAGGGAAGTGAATTTCCACATAACAACTTGTAAAACTAAAAATAAGTGTAAAACATACATTTGTCCAATTTTTATTGAAATCTGAAAACATTGATTTTTTGGCTGTTCTGATACTCCTGGTTTCATTTACTTGCAAAGCTGGGAATACAATTTTGTGCATTATAAGGTTAGGAGAAGGTCCAAACAGGCTTGAAAGTAGGCGTGAGGTTGCTGGGGATGATAAAAGTACTCTAACAAAGGAATAACAGGCTTTTCTAGTGTAAAACCCACATAAGACAACGTACTGTGTTTAGTCGATACACATTTTCTTTAATAACTCGGTAAATATTTATGCTAGAATGACGAGAGAGGGCTTAAAACTTTCGCCTCACTAATTCCCATCATCCTACATGCATTGGTTTTACATCTGAGGCTTTTATGACCCATTTTGGGCCCAAAAAATCGAAATTTGAAAGATTAATCCCCCAAAAAAAGGGTTTAGAGTTTTCCGATTGTTTTTCCCAACGAACTTGTCCAACTGATTACAGAAAGGAACGTCCCTGCCAAATTTGAAGTAAATCGGACAGAGTGCAAACACATATATATATATATATATATATATAAAATTTTGAACGACCCCCCAAAACGTGTTCAGGGGGTCACGTTAGGAACTTCTATGGTGGTCCCGGGCTTAAGTTTCACCGTGCGGGTTATGCTAATAGTTCACTTTCCAAAGGAAATTCACTAAATAAATAATATATCTTACAATTAAACATCTAAGGTCAAACTGTAAATCGCACAATGATTTATAACAAATAATTATTGTTGACAGATTGTCGTAAGATGCATTAAACTATTCCCTGCGTCTAAATTTAGTTCATTTATTATTATTAACTGATGAAATACTTTTATAATATCATAAGAGGACGACGAATAATGTTACATTAACGCAGCAATATTATTTAACAAACATTTTTATTAAATTAAACAAGATGAAGAACGGTTTGTTGCCATATAAGCCAATAGAGTGAACTAGCGCTTGAGCTTGCGAGCCGCTAGGGGCGCTCGCATCGCTCGCCGCGGCCAGGCGGACAACTTTCGCAACTGAGCTGCGCGACTGTGTATAGTAGACTGTGGTAACAAATTAGGCAGAGGCTACGTACGTACACGTCCGACGTGAGCCGCTACTGTTCACGTTCGTTCCAAATTATGCACCGTACGTTACTTTTCCTGTGATTTTTAAAACAAATTGAGCGCCAGAAAACCTCCTAACCTAACGTAACATAACGTAACCTAACCTAAGCTGTAGCGAAGTGAATTTGCCCTTACATTGGACGTGTATGCAGTCACTTCGATCAAATTAACAAACACTGCGAGAGCGAGATTAGGTTAGGATTAAAATTTAATAATCCGGATTGGCATGGAGACATGCATTTCCTAGTGGTTGTGGTTAATGCAGATCGTATAGTGTGAATTATAAAAAGTCTGGAGGGTAGGATCAAACTATCAGTGTTGTTTGGTTATTATTTGTGGTTTATTAAATAAATTTAATTTTGTACAATGAACCGAAACACCGACAACAAAAGAGAAGCAGATGCACCTGCAGAATTAGAAAGTCAGTTCATTTTGAGGCTGCCACAGGTAAGTACAATACAAAAGGCCTAATTTTTTCACTTGTTATCAAGTAAACCGGTCACTAGGGTCTTCGGCCTAAATGTCACAGTGTGAAGTTCCTCGCGTGTCAGTCGTTAAGAAGGCTAGCTGGCTTTTTTCACTGTCAAACTTACTACTGACTTGCACTTGTCTAGGACCGTTTACACGTCTTCTCTGCTGTATTACGTCGGTTGCCTATAGTTTGTATAGGTTGATTTAAAAAAGCAACATTAGTCAGCTACAGTCACTGTACAACTGTCGCATAAGTAACTTGCACGTTGAATACATGGTGCTTAGTTGAAACCAACAGAACCTGTCACAGTACTCTCTACTTGGCACCGTGGAAACCAGGCCTAAAGGATCCAGTCAAGATTAACCCTAGGAGTGGCCAATGGCCGAGATTCAGCCCTACTGTGGCAGGGGCCGAGAATCGGCCATTCGGGACTGAAAATTTCGTAACGTAAAAAACCACTAATAATCAACTCAAAAGTGAACAATATATATATCATTCGAAAGGTAATATTCTGAACTTTCATTTTATTACATAAACAAACCCTGTAGCAGCTATACAACAATTTCACGACGATTATAAATCAAATGAATTTTTGGCACGATGCGATTCTAGCAGCCGATGCTAAGAAAATGTCAAAACACTACTTTTTTGAAATTACCCAGCTCGGGTAATTTTTGTCGTGGGAAGTTGCGGGTGGTACCAATGCACTGCTAAAGAGATGCGCTTTTTTTTGGTATTGATGTTTTGAACGAAATATTGATTAGACAGATCATATGATTTTTTGAAAACAGGTGTTTTCTGTTTTGTTCTACAATGGCAGATGGCCGAAAAAGGGCCATCAGGAAAATCGGATTTATATCTAGTGTAAGTTATAGTTACTAGTCAAATAATATGTTATTTTGAAGAGGAAGAAATGTAGAGTAATTTAGTTTTGCCGTTGGCAGCACTGTTTTATTCTGAAAATCATCACCAAGGTATAGTTTCATTACGTCACATTTGGTACTTTGGTATTATACGGATGCCACTATTTTTGGAGGTTAAATTTTTACCGGATACAAAGGATAATTACATAATTCAAAAAACGTACTTTTATTGACTTAATGTAAAATTTTTACATCATTCTGATGAGCGGTCTTTGTGTTGTGCCTCCCAAAAGGCAGCGATGTCCGCTGGGATCGTGTTGAATGCGTCGCCGCCGCTAGCAGCCACTCCCAATCACCCTTATACAGCGCGCTGCGGCAGTTATGTTAGGATGGGTTATCATAAAAATACGTACGGTTTCCACTTCATTTCGAGGTAAATCCCACACCAAAAGAACGTCGCTCATTATGAAAACAAATGTAACGTAGTGCACGGCAATAAATCACTCATGACACTGACCCAGATACAGGCGGTGACAGGTGATGCGCGCGCTCCGGTCAACGACCTGACCTTGGCCTATTTGGAGGGGGTTTGGCGGCCGGAAGTATGGTATCATTCGATTTTTAACGAAACAAGGAAAGTCCTATAATCATTTTTATGATAACCCATCCTAACATAACTGCCGCAGCGCGCTGTATAAGGGTGGCATCCGTATAATACCAAAGTACCTCACATTTTTGCCTAATCGGCAACTGCGCAGCTGTTTGCTGTTTACGAAGTCTCAGTCAGTTTGTTTGGCTCGCTCCAAACTGTATTGTATTTTGTATCATTGTAAACAGCAGATTTCAGGCTTTCTTCTTATATCTGTCTCGATGTGTTGTGTTTTTGTTGACGATATGACATGACATTTGAAATATGCAATGTCGAAGTCCCAGTCCAAAATGGCGCGCTATGTTTGACCGCTGTCAGTTGTGTAAGATTGTTTTAGTTATTTATTTAGCCAAATTTACGCAAAAATGGATTGTAGTGACATTCGGGGTGCTCTTGAATAAAGTATTAGTGACGTTGATGACGATTTAGAGGGTAATATAGGCAGTAATACTGAGATGATCGACTTTTCTGATGTTGCGTCGTAGGCCTAGGCTAATTGGATTATTTATCTGGTAGTGGTGAGTTATATATTTATATGTATACTCCTATGTATTCTATGTATAACATGTTATATATTTCTATGTAGGGAATTGAATGTACTACAACATGATTATATTGCTTTGGGGGCAAAATATTAGACAAAAAAGTTGTATACTAAATACTGTGAAATACTTTTTTCCAGATACACAAAAATAGCAAAACATTCTTTTATTTACATTTATTTATAAGTGATAACAATTTTTTACCATCAACTTTATGATTTTTAGCGAATTTCCCCTATAGGGAAGAAGCTATTACCGTAGGTCTCATGGTAAGACTTAAGCCCGAGACCATGATAACTTTTTGTTTTGAGGTCCCCAGATGTCCAAAACACTATTCGTTCAAATTTATATATATGTATATATATATCTATATATATATATATATATATCTATATATATATATCTATATATATATATATCTATATATGTGTCCGTGAATGCGATAACTTGAGTAAAAAACGTCCGATTTCGATGAAATTTGGCTCAAATGTGTAAACTGACATTTATGACTTTAAGTTCGAAAACCAGAAAAATCGGACTATGGGAAGGGGGGTTTATGGGGGTTTTAAATTTTCCAAAAATCAGTTTTTTGCATTTTTTACCCTAAAATTTTTAAAACACTTAATTTAGGTTTAGACCATGTTATAGAGCTTAAAAAAACAAATAATATGGTATTTTGAATTATTAACCTAGGTTAAGTGGTTGCGGAAAAAATCCAAAAAACATGCTCATAAAATCTCCCATGTTAATCTTATGGGAAAAAGGTTTTTGGCTTTTCCTCAGTTAATTTTACTTTAAACTTCACATTTTCTTTTACCAATCACTTCAGCTCTACAAAACAATCATTTTGGTGTTTAAATTGTGATTCTACGTCAAACCGTTGCAGAGATATTCAAAGTGCTAAACACAGTACGTTGTCCAATGTTATCCTTATGGAGAATAAATAAAATTTGATATCTTGATTATTTATGAATGTATATTGATGAAATTTGGTATGTGGCTTCATGTTGTACTGGTATATTGATAATTGCACAAAAAATAAATGTTTTGTTGATTGTCCCCGTAGCAGCTAACCTGCATACTCAGCCCTAATGTTATTCTTATGGAGAATAAGTAACGTTTTATATCTCCCTTAATTATGAACATAAATTAATAAAACATGGTAAGTAGCTTCACCTGGTTCAGTTATATTAATAATTGCATAAAAACTCATTTCTTATCTTCCTCGTTGCAGCAAACCTGCGTACTCAGTCCTAATGTTATTCTTATGGGGAATAAATAAAATGTAATAAATCACTTATTTATGAATGTATTTTTGTCAAACTTGGTGAGTGGCTTTATGTACTAGTGAGAAACATATCAATGCATTGGAAATTCGCTGAGTACGCAGGTTTGCTGCGACGGGGGGTATTTTGGATTCCTTACTTCATTAGCTTTACAAATAAGTATATATCATTATTAGTATATACATATATTACACGACTTATTTACAACACAACCTAACACCGTACAGTTTACATATATATTTTGGGTTTCCGTTTATTATTATATTACACCCCTAAAACTTACAAAACAAATTATTTCCATACCATGTTATATATTTCTAAGTAGGGAATTAGATTGTTTACAAAATGTATATAATGAATTTTCCATAAAAGATCAGTAGAAAAAATTTCACCGAGGCTACTTTTGAAATTTCAAAAATAAAATTCCAATTGTTTTTCTTCTTTTCACTTTACCGAAAAATTGCCCCTATAGATCTTTATCATTTTAGTATTTCTAAATTGCCCTGTTCTTCCTGATCAAAATGAATATAAGGTTGGCTAGGTTTACTTCAACGGTTGAATTTATACAAATTTTCAAAAAAAGTCTGCAAAATCGACAAATTTAGCCTGTCATTCCACACTTTAGCATTGGGCCACTCCTAGGGTTAAGAGATGCAACGAGCTGGGAGTGGTGAGGGTGGCGAATTGGTCCAAGCCCTCGGTGGTGATGCCTGACCGATCCCGCATAGATAGTGATGATAGCGTTTGGGTACAATACGATAAGCGCCCACTAAAACAATCTTAGGCCTAATATAAAATATTGAACCACATATACATTGATATTACAGATGAGAATATCAGAAACAAAATGAAACCGACCAAATCATGACAAAAACAGTGCTTTGCGGATTTAGGGGCTGCAGTTTAGTTTACGGCCCATATTCATTCGATTGAAATTTCTGATTAAAAATATCGATATATATCGAACTACTGGCGATTGAAAATATCAATAATAAGAAGTATCGGTTATTATCAGCTGTTTTTATACTACTCAAGTTATATTTATAAATACAAATTTCATGACTCTTAACAAAAGATAGAATAATAGGTATACATATTCAACTTTGAATTAAGGTAAGTAGTTTGTTTATTTACTGGCTTTTAACTTTTTATTATATTAATTTTTTTAACCTTTAGGAAAAAAACACGTTTCATTGCATTCAATTAAACATAACTCCATAGAAAATTAAAAAATTCTTCTCTAAAAAATAGCAATAAAAAAGGTATAAACGGTAAAGGTAAAAAGGAAAAAAAATAGCAACCCTTAAAGTACCTGGGTTTAAGTCACCCCTATCAATACTGCTTATCTCATAGGGTATAAGAATAGCATTGAAACATATGGGCTGGGCCCAAGTGACCCCACTTCAAGGGGTGAATCGGTCTACCCATTTATTAGTGAATTTCCTTTGGAAAGTGAACTATTAGCATGACCCGCACGGTGAAACTTAAGCCCGGGACCACCCTAGAAGTTCCTAACGTGTCCCCCTAAACACGTTTTAGGGGTCGTTCAAAATTTTATATATATATGTGTGTTTGCACTCTAGCGGTCACATTTTTTGTCCGATTTACTTAAAATTTGGTAGAGACGTTCCTTTCTGTAATCAGTTGGACAAGTTCGTTGGACAAAACAATCGGAAAACTCTAAACCCCTTTGTTGGGGATTAATCTTTCAAATTTCGAGTTTTTGGGCCCAAAAAGGGTTATAAAAGCCCTAGTTGTAAAATCAAGGCATGTAAAGAGATGGACATTAGAGAGGCAAAAGTTTTAAGCCCCCTCTCGTTATTCTAGCATAAATATTTACTGAGTTATTAAAGAAAATGTGTATCGACTTCGTTGAGTACGTTGTCTTATAGGGGTTTTACACTAAAAAAGCCTGTTATTCCTTTGTTAGAGTACTTTTATAATCCCCACAACCTCACGCCTACTTTCAAGCCTGTCTGGACTTTCTACTAACCTTATAATGCGCAAAATTGTATTCCCAGCTTTGCAAGTAAATGAAACCAGGAGTATCAGAACAGCCAAAAATCAATGTTTTCAGATTTCAATAAAAATTGGACAAATGTATGTTTTTACACTGATTTTTAGTTTTAAAAGTTGTTATGTGGAAATTCACTTCCCTCACGTCAGCGTGCTGCATGCGAACTCGTTATTTTTTTTATTATTTGCAATCATAAAAAAATGATACTCTGTATTTCTATAGTAAAAGTCAAGACCCTAAAAAGTATGCAATAAAAAACTAAAATACAATTCAACTGCAAAAGTTATTTTAGTGTAAACCTGAAAAGCTGGTCCAAGTAACCCCACTTTAAGTTTACAGTATTTAATAAAATTAACTAAATTAAACAAAGCAGAGATGAATAAATAAACCAAACAATTTAAACAAACCTTCCTGCAAAACAATAACCAATCTGCAATAGTTGTAGCCCTACTTGTTTGAATGATCCTTGTTCTTGTTTCATGAAGAATGTGGAATTCATAGTTTGTGACATTTATTAATTTATTAATACATTTTGACAAATTTCATGGTAGTTCATACTGCAATATAAGCTACAGTACTTAACTTTTGCCAAAAAAACATTAATTTAATACAAAAACAATAAGAATAAAGAATAACAAAGTAATTGATAATTGATTTTCTTGAACAATCGAATAAAATAATCTAATCGGTATATCAATATTTTTAATCGAAAATTTAATTCAAATGAATGTGGGCCATAAACTAAACTGCAGCCGATTTCGGTTAGGTTTAGTGATGTAAAATACCCGAGTATTTAAAACTCGGGGTAAAAACCCTAAATTCATAAATACCCGGGTATTTTGGGTATTTTTTTATGATATGTAAAACGCCAATGTAATTACAACTACCCTTACTACCCTTGTTGTTATCAATATATAACATTTGAGTATATTTTATTGATTACATTTATTAATTATTTTACCAATAAATAAATAATAACATGGCAATTTTTGTAAAAAGCCCTATCAAGAGTACAAACTACACCACCGCCAAACTATGAAGGAACTGGTTAAATATGAAATAGGTATTCTATACAAATTTAAAAAGATGTAATTTTATAATTGGACAAGTACAGAAAAAAATCACAAAATAATTGAATTTCAATTCTTTTCATTCCAAATTTTAAATTGATTAAACACTCAAAAAGACTATCAGAGTAGTAAATACCCAGTCCTGGGAAGTTATCTCGATCTTGTTCAGAAGTTAAATGCTTGTGGTAACTATGTTACAGTCTTAAAAAAGGTTTTTATGATCATTTTATAATCCTTACAGCATGGGAATTCAATGAACCTGGTAAAAATCCCCTAAATGTTATACAAATCATAAGTTAAATACCCACATTTTGGGTATTTACCTGGGGCTTGGGGTAAGTACCCGGGTAAATACCCATTTTACCTACCTGCTGGGTATTTACCCGGCCCACATCACTAGTTAAGTTAATTATGATAATATTTTAAAAAAAATGTCAACATTTTTCCTGGTTTTCTGTTCAAACATTATCGGATCATAAAATATTTGCATACCTAATCGTGTTTAGGACGGAATTCCGTGCCTTTTGAGTACCCACAACCTAATATTTGAAAATAAATATATTTCGGCCGTTTTCCCGACGTTTCCACGAAAAACCATTTTCGAAATAAGGATATTATTTTGAACATTTCAAAAAAAAATCTGAAAAATCGTTGGTGTCTCGAGGTTGATATAATTACCAAATTAACTTATGTGATCGTGTATTAACATGTTGGATGCGGAGGACGATAATTCCCGCCCTCTAATTAACATTGAAACTTATGTGATTTTCATGTTTAAACATGTTTGTCAGCATTGAACGTGTTAAAAACAATAACAATCGAATGGGAATATGGATAATTGATGTAGGCTATCAATCATGGTAATCTGATGTTTTATATTCAATTGTTTTGGTGTACGCTTATCGTACCCTATGGATTTAGCCTACCTACGTTTAAAAAATAACGACAAATTAGGCTGCAACGTCGTAAAAAATAACGACTAAAATTATATGGTAATCTATCCTAACCTTACTCCCCAGAGTGCTGTATGGTGGCTCTTTATTGTGCCACATTTTACTAATAAATGGATATGTGTACATAAACAAAATAAAGGAATATTTTTGTTAGGTCCATACTTCAAAAAGCAAACAAAAAAAAAGTAAAATTTGATGTACTAAACAAATTCTTCAATTTTTAAAAGAAATTTTATTCAGACCTCAAAAAGTAAATGACAAAAAAAGTGAATTAAAACCTTTGATCAAAGACAGCATTATCGTGAATCCGACACCGTATCCACTGAGCTGCTACCACATCATGTCGGACGATGTGAAAGTTATAATTCATCAAGCAGTGAACAGCGCTGTGATTCCAAATGTTACCACAGGCAGTGCTCGCTGTAGTCTGAGCTAGCTGCACCTCCTACTTTAAATTGGATCCCCTAGATGCTCCTAAGTAAACATGGTTGGTTCTTCACAGTTTGGTTAATTTTTTAGCCCCAAGCTTGTGAATGGATCAGTTAAATCGTGTTGTTTAGTATATTAATTTAGATGCTTGAATTTTTAAGTTATAAAAGTAGGGCTATGCGTTTCAGTTTAATAAGTGTAGGAGTATCTATATTATTAAAAGAATTTTTCGATTTTTCTTCGCAGCATATCGACCCCTAGAAATTTAATTTTCTATACATATTTGGTAACAAATTAAAGCTACTTCTCTCTAGATGTGCCTTTTTTGGGTTTCGTAAATATCCCATGAAAAGCCTTCGTCCAGGAGGCTTTTGAAATTTCAGCGAGTGTGCTACTATCTGTTGTTAAACCTGTGAACTTTTTCCAATTCGCATTTGTTTATAAAAAAACATATGGTGATGATTTGATCGAATTCTTAAGTTTGACCACAGAATACAGCACTTGCATTTATTTATTTGATGAAACTGGTGTTTTATTTAAAGTTATAAGTAAGTTGATTTTCAAATAGGCTAATTCATTTAATTTCTTGAAATATAGATTTTTGGAGGAAAACAAATTTAATTTTGACCACGAAGAAAAGTACCACTCATTTAAATCTGGGACATAGCCAGTTTTATTTCAACTAATTTACTGTCTCTTATATGGTAGGTGTTGAAAGCTGTTATTTTATAATCAGATGGAAGAGTTTTTCCCCGAATACATAGGTTACAGAATTTACAATAAAATGTAAATTAAAAAGTTGAAATTTTATTTGTTCATAGTTTATCTAGAAAATTTTAATATGTTTTTAAACTTAAAACTAAAATAGAATGTATTTAAGTTTTATTTAATAATCTATGAAACGACAGTCATTTTTGTAATAATTTTTATACGTTTTACCTTAACAAAAAAAGGTATAAATACCTTAAAAAAGGTATTAAATACCTTAACATCAGTGATTTTCCATCATTTATCAGTTTATTATGCAAATTTTTGACATTTCATATAAGACAATGAAGTGAAGAGAATGAGTGAAGTGTTCAACAATTTGTGTGTCCTAACTTTTCAAATATTTTATCATGAATTATATACTTCAACATCAGTGTTTTTCTGGTGTCACATCAATATATACAGTAATAATCATTTTGTATCTACTATGTATTGATCTATATTCAGAGCGTTTTCGTGCTATTTTTGGGACACATGCTTGATTTACTACTTTTATGTTCAACCAAGTATGGTTCCTCAAAAGTTCAAAAAGATAAGTCACGAAGTGACGCTGGCTGCTAGTTTTATATATTTTTATTTGTATGGTAATGTGATATTACAATTATATTTTGTTTCAGTTGTAGAGGCCTAGGTTAGTAAAAACATTTCATTTCTTGGAGATTAATTTCACCTTTCACTATGGTATTTTGTAGTAAATATTCACCAAATTGAAAAATCAAAAGCTGCAGATTTCTTGGGGGTGAGGCTTGAATGAAAAGTCCAAATTAAAAAATTGTAGGAGTCCCTTGCTTAAGGGCTCTATGTCTTGCGAAGGATAAGAACCTACGGCAGTCTCCCGTTATCAAAATTGGTTTATTTCAGCCTTTTTGAACAACACATATGGTTGTATTTTTGAAACTCATAATAGCGATGGATTTGAATTTATTATTGATTTATTTGGACTTTACCTATCGCTTCTAGCGTTTAGAACTACACTACGTTTCGGGAGATAAGGAACCTCTTCCCGTTATCAAGTGAACCCTACTTACATCTAAATATCAAGTTCTTGCACCTAACTAACCTATATTTTATTTTTTATTTTTAATCAAATTTTCATATATATTAAGATAAATCTTACCTTAACAATCTAGTCAATTAAATTAGTCCTTAAAATCCGGATTTCAGTTCCCGTAGGACCATCATCAGTTAGGACTGTATGGGTCAATCAAGCTAAAATGAAACTGAATATTCATCCAAAGGATTTCGTCGTAATTTTTTAAAATTGTTTACACATACACTAAAACATATATTTAAAAACTGTTTTCTTAAGCTTTCAGAATATACAATTGGATGAATACTCAGTTTCATTTTAGTTTGGTTGACCCGTACAGTCCTAACTGATGATGGTCCCACAGTAACTGAAATCCGGATATTAAGGACTAAAAGATTTCTCTTAATATATATATATATATATATACTTGATACATATCGAGCACTCTGAGGCGTACAATGAAAGAGTAAATTTTATCCTTTATATTTTATTTACACAAACACAAAACTGACAAATACAGGATACAAAAAACAAATACAATACACTAACACAACATGTATATACACAAATCAAATTGAAAACTGCTAATACATTACCTGTTCTGCATCTTTGCCTCTAAGCTGACCGTAAAATAAAAAAACTGCACCCTCCCGTCCTCACACTACCGCACCCCGCACTTGACTAGCGGCTAGCGGTAGTGGAGGGGAGAGAGCCGTTACACCCTCCTACCGCCAGGGGCACATGACAACACAGCTGTGGCTACCGACCCATCTGTGTTGACAGGAATATGACATGGAAACCAAAAATTATATGATTCCTCCTAGAATGCTATACGGGCACCTGTACGATATCCTCATAGAGTTTACCGCATGCCTCCAAGTTGAACATTGGGAACTAGTCATGCAATCAGGTGGCCGTGTTTCCTCCAGGGGCGATCACGGATGCATGTATCGTAGCCGCATTGGATGGACTCTAGACGCGGGAGCAATCGGAACATAAGGAACTGGCGAGTGTTTGTGGGGTGGTTTCTGACTGAAATGGTTTTTAATTAAGCCCATAGTGGCCTGACATCAATACTACTCTGACTTATCGGATTCTCATGTAATTTAATTAATGCCCCTTCAACAAACTTTATTTCATATTAGTGCGACTCATGATGCAAATTTTTGCCTCTTCCCAACTAAATTTATGATCCCCAGGCATGTTTAGCCAATTTAGATTTTACTGTTTCGCCATTTTGTGTGTTTCTTTTATGTTCGTTTATACAAACTTTTAGTGGTCTTTTAGTTTCTCCTATATATTCACCCTCAGATTCACATTTTATACTATGAATACAGTTTTTTGAGGCGTGTTCTTCATTTTGCGGTTTTACTTTAGTTAGTTGCTGTCCCAAAGTTTTGATGATTTAAAAGATGTTGTTATCTTGTATTTTCTGGCAACTCGCCTTATTTTTTCTGAAAGTTTAGGGACAAATGGGATGCTTATGAAAGCTGTTGGTTTATCCACATTTGAAATAGTGTTTGGCTTTGTCCCCCCCCTTTCCTTTTTGCATCTGCTAATTATTTTTTGAGGATATCCATTATTTTGTAACTCTTGTGAAATTTTATTGTGCTCCGCGTCTAGAGTTTCCTTTTCACAACAAACTGATTTGGCCATGTCGAAAAGAGAATAAGCTACTGATTCTTTGGCTGATCTGCAGTGGTTTAATTTGTAATTAAGGTACAAACACCTGTGTGTGTTTTCTTTCTAAAAATTCTGTTTTAAGGGCGTTTCTATCTTTAACTATATTTTCATCCAAAAATGCTAGTGTTTTGTCTTGTTCTTTTTCTGTTGTGAGTTTAATTGTTGGTGAAACTTTATTTAAATGTTCTGTAAACTTGTCAAACTTTTCATCGCCATGATTCCAGACTGCAAAGACATCGTCAATGTACCTCAGCCACACTTTCAAAAACAAGCAGACGCAATAGCTTTCTGTTCGAATTCTTCCATAAATATGTTGACAAATATTAGTGACAGAGGCGATCCGATTGCCATACCTTCATCCTGACAAAGGATTTGGCCCTCTTATTCAAAATAATTTGACTCTGTACATAATTTAAGCAATTCCATAATTACATTTACCGGGATTTTGGTTCTTGTGTTCAAGTTTTGGTCATTGCGCAACTGTTTTTCAATGCCCATACTCAAACCTTTGTCAGGAAATACTGATTCACATGTAACAAACACAAAACATTTTGTAGAAATCACAACAGGCAAGCAAATTTCAGACAAGGGCATGTTGGTTGGTTTTTATGTTGAAAGACTTTTCACTAATATCCCCGTTAATGAAACACTAGCAATCATTGAAAAACGGTTACGTAATGACCAAAACTTAAACACTAAAAACTTAAGAACCAAAATCCTGGTAAATGTAATTATGGAATTGCTTAAAAATTATGTACCGAGTCAAATTTAGAATTAGAGGGCCAAATCTTTCGCCAGGATGAAGGTATGGCAATGGGATTGCACCTGTCACCAATATTTGCCAACATATTAATGGAAGAATTCAAACAGAAAGCTGTTGCGTCTACTTGTTTTCAACCGATAGTGTGGCTGTTGACAATGTCTTTGCAGTCTGGAATCATGGCGATGAAAAGTTAGACGAGTTTTCTGAACATTTTAATAAAGTTTCACTAACAATTAAACTCACAACAAAAAAGAACAAGACAAAAACTAACATTTTAGGATGTTAATTAGTTAAACATAGAAACGCCCTTAAAAAAGAAATTTTTAGAAAGAAAACAGATGCAGGTCGATACCTCAATTACAAATCAAACCACTGCAAATCAGTCAAAGAATCAGTAACTTATTTTCTTTTAGACATGGCCTTATCAGTTTGTTGTGAAGAGTTACAAAACAATGGTTATCCTCAAAAAGTAATTAGCAGATGCAAAAAGGAAAGGGGGACAAAGCCAAACACTATTTCAAATGTGGATAAACCAACAGCTTTCATAAGCATCCCATATGTCCCTAAACTGACAGAAAAAATAAGGTGAGTTGTCAGAAAATACAAGATAATAATAGCTTTTAAATCATCAATGAGACAGCAACTAACTAAAGTAAAACCGCGAAATGAAGAACAAGCCTCAAAAAAACTGTATTTTACAGTATAAAATGTGAATGTGAGGGTGAATATATGGGAGAAAGTAAAATACCACTAAAAGTTTGTATAAACGAACATAAAAGAAACACACAAAATGGCGAAACAGTAAAATCTATAGTGGTTAAACACGCCTGGGAAAATGATCATAAATTCAGTTGGGAAGAGGCAACAATTTTACATCATGAATCACACTATTATAAAAGAAAGTTTGTTGAAGGAGCATTAATTAAATTACATGAGAATCCGATAAGTCAGAGTAGTATTGATGTCAGGCCACTATGGGTTTCCTTAATTAAAAACCATTTCAGTCAGAAACCACCCCACAAATACTCGCCAGTTCCTTGTGTTCCAGTTACTCCCGCGTCTAGAGTCCATCCAATGCGGCTATGACACATGCATCCGTGATCGCCCTTGGAGGAAACACGGCCACCTGATTGTGATTGCATGACTAGTTCCCAATGCTCACCATAGAGGCAATCGGTAAACTCGATGAGGATATCGTACGGGCGCCCGTGTAGTATTCTTGGAGGAATCATACAATTTTTGGTTTCCGTGTCATGTTCCCGTCTACACAGATGGGTCGGTAGCCACAGCTGAGTCGTCACGAGCCCCTGGCGGTAGGAGGGGGTAACGGCTCTCCCCCCTCCACTACCGCTAGCCGCTAGTCAAGTGCGGGGTGCGGTAAATAGTGTGAGGACGCGAGAGTCCAGTTTTTCTATTTTTCGGTCAGCTTGGAGGCAACGATGCAGAATAAGGTAATGTATTGGCAGTTTTCCATTGTTCATGTATATACATGTTGTGTTAGTGTATTGAATATGTTTTTTGTATCTGTATTTGTTAGTTTTGTGTTTGTGTAAATAAAATGTAAAGGAAAAAATATCAAATAATTTAGGTTAGTTATCACTTTCTCTTTTTGAACTTACTTATTTCTAACTTAATTATTTATGGTAGGGAAAATATCTATTTATGGGTTCAAGGGTCTTTATGAATACTTTTAATGTAGTGTAAAATGTGGTTTCGGGTCCATCTTTAGGCATTAAACAAGGCTTCCATCAACATTGACGAAGCTGATAGTGAACATAAATTACAAAATTCCTGTGGCGCTATTATTTTTAGCCCACACTTGGTGAATCTTAACTAATAAATACACTTTTACCTTTGTCTTCTTTATTTGTAGTTCTGGTTGTTTTAATCAAATGTCTGTTGTTGGGTTTACCACACTCAAAGCAAGTCTTAGCTGTAATAAAATACATTTTACATTTGATACATAGGCCTAAATAACATCAAATGATTTATGGGTTCACAATATGATATTTATTAATTAAAATTACAACAGGAAAGGATAATAAATGAGTCTAATGGGGTCAAACAGTGATAATATTACAATATGGGGATTTTCAAAATTAATTATGTCAGCTAGGCCTAAGCCTTTTCAATAAGTGTCTTTAACAGTTGGTGACTACTAATGAATTATTACAACATAAATGCTCTTTTCTCAGGGACGGGTGTTGTGCCGGCTCGAATGATATATTATTATAGAGATAAAATGAATTTACTGAATAGGTTTGTTTACTAAATGCAACAATCTATCTATATAAATAAATCACAATCCCTTTTTTGACATGACTCCATAACTCGAGAACGAGTGCACCAAATTGGACGATTCTTTTTTTGTTGTGTTCCTTAATGCCAGGGGAAGGTTTGTATGAAAGAAAATTTTTAATCCACCCAACCTGTATTTAGTAATTTGACTTTAAAAATTGTAAAAAATGCCTTTAAATTAACATTGGTGGAAAATGCTTTTATTAAACTGTGAGATACAAAAGAGATAATTTCCAATTACAAAGAAACTATCATGATTAAATATCAATCAAATACATTTCATGAAACATAACGTACTTAGTATATAGTGAAAGGTTTTCCCCAAATGAGAAAAAGGGTTTATATTTATAATTCGTGAACAAATAAATCATTAATATAAGAATTTGAGGGACAACGTTCTCCTGTAGACTTATCCCAAACCATTAACAATTTATCCCCTAGATGGCAGCACCTGATATTTGAAAATTTCCAATGCCATTTGGTTTGATCATATGTAATCAATACTAAGATTTGAATGAGTTAAAAAACATGTGTTTATTTGTTAACATTTTGGTTTTTATTTTGTCAAGGATTTAGAAATTGTACTTAGTTCAAAGCTTTTTTAATAACCAAGGTAAAAAGTGTTATAATTTGAGCTGGAATCTTTTCATTTAACTGTGCTATAATGTGAACCAGAATCTTTATATAACCTTCAAGTTTTAGTTTTGTACATATTTGTTGTGTACAGTCATTTTTAACCACAATGACAAAAAAACTGTTTTGTTATAATTAATTTAATAAAAAACAAGACTAATAATGTTGTATACCAAAAAGCATTACAATAAACGAGTTTGTTTTTTATATATTTATTGTTATTTATTCCATTTCACATTTAATATTCACATTAAAGACAGGACAACGTCTGTCGGGTCATCTAGTGCAATATAAAAGTCCAAAGAAAATTTGCCAAAAGGTTTCACTGAATTTAAGAAATTGTTAAAAAGGTATTTGAAATTAAATTTGGAAAACTAGTTCGATTTAGATGAATCATTTCTTAATTACTTTTGTTAATACTTTTGAACATTAGGCTTGTTCACAAATGTTTATGATATCTCTTTTTACAGAGTCCCTAGTAAGAGTATCAAGATGGAGATGGTTACCACACAGCTTGCAATAATTCTTCGCCCAGAATATTGTAAATGGGGAAATAAATAAAAGGGGTTTGAATTTAAGTTTTACTCTGTTGGGCAGGAGAAATCCCTACTAATAGGCTCTAAGTAGGCAAACCTTAGGCCATACTGGGAAAATTTATTATTTAGGAACTTGTCCCAAGCAAAATTGAAGTTATCACACTGGAGGGAAGGCAGCAACAAGCAAGAGGACAGGGTTTGCAGTCTTGAAGTTCATTGTTCCATTGTTAGGTTGTACAGATGGTAGAAATCACATGTTGTAACACTTGACACTAAATTTGATTTTCTAAGGACTAATTTTGAAAAAGTAGTATTATGTAAAATATTACTATATTGCAATTTTCTTACAAATATCTTATATCTAAAGTAGGCTATATTTAAATTATTTATACCAGGTAAATAAAGTGAACATGGGCGCAATTAACTATATATTCTATTGTGAAACAAGGGGAGATGATTTTCTGCGGAGTGAGGGGAACAATTGTTTAATATTTAGCACTTTGAATTGAATAACATAAAATAACAGTTTGATTAACACAACATAACACATAATAAAAGGAACATATTAAATTACAGTGACATACATTATTATGGGACAAGGACAAACATTATGATGATAAATAGATAAAAGATGAGTTATTCAGCATGACTGGGGTATGGTGGTATTTATATGGGGAGAATTATACAAAATTATAAGGAAATTATTATTAATGATGAATGAAATGTAATACTACATAGTTAGGTGTAAGAACTTGGTATTTAGATGTAAGTAGGGTTCACTTGATAACGGGAGGAGTTACCTTACCTCCCGAAACGTAGTGTAGTTCTAAACACCAGAAGCGATAGATAAAAGTCCAAATAAATCAATAATAAACACATTTGGTATTCAATAATCTATGGGGCGCTGACAAGGGGAACCTTGAAACATTTTCTAACTGCAGAAAAGAGCTGTTAACACTATTTAAGGCATGCTACCTCGATCCAGCTGCAGAGATGCATTCAAACAGTTTGGCCTTTTGACAGTTCCTTCACTATTTATCCTTGAGTCCATCTGCTATATAAAGAGTCAAAAATAAATCCTGTGTTTGTGAACCATAAATGTGACACAAGGTGCTTAAAGGCACCCTCGGCCAGCAGAGTAGGCTCACTCTTTTTGAACACATACAAGCCTACAGTGGGTTGAAATTGTTTCGTTCTCTTCCAAAGAAATTGCAAAACATGGAACAATTAAAAAAAATAAAGAAGACACCAAAATTATTCTGGTGGGGTATTGTTTTTATAGGATAGAGGATTATCTATTACGCAATGATCAAGTTATTCAATGCTACTAAAATCCCTTCTCCTTTGATTTCCCTGTAAAACAATATGACCTGTCCAATTAATTCCTTCGAAGGATTTAAATTAGTACTGGTAACAAGAGTTCAGGTTGGTTGATTGAGTTGTTCAGGGGACCCATACATATTTTTGGAAATCCTTCTTCATAGGGCACAAATATTCATTATAGGGTTGAATTTAAACATTCCGTAGGCTAATAAACAAGTGATTTTATTTTATTTTTGGTACAGCCCTGTTCGCGGTAGTTGGCATCTGGTTTGCATATGCACATTATGACCCCTCCACGCGTCTTAGTACAGTCAGCCTTCCAATATGCATATTTCTATCAAAACATAGGTTTTGACTATTTTGGTCACCGTTTACATTTTTTCTGTTCGTCGAGCCGCTCGGGACTCGGGAGAGCGATATGCGATAAAGCGGCAAGTCATTTAACAATGTAGGCTAAATAACAGCTGGAATAACATGAGCGGAAGCGAACTACACATCTACACTCTCGTGATCGTCTTTTCGCTTTCCTAGACTCGGCATAGTCATGAAAAGTGATTAGCATAAATCCAAATTACCAATCTTAGTTTGTCAACAATCGTTCATTTATAACGGCTTTGTATTATTTCATACAGCTGGTTTAAAATGTAAACAAAGCAGAGTGTATGTACACATATTAGAGGTCATTATTACAGTCCATGCAACATTTTTAGTTGATTGTACACAACCTTTCGAGGGGAATAGTGGTGGGAGGTATTCACTATCTCTCGCACTACTTCCCTCCTACATGCCAGGCATTGTGAACTAACCTATAATTAGTAGTTCACTGGATTTTAGTATATCCTATACTCTAATATGAGTAAGGTTTGCTTGTATGTTTGCTTGCTTGCTTGCTTGCAACACTGATATCAAAAACTGCTCCAACGATTTCCTTCAAATTTTCGAAATAACTAATTTCTGGGATAAAAATAAGTTCTAGACTGGCCTCATCCCCAGGAAAAATCAAATAATGTATAAAAACTAAAATGAAAAGTTAACAAAACTAACATTGGGCTTTGAAGTTTCAAATCAAAACAAAAGAATTGTAACAGCTGTTCATAATCAAACAGGGAACTGTCAAAGTAATACTCATATTGTTTATGATTATTAACATGTGGTTTCCTGAGAGCAGAGATTAAGAGATTTGAGTGAAGATTACATAAATAGAGTAGTGAAATAAATCAAAGGGACATTGAGCTATAAATAACAACTGGAGTGACCTTAAAAATGTAAAAAAGAGGCAAATACGTTATAAAAATCTGATTTATCAGTAGGGGGAAGTGGTGAAATATGCTCAAAGTCATCTAAACAAACTGACTGGCCTTCATCCGAGCAAATCTCGGCCCCCAGGTACTATTTAATTATATCTCATAGATGATTAACTTACAGTACAACATTTTAAAACATTTTAATTTTGCCCCTTTATTTGTGCCCTTTAAAGAAATTTTATATTTTAAAAACTGCAATTTCCCCACTTGACTTGGGTAGGCTATTTAAAAAAAAAGGTCCTGGTGTATGGTTTAATGTTATATATAGCAAAATAACCTTGTGTCTTTGTTTGTGACAGGAACCAGCAAAATCTCTTAGAGAATTGGTGCGGAGTGGAGTCACAAGTCTTAAGGATCGTCTGTCTGTCAAGATTGAAAATGATATGAGATATGGTGAAGTCCGAATGGATCATTGGCTCATGCATGCCAAGGTAAACATTTTAAATTGAGTTGGAATCATTGTGCATCTATGATTGAGTCAATATTTTTTAATTTAGACCCCAAGGGGATCCTCTAAAATTGAAGGTTTCACTGAAAAAAGCATTTTGTACGGTACCTATTAAAACAATCGGAACATATATTTTTCGGGGTGCTACAAAACCACAACCACCAATAGCTACTGGCCATTATTTAAAGAAGCCTTATGGTTGACCTAGTGATTTATAGTTGCGGCAAGCAGAACCTCTAGAGTTGCAGCATTGTGCTCGGCCAATGGCGGAGCATCGTCACCGTACGAAACTATGATAAGTGTCTGCTTAGTGAAAATATCATGTTTCTTTCTAACCGCTTAAAGATATGTTGTGGATGTTTAGTACATCACAGGATGATGAGAAAGCTCTCAAATTAAAGATATTGTCCCAAGGGACTAGAGGAAATAACAGTTATTTTGAAAATTTGCACGTCTTCAAGAAATAAGGACGAATGGTCCTCATAAATAAACGGTATCAGGAAACTGACACATACTTTCTCCCTTTTAGCCCAACTTTAATGAATAAATTACTTTTTATTTACTAAATATAGAAAACAATGCACGGTCGAATGTACAGAAAATCTTGTAAACAAGTTGTTTTAAAAAACATCTACCCAAATCCCTGCTTTGGAGGCACTACAGAATCCATTGCTACACTCGTGGTTTTAAGAGGGGAAATGCCCCCTATTCCCCCCCAGGGTTATTAAGGGGCAACATATTTCGAATTAACTCTGTTGGTCAATGCTAAATTGACAAGCATATCAAGTTTGAATGAAATTGATCAGTAAATAAGAGAGAAATAGTAATTTTTGTATTTCCCATAAGAATAACATGGGTACAACGTACTGTGTTTACCGCAAAATGAAAATTTCAATTTTCTCTGAAACCAGCAATCGTAGAATAGTAATTCAAAGTACTAAATTATTTAGTTTTTTGAGCTCTTTTTAATGGTGAATAGTAATATGTTTTTATATTTGTCTTTTTATGAAAAATCTAAAAAACTGAATTTTTGATGTTTTAAGTCCTGTAATTTCTGAACCCGAATTTTTACAGGAATGCGGTTGGTGTCATTTTGTTGGAAAACTAAAGTTATACAAACGACTAAAGTTTAAACAAAATCGTTAGAGCCGTTTTTGAGAACTTTTGATTTTTCATGTTTTTTGGCGGTTTTTTGGGGGATAATTACCCTTAAAAATCAAAAAATGAAAAAAATGTCTGGAGATATCGTGGATTAGTACCTACATACCAAATTTCATAAAAATCGGCCTATTGGTTAGGGCTCTAGCTCTGTACACATCCACACAGACACACACACACACACAACACACTTCTAATTGGTCTCTGAACCAAGGTATCGGTGATCTTAACGCATCCTTGGATTATTTGCCGTTGATATATTGTGTGATATACATGATAATTTAGTGAATTTCCTATGGAAAAGTGAACTATTAGCATGACCCGCACGGTGAGACTTAAGCTCGGGACCACTATAGAAGTTCTTAACATGAACCCCTGAACACGTTTTGGGGTTCTTTAAAAATTATATATATATATATTATATCTATATGTTCGCACTCTAGCGGTCACAATTTTTGTCTGATTTACTTCAAATTTAGTATGGACATTCCTTTCTACAATCAGTTGGGCAATTTCATTGGGTAAAACAATGGGAAAACTCTAACCCCCTTTTTTGGGAATTTTAAGTTTTCAAGTTTTGAGATTTTGGACCCAAAAAGCGTTATGAAAGCCAAGTCCTGGATGTAAAATTATGGAGATTGATAAGGCGAAAGTTTTAAGATGGAAGTCCCATCTTTCTAGCATAAATATGTACCGAGTTATTAAAGAAATTGTATATCGACTAAACACAGTACGTTGTCTTATGGGGGTTTTACATTTGAAAAGCCTGTTATTCATTTGTTAGTGTATTTTTTTATCCCCTGCTACCTCGCGCCTACTTTCAATCCTGGCTGGACCATCTCCTAACCTTATAATGCCCAATATTGCATTCCCAGCATTGCAAGTAAATAGAACCAGGAGCATCAGGACAGCTTAAAAAACATTTTTTGTTCAGATTTTGATAAAAATTGGAATAAATGTATGTTTAACACCGATTTTGATTTTAAAAAGTTTTTTATGTGGAAATTCACTTCCTTCATGTCAGCGTGCTGCGTGCGGACTCGTTTGATTTTAGTTCTGTCCCCCAAGTTAAGAGGAGAATATATCGCTGACTGTCCCTGCTAAATCGCCTTGGTCCTGTCGCGCACACTACTGTTTACCTGTAAAATGTCAAAATGAGTATGTTTGTTTGTAAACGCACTAATAAATAACAGATTGCTACCAGTATATTCCAGCCAGCTGTTAGAATTTTAACAATTAACTTTATCCGTAATACTTAAATCCAGTCCGAATAAAGACTAATATGCGAATATTACTGTATTTGATTGTATATGTGTTTGGGGAATGAGTTTTCACAAAAAATAATGTTTCCATATGTGTGTCCCTACTTATTCGGTTACATATGTGTTAGCCAGAATGTGAAGTGGACGTAGTTTGATTAAGTCTAGTTAGGAAGTATACTCTGTTGGTGATTAGTGTAACTACGTCTTCTTTGAATCCTGGCTCACAATGAGAAGTCCACTTCAGTATCTATAGTTGGTGCTAATAATATGAAAGTTGTTAGTCTTAAACATATAAAACTTTATTATTGGAATTAGCTTGTTAAACTGTTGACTATTTTTTAGGTTTTAGATCTTCCTACAGTCATAGAGTCAATGAAGACAATTGACAAGAAAAGTTTCTACAAGACAGCAGATATTTGTCAGGTAAGTTTAGTCTGCCTTATTTTTATAGTGAATTTCTGTAGGCTTCAGGAAAATCACCAAGAGTTTTGAGTAGTATTTCAGCAGATGACCATAACAAATACTTCCTGCCTTCGGTTGCGGAAATTAGTGAAAAAGTGAATGATTCAGTTCCAGGTGCCAATCAATATTTAAATAAGTTAATACCACCCATGAGCAATTGTGTTTTTTCTAGTGTAACCTGTTTTAAGTTCAGAAAATAGTGATGTCCTTGAAGAGTCACACCGAAGATGTTTATGGCCTAACTAGTAATTTAATAAAATCTGTAATAGATTGTATTTTAGAACCGTTGACTCATTGTATAAATTGTTGCCTGCATGACAGAATTTTTCATAATTGTTTAAAATTTTCTAGAGTTGTCCCAGTTTACAAAAAATGTTCATCAGCATGTCCGAGAAGCTACAGACCGATTTCTTGTGTACCAGTCATGTCTAAGTAATTGAAAAAATATTAAAAATCCAGATAGGTGCTCACTATGAATCATTAAATTTGTTTAATAGTAACCAATATGGTTATCACTCAATCAACCATAACAGCTATAGATGATCTGGTAAATCAAGTTCTTTCTGCTCTTGAAGCGGGTTGTTCTTCTCAGGCCACTTTGTGTGACCTGATTAAAGCTTTTGACTGTGTGAAACATGACATTTTGTTAAGTAAATTAGGGTTTTGTGGATTCCATGGTAAAGAACTGGCGGTTTTAAAATCTTATTTGTTTGATCGTAAATAGTTAGTAGAAGTTGGAGGTAACTGTTCACAAGTTGTGAGTATCAACTTAATGGTCCCTCAAGGATCTATTTTGGGACCTATTCTTTTTTTGTAGTGATAAATGACCTTTCTCACAATATCTCAACAATAGTACCTATATGCTGATGACCTTCCTTACTAAATATTAATAAAGATAGTTTTCAGTTGAAACAAATGTTTGATGTTTCACTTATGGAGTCTGTAACTTGGTTTAACGCAAACTGTTTGTATTTAAATTAAAGTAAAACCTGTCAATTTCTCTTAAATATGTACATCTAGAAAACTGTTCAACAGTTACACTATTGGGTATTAGCATTGATCATGGACTTTCGTGGAAGGATCACATTCAAAATGTATGTAAGAATTTATCTAGAGTAATTTATTTACTGGTCAACCTTACAAAACATATTTATTTTAAATACTTTAAAAATGGCCTATTTTGCAATTTTTAAAGTTTGTTGGGATACAGTCTTGTAATTTGGGGAAATGGTATAGCTATTGAGCAAGTGTTTTGTACAGAAGAAAGCTATGAGAATTTTACTAGGGGTTCCAGCTCTAGAACATTGTAGACCCTTATTTCTTACAGTAATCAATTATATATCTATGAGGTTCTAGTCATTGTTAAAAAGAATGTGTACATTTGTATTATAAAATAAATTAAATTCATAATTATTGTACCAGAAACAATGGAAAACTGGATACTTGTAGAAATAGGCTAAATAAAACAAATAATTATCATGCAACACTTGGTATTAAAATGTGCAATAAACTGCCTCGTCAAGTTACCAGCTTAACACATAATGTGTTCAAAAGTAAGCTTTATGCTTGGCTACATATGAGATCTTTCTATAACATAAATGAATTTTTAAACCAGGAAATTAAGGATACAGAATTTTAATAGGTCATTGTTGTTAACTAGATTCATAGCATATTGTTGTTGTTGAATCCTTTTAATTTGTATGTTATCTTTGTTGAAGCCTGTTTTGTTTTGAATTTTAAATAATGACTATTTTAATAGTTGTTAACCTTTGAGAAATTCTAAATTATGTTACCAACGTTTTAAGTACTTTTTTACTGTGTTTTTCTACTTGTTAACTTGTTAGCTGCGTTAATTTTCCCAAGTACCGTATGAAAAAATGTATAGCCTAGTGTATATTATCTTGATATTATTACTTTATATGTTATTGTTCTAGTCTGTATGTGATGAAGTCTATTGTAATTACCGTGTAATTACCTAATGATGAATAAATATTGTCTATTGTCTTCATTAATTTTTATATAATACATAAAGCAGGACAAGTTCTTGGGTCATAAATAAATTATCATGTTTTTATAAAGGAAGAATGAATTTTTGGAAGTGAATGTTTTAAAAAATATACCTACATACTAGATCGTCATTGATAAATCAACTCAAATTCAACATTACCTAAAGGCCTAAGTTAATTAATGAATGATCCTGGCTAAAGAATCAGTCGGTCTTAGTCAGTAACAAGGCTACACAAGGCATCTCACCCATTCTACACTCATCATTAATTCATATTCGCCCTAGTTGCGTCGGCGTCTTAGAAAGATATTAAGATATTAAGTTTGGACTATTTAGTTGGGTCTAATTAAATATTCGCATGTTATAAGTCATGATAATCATATTAATCTTATATTAATCTCTAATTTAGAGATTTATAACAGCAAAATCAAAGGCATGGGTGCTTGGAGCCTACTATTTATAATAAAATTTTTGTTGTAATAGTAATCCTAATCCTAAGAGGAATCATAAGCTGCAGTCTTGAGTTCTAAAACAGACATACGTAATGCCTGGAATTGCTTTTTTTGAGAGCTATCCATTTTCAAATTAAGATAAATAGTATAGCTAGTAAATTGCAAGTTCTCTAGTACTAAGACCATATTTATAAAAATTCCTATATTGATTTATTTCTGTTAAACTAGCCACTCTACACTTAAAAATTGGTATTTCAGATTGTTATCTGCAAAGAAGAAGATGATCACACAACAACTGATGATGAGTCTCCACAAAAACAAAAGAAAAAAGATCCAAACAAAGTTGAAAAAAAGTTTCTGTGGCCTCACGGCATTACTCCTCCATTGAAAAATGTTAGAAAACGTAGATTTAGGAAGACATTAAAAAAGAAGTATGTCGAAGCTCCTGAAATAGAAAAAGAGGTAATGTTTATAGGTTATAATTACTTAAACTTCTGTTAACTCCTAGGAGTCTTTGGTAGGCCTAACTTATCTAAGGTAAATCACCCAATTACCCTGACCAAGCTAAATACCGTGACTCGTCATTTTAATCGTGAATATTAAGGAATGTGACTTTTCAAAAAGATTAAAAACATGACAAAACGATTCTGTAAGTATTAAATTTATACTCTATGGATTGGGGATCGTCTGGCGTCAAGCAGTCTGCTACAGTCTCAGTTGGCAGTCGCCGAGTGAATCAGCTGGATGATGCCGTTACGTCACTTACGAATTTGAACAGAGTACGAGGTAAGAAACATAAGATTATATTCTGAAGTAATTATATTGTGCCTCATGTTTTGTTCATAAAACTGTTATTTACTTTTAAATAATGCATTATAAATGTTTTTTAAGATGATTAATTCTTCATATATGCAGTAAAATAGCGTCACGGACTTTGGATTTAAAATAAAGCCATTATTCCAAACTCCGTGACGATCTCACGGTCTTTATAAATGCAATATGATACTTCTACAAACCATAAAATAATTAATTTTGTGTTGAAAACTACTAAGGATGCAACAGTTCATAATTTATGTCAGTAAATATTCAATAATAATAGATAAATAGGCCTATACAAAAATATGTAATCATGTACAAACCCGGATTAGGCCCCCATAAAATATAAATGTGACCTTATAAAAACCTATTAGGCCTATCCATATATATGTAATTAATTTGTATATAACAAAATTATATCTTAAGTGTTTATAAGATAAATGTATGACTCACCCATATAACTACCTTATATTACAAATAGTACAAAACTACTTCAAACACAAATTTTAATTATCACCTGACCTTAAATACATAGATTACTGGTCAAATTTTATATAGTAATTACAGTGGAAATTCAAAGTGAAAGTGTCATATGTACTGAAAGCCTCAAGAAAGAAATCATGTGTGGCTACATTGTTGGTGGGAAAATTGGACTCTCTCCTTCTTCTAAATTGAACTGGCCTAGGTGTTAGATGCTGAAAAGTGAGCCTTGTCTCAAAATTAATTAAATTCCCTTTAAATAAGTGCATTGGACACTAAAAGTCCAATCTTTTAATAGGAGAAGAGCTAAAACCATATAGATTATACCCTTTGTTTATTATCAGGCCAAGAAGAAATGGTTTTAGCGAAGAAATGATGCAGCTCTGGTAAACCAAACCCAAACTTATCTCGAACCTACAGACTAAATCACATCAGAGTTAGGGTGGATTGAGCAGTCTTAACTACTGATCCTGTCCAAAAACATTCGTTAACAAGACAATTTAGTCCAAAGTTAGTAGGAAGAAAACTTGTTTAATCAAATTTTAGTAGCATCAGTGAAATCGGAACAGAACCTTTTAGGCCTAAAAACAATTATTCAAAATCATGGCCGCCATCTCCGGGTGACGCCAAGCCAAAATTAACTTCTTAAACATTTCAAATAATTCCGTATTTCATAATCATTAATCAGATTTGGAATTTTATTACAAAGGAAATCAAATTCAAAATTTAAAAGCAGAATCTAGAAAAGGAAGAGAGCCACCACTGCGAATCCATTATAATGCCCTGAGATTAAGATTTCAATACTACCCACAGAACGACGCTGAGGCTTATTTCACGATTGTATAAAGTAAATCATATTTATTTCCCCTACCTTTGTAACACCAATTGTCAACCCCTCACAATTTAACTATGTTGTAATGTCAATTTTGTAAATAAATAGTTTTTTTTGTTAATTGTAATTTTGTCCGACTTTATTCATTTGAGGCAGATATCGCCATCTTGTTTTATGTTACCTAGCAACCTTAAGTTTAGAACTAGAAGTCTATTTACCACATAGAGTAAACATAAACAAACAAATATATTTTAGAGAAGTGTGTTTTTCAAGGACTTATTTCTAAATGTATATAGTGTTATTTAATGAACTTCTAAAATCCGTATCATGTTTAATAGCGGGAAATTGTCAGAAAACACATATTTACTTCATAGTGTTTCGCAAGTTTTCAACTGCCTGTCGCAAGTGTAAATCATCTTTTAATCGAAAAATATCAGCTATATTTAAATTATTCTGCATTACATTGAATATTTTAGGGTCCTGAATACATATATGCTTAACTTATTATTTATATTAAGATGATTCCTTTTTCCATTTCAATAAAATATGTGTCACAGACTTTATGTTGAATTTGATCTCATATTCCAAACTCCGTGACGGTTTTACGGAGTTTAGGATTGGGATATGACATTTCTGTAAGGCAGATAACAATTAACCCATTGGCTCACCTGAAATTTGCCACCTGACAAACCGTTCAGTTTCCTAAGAAAAATTACATAAATGCAGACTTTTAGTAAACTGTCACTATAGCAACAGTTATTGCTCAATTTACTTAATTTTTGCACTAATCTTTAGAGAAATAAATTATCTACAAGAAGAAAATACTTTTGACAGCATTTATGTATGGTAAATATTATATATATATATATATATATATATATATATATATATCATATATATAGTTATAAAAAACATTAATTTTAAAAGGAGTTACATGTAAAAAACAAAAAAATAATGTTTCAGCCCAACAACTATTATGTACTTGTAGGTTATTTATTTTTTTACATGAAAATAAAAAATGTTAGTGATACATTTATATTTTATCTAGATATAACATATTTTCCAAAATCATATTTTTCTGAAATTTGACTAAGTTTCCCCAAATATGGGCATATGCATAAAAAATACATACAAACAAAAAATGAAAACAAATTAAAACAATAAATAAACAAAAAATTTAAAATTTAAAAATTAAAATTTTTTTATAAAAAAAATAAGTGTTATCCCGAGTATACTCGGGGTTGCCCGTCCGGGCTACTTTCGGCGGCCACGAGTATACTCGGGGTTGTGAGCCAATGGGTTAATTTAGCGTTTAAAATCTACCAAGAATTATTTATCATTGTATTTAAGCATTATTTAATCAGCCTCTAATATCAGTATAAACATTTTTAGTTGGAAACAATCTGAAAACACGCATTTACTGCAAAGTGATTTACAAGTTCTTAAACCACTTGACGAATGTTAAAGACATCTATTAATCCAAATAAATGTATACATTTGTTGATAATTCGTTATTAATTTTAATATTTTTGGGCCACTATATCCGTACGCCTAATTAAAGTCTCTTTTTAAGATGATTCCCGTTTCCATATTCATAAAATAATCGTCACGGACTTTGGACTGAATTTGATCTTGTATTCCTAAGTCTGTGAAGGTTTCACGGAGTTTAGGATTGGGATATGAAATTTCTATAAGGCATACTGCCATTAATTTAGTATTTTAAATCTACCAAGTATTATTTATTATCGTATTTAAGCATTATTTAATCAACCTCTAATATCCGTATAAACATTTTTATTTGGCAACTATCAGAAAAGTGCATACTTGTTGTTGCTGCTAACAAGAATCTCATATAAATATTTGTCTTTTTTCCCGACACATATTCATAAATATTGCATCGGTTTTTTTTCAGAATGCCAACTACACCAAAGATGTCGAGACGATCGTCATACACGCAAGAAGCTCTTCAAGAAGCTATTATTGTCGTCGATGGGGGCATTACCGTGACCGCTGCTGCAAAGCAGTTTTCAATCCCCCGCCAAACATTGAAGGATAAAATTAGTGGAAAGTATGCACTGGATTGCAGAATGGGGAGACCTTCGATTCTCACCCCCTGAAGAAGAAAAGATCCTTGTCGATTGGGTGGTGTCTGTTGGCGCCGCCGGCTTTCCAATCTTGAAGGACCAAATTTTAAGCAGTGTGCAGAAACTGATGACAAATTTCAACTGTGAAAATCCATTTTTAAAACAGCCCCCAGGGAAAAATGGTTTTACAGCGACACGAAGAAATATCGGCACGTGAGCCAAGCCCTCACAACATCCAGAGTGGCAGTGACTGAGAATCACATCAAACAATGGTTTGCTGAGGTCAACGACTATATAAAGACCAAGAACGTCGAAGAAGTGTTTAAAGACCCTGCCCGCATTTTTAACTGCGATGAGACGGCCTTCTTTCTGTGCCCTAAGGGGAAAAACATGTATATAGTATTACTGGAAACGACGAGAAGGAGTGTTTAACTACTCTTATCATGGCAAATGGAGCCGGGGACTTGGCCCCACCGATGGTGGTATTTACCTATGAACGTATCCCTGCCGCTGTAGTGTCAAAATTTCCCGAAACATGGGGCATCGGGAAGTCTGAAACTAGCTGGATGACGGGGAAACATTTTTTATTACATTTCTAATGTATTTCACCCCTGGCTGGTCAGCAACATCTCCCGTCTGGTTGTGTTATTTGTAGATGGCCATAACTCGCACTTGACCCTCCACCTTAGTGAGTTTTGTACTAGTAAACAAATAGAATTAATCAGCCTCCATCCCAACGCTACACATATTCTCCAACCTATGGACGTAGCGGTATTTCACCCACTCAAAGATGGCTGGAAGAAAACAGTCGAGAAGTGGCGCTGCGACAACGGGGCAGCGAAAATAAAAAAAGATGATTTTGCCTCCACTAATGACCAGGAAAGACAACCCGAAACAACACTCAAAGAAACAGTAGAAGATATTGATGACGCAGTTGTCTTGGCTACCGTTGCTGATGCAAATGACGTAATAACCATCCCATTTGATGACAAAATCTTTTCCAACAACTGGAATACGGATTTCCCTCTAGAATTGGACATTCCAATTATAGAAATACAAGTTGCAATCCCCGAGACGCCTCCATTATAAAAACCCTCAACTTCACGAAGTTGTGGTGAAACTGTGTGCAGTAATGACGGCGTGGTCAGCCAAAGTTCAAAAGAGCCATCCAGTCAGTTTAAAACGCCAGAAAAATCAATTTCCACAGAACAACATAGGCCTATTGAAATGTCTGTGAAACCAGCTGAACTGCAGCAAAAAGTCCCGACCCCTTTTAAGAAAGCTCTGTTCTGGCCTGGCGAAAGCCAAAACAAGAAAAAAAAACTGAAAAAAAGTAAGACTGCCTAGTGCAGTAACTTCAGACGAGTGAAAGACGTATTACAAACAACTTGAGGACAAAAAGAAGGCAGCACAAGAAGAAAAAGATAAACGGAAAGGAGTCAGAGAACTAGAAGCGAAAATAAAAAAAGGGACTAAAAGGAAAATTTTAAAGACAAGTGAAGGTGAGGCGTACGTGAATTGCCGGACAAACCAATGGAAGAAGCACTAGCGTTGGATCTAGAGGCTCTTCGTCCAAGCATGTGGGTCGTGGTGCCATATACGGTTGGAAATGAAGAAAAGATGTTCGTGGGCCAGATTTTAAATATTAGTGATGAGGACAATGTAAACATCAAGTATTTAGAGAAAAAAATTGAATCAAACAAATATATATGGCCAAAAACCGATTACATCGATTGTGTTTCTAAAACTGAAATAGTACGACAGTTGTGTGAACCAATATTTGATCTGTGGGGTTCCCTCACGTTTTCAGACTTCTGACTCTAGTAATGTGGTAACATAAACTTAGTTTTTAAGTTGTAAATATGTAAATAGTTTTATTGATATAAGTTGAATGGCTAATAATTGATGTTACTGATTGTGTTTATAAAACTGAAATGGTGAGACTGTGAACCAACATTTGAAGGTGGGGTTAAGTTACCTCATTACCGAATTTTGAATTTGAGTGAAGCCTTAAACTAAACTTTTGTTTTTAAGTTGTGAATGTGTACAAATGCAATTATTATTATTAATATAAAACATACAATTTTAGTTGATTTATTTTGCTTACTCCGTGCACAAAGACGACGACTACGTTAGTAAGCTGTCATCCGCTGGCGAATAAAGGTTAGTGAATTTATGTATTGTAACCATCAAAATTGTATATTGAGCTTAAGGTCACAGTATTTGGGCGAATTACCTTAAATGCTATAAATGAAAGCATTACAATCTCTAACCGATAGTGAGATATTAACACTTTCGCTGCTGCAAACATGTTTAAACATGACATTTGCACAAGTTTCTATGTTGGAAAAAAAACGATCGGGTTCCACAGCAGCCAACGTGTTAAGGTTTTTGTATAACCACACACCCCATCATCAGAAAAGTGTTTCACACACAGAGCATGAACGGAGCAAGACATAACACATGTTATATTGTATTATTTGTTGGTTTTGATCTGCTAAATGACATGGTAGAGTTTGATATAATGCTTGTTAGATATCATGTTTATCTACAGCTACAGCTTGAAGTGTATTCCGGAACAAACTGAACTTTTCTTCTGAAACTATAAATTAGTGGTGTAATCTGAAGTTACTTGAGGTCTATCTGCAAGTCATGAATAAGTGATTGTGTTTTTGAATCAAACTAAAATTAATATAATTTTCAGTCGAATCCACAGTTCTGTAAAAAAATGAAAATCTCATAATTGAATCCATACAGTGACATATTCTACAATCAGACTTGCTATGACCACAGGTGAAGCGTCTGCTACGGGGAGACAATGAGGCGGTCAGTGTTCGGTGGGAAGTGATCAATGAGGAGGATGAGAAGAAGGCCAACACGGCCGGCACATTAGTGAAGGAGGAGCCGCTAGCACATGGTGTCGCCAACAACCCCGACAGCACCCAGCACAGTGTGGACGTTGGTGAGTCGCATGGGTTACGCAAAACGCCATTAACTGGTGTCCCGTTGCTTTGGGAATTGTACATTTTAAACAGCAGACGATAATGATATCATCAAATTAACATTAGAACTTTAAAAGCTCATGAGGCGGAACACTGAAGGTGGATGTTTTACAAAAGCCTAAAAGTCGCAGAGAAAGACCTTTTGGTTGATAACAAATGGTTATATGGAATGATAATTTTAGATGATGCAACAAATTTCAAAATCTGTTTATAATACAGATGTTTAGGCTATTGGATAGTCACCCTCAGAGTAAACAAGTATACATGCCAGGTAATAGGATGGAGGTAAGAGGCACACCAGCTACAATTAAGAATAATTTGTGAAGCCTGTAATTTAGATAGTGGGCTGTCAAACAGTATAGTATAAAAACCAAATTTTAAGACCCCAATTTTTCATAGCACTTGGGGGTTTGGCGTTTGGAGATCTTTACAGAAGCTGTAATTAAGTTATGATAGGCTTCTAATTTCATCATAGTCTAATAACAAGGTGGCCACTCGATCGGGAATAAGCCGGAAATTAGGAGAGCAAGGAATAAACCGGGAATTATGTCATGGAACTAGGGTTTTTTTAATGGTTATCTGTATGTTCATAAATTTCTGCTCAAACTATTGGTCTTACTTTCTTTGAAAATCATGGTAAAATGGACAGGATGTTCCCCGATGTAACCAGGAGCTTCAAACCTTATAGCCTTCTTCTTAAATTAAAAATTTCTTTTGCGAAAGTAGTTTGTTAATCATAAAAAATTCTCTATTGTAATGATAACTTGGTTATGGACAGGACCTGGCACTAGCCTGTCCCTCTCTCTATTTCTCCCACACAATCTAGATTTCTTTGTGAAGATAAAGAAAATTCATGTGTAATTAATTGTTTAAGGTAAATTGTGAAGGAGATTCCACATTACATAGTCATACCTAAATATTTATTGTGCTTCCTAATCTCTCCTTATTTGTGCGCGGCTTGTTGGGACCTCGCACTTCAGAAGTTTACACACTGAGCCACAAGTGATGGTCTGCATATAAAATGGATCTCGGAATCCTGGGGAAGGATCTTGCTGAAACTAAATAAATATGGGTATCTGGCCTTAAAAATTATTTGACAAAGTTTTAACTCCAGGAAAAGTAAAATTTGGCTGAAACTCATTTAAAAATTTGTAATTTTAACTTTGGGCTTATGGAGTTAAAATACAAAAATAATCAACAGCTGTTCTAAAACAATCATTGACCTGCCAGAGTCAATCATTGACATGGCAAAGAATCAATATGTGTCTTTCCTGTGCAAAAAGCTCAGCCTCCAGGTATACCTTCTGTAGTTTATTGAATTAACTTCATTACTGGAAAAATGCTATGAAATTCTTATTGTTTTGATTATACTATTTTAAAAGTAATTTCTCTCTGGGTTGCAGCGGAGCACGATATATTCGGAGAGGCAGTGAGTGACTCGGAAGATGAAGACCAGAACATCAACATCCTCGAGCTGGAGGAAGAGAACAGTCGACTCACAGCTGAAGACAGCAGAATGTCAGACTCTGCCTCCTTACATGTGAGTAACGTTGTGCCAGCTCATTGACTACTGATCTAGATGGAGTGGTACTTTGGTTTCAGATGGATTCAAAGCATGTTCGTTGATATGGTGCACACTGTAGACAAGAGTCACTCATGTCCTTTATATCCTTCTTCTTAGCCTTTATATCTAAACTTTTTTGGTAGTTAAACTTGTTGTAAATTTTATAGTTAACTAGCATTCAAATTAACAATGCATCAATTAGATAGAGGTGTGTGGATATCCGAAAAGCCATTTTGGTTCGGATCGGATATCCGAATCCGATCCGAAGGCTTTATCGATATCCGATAAGGTCTGGTACAAATCCGACTTATTCGGATAGATCGTATATCTGGGGATAAAAAGCCAGAAACGAATCAATAAATATGTTTGGACCATTAATAAACGTTTCGACTCTTGAAGACGTCATTCAAGTTCAAGGTAACATGATGCAATTCCTGTCGCTTTGAATGTTTTCGGTACGTAACTCATATCAATTCATCGATACGATAGTGTGTAGTAAATAAATAAATAAATTGTTTATTTGTCATATTTACATGAAAGGGTCGACAAATTCTCAATTGCAGCAAGTAAAAAGATGTCTTACACTAAGTATCATGAAAAGTCAAAAAATGTCTTACACTAAGTATCATGAACAATGAAAAAAACAGAACAAAATTACAAGTAACAAATGTTTAGGTGTGCATCATCTGAAAGGCAAAAGGTTATTAGTAGGGGTGTGCGAGTACTCGAAACTTCGAGTTTTCGGCCGAGTATTTTTATACTCGAACTCGACTCGAAGTTTTGAAAACTACTTGAAAGTTCAAGCGAGTATTTCCCGCTGATTTCTGGACGATCGCTAACGATTGCGACCGGCCAAAACGCGTAGTAACAGCCGCAAAAGGCAATCACATCACGTAAAATCGGCCGAAAATGACGACCGCAAACTACTGCGACCGGCCAAAACGTGTAGTAACGGCCGCAAAAGGTGATCGCATCACGTAAACTCGGCAGAAAATGACGACCGCAAACGATTGCGACCGGCCAAAATGCATAGTAACGGCCGCAAAAGGCGATCGCGTCACGTAAAATCGGGCGAAAATGACGACCGTGAACGATTGCGACCGGCCAAAACGCGTAGTAACGGCCGCAAAAGGCATCCGTATCACGTAATATCGGCCGAAAATGACGACCGCGAACGATTGCGACCGGCCAAAACGCGTAGTAACGGCCACAAAAGGCGATCGAATCACGTAAAATCGGCCGAAAATGACGATCGGACAGCGTAATTTCGGCCGTGACTAACGATTTTGTCATTTATTATTGATTATAAGCGATGTCTGGACCAGGTGAAATTGGCCAAATGACAATCAGACCCTTGTTTCATCAGCTGGAAACGAATGTCAAACCGTGTTTTGTTTGTCAATACGTAATCCAGTTTGATTGTACTGGCCAAAACTTTGTATTTCTACTCGTGTATTAGTTAGAAACCATGTTTAGATTATCAAATATAGGGTGGTATCCAAATCCCATTACACTATTTTAAACTACCAACTGATGGCAAATACTCGCTCGAAAATACTCGAAACTCGAAAATAATTGGCATTACTAGACTCGACTCGATTAAAAAAATCACTACTCGCACACCCCTAGTTAGGGTTATAAAATTAATATTAAATTTTTCCAAGAGAAAACAATTTCTCAGTGGAATACATTGGATTTTTTAAAAGCCAACTGTAGAATTTGTTTGAAGGTTTTTTCATACTATGTATGAAGTCATGTATTGTATCGTGATACACGGCTGGATCGTACATTAATTTAGCAAACAAAGAATGAATACGGTTTATATAGAGAAATGTGCGATAGCGAAGTTTTTTATAGTAAATAATCGCAAATTTATACAACATTGCACTTGATTTCGATTCACGATTCACAGGATAGACGCAGACAACGAGACAACAGTAGTAGTAGGTTACTGGCGAATAAGTCAATAATTTTTGTCAATAGTTGATTTCCGATAGCATCAACTTCTCGCGAATGTAATGAGCAAGCTCTCATAGAGTAAGTTGTAATTCCAAAGTTGCATTATGCAAACGGAAATGTTAGTGTATGAAATTTAAAATTGCTACTACTGATATTTTCCCAAGGTCCGTAGATACTTTGTAAGGTCTGCACAGTCTGTATATTTAAGGTTTTTTATGTAACCAGAAAAGACATCTTAAAGCTATAAGGTCACGTGATAACCAATCCAATCTGCAGTGTTCCTGAAAACAATATTTATCGTACACTTACCATATTTTCTTCATCATTGTAATTAAAATAAACATTGTTTAACTAATTAGATAATTTCATTAGCTGTTATTTTATGAAACTAATTATTGTTTTGATTTATTTGTATTATTACATTAATGGATTAAGGGTTTAAACTTTCTTTCTGTATGTCCAATGACAATTTAAAAATAGCTGTACCATTATTATCCCCTGTAAGGTTGGCAACACTTATACTATATCGTTGATTTATGCATAAGCTGGACGACATCACAAGACATCTTTGCTGCGAACATTACTCTTATGGAAATAACCATACCTGGGCTAAAAGCTCTACGAACCTTGATATTATACTTCCATTCAATACGATTAAAAATCGCTGAGTAAAATATTGCTGTCTTTTGCAAAACGAGTTGCATAGCTTTCTCTACGGCAAAGTTTCGTGGTATGATCAACGAGCTTAATAAGAAAATACTCCAAGAAAAGACTTCACTTGTTTACCTCCAGACGAGAACTCTAGATATATTAAGCTCGTCGAGTATCTTTACGACGACGCAAAGCAGGGTCGACCTGACGACGGATTCACGCACAAAGGCATCGCCTAGTTATCTATTATTTATTCATACAGATTTCATCGTTCGGATATTATTTATTATTTGATTTCGTTAAATTCATGTCTTTAAAATGGAACTGAAAAGAAGAAAAGCATGATATGTAAATTCTTTAAAAAGAACTAAGTTGCTGGATGTTTGAAATGCAAGTTGCCACTTTATAGTATGTTTACATTCCGGTAACAAACTAGGATAAAAAAATTGTCCAATATGTTGTAAACAAAATAAATTCAAACTAGGCCTAGTTAGTAAATTTATAAAACAAAGGAAATGCTTTGGTCATGGATGTTTTTGGTTAACTCATACAGAGATTCATTGTTTCAGTACGGGTCTGATTCATTACCTATGTCATGCTAGGCCTTTAGTATGTCGTGATTAGTGATGGTCAAAACCAGAAATTTTGAATCTCGAAACCGAAACCGAAACTTACAAAATTGAATCTCGAATCTCGAAACTCAAATCGTGAAACCCTATTTACTTGCCTGGGTATGGTTATGAAAAATAAATCCAGAAAAATTAATTAAAACTAATTATATATTTTGGTTAGAGTTGTTCTTTCAGAAATAAAAAATCAATAATCCAAAAAAGGTGAAGGTAGACGACCGATGACAGTAGGCTTTTGACCTTTGCATTATTGATCGAAACACGGGCGTGATTTCTGTTAAAAAAACAACAATAAAGACACAACAAATCTCAGCAGTTTCGAGTTTTGATTCTCGAAACTCACCGATCGAATCTCAAAACCGAAACTTTTCCAAAGTTTTGGTGGTTTTGAGATTCAAGTTTTGGTTTTGACACATCACTAGTCGTGATGTCTGCTATCAACATAGGTGATTTTGGTCTTTTAAATAGGTTGTAATCATATTAAAATGTTTCCTTCTTGTTTCTCTTGCCTAACCATATGTTTATGTTTGTTTTTTTACCAGGCCTACACCCAGATAGGCTAAGGTGTTATAACATAATGTCAAGGATAATCAAGGTGACATTACATGATTTGAGTAGCTTAACCTAGGCCTACTGTTATTCAATTACCTATATAACTTATACCATACCGTACCTATATAACCAGTACCGGTAAACATATTTCTTGTATTTTTCTCTGCAGAGAAGATAATATTCTCGAGTATGAACAGAGGTTGGTATTTTGCTCCTCCAATTAGACATGCTGTTTTCTGGTGAGGTTATGTGTAGTATTCCTCAATTACTCAGAAAGATACATTTGTAAAAATAATAACCACTTGTTGTGTTTTGAATAAAATTACCTAGCTTAAACATTGTATATTTATATCTTGCAGAGAAATGAAAATGTCAAGTTCCAACTTGAAAATATGGTAGTCTTAGAGATCGGGGTTAAGTAGGCTAAATATCCGAATCCGAAAATTATCCGATCTGAAACCCTTACTATCCGATCCGATCTTAAGCTATCCGAACCGAAACTGATCCGAACTAAAAATTCACTATTCGCACACCTCTAGCGTCAATCAATAAATACATTTTCTAATTAAAACGTAATTATAGATCGAGGTGTTATTCATTTAAATTTTGGAATCGTTAAGTAGAGCAAAGTAGATTGGTAGGTAGTTTGATTGAGGGATATTCTAAGACTGCAGGATTAGGAGGACAATTTAAAATTGTGGGCAGGAATAAATGTCCAAAAAAGTTACAACATTGAAATGATGTTAAAAATGAAAATGCTACTTTATTGAGACGAACTTAGGACTACATGGTCCTTTCTTACAGTTAATCTCTAATAACTGAAATAATTTCTTAAACTTGTTTTAAAAGAAAACAAAAATTGATTAACTACAGAAACTAAATTAGTTAAAAAAAAAGAAAAATTACATATTTAATGTACATATTTAAACAAAAATAAAATAAAATAAAATAAAAAATGAAATACATGCACACTCTTATACCTTGCTGCACCCAGGCCTAGCACACACCGTCCCGCCACGCCACGGTCATCCAATCGAGGTAATATTCCTTCAGCGCCACCATCAGCCGAGGCCGGCATTGATTCTATTGATTTTATTGCATAGGGCAAAGAGTTCCAGAGGCGACAAGCTGTAACGGTAAAAGATATGTTGCAAACTCTCGTTTTGTGATGTGGAATGCGTAGCGTTGATGAGCTAGAGTGGATGTTTTGTGCGCCTCTCTCGTTCATAAATTCAAAAATGATTGCAAGATAATGTGGAATTCCAAGCCTGATTAAAGAATGCGTAGTTGTAATTATTCGCAGCTGCCTGATGTCTGATAGTTTTAGAAGAGAAGAGTGAATATAATACAGTGTAACGTGGTCATCTCGTTGAAGATTGTATAAAAATGAATGCAGTAATTTTGAGCTTATTGTAATTTTGTGGCCAGAGCTACAGTCATGTCGTTTACTGCGGTGTTGCAGCAATTTAAATGTGAGAACACCAGTGATTTGATAAGTTGGAATTTAATGTGGAAAGGTTGCTGCATCTTTTTGAAAGTCTGATCAGTGGCAAACGCCTTTCTACATGTCTACCGCATCAGTCCAGTCAAGTGTATTCCTTATAGTCAAACTAGGGGTGTGCGAGTACTTGAAACTTCGAGTTTCCAGCAGAATATTTTAATACTTAAAGTCGACTCGAAGTTTTGAAAACTACTCGAAAGTTCGAGCGAGTATTTCCCGCCGATTTCCGGATGATCTTTAACGATTGCAACCGGCCAAAACACGTAGTAACGGCCGCAAAAGGCAATTGCATCACGTAAAATTGGCCGAAAATGACGACCGCGAACGATTGCGACTGGCCATAACGCGTAGTAACGGCCGCAAAAGGCGGTCGCATCACGTAAAATCGGGCGAAACTGACGACCGGCCAAAACGCGTAGTAAAACGGCCGCAAAAGGCGATCGCATCGCGTAAAATCGGCCGAAAATGACGATCGGACCGCGTAATTTCGGCCATAACTAAAGATTTCGTCATTTAATATTGATTATAAGCGATGTCTGGACCAGGTGAAATTGGCCAAATGACAACTGGGCCCTGTTTCATCGGCCGGAAACGAATGTCAAACCGTGTTTTGTTTGTCAATACGTAATCCATTTTGATTGTACTGGCCCAAACTTTGTATTGCTACTCATTTATTAGTTAGAAACCATGTTTATATTATCAAATCTAGGGTGTTATCCAAATCCCATTACACTAATTTAAACTACCAACTGATGGCAAATACTCGCTCGAAAATATTCGAAACTCGAAAATAATTGGCACTACTCGACTCGACTCGATTAAAAAAATCACTACTCGCACGCCCCTAAGTCAAACCAAGACTTTTGACTTTGTCGTAGTATGGCAAAGGAGTACCGTCGACAGAGATGTGTTAACATTAACACATTTAAGTTATTAATACAAAAACTCAGTGGCAGAACAAAGGGTTGTATTTCGAAAATTATAGTTTTTCTTCCATACTATAACAATTAAATTAAAATTAATATATGCTACTTTAGCAAATATTTACCAAGAATCGAGTTACAAAATTATTTACCTTACCGTTTAAAAACCCTTGGAACTGCAGACCTCTATTAAAATATTTAAAAAATGTACAATACAGCAAACCTTAGATTATCCAGACTAATGTGGCACAATGTTGATCCGGATAGCGAAAAGTCGGGATAATCTGAAGCTACTATAACATCGCATAAATAACATTCAGGAGTCTAGCGCCTGCAATAGGTGCTAATAATTGTGTGGAAAGACTGTAAAACAGAATAGAAACAATGTTTGTTTGGTTGTCGCAACATGCAATTCAATCACAGCTACAAACGCAACATAACCTCACAAGTTGTGGTTAGTATTGAACGGTCAACCGATGAGGTTAAATATATCTAGAGGTCTCGTTTGGGATAAAACAGTGAAGCCTACATGGTCGATGGTCAACTACCATTTTCCTTAGGTAACCAATCAAATCCTCTCTTCACAAGTTAAATTTTTGTCAGCTGACGCATATAACCCGTGAAGAGAGGATTTGATGTTGGTTGCCATGGGAGCTGAGTTGACAGCAGGACAAATGGTGGTCGACCATTTATTTAGGCTGCACTTTTTTACATGAGACGATATCTCTAGATATATTTAACCTCGTTGGTAGTATTGCGGTTGCGTCTGGAAGGCGCTAGCGCGAGAGAAAATCACGATTTGACTCTAATTTACATTTATTACCTCGGGCAATCAAGTCTGGTTAATTGAGGATCCAGATGATTCGGGTCCGGATAATCCGAGGTTTACTGTATCTGTCTTGACCTAATTGAAATCAAACCAAGACGTCGTTATCAGGGGACACAGTCATCGGACCAGCAGCCCAGCACCAGCCTGGTGACGGAGTTCACCAAGGAGATGTTCAGCCCTCAGGACGGGGATGTGAAGGCGGAGGAGACGGAGGGCGCGGCGGACAACATCAGCTACGGCTACGACATGTTCAAGTCGGAGCTCAGCAGCCCGAGCCAGCCGTACCAGTCGTCACCTACCCATCAGATGTCTACGGGTAAGTGGAATGCCAAGTACCTTTCCACACTCCTCTACTCCCGTTGTCATTTGGTGTATCCCTGCTGTCTGTATTAATATTTGTTTCGGGATTTGCTTCTGAAATGTATGTAAAAAATTTACTCATAGGCTTGCAATGATATGACGCTGACTATAGGCTGACGGTGGCCTGTGTAGTGCATGTGAGAGTAGGAGGGACATGCTTACCTCAAGCCAGTGAACCGGTGAGAGTGTTGAGGGGACGTATTGTTCCCTCCACTGATCATTCACTTCTGATGGTGAGGGGACTCGAGGGATGGGCTGTTGTTTTTTGACAGTAATAATCGTCGTAACTACAGCTTAAATTATTTTATATTTTTTTGCTCTAATTTTTTTTAAATGGACGAAGTTTTTAGAGGACGTTGGAGACGGTGGCCATTTTGGAATTATACTCCATAAGAACCAATGTTAAAGGAATGCATGGTATCTTGTTTATTTATGTTCAGAAAACTGTGATTTATGTCTCAAATTAAAGGTCTCATGAATATACATTTTATTCGTGTGCTTTTCATTAAATAAGTAGATCTCCTAAAATTAATAAAACAACTTCTTAGGCCTAAGCCTATCGATTTTAACATTTGGTCAAATAATAACAATAGAATATTGTACTTAGTGTATTTACATGTCTAGTACAAATTTCAGTGAAATTATAACTGATTAGCCTGCCTATCAGTTGGCCTGTTACACAAACTAGTAGGCGCGAAAGAATACACTCTTCTTGGTGTGCACTTCAGATTAAATCAAAATAATAAAAAATGTGTTATTCGGTCACAATATTTAGCAACCATGCTTTGTCACTTACGTTGATAGACTAGTCCTTTTGGTTAACAGGATAAAAATATAAGTCCGACCATGGTAGGAATTGTTTAAATCGGCACTACTTTTTTAGTAGTATTGTGTAACATATTCGGCGGCACAACATATTATCCGGTCACCTTACTTAAGCTTGATCTAACCAGTCACAGGCACCTGTGACTCCAATGTCAATGTGTACATAACTCTATAAGTAGGGACACGCTTATGGAAAAACGATTTCTAGTGAGAACGCTGCCCCCCAAACACAGATAGACATAATCGTACATTTGAATCTATTAGGACCGGATTAATGTGTTTACGTATCAAGTTAATTGTTAAAACTCTAACAGCTGGCTAAAATATAATGACAGGAATCTTTTATTTATTAGTTTGTTTACAAACAAACATACTCATTTGACGTTTAAAGGTAAACAATAGTGCGTGCGACGGGACCAAGGTGAGAATTAGTAGGGACAGTCAGCCCTATATTCTCCTCTGAATTTGGGGGCAAAACTAAAATAAAATAACATGGGGTGTCCCTACTTGCAGGGTTATGTATACATTGACAATGTCCTCTTAACTAATTATTTTGCAATAACAGCTACAAAATAACATACGGTATTTAGGAATAATGCTCTTACAGAACTATTGAAACAAACATATTGATAAATTAACAGCTGTGATAAACACTGTTCAAATATAATACCCCCGTAGCAGCAAACCTGCATACTCAGCGAATTTCCAATGGAGATATAAATGTCTTAATACTTCATAAAGCCACTTACCAAGTTTCATAAAAATATATTCACAAATAAGCGATATATACAATTTTAATTATTCTCTATAAGAATAACATTGGGGCTGAGTATGCAGGTTTGCTGCATCAAGGAACACAAAAAAATGGGTTTTTATGCTAATATCAACTAGGTGAAGTCATATACCAGTTTTTATTCATTTATGTTTATAATTAAGGTAGACATAGCATTTAGTTATTATCCATAAGAATAACATGGGGCTGAGTATGCAGGTTTGCTGCTACGGGAGCCTTTGGCAAAAAATTATTATTTTGAACAAATATCAATAGAACACAACCAGATAAAGCCGTATACCAAGTTTCGTCAGTATACGTTCATAAATAGGCGAGATATAACATTTTTCTTTTCCTCCATAAGACATTAGACAACGTACTGTGTTTAGCACTTTCAATATCTCGGGAACCAATTGACGTAGAAGAATGATCGAAATACCAAATTATGTGTTTTTTAAGCTGAATACAACGGTAAAAACTAAAATTTGACAATTTCAAAAATTATATATAAAAAATTCAAAAAACCCATTTTTGGGGTACAAAACCCCCCCCCAAAATACCCCTTCGGATAGAGAGATCTGGCTGGTTTTCGAAATTAAAGTCATAAATGTTGCTTTACTTGTTTATACCAAATTTCATCAAAATCGGATCATTTTTACGAGAGTTATCGTGCTCACGGACACATACATATATATATATATATATATATATATATATATATCGAAAAAATAGTGTTTTTGGGGTCTGGGGACCTCAAAACGAAAAGTTATCATGGTCCCGGGCCTAGGTCTTACCATGCCGACTACGGTAATAGCTTCTTCCCTATAGGGGAAATTCGCTAAAACAAGATAAATTGGATTCTTGATTTAAAATTGAACTATAGGTGTTCCTTTCTTAATTCAAGTTCATTCCATATGTTCTTTTCATATGTTATATTGTCAGGGTCTGTGGCGTGTAGAAGCAGTAGTGCAAGAGAGAGGTGGTGAAGACCCTCCACCCTGATTCCCCTCCAACTGTTACGTACAGTCAGTTATACACAACAACAAATTGTAAACAGAGACCAAAATTATCGTAACATATGTTTTTACAAATAAATGTAGATTGGTAAGGTGACTGTTCTAAGAGATGGAAACCAGGCACTTTCAACACATTTTTCAATCAGGAAGGTTTTTTAAAAGATTAAATTCAATTAGGAAATGTTTAGACAAGTTACTAAAGTGTTAATTTTGGATTTAACTCAAAACTGTTTTAGCGAATTTCCCCTATAGGGAAGAAGCTATTACCGTAGTCGGCATGGTAAGACCCAGGCCCGGGACCATGATAACTTTTTGTTTTGAGGTCCCCAGACCCCAAAAACACCATTCGTTCGAAACTGTATATATATATATATATATATATATATGTGTGTGTCCGTGAGCACGATAACTCTCGTACAAATTATCCGATTTTGATGAAATTTGGTATAAACGTGTAAAGTAACATTTATGACTTTAAGTTCAAAAACCAGCCAGATCGCTCTATCCGAAGGGGTATTTTGGGGGGTTTTTGTACCCCAAAAATGGGTTTTTTGAATTTTTTACATATAATTTTGGAAATAGTCAAATTTTAATTTTTACCATTGGATTCAGCTTAAAAAAACACACAATTTGGTATTTTGATCATTTCTCTACGTTAATTGGTTACCGAGATATTGAAAGTGCTAAACACAGTACGTTGTCTAATGTTATTCTTATGGAGAAAAGAAAATTTTTATATCTCGCTTATTTATGAAGGTATACTGACGAAACTTGGTATACGGCTTCATCTGGTTGTGGACCATTGATATTTGCTCAAAAAAACAATTTTTTGCCAAAGGCTCCCGTAGCAGCAAACCTGCGTACTCAGCCCCATGTTATTCTTATGGAGAATAAGTAACGTGTTATCTCCCTTAATTATGAAAATAAATTAATGAAATTTGGTATGTGGCTTTACCTAAATGAGTTATATTGATATTTGTATAAAACCCCATTTTTTGTGTTACTTCCTTCAGCAAACCTGCATACTCAGCCGCCATGTTATTCTTATGGATAATAATTAAAATGTCATAAATCGTTTATTTATGAATGTATATTGATGAAACTTGGTATGTGACTTTATGTGGTATTAAGATACATATATATGCATTGGAAATTCGCTGAGTACGCAGGTTTGCTGCTACGGGGGTATTTACTTTCTAAACTTACTATAATTTTTGTATAAAAAAATATGTAATGGAATTGTCTTTTGACAGTTTTACATTTTGTTTATTCTGGTGGATTAACAAAAAAGCATTATATCGTCACACTGCCCTCAAAGATTGATATTGTATTGATACACATCTTTACATATTCGACGTGATGGCACTGCCTTGTTATGAGCAACACGGTTCACAAGTGTTTTGTTCAGGTGAGATCCGAGCCAGGATGGAGAGCCTGCAGCAGCAGTTGACAGACCTGAGAGTCCGCAGGCACCAGCAGGAGCTTGAGATTGCCAACATTGAGAACTACACGCTGCGGCAACGCTTCCAGGACATACTGGACAACTTGCTGCAAGAACAGCTGGAGAAGGAGCAACAGGTAGCCCAAGCACCTCTGGCTAGCAATATACCCATCGCAGGTGCCCTTCCCCCAACGTGATTGTCTGTTCACACCTCTTGCTTGCAAAACCTAAACCTGTCTCCTGTTCATCCTTTCACACTTGCATTGTTGTGTGCTTCACCGGTTAACCGGTTGAGAGCACTACACTCGCTACTCAGACGATTAGGATTTAGAGGACAACCTGCAAAGTTTTACATTTTAGTTGGCAACGAATACACTTTTACAAATTGTTTGTTCAAAATCAGTATTATGTTATGCTTTCAGTCCTTTTAGGAAATACCCGTTTTTGAACATCAAGAGAGAGTCCTAAATTTCTTTATATGATTGCTTCTCTAACCCTTTCAGTGCTATGGACTGATATATCATCTTTTGAATCTGTTACTGCTTCATAAGCGATTGTACCATTAGGCTCAGTCTACAGTCTGAGTCTGACATGTGGTGTAACCTGGTAGACACAAACTGAACTACCTCTTCCAGCGCCTAGGCTCTATTACCACCAGTCCGCTACAGCTGCTAGTCTGATCAGTGGCTGTGCAGTCTAAGGCGTTACCTTCCCGGTCAGGGGTAACACTTGGATCGAGGGTTCGAATCCCGTCACAGTCGGTGGTTTTTATGTGCAACTCATGGAAAGTTCACCTGTCTGTGACAGTTGAAGGGGAGGGCGGACCTTAAGCAAACGGTGGACAGCTCGGGTCAGCTGACAGGATGGGTGGATTCTTTGTGAGATGCACATCTGATAAGGTGTTTTGCTACTTGTTACCCATCCTTTACTGTGCGTGTCCAGCGGATCACGTTTTTATTAATTTTAACCGTTCAGGCGTTCAAGACAATTAAAAAAATCAATAAAACATCACAGATTCCACTACTCCTTTTAGAAGTTTAGCACTCAAAGGGTTAAATATGCAAACTCTTCATTAAATCAAATTTGGATAAATTATCCGAAACTTTATTATCCTATGAATAGCTGATCAGATTGATACTGCTTTATGTGCATTTATGAATTCTATGCAGGGTGTCTCATGTGGGAGCCAGCCATACGACTTGCATGGCACATGATTGGCAGGTAGCCTCTAGCCGGCGCCAAACGGCTTGACCAATCGGAGCAAAGTTCCTAAAGGCACTTTGCGATCGAGGTGTACAAATTTGATTAATTCGTATGGTGACATAATGAGCATCAGGTGTACCAATATAGTAAAGCGGCAAACATATATAGTGCAAAATTAGTTCCTGAATTATTATAGGGATGATCGTGTAGATTTTCCTGCAATGTTAATAAAGAATTAACACATAATCTATATTAGTATAAATAATAAATGTGAATTATTTTTCACCAAAACATAAGAATTTTTCCTGCAATGTTAATAAAGAATTAACACATAATCTATATTAGTATAAATAATAAATGTGAATTATTTTTCACCAAAACATAAGAATATTTTTAATTCATACTTGTTTGTACGAAATAGCTAGTTTGCCTGACTGTGACTTATAGTCCGTGGCATTAGGACAACAATATTTCACTTCTGGCTACCGATTTTTCTCTTTTTTCCGATTCACATTACTTACCTGTAATAATTCAGCTTTACCACCATGGTGCACGGCAGTCTTCATTAAAAAATAAATATAAATATTGTAATACAAATATTGTTTTTATGTTTAACATACAGAAGTTTGTACTGAAAAATGTTGCTGTTCGTTGATTAATATTCAATTTGTTGAATCCCTTTGTTTTAACCGTGGTTTTGGGTTATCCATGACCCTCCAACCGGTCATTACCCGGGATAATCGGAAGTTGACTGTATATGTATATATATGCGTCCGTGAATGCGATAACTTGAGTAAAAAACGTCCAATTTCGATGAAATTTTGCTCAAATGTGTAAAGTGATGAAAGTTCGAAAACCAGAAAAATCGGGCCATGGGAAAAGGGGGGTTTATGAGGGTTTTAAATTTTCAAAAAATCAGGTTTTGGCATTTTTTACCCTAGAATTTTTAAAAACTTAATTTTGGTTTTGACTATGTTATAGAGCTTAAAAAAATAATAAAAATATAGTATTTTGAATTATTAACCTAGGTTAAGTGGTTGCGGAGAAAGTCCAAAAAACCTACACATAAAATCTCCCATGTTAATCTTATGGGAAAAAGGTTTTAGCGAATTTCCCCTATAGGGAAGAAGCTATTACCGTAGTCGACATGGTAAGACCTAGGCCCGGGACCATGATAACTTTTCGTTTTGAGGTCCCCAGACCCCAAAAACACCATTCGTTCGAAACTGTATATATATATATATATATATATATATGTGTGTCCGTGGGTGCGATAACTCTCGTAAAAAAGGTCCGATTTTGATGAAATTTGGTACAAACGTGTAAAGCAGCATTTATGACTTTAAGTTCGAAAACCAGACGGATCGACTTATCCGAAGGGGTATTTTGGGGGGGTTTTGTACCCCAAAAATGGGTTTTTTGAGTTTTTTACATACAATTTTTGAAAAAGTAAAATTTTATTTTTCCCATTGGAATCAGCTTAAAAAGACGCACAATTTGATGTTTTAATCATTGCTCTACGTCAATTGGTTACTGAGATACTGAAAGTGCTAAACACAGTACGTTGTCCAATGTTATTCTTATGGAGGATAAGAACAGTTGTATATCTCGCTTATTTATCAACTTATCCTGACGAAACTTGGTATATTGCTTCATTTCATTGTGGTCTATTGATATTTGCACAAAAACCTATTTTTTGCCCGATAGTTCCCGTAGCAGCAAACCTGCATACTCAGCCCCATGTTATTCTTATGGAGAATAATTAACATGTTATCTCCTTTAATTAAGAACATAAATTAATAGAACTTGGTATGTGGCTTTACCTAGTTGAGTTATATTGATATTTGTATAAAAGCCCATTTTTAGTGTTCCTTATTTCAGCAAACCTGCATACTCAGCCGCCATGTTATTCTTATGGAGAATAATTAAAATGTCATAAATCGTTTATTTATGAATGTATATTGACGAAAATTGGTATGTGGCTTTATGTGGTATTAAGATAAATTAATATGCATTGGAAATTCGCTGAGTATGCAGGTTTGCTGCTACGGGGTTATTTGGCTTTCCCGCAGTTCATTTTAATTTAAAATTCACATTTGCTTTTACCAATCAGTTCAGATCAACAAAACAATCATTTTGGTGTTTAAATTGTGATTCTACACCCAACCGTTGCAGAGATATTGAAAGTGCTAAACACAGTACGTTGTCCAATGTTATCCTTATGGAGGATAAATCAAATTTGATATCTCGATTATTTATGAATGTTTATTGATGAAACTTGGTATGTGGCTTCACTTAGTACTGGTATATTGATATTTACACAAAAAAATTATGTTTTTGTTGATTATCCCCGTTGTTGGTTTTTTTGTTGAGCAGCAAACCTGCATACTCAGCCCCCATGTTATTCTTAAGGAGAATAAGTAAAATGTAATGCAGCTTTATGTGGTATTAAGATTATGCATTGGAAATTTGCTGAGTACGCAGGTTTCCTGCTTCGGGGGTATTTATATATTAATACAGCTGATGATAACTTTTCTTTTTGTTTGTTTCAGTATCAAGAACTTTCCTCGCTGCTTTAGATGAACTCTTGAAGACCTACCCAAACTTTGTAAATATTTATAAATGTATCACAAGTGTTATTTTCTGTTTATAGAATATATGTTTTTTAATTTATTATTTTTATTATTCATTTATTTTTAAACTTATTCTTAATCTGTTGGATAAGGGCCTGCGGTGCACCGAAAAATCGGTACCGGTTCGGTACAAAACGAATTACCGAATTCGGTTCGGTACCACTAACGGCGCCGGTAATAAGTTGGTATGGTAAAGCCTAGAACTACAACAAATCAGTATTCACTGTTTATCAACCACATTTTCCCTTCAATTTTATTCATAACATCTTTTTCGTCCATTGACATTCTATTGACACGCATTTGCACACGACAGCAACTTTCAACTTTGACCGGCATTGATTCACGAGTTTACAGTTTCACGATCGGATCACGAATGATGACGAGATGCCTTTACAGCATTGATAAAGCCGCCTCCACAGACTGGCCGAATATTTCGTTGAGTTACGTACGACTCGGGTAGTAATGTAATAATGTACATAAACATCGAGAGTAACAGAGGTTAATAACAACAAACTACTACGCATTTACAATGTCACGCTTGTCTTTACTCGCCTAGACTTGGCCAGTGTATGGAGGCGGTATAAACATAAACAAAAACCTACAACCGAATTTGTATAACATTTAATCATTTTTAAATCAAACTGAGGGATAACAAGCTTAGTAATTCTAAGGCTGAAGATTATTATGGTTTCTCCAATTTTATTATAAAAATGACAGGCCCTCTTTTAGTAAATCCAATTCATATTTTATACAACTTGATGATTCAACAAGAAACATTTCCAGAATGCCTTAAAGTAACAGTCACAATACCAATTTTCAAAAAAGGTACTAAAACAGATCCAAACAACTATAGACCAATATCTCTCATTCCAATCCTTTCTAAAATTTTTGAACACTGTCTTCATCAACAAATATACTTTGAAACAAATAACTTATTTTGTGAAAGTCAGTATGGTTAAAGATCGAATTTATCAACAGTTAAGGCCTTGGAAAGTCTCATTTCAGGTATTTTTGAAGGCTGTGGCACCAAAATGAATACTTGTGCTACATTAATTGATTTAACTAAGGCTTTTGATTCTGTTTCTCATGAAATTTTGATCAAAAAATTAGCTTTTTACGGTGTAGTTGAAAGGTCTCTTAATCTTTTAAATTCATATTTTAAAAACCGCTTTCAATTAGTACAAGTAAAAAATGAAAGATCTAATCTGTTGAAAGTCAAAACTGGCATACCTCAGGGGTCAGTCCTGGGCCCTTTATTTTTCATTGTCTTCATAAATGATTTGCCTTACTTTATTCCTTGTAAGGCAACTCTTTATGCTGATGATACAACATTCCTCACAAGTGGTCCAAATTTAGTTAAAGCACTTGAGAAAAGGGATGAAGTTACAAGGTTGGCTGAAGAGTGGTTTCAAGGAAATGAATTAAACATAAACCACTCAAAGACAGAAAAAATTCATTTTGATCTTAAAGTAAATTCTCAAGAAAATAAATCAGTTAAATTGCTAGGGATCTACATTGATCAGAGGCTGGATTGGAATGAGCATACTAATTTCCTATGTGGTAAATTGGCTAGAACAATTTTTTTATTGAAAAAACTAAAAGGTAATGTTAGTGAAAAATGCATTGTTTTTTGTTATTTTGCATTCTTTCATTCCCATCTGCAATACAGTAACCTTATGGGGTAACTCCGTGGGAGCCAAAACAATTTTTAAATGGCAGAAGAAGGCTATTAGGTGTATTGTGGGGATAGAGCCCTGGGTTTCTTGCAAAGAATATTTCAAAAATTTTAAAATTTTAACCCTCCCGAGTATGTATATTCAAATTAGAACCATTTCTGGTGTCAAAATTTTAGCACTGTAGGGATATTTTTATTAATTTCAAAATCTTCACTCCTCGATTCATTAAAAATTATGCTGGGAATATTGTTCTTTCTCTTGAATCAGGAACAATTTCATCACCGAGAAACTATCGTAGCCATGAAACCAGGTTTAGTCATAATGTAAACCTGCCTCATGTTAGGAAACTAAGACAACTAAGGGTACATTTATTATGGCATCAAAATGTACAAAAGACTCCTCAAGCCCTCAGACAACTGAGTGACAAGATTTTCAAGTCAAAACATGAAGGGTTCCTTCAAATAGAGGCCTGTTATACAGTGGAACCTCACTTATTAGAAATTCAGGGGACAGCCAATTGGTTTTGAATTAATTTAAACGAAGTTTGAAATATCGAGAGTTTGAATTAAAGAGGTTAATGTGCATGAAATTCAATTTATAGAGGCAAAGAAAACAAACTTCAATGAATTCTGATCTGGAGGAAACTGAGTATACAAATTTGTTTATGTTTCAACAGGCTTTTTTTTCGCTTAATTCGAATTTCAAAAGCTTACGGTATCACACTGTGATACTGTAGAGGTTGACTTTGAATTTGAGAGGTAACGTTTCGAATTACTACAAACAATTTTTAATTCTAGAGGTCCGAGTATAAACATATTCAAATTTTAGAGGCTACATTATGTGTTAAAACTAGAGGTGTGCGAATACTTGAAACTTTGAGTTTTCAGCAGAGTATTTTAATACTCGAACTAGACTCAAAGTTTTGAAAAATACTCGAAAGTTCGAGCGAGTATTTTCCACCAATTTCCGGACGATCGCCAACGATTGCGACCAGCAAAAACGTGTATTAAGGGGCCGCAAAATGCGATCGCATCACGTAAAATCGGCCCAAAAATGACTATCGCTAACGATTGCGACCGGCCAAAACACGTAGTAACGGCCTCAAAAGGCAATCGCATCATGTAAAATGGGCCGAAAATGCATAATTTCGGCCAATTTTAACTAACGATTTTGTCATCTAATATTGATTATAAGCGATGTTTGGACCAGGTGATATAGGCCAAATGACAACTGGACCTTGTTTTATCGGCCGGAAACGAATGTCAAACCACGTTTTGTTTGTCAATATGAAATCCATTTTGATTGTACTGGCCCAAACTTTGTATTGCTACTCATGTATTAGTTAGAAACCATGTTTAGATTATCAATTCTAGGGTGGTATCCAAATCCCATTACTCTATTTTAAACTACCAACTGATGGCAAATACTCGCTCGAAAATACTCGAAACTCAGAAATAATTGGCACTACTCGACTCGATTCAAAAAATCACTACTCGCACACCCCTAGTTAAAACAATAATTATCGATATGTTTTTTTTTAATATTAGAGGTTTTCTGAAGGGAACTGACAAAAGTAACTAATTATGGAGGTTTTAGAATTATCGAGATTTGAATTTCTACTGTAATAGGAAAATGGACTGCTTTGGACTTTAAAATATAAAAACTAAGCCAGTTCTTTGTTATTTACGTGCCAATGTAATATTGCTTGGCTGAATATTCTATTCTATTGAGCAATACTGTTCAGAATTGTCATTTCGTAACAAACTCAATTTTTAAAGTGTCAATCCTTTACCGTTCACGTTTTTTGACATAGCAGGGTTGGTAAAATAATAAGTGGTTGTAAAACTAAAATAATAAATTAAAAAGATAGATGTATATATTTTGGTACAATTTATAAACTAATAAATAAACAATTTTACACATCCCAACAGACACAACTACATAGATGCTGTGTTAAATGTACAATAATTCATCCCATTTCGTTGTTTTGTGGAGTATTATCGTGTGGGAGCGTTAAAAGAGTTGAGCGACATATGTGGCTCTCTTTTGATAATGGATTTTCCAGTACAGTTGATTTTGAATTTTTTTTGTCATCACACCGTTTTAAATTTAGTCTGTATGCTCCAGGAAAATCTCTGAAAATAAACATTAAAATTAAATACAGGAAATGACAAGTGAATACAAGAGTAACAAAGATTAGCATTTGTATTATAGGCTACATCAATCCTGAGCATTGTGAAACATTCCACTAACAACGATCTCTAATCCTGGATGACTGGCTCAATGTAAGCAACACGGTCCAGTGGGAAGAGTGCTCCCCCACTTATGGATTGCAGAAGCTGCCGCTGCTAATGCTCTTTCTAGTAGAATATACATCACTTCAGTAACTGCTGTGCTGACCTAGAAGTATGCCAATGCAACGCAAACTATTGTCTGAACTTGTATATTTCTGATTCTGAAATGTATCGTTTGAACACTGAGATCCTACTGGGAACACTGTATCGTAAACACTGAGATATCTTTACAGTTTCTAGTGAGTCATATAAACTACAGCCAGCACAAGTGTGACCAGCATATAAGGTACACACAAAAATAAACCTTTAACAATTTGAGCTGATGGATTACATTAGTCAACATGACTACTCTGTTTATTGCATTGTTATATAAAGTGTAAACCAAAGTGAGACTGTTGAGTTTCCAGCTTTCAGTTGCTCTTAAATAGTTACTAAAGAGTTTAAAAACAATTTCTAAGTTATAAATAACATTTTCAGTTAATATCAAACTTAGTTTGTTAAATAATGTGGCCACATATTAACTATAAAACATTTTTGAATAATATTTATGTAACGGCAATAATCCTCACTTTCGCAACATGGTGGCAACACATTTTACAAAAGATAAAATTGCATAGCTTTGAATTCATGTTTCAGCGCTTCAATTCATGCCTCTCCAAATCTCTGCTAATTTAAAAAATATAAGTATTGTAATAAATATTTATATATTTTATCTTTTCAATGTGGGACCCAAGAAATGAGAACCGGCTTCTGTAGTGATATGTTAGGTATTAAAATGTTCCCCTGTGTACTGTGTGTCGTAACTGTTATGAAAACTAAAATTAAGTGAACAATCCTAAACTCATAATTAGTTTTCCATTCTGTAAGGAATCTGTGAATTGTACATTTGGACTTAAATTGTCTATGGTAATCAAAACAAAAATATAGTCGTGATTTTGTTGTAATCTTATATAGAAAAGTTACAAGAGGATAAGTACAACAGGATTTGGCGAAGCCGCTTAAGTAGACATGAACACAATCATCATATGCAATGTTACTTCATCTATGAATTTTATTTCAAGGGTTCAAACAACTACATAAAAAATGTTGCTTGACTTGATCAAGATTATACTCTAATGCTCTTAGCCTACAACTGAATCCAATTCTTTACCACTCAAAAAACATTGCCCTATCAAAATTTTGCCTCAAAGACTGTGAGTGGAAAACTCAAGTATTTCTAAACATTAATTTTCTAACCGACCAAATAAACTACAGGTCACTGATATCATTAAGTATTATTGCCTCTTTTACTATTAACAGATAAATAACCATTCTAAATGGTTTTGCAAAAATATTGTCAGCAAATACTATTGATATAAACTACCTTTCTCTTGAAAAGTGTAATCCTCTAATGTTGCTTGAAAACTCTAATACAAATGTTATTTTTGAATGTTTTTATGTATATAATAATATTTTAGTTATTTAACTTAATGTCTTAATGATAAGTACTTTTGTGTCTCATAACATGTTTTCGGTCCTACCGACAGATATGCCAGCGTAACAAGGTTAAATAAACTCACTCATAAGAGTTAAACATTACATCAGTAATCAAGTAAGACATACACTAATAAATGATAAACAGCACGTTGTCGTGTTTATGTCAAGAAGTGCGGCCGAGGCGGCAGCGGTAGCCCTCTAACCATCCGGGAGTGGAGGAAGCAGCCACTGAGCCGGGACCGCAAACAGTCCCTGTTTTTCCATAGTGTCATGGCCCCCACAAGGGTGGGGCTGGGTGCACCGTTGGGTCCAGGGCCCGGGCCTGCAGGGGGGCCCTGGGCCCTACACAATTGTTTTATATTTTTGTATTATAATTTAATTCAGACTAGAAAAAACAGGTTTTGCTTGAATTTAAAATGGTAATACACTTTAGTATTGTAATATTTATCTGAGTGAGTTAAATAAATATTCTTTCTTTTATAATTTTCTAGTATACAATTTTTTTAATAAAGTTTGGACTTACTTAATAGTTACCATAATTACCCTGTATTTTAAGGTTTAATTACATTCTAAAAAGAGCATGCGTAAGAAATAACCATGCAATTATTAAATGCTAAATGTAGCATCTGACTGTGAAATGGGGGGGCCCGTCTTTGGTCCTGGGTCCAGGGCCTGTAATCGAATGTGGGGGCCATGCATAGCGTTTGCCATTCAGGAGTTTAGATCGAAGCCAGTCACTAAATCATAACCACTTACTAAAAAATAACCTTGGAGGTAGTGAAAATTTTTGTTTAAGTAGACAATAATCAGGGAAACCAATCGTATTTTCAATTACACTGATCATATCCTTAAATAACTGTTTTTATCAAAATAATGGGCTTTTTTCTTTTGATCAGCAAATTACCAAATGTTAGGGTAAGTAACTTATTGTTATATCAATTTGTTGCCCCTCCAATGCTTTTTTGTATTTATTTTTCCAAACAGACATTAATACAAAGGTTGCACAATAATCCCTAACTCGCCTAACTAAAAATAGGGAAGAATAAAACTTGTCCAGGCGAACGGATCTTTCATTACTCTTTGGCAAAATTAATATGCCACTTACATTCATCAAAAGGAAGAGTTTATTGTCCTGGCCACCAAGTCGGGTGGGTGAGTGATTTTGTGACGTTACCACACATGGGTTGAGAGAAGAGAAGGAAGGTCGAGAATCGCTTACCTCAGCGCACAAATTGGCAACTCTAAGCGTGCAGAGTTGCTAGATCATTGTAATCAGCTGCAAATTAAAACTTTTGAAAATAGTAAACAAATCGTTGTTTACATTCTTTAGTATTTCTGTATTTATTTATAGTTCCTGACATAATTTAGTTTAAAATGTATATGAAGCAGGATCAACCTGGGTGTTCCACTTAATTGCCCTGAGATGTATTTAATCCAGTAGCCAATAAACAGAACCCCAGTAAAACGAAGATTAAAGGGAGTGTATAAAAATGACCTGGGCAGTCAAACGAAATCAGTGATTGTACGCGTTCATCCGAGTAGGCAATATTTTGAGTATCGTCTGTTAATTTGGCCTATCCGGAGTTAAAAAAAACTGTAGAGTTAAAAAAAGTCAAGGAGCGAATATCAAAAATATGCGATTTCAGCTTACATCCAGTGCAAAGGTGTAGGTAGGCCTAACCACGAAGTAAAATAATTGTCTTTGCCTAACAAGTTAAAATTTGAGTCATCTCGTAAAAAATATGAGTAGAATTAAACTTTAGACATGTTGAATGACTGTGAATGTGATGCTGCTCGCCCGAACAGTAATAATATTTTTTGATCGAGGAGAATCAATAACAATACCAACATTGTTATATTTCTGTAGTATTAAAAAGATATATATTTATGTATATCCAGCATTGCTATTCAAAAATAATCAATTCTATTCTCTCTATTGGCATTCTATTTGTAGAGCCTTCAATGCTCATTGATAATTAATTCATTTCTTGAATTCTCATGTTTGGTGCTTCTTGTATTTTAAGTTTTACTATCTCACTACAAAGGTTCGAATGAAGTTAGGTGTTTTGCTTATAGGTTAGGTTGTTGTGGTTATATGCATCTATACAACCTTATGTAAAAGTGCTCAGGTAATATTATTCCTATTAAGAGTCTTCATCACCAGAAGTTGCTAGACACCATCTTGGAGTTTGGTTCCATAAGGCCAATGTTAACTTTGTGCCTCCATTACACCTCACCTGATCGTTACAAACAATTTATTTTGGTGTAAAATTAAAGGTTTTGTCGTCCTCTAAGGAAATACAATGTTGAATCTCTTAATTTGGGTGTCATAGATTCATAATAAATAGTTTAATTTTGAACTGAAACACTGTACATGTTGTCATTAATTTGTAACAAAATCCAAATTTGACTATTGTATTTCCCTAGAGGACGACGAAACCTTTAATTTGACACCAAAATGAATTGTTTGTGACGATCAGGTAAGATGTAATGGAGGCACAAAGTTAACATTGGCCTTATGGAACAAAACTCCAAGATGGCGCCTAGCAACTTCCGGTGATGAAGACTCTTAAATCATCGGTTGTACAATATAACTTAATTTTTTATATATTAAAATTAGGGGTGTGCGAGACGTTGGTTTTTAAAGTCGAGTCGAGTTTAGAAAAAAACTCACGAGTTTCGAGCTTTTTTGGAGTCAAGTTTTTTTTTCAAGAAGAGGTTACAAAAGTTACCTATCCATGATCAGCATTATGGAAAAAAATATATCTGATCAAATGAAATGATGATAGAATAATTATTTTAATTTGTTATTCATAGATTCATAGTGTATACATATCAAGACTAGTTTCTTAAAATATTCATAATACAAACTAAATAGGCCTACCTAGAATTCTTCCTAGCTCACCTCACTTGATGAACTTACCTTTGTCATTCCTTTTGATTTGATAATTTCTTTATTAGCATGATACGTGTTGTTACAACTAAGCAGGATAAATAAAATATGTCTTACAACACTATAAAGTACACTTATACTGTACTTACATACCAGACGGTAAAATATACCATCTTTTTGTGTATATTGTACCGTCTTGTATGTAAGTACAGTATGAGTGTAAATATACTTTATAGTGTTGTAAGACGTATGTTATTTAACCTGCTTTTGATTTTATGTGTATTTTTTGTACCTTGTATATTTTACCAAAATAAAACAATAAACTGAAATAGCCTACAATAAACAATAGCCTAAACTCCGCTACGCCATATTGATCGCTTCGTTTAAACGTCGCTGACATAGAGATTCAATTCATCGTCGAAACATTTGTAAAATAGCATTACAGAGTTCCGGACTATAATAATCTTCAACTTGAATGATTTAACAACAGTTGACTTTACAAAATAAAATGACAATCTCGCAGTTAATGAATGGTGAACAAAATGCCAAAGTACAATTGTGACGTGTTAAGTAAAAATATGAAATATATAACTGAATCCATCTACACTATAGGCAACCGGTCCACTTTTCAATCATTAGATTAAAAATTAAATCCACAATGAATGTTTAAGTTCACTTTGAATATAGTTCACATTGTGTGGGTGGAATAAGCCCGACAGCAACTAAAAACCGTAGAAAAAAGGTCCTAAGTTTACGTCACTCAAGACAGTGACGTCAGAGAACTCCGGCTGAGTCTGGCCTTCTTTTTAGTTCAAGGTGGTACTACCTCAGCGCAGAGCGCAAAAGTAGATCCGAATTCGTGTACTGTTACATTGGTAATTCAAATTGAATATCATTGCTTTTTCTTAGATAAAGCCAACGTAATATGAAGTGATGTTAGATTTTTTTCTAAAACGTACAGAGAAAAATCTAATTCGTTTTTAACTCGACTCGGGCGCATTTATTGCTTTTGTAACTGTCATTTGAGACGGTTTGAGTGTTTAACAACTGTATATTAAAACTCGGCTTTAACTCATGAGTTTTTTGCAATATCTCGAGTAGTGCAAACTCGGCTTGAAAAAAACTCGATATACGAGTACTCTCACACCCCTAATTAAAATTCAAACTTAAGGTGTTATATGTAAATTAGAACTGCCTTCAAAATGGAAAATAAAATAAAACATTTATTAGTTTCTCTAACCTTAAATTTATTAATAAATCATATACATTATTATTAATATTAGTAAAAACGTGGTTCCACGTCAGAAAGTTGTTTTAATTTTTGTTTGTGAATTTTGTTGGTTAATTTCAAAGTTTTTCTGCTAAAACAATTATTTAATAGCCTTTAAAACTCTAAGGAACTTTACCAACACCAAAATAACGAATGATGAATGTATTACCTTAGCCAAGTTTTAAGTAAACATCATAATTTATTTTGAAAAGATAGGCTAATGAATTTTGTACAAAAAAAATTCAAAAATTAGCTAAGGAACGTAACATTTTGAAATTTCTACATCAGGCCTATTTATTTTGTGCTTAATATCAGGTTCACAATCCAAAAATACATGGTGTGCACACATTTTCCAAACACTATGCATATTTATATTTTTGGTATTAATAGTTTAAACAAATGTAACTCTTGGAAAAGGATGAACAAGCCAGTGACTATGATAACAATATTTACTTCATGGCCAGTGATAACTTCAAGTCACTGCAAGCTACGGCCAGCAGCGATGTATACACAGACCAGCTGTCTCTGTAAATCTGGCAACATCGCAAAATCACCCACTCGCCCGATTTGGTGACTGCGGCCCTAGTTGATAGATCAAATTGAGTTAGTTCAATGTTTATTTTTGAATTCTTTGGTGGTAAAGTGATTGAAGGTTTCACTGTAATGTTATCTGACGTTTATCTGGCTGAGAGCTGCTTCAAATTTGGGATAACAAATTATTTACCTCATTTTTTAAGTAAGCCTGGATAATTTTGCTGTAACATCCACTTCCTTGTACATTTGCAGTGGTCTAAAACACTTTTTAGCATCTCTTCCAACTTCCGTGCTTTATCCTTCTCATAGATTACAAGGTCCCTGAAAAGAGAAATACATTACAGTGAAACCCCAATCTGCAAATTTGCAATATTACCCATGACTGAATACTTATCTTCATCTGGGATTTCCATTATTGATGTTTTTACATCTAGAGTTGTCTTATGGACTTTTTGCCAAGAACTAAACCCCCATAATTGTTCAAACTAACACGGTTGTAGGAGCTATTTCAGGGGGTGAATTTATGAATGATAGGGGTGTTTAGCATAATTAATTTTGGTTGGATTAGGAAAGAGATCCAAGTTTATTGGCTTTTTAATTTGGCCAGACTTAGTTGGAGAAACAAGTTTTATTCATTTTAATTTATTATAGGGAGGCAGGGATTGAAGTCAAACTGTGAAAGAAATATCGAAAAGTTAGGGTGGCAACACTGCATAAATATAAATTTAGGTTGGTAATACTGAGAAAGAAATATTCAAAAATATTTAAGTTGGCAGCACTATGTATGAAAAATCATACAAAAATTAAGATTGACAACACTGCACAACAAAGTGGAAGAGTGGGGGAATGCTCACCAGTGCTCAATATATAGCAGAAGTGAGGGAACTCCATAATATAACACAGAGGTCAAAGGTCAAAATTCACTGACAGGAGACTTCAACAACTGTTTTTTGGGACTAGATGAAAGTTAGTTAAAAAACTCATATACAAATATAAAATATTTGTAAAAAATTAGTGTCAGATTATTTTTTTCATAAAGCTTTCCAGCCTCTTCAGATCAATCACATTCTGATTAAATTGAGAGTCTACATGTTTATTTTTGGTGTTATCACAGAAACAATTTAATACAAGGCGTGTTTGTAAGGATCGTTTTTAAATTCCACATTTGTAGCGCTGCAGTTGACATTCCTGCATTCTGCGCTGGTACCTGCATCTACTGCATCTGTTGGCAAGCCTGGGATGCAACTACAATCAAAATCTACTGGGTTTTCATTTGTTTGTGAGCATTAAAAATGTCACCGCCAATTGAGTTCCCCACCACTGTGACGTCGCGCTGCGATTAAATTTTAATGTTAACAGTGTGAAAGCAGCTGAAATTCATCGGCAGTTTAGTGAAGTGTATGGAAAAAACATAATAAGCAATAGAATGGCATGCAAATGAGTTAGAACTTTTCAAGATGGACACATGAATGTTCATGACGAGGAACGAAGTGGGCGACCCTCTGTCATTACTGAAGGTTTGGTGCATAAAGTTAATCAAAACGTGAGAGAGAACAGGCGGTTTAGGTTTTGTTTTCTCTGTCGTAATTTACATAAATTACTTTGATTTTTCATTAATGTTAAGAAGTATTTTTATGTAATTGTGACTGAACAACTAAATTATTGAAAGTTGTGCTCATGCATGCTTCATAAATGTTGACTGAGGTGCAAAAAACCAAGCGTTTGGGGAAGTGCGTTGACCTCTCTTGAGTGGTGAGGAAGGTGATTTTTTAAGCCAATTTGTCATAGGTGCTTGAGGTGTCAAATACTTTACTTAGAAATTAATCACAGCGCATATCTCACAAATGGTGAGATTCTCAATCGGCAGTGCCACTTTGAATGCTTACAAACAAATGTAAAAATGGTAGATTTTTGCTGTAGTGGTGTCCTAGGCTTTCCAATAGATGCAGGTACACAGCGCAGGATGCAGGAATGCCAACCTTGCGTTGTAGTGCTGCAACAGCGAAATTTAAGAACAGTATACCTACTTTAAAAACACGCCTCATAGTTCCATCCTAGCTTAATACACAATATTAATTTCCACACAGTGAACAGTCTAATCCATGTATCGTTTTTTTTGTTGTTTACATTGATTTATCTTCAAATATACACTGAACGTACTGTAAATTAATTTAAAAAAAAGTTAATTTGGACAGTCTACATATCTTTCTCTGAATAATATTGATGAAAGTTGCCATATCCATCAAATATGAAAATTGTAAATTACGAACCTATAACCAGATAAAAGGTTGTGGGAGTTCAAAGTTAGATAAAAGCAAAGGGCTAACGGGAGGGAAAGGTGTTCTGCCGTAAGAGCCATAACATTTTACAATGGAATGGCTATCTCTGACTCCACTTTCTGGCTATATTGCTTGATCACTGAACTTTCTTTCCTGTATTTATCAGCGCACAGATCGAGAGTAACATCACCTGAGCTGCTTTCCTTCGTACTGCTGGCTCTCGTTCTTCATCTCCAAAAGCCCCACCGTGGTGCTGAGGCGCTGCACCTTCTGTGAGTAGTCCATGATCCGCTTCTCCTGCTCAGCACTGTGCTGCCGATAGTTGTCCAGCCGTCTCATCAGCGAAAGAATGCGCTGCTCCAACACATTTACTGCAAAGAGTTATCAGTCATTACGATTAATTCAAATCCAAATTTGGAAACTACGCAAGGTCAACTACGGTGAAGGCAACCAAATTGAGTTTGAGATTTGCCTTTTTTTAGCTGAATCCAATGGTGTACAATTGTATTGAAATAAAAATTATGTGTGAAGAATCCAATATTTTTTAATTACAAAACCCCTCCTTTGGATGGTGCGATCTGACTTGTTTTTTATCTCGTTCAAATCAGTACTACCGTTCTTTACACATCTTTAGAAAATTTCATTAAGATTAGACCTTTTTTACAATCATAGTGAACGGACACACAATATATATTTTTGTCTCTAGATTAAGATTACAAATTCCAGAGTATCTTTTATGGGCTATCATGCCATTTGTCAAGTGCATTAAAGGTATCTTTGTATACAAATTTCACTTGAAGAATGGCTTAATAGCTAAATCATTTTGTGTATTATAAAATGTTTAAAAAAGTTTACTGTGGAATGTTGAATATATACATATATATAAGGTACCAAAATCTATATTACATCACTTTCTTGAAAATAATGATATTTCATACTCCTAAAAAATAACACTAAATCCATATAGCTGCTTGACTCACTTATGTTTTCCATTTCTTCCGGTGATCTTCTTCCTGGGGTAACGGGTTTGTTTTGACGCTGTGCCATAGTTTTGTTGAGAGCATCATGAACATGCTCCAGTTCATCCAAATACAAAGACTGCAAAATTAAATAACAGTGTTATGAAAACAAATTCTGAAACATTGGTAATTATTTGGAAGGACAACAATGTGACTATTTCATATATGTATCAATAAAAACACCTTTACAAATAAAATTGAGTACATATTATACATGAAAAAGATTTATTGTCATTGTTAAACCCCATATTACTGAAAGACTGCGTTTGTGATTTTACTCAGCAAATGTTGCCCCCTTAATCTATAATTTTGTGCTAATACCTGGTAATTAAAGCCCTTTTACTTTTGATGAGGCTGTTAAGGGTCAATAACCAACTTTATTTGCGGGCGACTCCGCAACAGCAGCAAATGGTTTTGTTTAATTTAATTCACATTCAGCTCTTTACGGGATTTGCTTCTCAAACTTAAGTAAACAAATTAGTAACATATGTATAAAATTTGCTTGCAATAATATCACGCTGACTATAGTATGACTGACATTGTTGTAATTATACTGCTGTAAGAAACATATTTTAGTTTATGATTTGGTATTACCTTCAACCCCATCTTAATGGCTTTTTGCAGTATGCGGTTTAGTTTTTTTGTTTCTTCATCAAGGTACCTTTGAAGTTCTTCATACTTTTTATTATCTGTAAAAAAGGAATTTTCCTTGAATGATTGACATGTGATATTTGAAACTATAAACCATTTTCTCATGAGCCGAGTTACAGTAAGGAGTTGACTTGGTGGCCAGCTACTAAACATGAGAGTGAGCGGAAAGTTACCCAATCACAATCCTTCCTTACTTATTCCATTGGACAAGTTGATGTGATTTGTTTTTTATTGCAAGATGTGAATCGCCCAGCTGCTTGTAAAACACTATTACGTTTTATTGATAGTTTCTTGATTATCTTTCTCAATAAACAGTGTATGAACAGTGGTGGGAGTAAATTTCCACTCATCCCTTATTTGTTTACTACCTGGCCATCAAGTCCATTTCCTTATAGCACTTTCTGCAGTGTTCGCAATAATTTGTGTGCTGTATAATAGTATATTTCGTTACTAGTCCGGAAAAGCGCTCTTTGCCAGTGCGAGATCGTGTTTACGTGCGAGACGAAGTCGAGCACGGAATTTAGATCAAGCACTGGCAAAGAGCTTTTCGGACGAGTATTGAACGATACTTTTCGTCATACTACAAAAAAGTCATATAATTACAAAAACACAATGCCATAATATGCTTCACACGTGTAACATCAATGAGAGGTTAACTTTGGCCAATGATTTGACAATAATGAAAGTCAGCTATTGCGTCGAGTTTGTAACTTCTAAAACTGATCGGAAAAGAACTGTCCGGCAAAAATAGGCTTTCACCATAAGATTAACATGTAGCTAATTTTAGTGATCGGAAAAGACAACAAAGGACCATATGTTATTTTAAATGAAAACAGCAAGTTTCCAGCCGCAATTTAGTATTGAAAGTCATATGTTCCCGCGTAGTATGACGAAAAATAACTTTACTAGATTATGCATTGTTTGAAGTATATATTTATGTACTACTATTAAACCACATATTAAAAAAAAGTCTGGAATGAGCGGTGGGCGGTGAGGGAACACAGGTGGAACTGGAAGTATATAGACACATTGCAATTTTTAAGAGGAAAATCCTCAAAATTCTATGTAAATTACCAAAGTTATTTTGATTTTACTCATAAAAAACTGTCTTATAGAGAAAAATAAAAATTATATATCTCACTTATTTATAAACATAAACTGACGAAACTTGGTGTATGTCTTCATCTGATTATGGTTTATTGTTGTTTGCACAAAAAAACAATTGTTCGTTTATGGTTCCCGTAGCAGCAAACCTAGGTACTCGGTCCCCATGGTATTCTTATGGAGGGTAATTAATATGTTATATATCACTTATTTATGAATGTAAATGGATAAAACTTGGCATATGACTTCACTTAGTGAGTTCTATTGATATTTGCATAAAAACCCATTATTTTTTGTTCCTTGTGGCAGCACACCTGCATACTCATCCCGAATGTTATTCTTACGGAGAATAATTCATAATCAGAACAAAGATATGTCTCGCAGGCCTAGTTGTCACTGGAGCCCTCAGGAGCAGTACGGGTGCCACTTTGGAGAGTCTCCTTGATCTTTTGCCCATAGACATTCATATCAAGATGTTGGCTAGATTGGGTGTGTACCGTCTTCAATGTGAGAACATCTGAGTGCTGCCTGGCGAATCACTTGGCCACACCAGGATCGTTCAGAGTGAGGTTTTGATCATCTCCCCAAAATTTTCTCCTTTAGTAGATCATTCCGTGTTTGCATTCTCAACAGGGATGACTGGAGCAAAGGAGTCTGTCCGCTCCCACCTTGGGACTGGTTCACTGATGGTTCCAAGTCAAGGACTGGTTCAGGAGCTGGCATCCATGTGTTGCAGGATGGTGTCAGTCTTGGGGGTTCAGATGGTTAATTTTTACACCGTGTTCCAAACACAGCCATCATGGAGTGTGCTGGGTAGATTCTGAGGAGGGGTCAAGTGGGCCTCTCAATCAACATATTTTCTGATAGCCAGGCTGCTCTGATTGGTATTGTGAGTTCAGGACTAGAGTTGCTGGGACTGTTACAAAAAAATGTCTTGTGCTGGCAGACACACTATGGTCACTCTCTATTGAGTGCCTGGCCACTTGGGAATTGTGTGTAATGAGGTGGCAGACAGGTTGGCTAACATGGCTGCCTCCTCAGCTCTCATTGCCCCCCCCCCCTTTTTGCAAGATATCTCATACTTGTGTTTCACAGGTCATCAGCGCTTGGGCTCGGGATTGTCACAGAAGGAGATGGGCAGAGCTCCCTCTCCACAGGGTAAGCAAGCTGAACCTCCAGAGACCATCCCAGCAGTTCACCAGGATGCTCCTGAGCCTCAGCAGGCTGTTCATCAAACACATCACAGGTATGATTTCGGGCCATGGTCACCTGAGGAAACACCTCCTGCGCATGGGCGTCTTCAATGGTAACCCTGTATGCAAGAAATGTGGGCAGTATGAGGAGACTGCAGATCATGCGCTCTTTGATTGTGATGAGCTTAAGATGGTAAGGACTTCAACTCTGGGAACTATGGCAAGGGGTGGATACCTGCCTCCTGAGGAGCTCATCGATAGGATGATGCAGTTTATCAGGCTTTTGAACCTGGAGGAGTCCTGAATCCAACTCTCAATCTCTTTTTCGTGGGTGCGCAATAAGCCCAATGCGGCTGTCAAGCCTTGGGTCTCATGTCCGCCCTTTCTGATGATGATGAAGATGATGTCTTGTAGTTTATCAGATACAGAGTATTCCGTGAATGTCAGTAATTTCAAAAAATTGTTTGCCATTTTGAAACAGATAAATATAAGTGACTTCTGTTTTTGCCAAAATGTTTTTCTGTTTTAGAGTTTTAAAATTGCGTATAACTTGACATATGTTTATATTTGAAAATTCTGAGATTCGAACTAGTGACCCTCGGTTTATGAAACACACTGTATTTTTATCAAACTTAAAATATTTGTAAGTTATTCCTAAGTTAATCCTTGGGGTGGATTTAGTGGGAAATCATTTTATTTACTCCTTCTAGGTAAATTGGTTTGTCTGCAATCTGTAAAAGGCACCTTACATGAGACACCCTGTATATATATTTCTGCAAGATAAATATCTAAAGGGGAAAGGAATGTTTGGTAAACTGCAGCATCGTGGGAGATGGCACAAATTGGCCCAAGGGCCTCGAATAGCAGTTTTTTGTCATTATAATAAAAAGCATGGAGACTGTAAAACCTCTACTTTGTTTACACTTCCACATGTAATTTAAGCATCTGCTTTGCTTAGGTATTAACATCTTTTTCTATTTTAATAACTTAAAATTAAGGTTAGAGGCAACTAGTTTATGTATATATAAAAAACATATATATATATATATATATATATAATTCATTATCAAATTTATATAATACTTTAATGAGTTAAAAGTTAATTGACTACTGAATAAAGTCTTACCATCGAGTAATGGTTTTAATTGTTTTAATTCTTGATTTTCTTTGCTTAGTTTGGAAATCTGAGCATTAAGAGATTCAATAAGTTTTTCAGCATCAAGGAGTTTTCTTCTTAACTCATCTAATTCATTATCTAACTTCTCTTTTTCATCTACATCTTTATCAGGTTCCCTCAATTTTCTATCTAAATCTAGAGACTTTGTCCTCTTTCGTCGTTCTTTTGGTCCTTTTTTTGGTTTTTCATTAGACTGAATATCATCATCCTTACTTTCTTCCAACTTGCTCGCACCTTTATCTTTTTTGTCTGAGGATTTTCTTTTCCTCTCATCAACATCTTTTGGATAATCCATAGGATTTGCTGCTAATAAATCTGTCGGGTTTTCCACTTTCTCTTTCAATTTACTTTCAAGCTCTGATATTCTTTCCTTCAACTTACCATTCTCTCTTTTTAGTTTATCATTACTATCTATTAGAGAATTTAACATTTCATCTTCAGGACTACCTCCATCAGGTTTTTTTATCATGTTGACAAGTCTTTTATTTTCATCTTCACATTCTTTTTTCTCGTTTTTAGCGTTGGCTAGAGATTTGTTAAGGTCATTCAGTTTACTCTTTAAGCTGTCATTTTCCTTTACAAGCTTTGCATTGTCAGCTTTTAACTGCTTGATGTCATTTGATTCATCTTTTGGCTTTATGTCTTTAGTTTGATCTTTTAAGCTTTTTATTTGGTCTTTCAGTTTTTTGTTCTCCTCCTGAAGCCCAGAGTTTTCCTTAGATAGTTTCTCAAACATGGCTTTATCTTGTCCTGACAATAAGCCCTTAACTTGATCTTCAAGAGATTTAATTTTATCTTTTAGTTTCTTATTTTCATCCTTAAGATCCGCATTTTCTTTAGCAAATTTGTCAGGCTCAGGTTTTTTCCCTTCAGCCTTTAAACCTTTTATTTCATCTTCAAGAGATTTAATATTATCTTTTAATTTTTTAATTTCATCCTGAAGTCCTTTGTTTTCTTTAGAGAGGTTTTCAAACATATCTTTATCTTTCCCTGACACTAAATCCTTAATCTGATCTTCAAGAGATTTTATTTTATCTTTTAATTTCTTATTTTCATCCTTAAGGTCAGCATTTTCTTTAGCGAATTTTTCAGGCTCAGGTTTCTTTCCTTCAGCCTTCAAACCTTTGATTTCATCTTCGAGAGATTTAATTTTATCTTTTAATTTTTTAATTTCATCCTGAAGTCCTTTGTTTTCTTTAGAGAGGTTTTCAAACATATCTTTGTCTTTCCCTGACACCAAATCCTTAATCTGATCTTCAAGAGATTTTATTTTATCTTTTAATTTCTTATTTTCATCCTTAAGGTCAGCATTTTCTTTGGTGAATTTGTCAGGCTCAGGTTTCTTTCCTTCAGCCTTCAAACCTTTGGTTTCATCTTCGAGAGATTTAATTTTATCTTTTAATTTCTTATTTTCATCCTTAAGGTCATTATTTTCTTTAGCAAATTTATCAGGCTCAGGTTTCTTTCCTTCAGCTTTTAAACCTTTGATTTCATCTTCGAGAGATTTAATTTTATCTTTTAATTTCTTATTTTCATCCTTAAGGTCAGCATTTTCTTTGGCAAATTTGTCAGGCTCAGGTTTCTTTTCTTCAGCCTTCAAACCTTTGATTTCATCTTCAAGAGATTTAATTTTATCTTTTAATTTCTTATTTTCATCCTTAAGGTCAGCATTTTCTTTGGCAAATTTGTCAGGCTCAGGTTTCTTTTCTTCAGCCTTCAAACCTTTGATTTCATCTTCGAGAGATTTAATTTTATCTTTTAATTTCTTATTTTCATCCTTAAGGTCAGCATTTTCTTTAGCAAATTTGTCAGGCTCAGGTTTCTTTTCTTCAGCCTTCAAACCTTTGATTTCATCTTCGAGGGATTTATTTTTATCTTTTAATTTCTTATTTTCATCCCTTAGGTCAGCATTTTCTTTAGAAAATTTGTCAGGCTCAGGTTTCTTTTCTTCAGCCTTCAAACCTTTGATTTCATCTTCGAGAGATTTAATTTTATCTTTTAATTTCTTATTTTCATCCTTAAGGTCAGCATTTTCTTTAGAAAATTTGTCAGGCTCAGGTTTCTTTTCTTCAGCCTTCAAACCTTTGATTTCATCTTCGAGGGATTTATTTTTATCTTTTAATTTCTTATTTTCATCCTTGAGGTCAGCATTTTCTTTAGCAAAATTGTCAGGCTCAGGTTTCTTTCCTTCAGCTTTTAAACCTTTGATTTCATCTTCAAGGGACTTAATTTTATCTTTTAATTCATTATTTTCGTCCTTAAGGTCAGCATTTTCCTTAGCAAATTTGTCAGGCTCAGGTTTCTTTCCTTCAGCCTTTAAACCTTTGATTTCATCTTCAAGGGACTTAATTTTATCTTTTAATTTATTATTTTCATCCTTAAGGTCAGCATTTTCCTTAGCAAATTTGTCAGGCTCAGGTTTCTTTCCTTCAGCCTTTAAACCTTTGATTTCATCTTCAAGGGACTTAATTTTATCTTTTAATTTATTATTTTCATCCTTAAGGTCAGCATTTTCCTTAGCAAATTTGTCAGGATCAGGTTTCTTTTCTTCAGCCTTCAAACCTTTGATTTCATCTTCGAGAGATTTAATTTTATCTTGTAATTTCTTATTTTCATCCTGAAGGTCAGCATTTTCCTTCGAAAGTTTTTCTGGATCTTCTTTTGGTTTACTTTCAAGCAATTTAATTTTATCTTTGAGCATTTGGTTTTCTTCTTCTAACTTATCAACCTTTTGGTCAGGTGTTCCACCCTCTTTGGCTCCCATCTCCAATTTCTTTAATTTTTCTTTTAAATCGTTGATTTCTTTCTTTAAGTTTTCATTTTCATCCTTTATTTTTTTACCGTCAATTGACGGTCTTACGGGTGGTGAAAATGGTGTTTTGCCCTTTTCAATTAATCCTTTAATTTCTTCCTTTAATTCATCATTCTCCTTAGTGAGATTTTTATTATCTTCTTCAAGGTTTTTTATTTTGTCCTTAAGACCTTTTATGTCATCATTTAGTGCTTTTATTTCATTTCTCTGATCGTCAGGTTGATCTTTTACAGGCGCCTCTTTGTTTTCTTCTTGTAATTTTTTTAAATTATTTTTCAAATCATCTATAATCTTGTCTTTGTTTAAAAGGCCTTCGTCACACTTATTTTTGTCTTTCTCAGCACTATCTTTCAATTTATTGAGTTCTTCTTCCAACTTTTTAATAGTCTCTTTCAATTTGTCGATTTCATTATCTGCATCTTTTGGAGTTTTCGTTTGTTCGTCTTCAATAGACTTTAATTTACTTTTTAGTGCTTCATTTTCCTTCGACAGATCATCAATATTCTGTTGTAGGGCTTTAATCATTTCATCATTCAAACTTTTTTGCTCATCTTTTTCTGGGGGTTTTTCCTTTTGTTGATCTTCCATTGATTGTAATTTATTTTTAAGAGATTCATTTTCCTTCGTCAGATCGTCGATTTTCTTTTGAAGATCCTTAACCATTTCATCAATAGAACTTTTTGGATCATCTTTTTCTGGGGCCTTTTCCTTTGGCTGATCTTCCATTAATTGTAATTTATTTTTAAGAGCTTCGTTTTCCTTTGTAAGATCATCAATTTGCTTTTGAAGGCCCTTAATCATTTCATCATTTGAACTTTTTGGTTGATCTTCCATTGATTGTAACTTATTTTTAAGAGCTTCATTTTCCTTTATTAGGTCATCAATTTTACTTTGTAGGTCTTTAACAATTTCATCACTAGGACTTTTAAACTCATTCAGTTTGGTTTTAAGAGCTTCATTTTCCTTCGTTAGATCATCTATTTTCTTTTGAAGGTCATTAATAATTTCATCATTCGTGCTTTTTGGCTCATCTTTGTCTGGTGATTTTTCGTTTTGTTGATCTTCCATTGACTTTAACTTAGTTTTAAGAGCATCATTTTCCTTCGTAAGATCATTGATTTTCGTTTGAAGGTCCTTAATAATTTCTTCATTTGAACGTTTTTGATCATCTTCTGGGGGTTGTTCCCCAATTTCATCAGTAGGACGTTGTAAATCATTCAATTTGGATTTAAGAGCTTCATTTTCTTTCGTTAGTTCATCAATTTTATTTTGTAGGTCTTTAATAATTTCATCATTAGGGCTTTTTAATTCGTTCAGTTTACTTCTGAGAGCTTCATTTTCCTTCATTAAATCATCGTTTTTATTTTGAAGGTCTTTAACCATTGCATCATTTGTACTTTTTGGATCTTCTTTTTCAGGAGGTTTTAATTGTTTTGCCTCATTTTCCAAATCTTTTATTGTTTTCTTTAAAGCTTCATTTTCATTTCTTAAACTGTCATTTTCAGATTTCAACTTTTCATCAGTTGGAGCTTCTTTTTCTTTTGAGTCAGTTTTTGGTTCAGAAGGTTCTTTTTCCTTCTGTTTTAATTGTTCAATTTCATCGTAGAGTGATTTTATTAGTTTATTGTCGTTATCTTTTTCTTGTTTTAATTTATCATTATCATGCTTCAACTTATCATTTTCTTGTTTCAACGTGTCATTCTCCTTTTCTTTATCTGCTAACATTTGTTTTAATTCATTATCATCTGCATTGGCTAAATCTAGCAACTTACTTTTTTCATTCTGCAAATCTTTTTTTAATTTATCATTAAGCTCTCTTTCATTATTTAACATATTTTCCAAATCTTTTATTTTATCTTCCAGTGCGCCACTCATAGGTTGATCTGACACTTGTTTATTTTCCTCTGCTTCTGGTTTATCTTTTGGTAGTTTTTTTAGGTAGTCCTGAAGTTCACTTTTACAGTTTTCAAGATCAGAAATTAAATCTTTTGACTTATTTCTTTCATTTTCTAAATCTTTTCTAAGTTTACTGTTCAGTTCTTTCTCATCGTTTAACTCTTTCATCACATTTGCTAGGCTACTGTCATCACCATCAACTAATTGGTTTAATTGATCTTTTAGCAAGTTGTTTTTCTTCTTCTCCTCATCTAAGTCATGTTGTAACTCGGCAATTTCTTTTTCTTTGTCAGCAAGCAAATCCTTCAACCTGTTAGTTTCTGATTGATCACTCAGAGGACCTGCTACTTCTCCTTGCGAAGTTGGAGCTTCCTTCTTTTGCGAGTTTAAAAGTTCTTTAAGTTTTTTAATTTCATCATCTTTCTTAGCTAAGTCATTCTTCAGCCCATTATTAATTGTATTTAACTCATTGTTATCTCCACTCACTAAAGCTTCTATTTGATTTCTAGCAGCTTCAAGATCCTTTTTATGCTGATCGTTATCAGAATTTGCATTTTTTAACTTATCCTCAAGTTCTTTCACACGATCTTGCAATTTATTAATCTCATCTTGCATTCCAGATTGAAGATTTTTCATTACTTCATCTAGTTGATCTTTTTGCTTTCCAGGATCATCACTAGTGCTTTCAATGAGATTTTGCAAATCTTTTAACATATTTTCTGTATTGTTCAACAGGTCTTTAGTTTTCTTTAACTCTTCATCTTTTTCATTCAATTGTTTCAACAAATCTCTCAGTTGGTTTTGTAGGGTGGTATCCTCAGGAAACTCCCCTGGCTGCACCTAAAGTCATAATTGATGTTTTAAATAATTTAGATCAGCTTGATTTTTTTATGAGATGGCAATAACATTTTAAAGTAGTTAACTGTCATGCCTCTAAACTATAGCATAATTTATATTTATTATAATGTACAATTATTCCAGAAACATTCTAATATAGTTAAATATTAACATTTAGAATAGTGTTAAGTACTGCTTTATATGTGACCAGATGTTACCGACCGGCTTCACCCCGTAAATGATTTATAAAAAATATGACAGTTGTGTGTGCTGCACTCTGTGGTTAGTCCCTGGAACGACTACCAATCAAGAATCAGCTGTTTGTATTTTCATCAGCTCAAAAAAATGAATGTCCATAACATGAAAATAAACGGTATCAGGAAACTGACACATACTTTCTCCCTTTTAGCCAAACTTTAATGAAAAAATTATCTTTTATTTACTAAATATAAAATGTGAAGTACAGATAAATGTACAGAAAATTGTCTGAAATAGTTGTTTTCAGAAATATCCACCCAAATACCTTTTTGGGAGGCACTATAGAATCCATTGCTACACACAGTGGTTTTGAGAGGGGAAATGCCCCCTTGTCCCCCCCCCTCAGGGTTAAATGGCAACATATTTCGAACATCCTCTGTAGGTAAATGCTAACTTGACCTGCTTGTCAAGTTTTAATGAAATTGATCAGTAAATAAGAGAGAAATAGTTTTTTTGTATTCCCCATAAGAATAGCATTGGACTATGTACTGCATTTACCGCTAAATAAAAATTTCAATTTTCTCCACAACTAGCAATCGTAGAATAGTAATTCAGATTACTAATTTATTTAATTTTTTGAGCTATTTTGAATGGTGAATAGTAATATTTTTTAACATTTATGTTTTTTTATGAAAAATCCAAAAAACTTAATTTTAAATGTTTTAAGTCCTGTAATTTCTGAACCCGAATTTTTCCAGAAATGTGGGTGGTGTCATTTTGTTGGAACCCTAAAGTTCTACAAACCACTAAAGTTTAAACAAAATCGTTAGAGCCGTTTTTGAGAAATTAGGATTTTTCATGTTTTTTGGCGATTTTTGGGGGATCAAAAAAGGGATTTTTACCCTTAAAAATCAAAAATTCAAAAAATGAAAAAATGCCTGGAGCACGCACACACGCGCACACACACACACACACACACACACACACACACACACACACACACACACACACACACACACACACACACACGGACACACACGGACACACACGGACACCCACACACACACATTTGTAAAGCTGATCTTAAAATTTTGATCAGCTTTACAGAAATTAATAAATTATGTTAGGTTAAGTCTAGATTGAAAATGGCCTTAAAAGTGCCAAAACATGTAGCTTTATTAAAAGATTTTAAAAAGGGTGCTCAGTTGAATTTTTATTTTCTAATATTTATAATAGAAGCCCTATACTGTGAATTGTTTAGTAACATATATATATATATATATATATATATATATATATATGTGTGTGTGTGTGTCCGTTACCGCAATAACTTTTGAAAGAAACACCCGATTTTAATGAAATTTGGCACAAATGTGGAGAGTAGCATTTATGACTTTAAGTTTGAAAACCAGATCGATCGCACTATGGGAAGGGGGTTTTATGGGGGTTTACAATTTTTTTGATACGGTTTTTTGCAAATTTAACCCCAAAATGTTAAAAACACTCAATTTTGGTCATAGCCATTTTATAGAGCTTAAAAAAACAAATAATTTAGTATTTTAAATCATTAACCTAGGTTAAGTGGATGCGGACAAAATCCAAAAAAAGTGTCCCATGTTAATCTTACGGGAAAAAGGATTTTATATTTTTCTCAGATAGTTTTACTAAAAACTTCACATTTCTGTTTATTAATGTGTTTAGCTCAACAAACCAAACATTTTGGTGTTTTAATTGTTGTTCTACGTCCAACCGTTGAAGAGATAATCAAAGTGCTAAACACAGTACGTTGTCCAATGTTATCCTTATGGAGAATAAATAAAATTCTATATCTCGATTATTTATGAATGTATATTGATGAAACTTGGTATGTGGCTTTAACTAGTTGTGGTATATTGGTATTAGCACAAAACACAAATTTTTTGTTGATAGTCCCCGTAGCAGCAAAACTGCATACTCGGCCCCTATGTTATTCATATGGAGAATAAGTAAAGTTGTATATCTCCCTTAATTATGAACCTACATTAAGAGAACTTGGTATGTAGCTTCAACTGGTTCAGTTGTATTGATAATTACAAAAAAAAACACAGTACTTATCTTCCTCGTTGCAGCAAACCTGCGTCCTCAACCCTAATGTGATTCTTATGGAGAATAAATAAAATGCTATATATCACTTGTTTATGGATGTATTTTTGTGAAACTTGTTAAATAGCTCTATGTAGTAGTGAGTCACATATATATGCATTGGAAATTCACTGAGTACGCAGGTTTGCTGCGACGGGGGTATTTATCTCCATATACTATGTATAAGGGGAGAAAGTAAAAAGGAATACATGGGAACTTTGAACCCCCGTGGGGTAAACACTATAGGATTTTCGCAACTTTAATGTGCCTGTATGTTACTCAGGACTGTCAAGTACCGCTCTGCCAAATTTCAGCTCAATCGGTCCAGTGGTTAGAGCGTTAATGAGCAACAAATATCTAAATATACAAACAAACTTACAAACTTTCACATCTTAATATATAATACCCCCATCGCAGCAAACCTGCGTACTCAGCGAATTTCCAATGCATATATATATTGGTATCATTACTACCTGGAGCCACTCACCAAGTTTCACAAAAATACATTCATTAATAAGTGATATATAGCATTTTATTTATTCTCCATAAGAATAACATTATAATTGAGTACGCAGGTTTGCTGCAACAAGGAAGATATTTTTTTTTGCAATTATCAATATAACTCAACCAGATGAAGCTACATACCAAGTTTTATTAATTTGGGTTCATAACTAAGGGAGATATACAACTTTACTTATTATCCATATGAATAACATGGGCGCGAGTATGCAGGTTTGCTGCTACTGGGAAAAATCAAGAAAAACCTTTTTTTTGTGCTAATATCAATATACCACAACTAGTTGAAGCCACATACCAAGTTTCATCAGTATACATACATAAATAATCGAAATATAACATTTTATTTATTCTCCATAAGGATAACATTGGACAACGTACTGTGTTTAGCACTTAGAATATCACTGCAACGGTTGGACGTAAAACAACAATTAAAACGCAAAAATGATTGTTTTGTAGAGCTAAACTGATTGGTAGAAAGAAATGTGGAGTTTTAGTGAAATTAACTGAGGAAAATCAAAAACTGTATTCCCATAAGATTAACATGGGAAATTTTATGGACACATTTTTTGACTTTTCTCCACAACCACTAAACCTAGCTTAATGATTAAAAATACTACATTGTTTGTTTATTTAAGCTTTATAAAATAGCTATAACCAAAATCTAGTGTTTTTAAAATTTTAGGGTGAAAAGTTCTAAAAGCTGATTTTTTTTTCCCATAGACCGATCGATCTGGTTTTCGAACGTAAAGTCATAAATGTTACTCTCCACATTTGTGCCAAATTTCATCAAAATCGGGTGCTTCTTTCAAAAGTTTTCGCGGTAACGGACACATATATATATATATATATATATATATAGATTTATACATACAACATACACATACATGTATTTTCATATATATACATGGTGTTTGTTGTGTTTATATATATATATACAAATATATAAATTTGAACGAATAGTGTTTTTAGCATCTGGGGACCTCAAAACAAAAATTTGTCATGGTCTCGGGCTTAAGTCTTACCATGCCACCTACGGTAATAGCTTCTTCCCTATAGGGGAAATTCGCTAAAAATGAATCCCTATTTCCCTTCGTCATGCCATCACTTGAGAATGAGTGCACCAAATTGAATAATTCTTTTTTTGTTGTGTTCGTTAATGTCATATCAAGGTTCTTATAAAAGAACATTTTTAATCCAACCTAAGGCCTCTGTCCCAATGGCCTTCAAAGTTCCCATTGATTTGATCAAAGTTCAGTTAGTTACACCAAACAGCTGTTAACAAGGATTATATCTAAACATACTTGAAAGGCATAAACATATGTTCATTACGAAAATAAAAACCTACTTGAATGGCAACTCAAACTCTTTTTTCGATAGGCGAGTGAGCGAAGCGAACAAGCTCATCTAGAAAATGAACGAGTATTTGACACAAAACAAATTCAATGACATTAGGACAGGACAACGTCTGTCGGGCCAGCTAGTTTATAATATTAGTAGGATTATGTCCGTATTTTCATAACTAGTTAGGATCAAAATAGGCATTCAATATAGAACCCATCACCATACTGTTAGTTTCCATTCTCAAATATATTTATTTTAATTTAATTTAAAATAGATGTATCAAAACATAATATAAGTTATGAAATACAAGCCACTAAAGGAACCGGGATTACGACAGTAATTTTTGTGTTGCATTCCGTGGTTAACATTTAAAAGGCGTTTTGCAGACATTTTCCATTACTTATTAGTAAAAACCTTTGAACTATTTCAAATAAAAGTAAAATACCATTTGTTTATGCTATAATATGGTCAAAGAAATTGAATGTCCACAAGGAAAACAAGGAAAACATAGGAATTTTTACGACCTACCCAAGTAGCACCAAACTGTTGGGCCAACGTTGGCTATTAGTGGACCTCCAAAGTTTGCCAACTGTTGGAAATGTCCACTTTTCAAACATTTCTCAATTAACAACTCCCTAACAGTACAACAAATTCTGGGTCAACGTTCGCTATTCATAGCCCTCCACGGTTGGATAATTGAAGAAAAGGGTAATTTGTCCGCTAAAATTGCTTAATTAACCAATAATATAAGCTTCAATAGGATTTGAATTTAAATTGAACCCATGACTGCACACACCTTATTGCTCATGGCTATTCTGACCCTCACAAGCATCCAAGCATCAATGGTTGGGCTAGAATGTAAAGATTTCTAATTACTCCACATCTTACATAAAGAACAAAGTTGTTTGATTATTATTTTTGATTGCAATAAATAGTAGTGTAAATTGTTTTATTATGTACTATCTAGTGAATGTTCTTAGATTATTCTTTTAAAGAGTCATTGATTTCCTGATGATATCTAAATAATATTATTTAATTATTTGTAATGTGTATATTTAATGTGTAGTCTGCCATAGTTAACAAACGTGTGTCAATGTTCATAGCAATAGAGTTTGACAGTTTTTAATAATCAATAATGAAACAAGTATAGAAAGCAATTCGGTTTTATAATATTCTCAGTACATTTTCAAGTTTAACCATTCATTGGAAACCGTTAATTGTGTAGATTATGAAATAATTATGGATAGCTCTATATAGATTTAAAGTAAATTTCATTAGCATTGAATATATCTGTTGTGATTGATTTGTCCACTGTTTTTGAATCATAGATTCCAAATTCACAATCTATCTTTAGCAACGATTGAGTTGATGAGGAGAAGGAGAACATGAATGTAAGAGGTATCTTTGTACAGCTAAATTTGGAGTTCCAACGGACGGGTTTAAATAGTCAACTCCTCATTGGAACTCTTAATTGTGGAAACTGTCAAATAATTATGAAAGTCTGACTTATTTGGTAATTAATTTATGGTGGAAAAAGCGTAAAGTATTAATCATTGAGAAATTTGTAAAGAAATTTATTGTTTTTTCCAATCAACGTTATTTGTTTTTGTGGTATCAGATTTTTGGCTCACATCTTATATTTATTTTAAGGAAATTTCATAATCTTCAAGAATATATCATCTGTTGTGGTCAAATTTCCCACCATTTTCGTATTATAAGCTAGTGGCTTGAAGGGGGGCGCCCTAGCCCCTAACCTTTCTCCAGTACATGCCTTACATGATTTGTTTACTCTTTACAGTCTGAGGAAAATAAAACAATATAAGTAGGAACAGATGTCAGTTCGTAAACAAAGTAGACACTTAATCACATGTTTTAATTTAAACAAAGCAGGCATTTTTAAATTTTCATGCTTTTCTTATGGGGGATATTTACGTTATTTCTCGTTTGCTGGTAACTTTTTAAAAATACTGCTATTTTCCCCGAGTCCCTGGGATTGAGATCTTTTATTTGAGCACTCTCCCATCATTCTGGGAGTTGCCAAACTCCCACAATTTTAAATTAAAAATTTCGCTTACAGAATTATTTATAAAGATAAGAATTCAAAACAACCTCCAAATTTTCAATCTATCTTTGGAAATCTTAATATATCAAATCTAAATACTACTGACTGACCTATCACAAAATCTCCATAACTAAGGCCTACAGAATTGAAATTTGGCATATAAGTGCCCTAGGTGCTAGTACTTTGGCCCTAGGTGCTTGCTAAGAAACGGTATTACGAAATTCCCCTCTATGTTCCGCCTCCGCTGGGTCCCAAAGTTCCCATGTATTCCTTATTGATATTCACTTTGGTTTGAGCTGACGAAAATTCAAACAAGTATATCTTGATTCGTATTAGTTCCACGGGCTAACCATAGATTGAAGCACACACAACTATCATAGTTTACACGAGCGAAGCTGCAACTTGTTATACAACTAAATCCAGGGTTCCACTAATTGGATTTTAATATTTAACACCTCATTGGAAATTTTTAGTTGTGCAGATTGTGAATTAATTATGACAGTCTGACATTTTTAATAATTCATGGGGTACAATATTTCCTTTTAAAGAAATTATATGAAAATTGGTAAAAAAAATCATCTGTTAATTTCCATCCATCTTTCGCTTCTGTTTTATTACTATATGCAACAAATAAATTTAGGGCATTTTCTATGCTTCAAAAATATCACATTTCACTATAGTCGAGTTTGGAACTTTTCATTAAAATAATAAGTAAGTTTGTGATATAATTTTCTAGAGACAAATTGTATTTTTATTTTTAATTTTTATTTTTGTATTTTCATTTGTATTTTTTGTTACAACGGGCTTTGTTGCTAGTATATATATATATATATATATATATATATATATATATATATATATATATATATATATATATAATTTACTAGCTGACGTACCCCTTCTTCGCACAGGGGCTTTCTCTACCCGCTCTTTAGTCAATGCAATTTGCATTTTAGTTAGTTTGAAACAGCTGTTCTTGCTTCAGCTCTTTAAGCTGTCAAATGAAAGTATCCACAGCTGTTCGCATTACAGTTTCTGAATGTTTACTTTATTCTGAAATGTAAACATTGAAACTTAGGACGTTCACGGGACGTAGCCCGAGGGGATTTTAAGGAAGTGAATAGGCCTATGTGTTGCGTGGTTTCAAGATCTACCTATGTATAAAGTTTCAGCCCAGTCGGTTCAGTAGTTTTTGCGTTCACCTGGAACATAAGACAGACAGACAGACAGACAGACAGAAACCACCTCTTCTTTATAATATTATAGACTAGCTGACGTACCCGTTCTTCGCACAGGTGTTTTCTTTACCCGTTCTTTAGTCAATGTAATTTGCATTTTAGTTATCTTGAAACAGCTGTTCCTGCTTCTGCTCTTTAAGCTGTCAAATGGAAGTATCCACAGCTGTTCGCATTACAGTTTCTGAATGTTTACCTTCTTCTGAAATGTAAACATCGAAACTTAGGACGTTCACAGGGCGTAGCGGGAGGGGATTTTGAGGAAGTGAATAGGCCTATGTGTTGCATGGGTTCAAGATCTACCTTTTTATAAAGTTTCAGCCCAGTTTGTTCAGTAGTTTTTGCGTTCACCCGGAACATCAGACAGACAGACAGACAGACAGACAGACAGACAGACAGACAGAAACCACCTCTTCTTTATAATATTATAGATATTGTATTGTGTATCTTGTTACAAGTAATGGTGTTTTTCTGTTTTTGTTAGTGTATAAAAGGGCTACACAAGGCATCTCACCAATTTTACCCTCATCATTCATTCACATTCGTCTTAAAATACACCCTAGTTGAGTCGGCATCTTACATAGTGATTTAGTGATTTATACAAATGTATTAAATCTGTTAAATTGTTATACTGATGTTTGTACGGTTTCTCACCTCATTTAGGCAAATGCCGGAATGGTTCCCAAAAAAGGGCCAGGAAGGGAAAGATAGGACTCAGGCCTACCTTACCTGGTTTAAAGATTTCCCCATAAATTAAAAATTTTGTTGTAAATTCCAATACATTGTTAAACATTGTCACGGAATAAATATTATTATTATTATGTTTTTGTCATAATTGTTAATATAGATTTAAGTAACTGTTATGTTTGCATGATTATATCAAGTGTTCATGTTTTAATAAGTGTGCTGATGTTTTTGAGAAGAGGAAGGTGTGAAAAGAGATTTTGGACTTGATTATCTTGGAGAATAAATCAGCCTGCAGAAATCAGGAAGTATTTTTGTTCGTTCAGTAAATTCCTTACAAGCTCTGTAAGCTCTTGGAAATTTTTTTTTTCAGAAATACAAGATTTCTCTACTGTCTAATAATAAATAATTGGTTTCTACATGTAACAATCTTCAATAGCATGTTGTTGAAATTTATTAATTTACTATATTATTGTACGATTAACTATTTTATTAAATGTTTTCAGTATGTATTTCAGTATATAATGTTTTGTATCTATTTATACAAATTTTGACGTGGTCTATTACATGTACTATTGTTTAGTAACCAAATAAAGCATCTTTAATCAGTTTTAGTGAAAGTGATTTGTGTCACATCAAAAGACCATTAAACTAACGGCAAAGATCTGAGCGTGTGAGCAAATATTTCTCGCCAAACTTTGTTGTAATAGATCGTGAAAATCCTCAGTTTATTCCACCATAAAACAACAGCCGTTCCAACTCAATGTCCCTAGAGGGCTTCTACACTCATCGCCCGTCTCCTGCTGCCCTTTCCGGCAAACTAGTAGATTAAATACATACAGTTGCACACACACTGAGATATTTGTCATTAGCTATAAACACTTATAGGTTTTCCAGATACTTTCTGTATTAATGGAAATGTAACTTTATACTTACTTAGTGCCTTCTGAGTCACATAAGAACATGTAGTCTGCTCATTACAAAGAAAATAAATATTTTGAACTGTGAACTGTGAACACACACACACGCACGCACGCACGCACACTGTGGTTATATATTATATACAGAAATCTCAAACTTACCTCAGACATTAAACGGATGCGAGAAAGCAGACGCTCAATTTCATTCTCTTTGTCGGCGATGATATTCTTATCTTTGCCTTCATCTTTGGCCTAATAAGACATAAATCATCTGTTATTGTCACAAAACGTTTTACAATATCCTGGCGATGCCAGAAATAACAGGTTACATTCTCATGTATTAATTATACATTAAGTCAGCTTAGGCTTATTAAACAGTTACGCCTACTATGTAAACAACATATTACCGAGTCTAAGAAAGAATGGCAATTTTTTACAGTTACTGTGATAACTTATGCTCTCATTTCTTTCTTTTTAAAGATACTGATTCAATGAAATATTGCTTGATGTTGGAATAATAAACAAAATATTGCTTAATGTTAGACTAATATTTGTAACAATCTCATTAATGCTCACTTCTCAATCAAACACAAGTTTTCTCACATCTTCCTACCGGTTCAATGTCAGACAAAATTCTTAGTAAACGTAAAGTGTGGTCATTGGATAAACAAAATGTTTTTCATATCCATCTGAAACTATAATGCTTGCACAGCTTAATTCTCCTAACATGTTTGGACATTTATAACATAAAATAAACAGGTATTGACAGACCCCCATGGTTATTACACCCTGGTTTTAAGTAAATTAAACATTCGTCACATGTGTTTTTTGAGCAATGCTTAAATTATACATATAACCACAAGCATAAATGAAACCATACTCATAGAAACGTTTGTTCTCAACGTTCGGTTTCTTCTAAAACTTGATGAAAGATATCAGCAGTAGTAACTGGGCCTGAGGTTTTATATTGTTTTGTTAACCACCTTCATCTGGAATTTTACATAAAGAGGAAATTACAATTTCCTTGGATAAAGTATCTTCCCCATATCTAGCTAAATGAATACCAAGTACACTCTTTAATCTTATTTCCTTTTCATCTTCCATAACCTGAGTTAATGATATATTGCAATTTCCACATGTTAATTGGTGGTATTGCCCAAACCTAGTCTCTATCTGATCCGTCTTAAGCTTATTCATAATTCTTATTCTTATTCATAAAACATTTCTTATTGGATTTTTTTATGACAGGCTCAAGAAAAACTTGCAAAAATACTAACTCTTTATCCATGGTACTTGTAAAGGCCTTTTGAAAGGTTTTATACTTGAAAACATTAGCGAGGGCCTGCTTATCATAAACAATGTTAAACCACATCAAAATTATTTTTTAACAAATAATTTGGTGCTTTTGGAGCCATATTTGCCTAGAGCAGAGAGGTTGATTCATTAAACATATTTAGCTGGCAGAACAACATACTTCACTATGTATAGCCATGAAAACCGCATAAAACCAATTGTGCACACTTTGATTCCCATGCAGCTGGGGTGACGGTGCGGGCGGGAATGATCAACCAGAGTGACCTTGCCAATCTTCGCTCGCAGCAACCTTTGTTAGAGGAGACTATGGTAAAACTAGCCTCAACGGTATGTTGTTAAAATTGATTCATCTATTATAAAAGAAAAAAAGTTGGAAGATAGTTGGTGGAAAATAGTTGTACATAATATATTATGTACAACTATTTTATGACCTGTTTTCAATTTGAGTGAAAGTGCAATCTATGTCATGTTGAGAGACCATTAATTAAGTTACAAAAATAAATATTTACAAGGTTGACAGATATAATCTGTATTAATGGAAATGTAACTTTATTCCCACAGATGTCCTTTGAGGCACAACCAGGTAAAATTTAACGTGATCATTATGAAGAAAATGCATATTTTTGAACAATCAGATGTGAACACACACACACACGCTGTAGTTTTATTATGTACACAAATCTCAAACTTACCTCAGACATTAAACGGATGCGAGAAAGTAGACGCTCAATTTCATTCTCTTTGTCAGCGATGATATTTTTATCTTTGCCTTCATTTTGGTCCTAGTATAAACAAATATGATATTGATATTATAGTATCAAATAAATAAATAGCTAAATATAAGTGTATCACATATGGTCGTCATCTCTTGTTGAACTACTCAACACATCATGTCCCATTCCCTAACTTACTAAACTTCATTTAAACTGCCATGCCTATAAGAAACACTGCAAAATTAATATATATATACATGATAACATCATCACACTTTGCAATATTAAGATTGCTTTATTGAATGACTCAAATTTTGTATACATATCCCCATAAAATATCCAAGTAAGTGAGTCTTGAATTTCTGCATAGGCGTAATTCGGGGGTGGCAAGGGGGGGCAGTTGCCCCCCCCCCCAAAAAAAGTTAGAAATACCATATTATTGTAATACATGAAAAGTCAGAATAATCACGATCACATTCATGTTTGTCCCTCCAATAAAAATACAGAAATTACGCTTTTAGATTTCTGGTAGGCCCTCAAATTAAATATAACTGTATCGAGTTTTGCAATGCTAAGGAGAGCCAAAAAGTGTGCAATCATAATACCCGTTTGGTGGCTATATCTGCGAGACCCCGATGTCAGTTGACAAAACAGCACTTCACTCAAACTGACATTCAACCCACAAAAACCTGAGATAAGTATTATTACGTGACATAGAATTTTACAGCTTGAAATGGTGAATCGAATAGCATATGCATAACAATTTAAAAAAAGTAATTTATCATGGATGGAGAATGAGGTAAAATAAGTAGCAAGAGAGGAATTATTTTATTTTGTGGTTAGGTAAAACTATAAGGGGCAAAGTTGTAGATAACATTCTAAAGAAAATTTTGCATCCAAACAATCTTTTGTAAGACTAGCCGGTACAGTTATTTTGAAGAGCGGATTTCGTGGAAGCGCTGCACAACAAACTGAATTGAAAGATGAGAAGTATTTGGAAAGACTAAAAAATCTAGATTGTGGGATTCAATTGATCTAGCGCTATTTATTTCTATTTTATACTCGTACTATTTCCCTTCATTGATAAAGTTACCTAATTTGGAATAAAACAAACTTACAAACTTACCTCATCTGGCATTGAACGGATACGAAAGAGAAGACGCTCGATTTCATTCTCTTTGTCAGCAATGATGTTCTTCAAGAAGTCTTTGTCTCTCTCCAGCTCATCAATTTGTTCTTGAGGCTGATACAAAGACACAGATGTTAAATGATTGTAAACAAAATAAGTGGACAAAGTGAAATACATCTGATCTTACGTCCTCTCTCTTTGTGTTTGTTGTATTATATTTCCTCTGCAATTAATAAATCATCCTCATAACATTGCATAGGTACCAGCAGTAATAAAGCTGTTTTTAATTTATTCTTCTTCTCTCTTTTAAAAAAAAAACCAACTGCTCGTCACCATAGGCTATTGACCTGTGCGGTGAACTAAAGACAGCGAGGTACCGTAGCAGCATTAGTCACATGAGCAAGCCAGAGGTGACTGCTCATGACCTTACCGGAGTCGGCCGGGACTGGGTTTTGATATTACTAGATCAATATTTGTTTCTTCATGTTGCATGCTGTTTAATTGGTGAAGGAACGAAGTGAAGGAATCTATGTATTAGCAGAGACAATGATTCATTGTCCGTCAGAGTGTGTGTGTGTGGCTGTGTGTGTTCGTAATGCAATAACGTGAACATGGCTGTACGGATCGTTTTCAGATTTTACACAAATGTTTTTCAGTAAACTTCACGTTTCCAGTTCAAAAATGAAACACATTCATTGAATCGTTTTTTATTAATTAACATTAATAGTTTTTGAATTTTAATTAGGTAAAGCATTAGATAAAAATTACTACTTGTAAAGTACAGGATTGTAATACAATATTGTTTCGTAATTACAAGAAACTAATAAAAGATGGTCTTATTGATATGTTTTATGATTAAATAAATAAATTACTCTCTGTTTAACATTATTTAATTCAATTCATCAAAGGTTTTTGAAATTTTTAGATTAAAAAACTAATACCAGTTATTACAAACAAAGACAACATTCTCCTATAATGTGAGTAATGTGAGTGAGTCAATAGTTTATCCGCTAGATTGCAGCAGCCATTTGGTTGGACCAGTACTTCAATGCTCAAATAACTTGTTCCTGTCACATCATTCGACATAATTATTCGACATTATGTCGCTGCATACGCTAAAATTCAACTGGATCACTTTACCATATCCGCCCACCACATCCACTTGTCAGACAGTATTTTAAAATAAAGGGAATTTTATCCCTCTAGAGTTTAGACCTGAAAGGAACCAAGGAGGGTTCACTAGCAATAATATGAAATTTTGAGGCATTTTTGTTTGTTTTAGCGAATTTCCCCTATAGGGAAGAAGCTATTACCGTGGGTGTCATGGTAAGACTTAAGCCCGAGACCATGATAACTTTTCATTTTGAGGTCCCCAGATGCTAAAAACACCATTCGTTCAAATTGTTATATATGTATAGATATATATATATATATTTATATATGTGTCCGTAAGCACGATAACTCTCGTAAAAAAGGTCCGATCTTAATGAAATTTTGTGCAAATGTGTAAAGCACCATTTATTTGAACGAGTTTGAAAACCAGACGAATCGCACCATCCGAAGAGGGGTTTTGGGGTGTTTTGTATCCCAAAAATGTTTTTTTTTGGGATTTCCACATGTAATTTTGATTTAAATCAAATTTTAATTTTTACCATTGAATTCAGCATAAAAAACAAACAGCTTGGTATTTTGATCATTGCTCTAAGTCAACTGGTTACTGATATATTGAAAGTGCTAAACACAGTACGTTGTCTAATGTTATTCTTATGGAGAAAAAGAAAAATTGTATATGTATCTCGCTTATTTATGAACTTAAACTGACGAAATTTGGTATATGGGGTCATCTGGTTGTGGTTCATTGTTGTTTGCACAATAAAACAATTTTTTGCCTATGGTTCCCGTAGCAGCAAACCTAGGTACTTGGTCCATTGTTATTCTTATGGAAAATAATTAAAATGTTATATATCGCTTATTTATGAATTTATATGGATGAAACTTGGTATGTGACTTCACAAAGACGAGTTATATTGATATTTGCATAAAACCCATTATTTTGTGTTCCTTGTTGCAGCAAACCTGCGTACTCATCCCCAATGTTATTCTTATGGAGAATACATGAATGATCTACCATCCGTCGTAGATAAAGGAGAAGTAATACTTTTTGCAGATGATACAACTCTCAATATTACCGAAAGTTTTAACAAACAATTAGAGATATCTTCTTTTGTTCAAATTTCTAAAATGTAACAATGGTTTACAGATAACAGTTTGATAGTAAATGATTTGAAATCCTCAGCTTTACAATATAATAAAAAATGTAATAATGAAACAATTCAACTTGTTCAACTTGCCAACTCTATGATACCACTGGCAACTGAGTATAAATTTCTTGGATTAACATTACAACCAAATCTTTCATGGTTATCTCACATTGATAAAATTTGCAAAAAAATCAGTTCAGGAATCTTTTTGATAAAATGTTTTTCTAAATGCTGCACTCTAGACATAAATAAAATGGTAAATATTATGCTTATATCCATTCACATATATCATATGGACTAATTATATGGGGTTCAAGCCCAAATGCCAAAATTGTATTTAAAATGCAGAAAAAAGCTATAAGAACACTTTGTCAAGTCTCAAGAAGAACATCGTGCAAACAACTATTCAAACAATTAAATATTCTAACATTATCGTCAATTTTTATATTACAAGCAGCAAGTTTTGTACATTTGAACCTTGATAAATTTTCCTTCAGAAGACAAATTCATAATTATAACACGAGAAATATCAACCATATAGAATTGCCACATCCAAATTCAACATTCCGACAAAGATGCTCAGACTACATATCAATCAAAATTTACAACAAAATTCCTTCAGAAATAAAATCTTTAAGTAACATAAGACAATTCAAAAATAAATTAAAGCAATACCTTATCGTTAAATGTCCATACAAAATTGAAGATTTTTTAAATGAAAACAACAATGAAAATATAATATAAATTTAAAATCAAAATGTTGTGTTTCAAGATTGGACGAAGATTATTTTGAAAGAAGATTATTATTCAAGGATTTAAATAATCAAAATTCTATCAGTTATTATTAGCATTACATACTCTGTTAATGTAATTTAGTCTTAACCATAATTTAATTATGGCAATTAAGATACTTACCAATAAAGAAAATAAAGAAATTAATATTTTAAATATCGCTTATATGTGAATATATTTCTTATGAATCCTGTTAAGTGCCTTAATGTGTTATGTTATATATTCATTGGAAATTCGCTGAGTATGCAGGTTGCTGCGACGGAGGTATTTAATTTTATAAGGAATTTACACCTTGTTATGTAACTTTTTGATTTAAGGACAAATTCAAATATATTCTTATGTATATTCAAAATGCAGTAAGAAGAGGGTGAACATTTTTAGAGGTCTCACCTTGATTAAACTTTTATTTTGGAAGCCAGCTAGAAGTAGTTTTCTGTGTGATCTGGTGAGAAAGTTATGAGATGAGGGCATGGCCCCACATTCGATTACAGGCTCTGGTCCCAGGATCAGGACCGGTCCTCCTTTTTGCACTCGCGTGTTAAAGTTAATTGCATGAATGTTTGTTTACCTATAAAATGATTATAATTTCTTTCTTTCTCTATTTTTTCAAACTGAAAATAGAGGGTATAAATATTATAACTATTTTATAAGTTCAATCATAAGTTTAATTTATTTTACTAAAAACAAAATATGTTTATCTAATTCCCAAGTAGTAAAATAAAAATGAGTTAGCACGCAGCACGCTGATGTGAGGGAAGTTAATTTCCACATAAAAAACTTTTTAAAATCCAAACCAGTGTTAAAACAAACATTTATTCCAATTTTTATCAAAATCTAAAAACTTTTTTTCTGGCGGTTCTGATGCTCCTGGTTCTATTTACCTGCAATGCTGGAAATGCATTATTGCACATTATAAGGTTAGGAGAAGGTCCAGTCAGGATTGTAAGTAGGTGCGAGGTAGCTGGGGATGATAAAAATACACCAACAAACAGAGCCATATTTCCCTAAGGGTGCATGGGGCGAGCACCCGGGTCCCTGGGCCCGAGGGGAGACCCATGGCCACGGACCACTAAGAAGGAACTCACGAGGTAGTGTTTTAATTTTGTTCTGAAAATGTTGATTACAGTATTTCTCAACTGACAATACAAATAAAGTTATAAAAGATGTACATTCAAAATAAGTCTAAACCCAAAGTCATTCACTAATGTTTATTATTATGAATACTGTGTGCGGATTCGATGCATTTGCCCTAATCCAGTAACAGGATTAGGCCAGGTAAGATTTGAGATGTAACTACTGACGGTATTATAGAGCACCTTATTTTGCTCAGTGTACGTTGTAGATATTGTATATTTGCATTAGATGATCTTGATCTTGAGCTATAATTTTTTAGCCTGTCCCCAAACTCCATAAATTGTTTAATATTGGCCATGCTTTGGCGTACTTGGAAGTTACTAATCCTGTTCAAGCCAATTTAAGTTAACTTTGTTGTTCTTGTTGCACAAAACTCAATATGATATTATAAAATATTAGGAATAAAATTTGATAATAGTTTGAAGGTTGTTTGTTTTTAATTAATTTAAACTCAATACGATTAGCACTGCCCCGGTCTTGATGATGGTTACTGGATGCATGCTTATCATTGATACTAACACTTTATTCTCCGATTAACCCCACATCTGAGCTTTTACTGTACGTACTGCATGAAATACTATTAAAATCAAGTTTATCAAGCAGTGTGTTGACAAAAAAAATTAACTAATTCCTAATCAATGTGTATCGAATTCAAACATATTTATTTTGATATATGCTATATTTTGTTTATTTTTAACTATCTTAGTACAATAATTTTTGTGGTAAAGCAACTACACGAGATTATTTTATTTATTTATAAATTTGTGTTGTTATTTTAACCAGGCATAATGTTTTATATTGTAAATTAACTAACTATGTTATTAGCTTATTGGATATAGGATTTTGAGATCTAAAACCATACTAAATCTTGTAAGGAAAATTAAATACAACATTGAAGTTCTGATAATAAATTAAAAGTTTGTTATTTATTTGTATATTTGGTGTATTTATTAAAGACTAGACTAATAAAAATAATAATTCTTTATAAAATTCATTGTTGGTGATGGTGAGTTTATGTTGTTTGCATGAATAATAACAACAAGATTACAAATAAATGAAATCACAAATAATAATAACAAAAATAACCCCTAAACAACAAAAATAATAAGGTTATATTATATTACGGAATAGAAAAAATTACTTTCATATGTACATATACCTACATACATGCTTTTATTTATGTTAGGGGCCCCATTTTCGTAAACGCCCGGGGCCCCAGAGGTCCTAAATACGGCCCTGCCAACAAATGAATAACAGGTTTTTCTAACATAAAACCTCCATAAGACAATATAGTTTAAATTTAATTATAATTTTTTTTAACATAAATAAATTGTGTCCCCTGCCCGGGCCCGGCCCCCCCCCACAGGCTCGGGCCCTGGGGCCTGGGCACTGGGGCCACATTTGTGGGGACCATGGATGAGGGTAAAACCGGAATTTCTTCCCTCAGTTGAGGAATTTATTATTTCAACGGATGGAAACACTGCTAGAAACAGATGGAGCCACGTAACTAAACTTTTGCATTTTGAACACTTGAATTATTTGTGTCAAAGTTGTATACTTGATGTAGGCTGACTGTGGCTATATTAAATGTACACAACTGTAAACATTAAACTGCTATACCAAGTAGACAACTTTAAATTATTGTGAAAGTAATAAATTGTTGGTATAACTATATTTTTTATATTTATACATCATGTTTTGCTTCCTTTACCCATTAACTCAGACAAAAACATGTTTTAGCGAATTTCCCCTATAGGGAAGAAGCTATTACCGTAGTCGGCATGGTAAGACCTAGGCCCGGGACCATGATAACTTTTCATTTTGAGGTCTCCAGACCCCAAAAACATCATTCGTTCGAAACTGTATATATATATATATATATATATATATATATAATTTTTGAAATAGTCAAATTTTAGTTTTTACCATTGGATTCAGCTTAAAAAAACACAAAATTTGGTATTTTGATAATTCCTCTACGTCAATTGGTTACCGAGATATTGAAAGTGCTAAACACAGTACGTTGTCTAATGCTATTCTTATGGAGAAAAAGAAAATTTGTATATCTCGCTTACTTATAAACCTATACTGACGAAACTTGGTATATGGCTTCATATCGTTGTGGTCTATTGATATTTGCTCAAAAAACAACTTTTTGCCAAAGGCTCCCGTAGCAGCAAACCTGCGTACTCAGTTCCCATGTTATTCTTATAGAGAATAATTAAATGCGCTGTCTCCCTTAATTATGAACATAAATGAATAAAAACTGGTATACGACTTCAACTCGCTGAGTTATATTGATATTAGCATAAAAACCCATTTTTTGTGTTCCTTGTTGCAGCAAACCTGTGTACTCATCCCCAATGTTATTCTTATAGAGAATAATTAAAATTGTATATATCGCTTATTTGTGAATATATTTTTATGAAACTTGGTAAGTGGCTTTTCGTAGTATTAAGACATTATATCACCATTGGAAATTTTCTGAGTATGCAGGTTTGCTGCAACGGGGGTATTTAATTTATGGAAATTCTGTTAGAATTAAGCCTATTTTTTGATTATCAGGGTTTACATTAACCAGACTCTAATGTAAGTTTTAAACTTACTTCAGACATTGAGCGGATACGATAAAGCAGATGCTCAATTTCGTTTTCTTTATCAGCCATAATGTTTCGCAGAAGGTCTCTGTCTTGTTGCAGCTCATCAATTTGTTCTTGTAGCTAGAAACAGATTGGATTTGAAATATGGGTGCACCAAAATATTTAGATTATCATAGTTGAAAAGAGAAGTAAATTCCCTATTAAAATGAAAGCTCTACCTATTTGTTTATCTTCTTCTTTCGTATAATAACAAGTATTCAAGAATCAAGCTATGTTCACATATCATACTAGTTGTGTATCAATAGCTTGAATTTCAGATTTTTACCTCATCGTCTCTTTATGGCAGACAAATTCATTATTTTTACTCTTATTATTCTTTCATGGGGAAGGTGTAACATGCTAGACGGACTTTCACTTTCCATCCTCTGTGAGAAAAATTCTATTTCATATATTATTACCCACTACAATGGTTTCTTTCTGATAACTATCACTAATAAATATACATTAAAAGTAGTACTGACAATCCAGATAGAATACCAGTAGAAAACCAAATATCCTATTGTCAAAGAACGAAAAAGGGGAAAGTTGTATACTCAGCCTGACATCAAGATACCTGGTGTTCAAAAAGTCTGGAAATACCTGAATATTTTATTTATGAATAAAAATATTATACCAGAATTCTAGAGTTCTATCCTTCTACTCAAGTTACCGGTGCCAACTACCTCATTTCATCTGCACATTCCGCCATTATCGAGGGGGGACGTCCCGTGGTGGAAGACTTCAAAAACTTAAATGTAAGCATAGTTTGATTTTTTATTTAATTTTAAAATTCTTTCTTTATAGAAAAAATTGCCTCAAACTCAACATCAAACAGCCGACTGAGTCAAACTTATCATTTGAATGCTAACAGAAAAAATGTTAAAATTCGATTAGTCCTTGTTCTTTGGAGGTCCAGTTTGTGGTGTTGTATAATACTACCCGAGACCTTCTAATGGCGTGTGACCCAATATGACTCGTGTCTACCATAAGATGATCAAACAACTTCCCCTAACGGAAGACACTTGAAGGAAGTCTTTATGTATTATGGTACGCACAGGTATTATAATAAAGGCATCCTGCCTTCCATTTACTTTCCTCTTCAAACTAGTACAACTGCACAAGGGCTCAATATAAACACCAAGATTCTGTTTGTTCAAAGTGTTGATTATAAGTTAATGTACCTGAGCAGCAGTAGGACCTCCTTCTGCTCCTGCTTCATCCTCCGGGAGAAAGCCCTCGCCCGCTCCTGTCTGGATAACAATAGTAAATAAGTTATAACAGATTTTCGGTTTGCTTCAGTCAATGAGCAAAATTAATTAGGTCCGAGCTCATTAATTTGTATTTTGTTATCTAAGAAACTTTATTAATTTACCCAGATGCGAAGTAAAACTTACCTTTAGTTTTACTTTGAACTTCTTGGTTGGCATAAAGGTGTTAGAAATAAAAACTGTTAACACCCCCCCTTGCTAACCGCCCATGACATTTTGACTGTGTATTCGTTAAAAATAACTAATATCCAACTAAATTCTGGTACAGGCAATATTTTGGCCTTACATTTCTAGTGCAGATAGTGAGTAATCACCTTTGGTGGATCTGGGAGGGAAATTTTATAATAACTTATGGAATTGTTGATTGAAAATCAAAAGATATTATAGTTGTTAAATTATTAACACATTGGGTGCGGTGGTATAATTTAAATATTCACCCGAAATCTGAAATTTTTTTATTTAATAAAAACTTACATTTTGATGGTAGAAATACATAATAATAGTTATAAATGTGATCACAACAGCATTTACCTTGAAATTATGGCTTCAAAGTTAGGTATCCATATGGTAACCATCGCCACCAGGTAGTGATGCCGGCCGGGGTATCCATATGGTACCCATCGCCAACAGGTAGTGATGCCGGCCGGGGTATCCATATGGTAACCATCGCCACCAGGTAGTGATGCCGGCCGCGCGTTGGCCGCGATGTTTCGGGCCGACGAATTGCCATCTTATTTCCAAGTACATCTCTGACTGTCCCACAAAAATTTACGAAAGTCTCCATTGAAAAAAAAAAAAAAAACAAACGCATGTGGCATTCTCGCCCCCTCCCCCACCCGTGCTACTGATAACGTGACAAAAATAGAAACCAAGGTCGCCGTGTTCATTCAACTGTATCAACTCAGGTGGCTACAAAGTATTAGTTTGAAATATCGAATGGCTGAGCCATAGGAAAATATCAAAGTTTAGACCGTTCCAGGTATCCATATGGATACCGTCGCCTCTAAGTGATGGACTCGTGGTATCCATATGGATACCGCCGCACCCAATGTGTTAATATAACATTTTTTTATTTGTTACTATGTACTTTCACTTCAGGATTGCTATATTTTCCATACTAATATTACACATGTTTTTAATAATAGGATTACAGTTATGTAAATTTATCCGATAGAAATATTTTTCTATGATTCTACAATAAAAAAATGTATACCACACATAATATAGTACATATACCAGTACTGAAACCAGTTTCTGGGGCCTATAAAAATTAGCACTTCTATAAGCTCAGCATACATCGTATAAATATTTAAATTAAATAGATATTCAAAAATTACTCAGAAAGATCTCCTAACTTCTAATCTCCTAAAAATACAGTTATGTTATGATTACTCTGGCACTGGTATTTACTCAGTATTAACAAGTAATTGCAACTGTTATGGAAGCACTAGTTTTTAAAATAAAAGTTAAAGCCATATTAATTAAAATGTATTAGGCTACTCACATTGTTCACTACATTTAAGAACTGTTGTCTCTTTTGGTCTTCATCAAGGACCCAAGCTCGATTGTCTAGAGTAGAATCAGCCCTCTTCAACCTGTGATCACTTCTTATCCTCTCAACTGGTTGATCCAGAAAGGCATTAAGCTTTTCTCTTAAAAATGCCATGTTTAGACAGTTACATAATTTTGTAAGCTTCTACAATATTGTTTTTATTATAAAGCTTTATATAAGGACCTTCGTGGGAACAAAAAACCAAATTTATTTTAATTGACAATCAACAGTAAATAATTTACAGCTGTAATAAAAACAGATCATTGAATCTTGCTTTTATCAAAATAAAAGCATCTGATAAATGACATAGTCTTGTTTGTAACAGATTTGCACAGCAATGTAAGTACTTCTCATTGTATGTCAAAGCCTGTCCCACTACTCGTGGAGGGTTACCATATTCTCTGGGTTAAAAAAGTGGACACCCGTATCCGTTGACAGGCAGATTAATAAATAGGGAATATATATCACCCCCCCCCCCCCACAAGTTAATGTTGAAAGTCGGGTATTTAAAATAACTAGATGTTTTTAATTGAAAATCACCATCAGCACAAATCGTTGGGCCAACGCTGGCAAATGGTCGGCGGAAATGGTTGGCCAACGGTGGGCATGTCGCGAGGCGCGATGTTGGCCCATTGATGGATTATCCAACCATTATCCAACAATGCCAACCAATACCCAACCAAATACCAACGGTTTATAATTTTTATTGAAATGCTTATTTTAATTTTAAAAATCATCATTTATCTAATTGAATTGTTTAGTAAACCAATTATAGAAATTTTAAAAAGGAATTAAGTTGCAAAAATATCGAGCCACGGTCGGGTCTCGAACCTACAACCTTTGAGTTACTGAACACTCGCCTTAACCCCCATGGCCAATCTGACTTACAAGAGGATGGACTGAGATATAGAAATTACCAATAGTCTGTACCTGCACTAGCCTATATACTATTATGTTTTATTCTTCTAAGATTGGATAGTACTTGTTTTATTCTTCTTCGTGAATCTACTCGTACAAAAATCACTGTAATAAAAGTAGGAACAAGTTATTTGATTTATGTATCTATGAAATATGAAACACTACTAGCAAATTAATATATATTTAATATAATTATAATAATAAAAATATAATGTTAATTTATACCCCATCAGCACAAATCGTTGGGCCAATCTAGGAAAATGGTAGGCCAACGGTTGGCCAATCAGCACAAATCGTTGGCATTGTAGGATATGGTAGGGAAATGGTCAGTTAGCATTAACGTGGCTAGGCCAACGATCCAATCGTTGGCTAGCCCACGTTGGCAAATCCTACCATTATATTATTATTAACTATATATTCAAATATATATATATAATTCTCATATATAATATATATAACTAATAATAATATAATGGTAGGATTTGCCAACAATAGCGTTTGATGGCCCAACATCAGTGTGGTAAACTGTCTCACTTTTGTGAACAGTTTTAATCAGCTGTTTACAAATGTATATTTATTATCTAATTTGTCAATGTTTACTTTTTGTATTATTCAATCTTACTTTAGTCTTGTAGGAATTTATGTTGTATAAAGCCTTAATTTATCAAAAGGTATTGTCGTTTGTTACAATTTATACAACATATTTTAAACTCTATTGAATGGATCAAATACTTAGGCCGGAAAGGTTCATCTCTACTCCTGACTCCAAAGGCTCCAAAGGCTGAAACATTGGCTCCAGACATTTACAACCTTTATCACAGAAACTAAAGTTAAGGATGAAAAGAAACTGGGAGTGTTGGTTAACTTTTTATCTTATAATAACTATGAATTAATTGACGAATGCTCTACATTTGATGAGGCTATTGACGTTTTAAAGGGTGCATTTGTGCCTAGAAAAAATGTGCTCTTCGCAAGGCATACACTTGCCAATCGTAAACAACAGAATGGTGAAACAATTGATCAATACTTACAAGTTTTAAAAGCCCTTAGCAAAGAATGTGAGTATATTACTGTTGACGCAAACACGTATCGTGACGAATCCATCAGAGATGCCTTTATAAGTGGGCTAACTTCCTCTCATATTCGACAGCGTATTTTGGAGAACAACACTCATTCCTTGGAAAAGGTTGAAAAAATATCTCGCTCCATGGAATCAGCACAAAAACAATCGGAAGCTTATAACACAGAAACTATTTTCCAAAATTCACATTGCTACTGTACAAACACTCCTGTTCCTTCAATGCTGCTCATAGACCAAACAAACGTGACAAAGTTATATGATCCAACATCTACCACTGCGGCTCTTGCTTCCCAAAATTCTTATCGAAAATGTTACTTCTGTGGAGGGCCAAGACATCGTTCACGAAGTGAGTGCCCAGCAAAGGATGCAGTCTGCAGAAACTGCTCGAAAATTGGACATTACCAGAAAGTATGTCGATCTAAAAAACTTTCAAAAAGGTAAGACTACGTCAGCTTCCCTGACTTTGGCCTCTGTTACATCGCCAACAGGACTTTCTAAAGCTTCAGTTCATGGTAAAGTTAATAATAGTGATGCTAATTTCTTAACTGACACTGGTAGTTCAGATAGCTTTGTTGACTATAATTTTGTAACTAAAAATAATCTCAATATATTTCCTGAAAAGAGGCAAGTTTCTATGGCGTCCACTGCACTTCATCTGTTATAGGTTATACGGTCGCGGATCTATACATTCAAAACAATCAATACAGTAAAGTTAAATTGTTAATCATAAATAATCTATGCACTGATGTATTAGTTGGACATGATATCATGAAACTTCATACTGCCGTTAACGTAGACTTTGGTGGTTCTAGACAAATTTTCTCCATTTGCAATGTTGCTTGTGCGCTTGTAGAGCCAGTAAGGCTATTTCAATATTTAACAAACAACAGTCATCCGATTGCAACCAAATCTAGAAGGTACTCTAATGACGATGAAAAATGTATCATATCTGAGATCTAATCTTTATTACGGGATGGAGTAATCGAAGAAAGAAACTCTCCATGTTCTCTCTCAAGTTCTTATCACCAAAAATGAAAATCACAAAAAGCGCCTGGTGATAGATTGCTCTCAAACAAGTTCACGTTGCTAAACGCTTATCCATTACCTAAAATTGAATCATTGGTAAATAAACTTGCTCAGTACGATTTGTTCAGCACAATTGACTTAAAAAGTGCTTATCACCAGATTCCTATCTTAGAGAATGAAAGACCATTCACAGCATTTGAAGCTGATGGACAATTGTATCAATTTAAGCGTAGTATACCGTTCAGAGTAACTAATGGTGTGGCAGCCTTTCAGAAAACGATCGACAAAATCATTTCTGACAAAAACCTTGAAGGAGTTTTTGTATATCTGGATGACGTGACAATTGCAGGGAAGAGTAAGCAGGATCATGAAGAGAATTTAAACGCTTTTTTGAAAGCACTTAAGAAATACAGCTTAATAATGAATTTAGACAAATGTAAATTTGCTCAGAAAGAAATCTCCATTTTAGGGTATCTTATAAGCAACAAGACAATGTGTCCTGATCCTGCTAGACTAAAGCCCCTTCTGAATCTTCCTCTACCTCAAGATGCTCACTCTTTGAAACGTGTCCTTGGTCTGCAGTCCCATTAATCAAAGTGGGTTTCAAAGTTTTCAGAGAAGAACAGAAACTTAGTCAACTGCAAACAGTTTCCAATTCCGCCATCATCTCCTGCAGCAAATGATTTCCAGCTCTTGAAGCAAGACATTGCCGATTCCTCTTTGGGTAATGTTGAAAATGATGTGCTACTAACTGTAGAAACAGACGCTTCTAGTGTAGCGATTGCGGCATCTCTAAATCAGAATGGTCGACCAGTAGCATTCTTTTCAAGAACATTATCTGATTGTGAAAAGTGTCATTCAACAGTTGAAAGAGAAGCTCAAGCTATAGTCAAATCTGTAAAGAAATGGAGACACGTCTTACTAGGAAGACATTTCAGATTAATAACTGATCAAAAAGCACTGTCATTTATCTTTGACCTTAAACATCCCAGTAGGATAAAAAATGACAAAATAATGCGCTGGCGTTTGGAATTATTACCTTACTCTTTTGACATTAAGTACCGGCCAGGAAAAGACAACGTAACAGCAGATACACTTTCACGAAGCTGCAGTCTTAATTTTTCAGACAAGAAACTTTTCGATTTACACCAGTCCCTCTGCCATCCTGGTATTACTCGCATGAACCACTGGGTTAAATGTAAAAACTTGCCGTATTCACTGTATGACTTAAAGAAGATGACTTCTTCATGCCCAGTTTGTGCGGAGGTAAAGCCACGTTTTCATAAGTCACATAGTACCGGTACATTAATCAAAGCAACATCACCTTTCGAACAGCTTAGCATTGATTTCAAGGGACCGTTACCATCTTCCACCCAAAATCGATATCTTTTGAATATTGTCGTTGAATATTCACGTTTCCCTTTTTCGTATCCTTGTAAAGATATGACTTCGAGCACAGTAATCAAATGTTTAGACAATCTATTCTCCATATTTGGGACTCCGTGTTACATACATTCTGACCGGGGAAGATCTTTCTTATCTGACGAGTTGACAACCTATCTTCATGAAAGAGCAGTTGCTATTAGTTTGGCTAGTCCTTATAATCCAACTGTAAATGGACAAATAGAGCGCTATAACGGAATAATATGGAAAAGCATTACACTGTCACTTAAAACTAAGGGCATCGACCAGAATCAATGGGAATTCGTTCTACCAGAAGCTCTTCATTCAATACGCTCTCTACTATGCACTGCTATGAACTGCACTCCACATGAATGGCTCTTTATTCACCCGCGCCGTTCTCCTAACGGAAATTCATTGCCCGCATGGTTGATACAACCAGGGCCAGTTCTAGTAAAACGCAATGTAAGAATGAGTAAATATGAACCTCTTGAGGATGAAGCAGAACTTCTGGAGACCAATCCACATTATGCCCTAGTGCGTCTTAAAAATGGTAAAGAGACTAAGGTTCTGCTAAAACAACTGGCCCCGAGAGGGAACACAGACTTCATTTATAACGAAGATAATGTTCCTGATATACAAATATCAACTCCTGACAAAGATGACGAGCAAACACCACGCGTCTCTGAAGCCACAGCTGACACTCAGAAAGCTAGAGGGAAAGTAGAAAGAACATCAAGACTCAGAAAATCTTAAAGACTATGTATTAAATTCATTGGGGGAGAATGTGGTAAACTGTCTCACTTGTGAACAGTTTTAATCAGCTGTTTACAAATGTATATTTATTATCTAATTTGTCAATGTTTACTTTTTGTATTATTCAATCTTACTTTACTCTTGTATGAACTTATGTTGTATAAAGCCTTAATTTATCAAAAGGTATTATCTTTTATTACAGTCGGCTAGCCAAATAAAAGCGTTGGTTGGATTTGCCAACGTGGGCTAGCCAACGATCGGTTCGTTGGTCCAACCGCGTTAATTCCAACCGTCCATTTCCCTACCATACCCTTCAATGCCGATGATGGCCCAACAATGTGTGCTGCTGGTGATCATGTGTTTTGATAATTTTTAAAATCATAAAATTAATCTTTGGGGGCTTTAAGCTGCCAATTTCATAAAAAGGACATTTTCTTTCAAGCTTTGTAACTAATTAACATAGTTTTGCAAATATCAAACAATCTGCCTAATGCCGAACTTCCCAGGTAACAGCATTACGCATAACTTCACTCAGGACTCAGCTAGATGACATGCAGACGACAGCAACGATAAATTTATCGTGAAGTCATAATGTAAACAACAAATACCCACTGATTTCATTGAAAAAAAAAAACTAAAAATTACATTTTATGTAACAACGTAATAATTTTTGGGCAAAAAACTGACGATATTATAACTACCTTGACGAAATATCAACTTAATCTTAATTACAACTCAATAAAAACGTAATTCCCGATATTCAGTTTGCTGCTTGTTAAAACCCGGACAAATAGTGGGTTTCTCAAAAATCCACCCGGACGCTTTCCAATGATCCAAAAAGAGTATGTCTGGGGAAAACAGAACGTATAGTAACCCTATACTCGTGAATATCTGAATACCGAATGATCGGTGTATTTGTGAATAGTTACGAGCTGCACGTACATCGAATACTTCATATCATTTCATTTCAGAGTGGGGTGAACCTACTCCCAAGGCATGTCAGCTGCTAGGGCTTTTTGCGCTCCCCGTTGACTTGGTTTCAGAACCCATGCAGAAGCCTAATGAACCGCTGTAGCCTGCAGATGAGCTCCTCCCGAGGCAGATGACTGCCCTCACCATGCTGCCAAGAGTGGCAGCTCTTACCTCAGCCAGGACATTGCAGTCAACAAGCGGGTGGTCGGCAGTCCCTTCAGACAATGCGTGGCAGGTGCTTCCTCTTACCTGACACTGAATACTGAATTTTTACATTTTTGTAAGCAGTGACTAATGTTCAGTGAATTTGTTGGCCAAATATTCGGGCATTATTTGCACTTCGTGCGAGACAGGCCAACAGAACAGTGTTCAGTCTCTGATCAGTATGATTCATACTAGGAGATAAGCTTAGTTCATCAAATATATGAGCACTAAAGTGACAGCACTAAATTAAGTTTGTGTGCTTAGTAGGGCTGAGATGTAAGCAGACAACTGTAATAAGAGGTGTACAGGTAGTGGCAGTTTGGTAGGGTTGATGATAAATGAGTTCAGTAGTACGGCAACGGAAAACTAAAGCCACTGTGGGTGATATTGACTTCACAGTTTGGGTGATTTATTTTGAAGCGTGTTGGAAATATTTTGCTCCGTCCCTTTTAGCAAATTTCCCCTACAGGAAAGAAGCTATTACCATACGTGGGATGGTACAGCTTTTGTTTGAATTTGTTTATATTACATACATGAAACCGAAATGATCTATATAATTATGTACATTTTAGCGAATTTCCCCTATAGGGAAGAAGCTATTACCGTAGTCGGCATGGTAAGACCTAGGCCCGGGACCATAATAACTTTTCGTTTTGAGGTCCCCAGACCCCAAAAACACCATTCGTTCGATACTGTATATATATATATATATTTATATATATACATCCCCATGAAAAATTCAAGTTTTGTAAATGAAAAAAATGTTATTAAATACTTAGCCTTCAAAACTGGATACAACCCAAAAATAATCGAAAATATGATCAAAAAGAAACAAAAAAAGAGAAATCAAAACAAAACACAAACAGAAAAGACCAAAGAAGAATATATATGTTTACCATACAGCACTAAATTCAACAGAGCAATAAGAAAAACATTTCGACATTCAAAATTTAAAATAAGCTACAGAACCAAAAACAATGCTATGAAAATTATCAATAACAAAGTTAGTAAAGGGAACAATAAAAGTAAAAAAGAATACAATAGATCAGGTATCTATAAGATCAATTGCTCAGAATGCCAAAAATATTACATTGGACAAACCGGCAGGACGTTCAACTGCAGATATAAAGAACATGTGCAAGCATTTAAATCGAAAAACAAGACAAGCATGAAATCAAATGTTGCAGAGCACATGATAAAGTACAATCATAAATTCAAAAACATAGAAGATGATTTGCAAATAATAGAATATGGGTCAAAAGGAGACAAACTCGACGTTAAAGAAGAATTCAGCATTTACTCCAGCTACAAAAAAGATCCACAAAATATTATTAACACCATGCAAATTCATATGCAAAACCCAATATATGACAAAATACCCCCGTCGCAGCAAACCTGCATACTCAGCGAATTTCCAATGAATTATAACATAACACATTAAGCCACTTAACAGGGATTCATAAGAAATATATTCACAAACAAGCGATATTTAAAATATTAATTATTCTCTATAAGAATAACATTGGGGATGAGTACGCAGGTTTGCTGCAACAAGGAACACAAAATAATGGGTTTTTATGCAAATATCAATAGAACTCAGCTAAGTGAAGTCACATGCCAAGTTTCATCCATATACATACATAAATAAGCGATATATAAAATTTTAATTATTTTCCATAAGAATAACATGGGGACCGAGTACCTAGGTTTGCTGCTACGGGACCCATAGGCGAAAAATTGTTTTTTTGTGCAAACAACAATAAACCACAACCAGATGAAGCCATATACCAAATTTCGTCAGTTTATGTTCATAAATAAGCGAGATATACAATTTTTCTTTTCCTCCATAAGAATAACATTAGACAACGTACTGTGTTTAGCACTTTCAATATCTCGGTAACCAATTGACGTAGAGCAATGATCAAAATACCAAATTGTTTGTTTTTTTAAGCTGAATTCAATGGTATAAATTAAAATTTGATTTAAATTAAAATTACATGTGAAAACCCCAAAAAACACATTTTTGGGGTACAAAACCCCCCAAAAACCCCCCTCCGGATGGTGCGATTCATCTGGTTTTCGAACTCGTTCAAATAAATGGTACTTTATACATTTGTACCAAATTTCATTAAGATCGGACCTTTTTTACGAGAGTTATCGTGCTTACGGACACATATATATATATATAAATATATATATATATATACATATATAACAATTTGAACGAATGGTGTTTTTGGCATCTGGGGACCTCAAAATGAAAAGTTATCATGGTCTCGGGCTTAAGTCTTACCATGAGACCTACGGTAATAGCTTCTTCCCTATAGGGGAAATTCGCTAATATTGAAACTAAGATCTATTAAGCCACAATAGTTGAGAAGCATGTTAAAAGAACTGTGGAAAAAGTCATATGATTATATTGTCAACAATTTTACATTTACTTTTATATTTCTTTTTAATAATTGTGAGGTTATGTTTTGTTTACGACCATGACTATGGCCTTAAGGTCCGAAACATGTCGGTCTTGAAATAAAATAATTTAAACCAGGGTACTGTGTTTAAAATGATTAAAATAATAATATATATATATATATATATATATATGTGTCCGTGAGCACGATAACTCTCGTAAAAATTATCCGATTTTGATGAAATTTGGTATAAACGTGTAAAGCAGCTTTTATGACTTTAAGTTCGAAAACCAGCCATATCGCTCCATTCGAAGGGGTATTTTGGGGGGGTTTTGTACCCCAAAAATGGGTTTTTTGAATTTTTAACATCTAATTTTTGAAATAGTCAAATTTTAGTTTTCACCATTGGATTTAGCTTAAAAAGACACACAATTTGGTATTTTGATCATTCCTCTACGTCAATTGGTAACCGAGATATTGCAAGTGCTAAACACAGTACGTTGTCTAATGTTATTCTTATGGAGGAAAAGAAAAATTGTATATCTCGCTTATTTATGAACATATACTGACGAAACTTGTTATACGGCTTCATCTGGTTGTGGTCCAGTGATGTTTGCTCAAAAAAACAATTTTTTGCCAAAGGCTCCCGTAGCAGCAAACCTGCGTACTCAGCCCTATGTTATTCTTATGGATAATAATTAAATGCTATGTCTCCCTTAATTATGAACATAAATGAATAACAACTGGTATATGACTTCACCTAGTTGAGTTGTATTGATATTAGCATAAAAACCCATTTTTTTGTTTTCCTTGATGCAGCAAACCTGCGTACTCAGCCCCAATGTTAATCTTATGGAGAATAATTAAAATTGTATGTATCGCTTATTTGTGAATATATTTTTATGAAAGTTAGTAAATGGCTTTATGTAGTATTAAGACATTTATATCTCCAATGGAAATTCGCTGAGTATGCAGGTTTGCTGCGACGGGGGTATTTTTAAAGTTAAATAAGGAAATAAAGCTTGAAAGTGTCAAGTTATACGTGAATGGTTATAAGTTAACAACTTGCATTCAGGTAAATTCAATTGGAAACCTTTTTTAGGCATTGTGGTATACAAAAATTATAAAACAACCACAAATATATAATTTTATTGAAAATGTAATGCAGATCCAATATTATTGATAATGCTATTTATAATAGTTTCTTTCTGTATTTATTTTCTAAAAATAAATTCACTACCTTATGACCAATTTATTGGTAAAGAGAAGCAAATAAAAAAAGTTTTTAATTTGCGACCCATGAAAACAATCCTTACTAATATATAAATACCCCTGTTGCAGCAAACCTGCGTACTTAGCGAATTTCCATTGCATATATATGTGTCACTACTACATAAAGCCAATTACCAAGTTTCACAAAAATGCATTCATAAACAAGTGATATATAACATTTGATTTATTCTCCATAAGAATAACATTAGGGTTGAGGACGCAGGTTTGCTGCAACGAGGAAGATAAGTAATATGTTTTTTTTTGCAATTATCAATATAACTGAACCAGTTGGAGCTACATACCATGTTCTATTAATTTAGGTTAATAATTAAGGGAGATATACAACTTTACTTATTCTCCATATGAATAACATGGGTGCCGAGTATGCAGGTTTGCTGCTACGGGGACTATAAAAAACTTGTTTTTTGTGCTAATATCAATATACCACAACTAGTTGAAGCCACATACAAAGTTTCATCAATATACATTCATAAATAATTGATATAACAAATTTTATTTATTCTCCATAAGGATAACATTGGACAACGTACTGTGTTCAGCACTTTGAATATCTCTGCAACGGTTGGATGTAGAACAACAATTAAAACACCAAAATGTTTGTTTTTTTGAGCTAAACATATTGATAAAAAAATGTGAGGTTTTCAGTAAAATTACCTGAGAAAAATCTAAAAACCTTTTTCCCATAAGATTAACATGGGACACGTTTTTTTGGATATTCTCCGCAACCACCTAATCTAGATTAATGATTCAAAACAATAAATTATTTGTCTTTTAAGCTCTTTAAAATGCTTATAACAAAAAATGAGTGTTTTTAACATTCTTGGGTAAAATGTTCAAAATACTGATTTTTTGAAAATTGTAAACCCCCATAAAACCCCCTTCTCACAGTCCAATCGATCTGGTTTTCGAACTTAAAGTCATAAATGCAACGCTCAACATTTGTGCCAAATTTAATCAAAATCGGGCGTTTCTTTCAAAAGTTATCGCGGTAACTGACACACACATATATACATATATATATAAAACGGACACACACACATATATATATAAATATATATATATGTGTGTGTGTGTCCGTTACTGCGATAACTTTTGAAAGAAATGCCCGATTTTTATTAAATTTGGCACAAATGTGGAGTGTTGCATTTATGACTTTAAGTTCGAAAACCAGATCGATCGGTCTATGGGAAGGGGGTTTTATGGTGGTTAACAATTTTCCCAAAATCAGTATTTTGAAAATTTTACCCAAAAATGTTAAAAACACTCAATTTTGGTTATAAGCATTTTAAATAGCTTAAAAAACAAATAATTTAGTATTTTGAATCATTAAAATTGTATGGATATTTAAATACACATATATATAAATTTGAATGAATAGTGTTTTTGGCATCTGGGGACCTCAAAACGAAAAGTTATCATGGTCTCGGACATAATTCTTACCGTGCCACCCACGGTAATAGCTATTTCCCTATAGGGGAAATTCCCTAAAATGGGATGGTGTGTGTCTATCTGCTTTTTGTTCCTCAATCACTCAAAAACTACTTAACCGATTGGCATGAAAATTTACAGGAATTTTTATTATATACCAAATAGACACATAGGCCTACTTTTGATTTGAAAATCCTATAGAGCTTTGCCCCACGGGAGTTCTAAGTTCCCATGTATTCCTTATAGACATTCATTTTTGTTTGAGCTGTTGAAAATAAAAACAGCTGATCTTGATTTGTAGTAGTTCCACGGTCTAACCACAGAATGCAGCACACATAACTGTTTAATTTTTCTACTCTGAATATTTTCCCTGTTGCGAAGCACGGGATTAGAAGCTAGTTTAAAATCAATTTTACATTTATTTTAATAAAGTATAAGTTTATTGTAGTAAGTAATTACATCTCAAAAATCTGTAAATAGTATTGTGAAATTCAATTATTAATTAGTAGTCGTCGTCGCCATCGTCATCATCATCATCATCGTCGTTGTCATCGCCATCGTCATTGTCGTCGTCATCGTCATCATTATCGTCGTCATCGTCATCATCGTCATGACTGTCGTCATCGTCATCGTCATTGTCGTCGTTGTCATTGTCATCGTCCCCATCGCCGTCGTCGTCACCGTCCCAATTATAAAACGACATTTTATAAGATATGATTCAATATGACATATCAAATCAAATCAAAAATATCTTTATTTGTCTCTTGCACAAAGGTACAATAAATAGTGTCAAAACATAAATATGATTAGTCTAAATAATACTTAATTACTATTTCTTTACAAAATTGTCCATGCAAAATTCACTAGAAAGTGAGTACAGAGCTTTTTCTGCATCAGGAACTCCTTTAATGACTTTTTGAATTTACCATTGTCTTTAATATCTTTTATTTCCTTTGGGACATATTTAAAAAGAATTATTCCAGCATAGGAGGTTTTTTTGGTGAAACATTCTAGTCTATGCTGTGGTAATATTTTATCATGTTTGTTTCTTGTATTATATGAATGAAAATCATTGTTACTCTTGAATTGGCCAATGTGTGTCTTGCAATGCATAATACACTCAAGTATGTAGAGACTATGAACGGTTAAAATATTTAGTTCAACAAAGTGATGTTTCACGGATACATCAGTTTTAAGATTTAACATTGTTCTTATAGCTTTCTTTTGCAGGACAAGAATTTTTTTCAAATTTTGGCTCGAAGTCCCTCCATATATACTTATTCCATATGCAATATGGGACTGTATGTGAGCATAAAAAATAGTTTTTAAAACAGATAAATTACAAAGAAAGGACATTTTCTTTAAAGCAAAAATACCAGAATTGATCCTTTTAATGATTCTTTCAACATGCATATCCCAACTGAGATTTTTATCTACCATTAACCCAAGGAATTTAGTATGATTCACTTTATCCAACTCTTTAGCATCAGCCAAAATAAGAGGATTTGGGTGGTTTCTGTTTTGTTTAGTATGAAAAATTGGTTTTTGAGCAAATATCAATGGTCCACAACCAGATGAAGCCGTATACCAAGTTTTGTCAGTATACGAAAAGACAAATGAATTTATGAACATAAATAAGTGAGATATAAAATTTGTCTTTTCCTCCATAAGAATAACATTAGACAACGTACTGTGTTTAGCACTTTCAAATAGAGGTGGGAATTACCGTTACTTTTGAGAAACGTGTTACACCGTTCCATTACAACTTGGTAACAGGTTACAGTAACCTGTTAAATTTGTAACCTGTTACCGGTCCGCTCCTCCCTCCACCACACCGTGACACATCCCATCTCGGCGGTAATGAAACCAAATTCTCGCTGGGTGTTATTGCTCTACCCTGTTACTGGCCATTCGTTCGTTCCGGCCCGGCTGGACTGTAACGTCATGCTAGCGGCGTTACCGTCGCTCGATCGTTCCGACCCGGCAGGAATGTAACGAAATTCTCGCTGGGTGTTATTGCTCTACCCTGTTACTGGCCATTCGTTCGTTCCGGCCCGGTTGAACTGTAACGTCAATCTAGTGTGGTGTTACTGCCTGCGGGTGGTTCATTCGTTCCAGTTTGGCCGTAATGTAACGTGTGGTGTTTTTTGCTGGTGTTAATAGTACCGAGCCATGTAATAATAAATAGTTATGAATAATTATTTGTAATTCTTTTATTTTAAAATTATGAGTGGAAAGTTGTGAAATAAGGAATAGAATTTAATTTTATCTGCTGTAAAAATAAAGTGTGCCAATAATATTATTTTATTAATAAAAACCTAGTTTTTATACGGGCGTTGTATTCATAACACAATCTATGTTTGATACATTTTTATTTACATTTATTCTCAGTTAGGATAAATAAAATTGATTATAATCCAAACAAACATTATAAACATTATTATTCTTGCTTGGTGTTATATTGATCTACCCTGTTATCGGCGTTCGATCGTTCCAGCCCGGCGGGAATGTAACGAAATTCTCGCTTGGTGTTATTGCTCTACCCTATGTTACTGACCATTCGTTCGTTTCGTCCCGGCAGGGCTGTAACTTAATTCTGTCATGGGTGTTACCGTTCCCTAGATGATCGTTCGTTCCAGTTTTGCCGTAATGAAACGTAACTATGCTTGTATTGTTGGTGTTAATGTTTCCGCACTAGGTACAGTTCTCGTTTACGTTAAATTCCAGGTGGAATGGAACGTTTCCTCACATTATAATCATGTTTTCTCGCGTAGAGGGTTTCGTCCCTGACTGAACCGTTACAGGAAATCAGTTTAGAGTCCACTGAACGTGGAGCAGATGGCGTTACAAAAATAACAGGGTATTTTGAGTAACGTGTTATCTTGGTAACAGGTTACAAGTTATTAACAGTGTTATTTATCCTGTTACGTTAAATAACGCCCATCTCTACTTTCAATATCTCGGTAACCAATTGACGTAGATAAATGATCAAAATACCAAATTGTGTGTTTTTTTAAGCTGAATCCAATGGAAAAAACTAAAATTTGACTATTTCCAAAATTATATGTAAAAAATTCGAAAAACCAATTTTTGGGGTACAAAACCCCCCCAAAATACCCCTTTGGATAGAGCGGTCTGGCTGGTTTTCGAACTTAAAGTCATAAATGTTGCTTTACACGTTTATACCAAATTTCATCAAAATCGGATAATTTTTACGAGAGTTATCGTGCTCACGGTCACATATATATATATAGCTTATATATATATATATATATATATATATATATATACAGTTTCGAACATATGGTGTTTTTGGGGTCTGGGGACCTCAAAACGAAAAGTTATCATGGTCTCGGGCCTAGGTCTTACCATGCCGACTACAGTAATAGATTCTTACACATAGGGGAAATTCGCTAAAACAACCAAAACAAATGTTTTAAAATTAAATAAGCGATTTTTGCTTTCTGTTGACAAAAGTAGGCTGTAACACTAATGGTACTAATCCAAATACAGGCGAAAAGTCATTCCAGAGCATACGCTAACCAGATGCCAAGCAGTGTGACCCGAACTGTACCAGACATAGGTGTGCTCCAACGCCGACCAAATTTGGTAACGTTCTGCGCATCCCTCGAAGTTGGCCATTTTTTAGCGAATTTCCCCTATAGGGAAGAAGCTATTACCGTAGGTCTCATGGTAAGATTTAAGCCCGAGACCATGACAAATTTTTTGCTTAGGTCCCCAGATGACTAAAACACTATTCGTTCAAATTTATATATATGTATATATATATATATATATATATATATATATATGTGTCCGTGAATGCGATAACTTGAGTAAAAAACGTCCGATTTCGATGAAATTTGGCTCAAATGTGTAAAGTGATATTTATGACTTTAAGTTCGAAAAACAGAAAAATCGGGCCATGGGAAGGGGGGTTTATGGGGGTTTTAAATTTTCCAAAAATCAGTTTTTTGCATTTTTTACCCTAAGATTTTTTAAAACACTTAATTTTGGTTTAGACCATGTTATAGAGCTTAAAAAACAAATAATATGGTATTTTGAATTATTAAGCTAGGTTAAGTGGTTGCCGAGAAAATCCAAAAAAACCTGCTCATAAAATCTCCTATGTTAATCTTATGGGAAAAAGGTTTTTGGCTTTTCCTAAGTTAATTTTAATGTAAACTTCACATTTGCTTTTACAAATCAACTCAGCTCCACAAAAAAAATCATTTTGGTGTTTAAATTGTGATTCTACGTCCAACCGTTGCAGAGATATTCAAAGTGCTAAACACAGTACGTTGTCCAATGTTATCCTTATGGAGGATAAATAAAATTTGATATCTCCATTATTAATGAATGTATATTGATGTAACTTGGCACCTGGGGTCACATAGTACTGGTATATTGATATTTGCACAAACAATTGATTTTTTGTTGATTATCCCCGTAGCAGCGAACCTGCGTACTCAGTCCCCATGTTATTCCTATGGAGAATAAGTAAAATGTAATGACTCCCTTAATTATGAACATAAATTAATAAAACTTGGTATGTAGCTTCACCTTGTTGAGTTATATTGATATTTGCATAAAAACCCATTTTTTTAGTTTCTTGTTGCAGCAAACCTGCTTACTCATCTCCCATGTTATTCTTATGGAGAATAATTAAAATGTTATATAGTGCTTACTTATGATTGAATATTGTTTAAACTTGGTATGTGGCTTCACCTAGTTAAATTATATTTATATTTGCATAAAAACCAATTGTTTGTGTTCCTTGTTTCAGCAAACCTATGTACTCATCACCATGCTATTCTTATGGAGAAAAATTAAAATTGTATATATCGCTTATATATGAATATATTTTTATGAAACTTGGTATGCGGCTTTATATGGTATTGAGACATATATTATGCATTGGAAATTCGCTGAGTACGCAGGTTTGCTGCGACGGGGGTATTTTGATTTTGAACATGAGTTTTATTTTTACCAAAGCTTTCCATTCTGATGTAAACATTAAAAAGTAAACAAACACGATGACAAGATGAAAATGACAGATTGTGGTTTGTTGGATGACTACCAGCTGATTCCCCGAAGATGAGATCACTAAACCTGTGCAAGAGTACACCTATGTCTGGTATTTACATCATGGTACAGTTCAAGCCACGGTGCTTGACGCCTGGGAAAGGCGAGAAACAACTCAAATTTCTCGTAAATAAAAGCAGACAATAACCAAAATAACAAAAACCAATGTTTTAAAATTTAATTAATTAATTTTGCTTTCTGTTAACAAAAGTAAACTGTAACACTAGCGATACTAAGCCAAACAGAGGTGAAAAGACTTTCCAGAGCATACGCTAACCAGACCCCAAGCACTATGACCCGAACTGTACTAAACACAATGCAAGTGCAGACAAATATTTAAATTTTCAATAAAATTAACCCTTTCCTTCTCGAAAATAAAAAATAAATTATACCTAAAAATTGGAAATAAAAACCTACTTATCTTTATATATAATTCTGTAAGCGAAATTTTTAAGTCAAAATTGTGGGAGTTTGGCAAATCGCAGGATGATGGGAGACGGCTCAAATAAAGATCTCTATCCCAGGGACTCGGGAAAAATATCAGTATTTCCAAAAACTTACCAGCAAACAAGAAATAACGTAAAACATCTCCTATAAGAAAAGCATGGAGATTTTAAAAACGTCTGCTATGTTTACATTAAAACATGTGATTAAGTGTCTACTTTGTTTACCAACTGACATGTGTTCCTACTTATACTGTAAAGAGTAAAGGAAATCACTCGAGGAAGAGAATTGGAGCAAGGTTAGGGGCTATGGCCCCTTTCAAGCCACTAGTAATATTATAAATGTGAATGTTTGTAAGTTTGTTTGTATGTTTCGATATTTGTGGCTCAATTATGGTCCAACCACTGGACTGATTGAGTTGAAATTTAGCAGAGAGGTACTTGATAGTCCTGAGTAACATATAGGCATATTAAAGTTGTGAAAACCTATACGGCTTTGTCCCAAGGCGGTTCAAAGTTCCCATGTATTCCTTATGGACATTCATTTTTGTTTGAGCTGATGAAAACACAAACAGCTGATCTTGATTCGTAGTAGTTCCACGGCTTAACCACAGAATGCAGCACACACAACTGTCATAGTTTTTATAAATCAAGTGCTGGGTGAAGCCTGGAGTTAACAACTAGTCTGATATAATTTCCATATGTTTATTTTAGCGAATTTCCCCTATAGGGAAGAAGCTATTACCGTAGTCGGCATGGTAAGTCCAAGGCCCGGGACCATGATAACTTTTCATTCTGAGGTCCCCAGACCCCAAAAACACCATTCGTTCGAAACTGTAAATATATATATATATATATAATTAATAGGTAAGATAATATGGTAGGATTTGCCAACAATACCTTTGTTGGCCTAACGTCTGTTATGGTTGGATTTGCCAACGCGGACTACCCAAAGATTGGTTCATTGGCCGAATCGCGGTAATGCCAACCGACCGCGATATATATATATATATTATTGGTTTACTGAACAATTCAGTTGGATAAATCATACTTTTTAAAATTGAAATAAGCATTTTAATAAACAAAAATATAAACTGTCGGCATTTTGTTGGGTATAGATTGGCATTGTTGGATAATAGTTGGTTAATCCATCAATGGACCAACCTCGTGCCTCGCGACATGCCCAATCGTTGGCCTACCATTTCCGCCGACCATTTTCCAATGTTGGCCCATTTGGACTTTCTCTTATCGCGCAGCACAAGTTCATGACCAAATCTGAGGCTGTCTTGCACTGTGATCTCACCTTGACAGACTGATAGCAAGGGGATTGACAGTTTTCAACAGTGATACTGTATTTTACAACTTTAGTGATATTACAACATCATTTTATTTTTACTATCAACAACTATGACTTACATATAAATTAATCATATGCATAACAAAGAACCCAAAACAATGCAAAATCATGAAGCTAGTGATAAATATAACAATTCTAATAAAATAGGTTTAATTACTTCAATTTCTTGATTACTAAAAGGTTTACTTAAATCGACAGGCAGAATGGTTTTTCTGTCCTTGATTTTTTTCAAAATTCCAAGTCTTTGTTCACTAAAATACCGAGATATTGTACTTGAGTTACCGCTAGTTTCTTTGATTCTCCTTTTGATCAAATCACCAGTTAGCTGTTTCAAAACAATATCAATTTGATGGATGGCATTTGAGTTGTTGATTCGTTGGGCTTCTTCTTTATTTAAACTCTCTACGTTTTGTTGCACAGGACACTTCAAAGCTATTTTAATCATAGAGAAAATACTGTCTAACACACCGTCTTCTTCAAAGTCTAAGTAAGGTGTAAGGTTTAACATATTTCTCTCCCATGAAAGAGTTTTATCAGGTGGTTCCAGTTTTTCAAACATTTTTTCAATCACTAAATCAGGAACTTGTGACTGTGGTTCTCGTTTTTTGTTATATTTTAAAGCGTCTTGTATTGTTGCGTCAAAGAAAATCTGGCAAAAACTTAAATTATAATACCTTGAAAGTTTGTAATACTCATACCTCATACTTCGATAGTACATATTGTCGTCTATTATGAACAAAACCGTATCTGGATTCTTTATATCAGAATTTATTACTCGTACATTATCTAAAGTGATTTCACAATCTTGAGGTATATAGTTCTTCAAATTTCTGATAATTTTTTCAACCTTCTTGAAAATCTCTAATCTATATTCTTTCCAACTGGCACTATCACTAAACTGATTTGGATTTCTGACTTTATGGAATTCATCGTAAGAAACTGAAAAAACTTGTACGGTTCCTAACACAGTTTTTGAGTTAATTTTAAAGTAACTCTCTAAGAATGTACGAAAGTGTGATTTTCCGCTTCCTGGAATCCCAACCAACAAAACTACGCAGATATTTTCTTGATGGCACCGCTCCCAACAACCAGAGGTTGATGCTCTGGGAATGCAACTATTCATGTTCCAGTCAGACTAATGCACAGCAATCAGCTATGTAAAGCACTGCTTTTATCTGCCACATCAACAGTTTCTTCCGTTGCAACACTAGTGGTGCTTCCTGGAACCTCTTGGACACTGGCTTGTTGAGCTTTATTCATTTCTTCAATCCTCTTCTGAACTATCTGAGGCTGAACTTCAACATACACTTGCATTATCTTCAAATTCAATTTAGTATGTTTTTGTACACATGCATCAGAGCAGTTTGTCTGTAACAAAAACATTTTATTTTTTTTTCCGTTTAATACCAACTTGTAAGGAAGAAATACTAAGTATTATTAAATATTTACTAAACCAATGGTCTCAGAGTTGGGATGAAATTACAACTATTTTGGTAAAACAAACTGCAAAATTTATAATAGCACATCTGTATACATATTTAACCTATGTATAAACAGAGGAATATTTTCAGACTACTTGAAACTGTAAATTGTTAAGCCTATACCTAAAAAGACTGGACTTCTTACTAAAGAAAACTTTTGTCCTATTTCAATTTTACCTATATTTGAACAAAATATTTTTTCCAGAATTACAATTTTTCTAACAAAATACAAGATTTTAAATCCTGAACAATTTGGTTTTATCTATATCTATAAATACGAAAACCCGATCATCCCACAGGCCAAATCTCTACACCTACAATCACGTATACTCTTTCTATACCGTAGGTAACCACTAAGAAGGGATTTTAAGAAATTCCCAAAGGGTTATGCCCCACGGGGCTTCAGAGTTCCAATCCTGTGTTCAGGGCTCAGCTTTCACGGGCCCCTGGGCAGGCCTGGTGGTGTGGGCCCTTGTTGACGTCCAGATCCAAGTTGGTGACCTTTTTTTAGAAAACAGTGTCCTAAATAAGACACCCCCTCACGGGCCCGGGCCCCAGGCAGTTGTCCCCCCTGCCCCCCCCCCCCTGAGTACGGCCCTGCCTGTGTTATTCTTATGGACATTCACTTTGGTTTGAGCTGATGAAAATTCGATCAGCTGATTATGATTCGTAGTAGTTTCACGAGTCAAGTACAGAATACAGGAAACACAACTGTTGTATTTCCTGGTGAAACCGGGTACGATAGCAGCTAGTTGAACACAAATCAACTTTAAATGCTCTTTCAAGATATTTGAAAACTGTAAATTATTTTATTGAACAAAAATGCCATATTGCCTCCATACAAAGTGACTTAACTAAAACTTTTGATTGCTTGAATAATAACATATTACTAGAACAAATTCAATATTGTGGAATATGAGAATTAGCCAAACAATTTATTGAATCTTATTTCAAAAATAGATTTCAATGAGTTGAATGCAGGTCTGAAAAAATAATGATATTTCATCCTGGAAATAAATTAATATAGGTATTCCACAAGAATCTGTCCTGGGATCAGTTATTTTTATAATTTATGTGGCAGACCTTCCCTCAAATATTAGAAGCGGAACTAAGACGCAATTTGCAGATGACACATCTGTGGTTGTCACTAATAACTCCACTCAATCTCTAAAACTATCATTAAAATTGATATTAAATTAGTTAAATTCTTGGTATAGTGCAAATAGTCTATTATTGAATAAATCAATGACAAATATTCTTCACTTCCAGTTGAAAAAATGTAAAGGCAAATTATTAAATATAGAATTAGACAATAACACAATTTCTGAAGTCTCTAAAATAAATGTATTAGGTATAACTTTAGATAACCACTTCAATTGGAATACGCAAATAAATAAAATCATAAAAAAAATAAACTCAGTATGCTTTAATTTGAGAGTATTAGCAAATTGCTTAAATTATGAAAACCTAAAAAATTGTTTACTACTCTAATTTTCAAAGTATATTACAGAACTGCCTCCCTGTATGGTTCGGCACATCTAAGGAGAACCAAAAGGAAATTTTTAAATTACAAAAACAAGCAATAAGAATTATTATGCATGCCAAACACAACGAGCCAAGTCGGAAACTCCTTGAAAAAAAAAACAAACACAAATTATCACAGTTTTCGGACTTTGTATCACCAAAGTTTTTAGATTAGCCTATTATATAAATGAACGAAGCAAAATAAAAATACCCCCGTCGCAGCAAACCAGCATACTCAGCGAATTTCCAATGAATATATAACATAACACATTAACACTTAACAGGATTCATAAGAAATATATTCACAAACAAGCGATATTAAAAATATTAATTATTCTCCATAAGAATAACATTGGGGATGAGTACGCAGGTTTGCTGCTACGGGAACCATACGTGAAAATTTTGTATTTTGTGCAAACAACGATAAACCCCAACCAGATGAAGCCAAATACCAAATTTTGTCAGTTTATGTTCATAAATAAGCGTGATATACAATTTTTCTTTTTCTCCATAAGAATAACATTAGACAACGTACTGTGTTTAGCACTTTCAATATCTCAGGAACCAATTGACGTAGAGCAATGATAAAAATACCAAATTGTTTGTTTTTTTATGCTGAATTAAATGGTAAAAATTAAAATTTGATTTGAATAAAAATTACATGTGGAAACCAAAAAAAAAACATTTTTGGGGTACAAAACCCCCCTTTGGATGGTGCGATTCGTCTGGTTTTCGAACTCGTTCAAATAAATGGTGCTTTACATATTTGTACTAAATTTCATTAAGATCGGACCTTTTTTAAGAGAGTTATCGTGCTTACGGACACACACACACACATATATATATATATATAAATATATAAAAATTTGAACGAATGGTGTTTTTGGCATCTGGGGACCTCAAAATGAAAAGTTATCATGGTCTCGGGCTTAAGTCTTACCATGAGACCTACGGTAATAGCTTCTTCCCTATAGGGGAAATTCGCTAAAATTACACCATAATCTTAATTATTACACTAGAAAACAATTCATCGTTCAACATCAAATTCACAGAACCACCTCATATGAAAATTCACCCCAATACATGATGGAAAGAGAGATAAATCAAATAAATAAACGGTATCAGGAAACTGACACATACTTTCTCCCTTTTACCCAAATTTTAATGAAATTTTTTTTATTTACTAAATATAGAATATGAAGTACAGATAAATGTACAGAAAATTGTCTAAAATAGTTGTTTTCAGAAATATCCACCCAAATCCCTTTTTGGGAGGCACTATAGAGTCCGTAGCCACACACAGTGGATTTGAGAGGAGAAATGCCCCCTTGCCCCCCCCAGGGTTAAATAGCAACACATTTCGAACATCATCAGTTGGTCAATGCTAACTTGACCTGCATATCAAATTTTAAAGAAATTGATCAGTAAATAAGAGAGAAATAGTTATATTTGTATTCCCCATAAGAATAACATTGAACAACGTACTGTGTTTACCGCTAAATGAAAATTTCAATTTTCTCCGTAACTAGCAATCGTAGAATAGTAATTTAAAATACTAATTTATTTAGTTTTTTGAGCTCTTTTTAATGGTGAATAGTAATCTTTTTTAAAATTTATGATTTTTTATGAAAAATCCAAAAAATTGAATTTTGAATGTTTTAAGTCCTGTTATTTCTGAACCCGAATTTTTCCAGAAATGCGGGTGGTGTCATTTTGTTGCAAACCTAAAGTTCTACAAACCACGAAAGTTTAATCAAAATCGTTAGAGCCGTTTTTGAGAAATTTGGATTTTTCATGTTTTTTGGCGGTTTTTGGGGGATAATTACCCTTAAAAATCAAAAATCCAAAAAAATGAAAAAAACGGCTGGAGATATCGTGGATTAGTACCTCCATACCAAATTTCATAAAATTCGGCCCATAGGTTAGGGCTCTAGCTCTGTACACATCCACACAGACACACACACACACACACACACACACACACACACACACACACACACACACACGGACACACACACACACACACACACACACACACACACACACACACACACACACACACACACACACACACACACACACACACACACAGACAGACATCACGTAAAAACCACTTATTTGGGTTCAGGGAGCACCAAAACGAATATTTCCACTATCAACAAAAAATTCGAAAATTTTTACGAAAACAATACTTTCTCCATATACTATGTATAGGGGGAGAAAGTAAAAATACACAAAATTGAAGTTATCGGAAGAAAATAAATAAAAAAAGTCTCTTAACATTAAACAATCCTTTATTTTCATTAGATGGGATTTTTTATAGAAAAAATACTAAAATGAAAAAAGTAAAAAATTTCAACTAGGTACCGGTACTATTATAATTTTTTTAAGTTTTTTTAAATAAAAAACCTACACAATTTATAGTTGTTTTTCGGCAAATAAATATTATTATTATGACTGTGTTTAGTTAGCTGCAAATAAACAGCTAGAGTGGTTGGTATTTATCAACTAATATGAATACATCTTGAGAGCAATAAAGGAAATACTAGCATACCTCATCAATGGACATGTCCCGCTGACCAAATGTGTTGATGCATCGAGAGAAACAGCTTTCAGATATTCTATTATACTGCAGAAGAAAATCTTTCAACTGAAAAAGAATTGTTAAATTGTTAATTTCTGTGTATGTGAGGGGAGAAAGTATGAATGGGATTTTTTTACTTTTAAAATATGAATTACAGCAAAATAACTCAGAATTTATTTGGTTTTGTTTATTAAATTCTAAATGTTTGTTTTCACTGTCAGTAAAATAATTTCTTTTAGTCTAAATATATAACCATAAAACTGTAATCCTTTAACATGTACTTTCCATATCCACCAGGGAATTGGAAAGTGCTAATATTGCTTTTCTTTCACTTCCTCACACACTTTTTCTTATTAACCGAGTCTACATTTAATAAAAATGTTGTTTTGAGTCGTTTGAAAACAAAAATATTCCAGTAATTTTTTTTACTTCACACTCACTCAATAGTGAAAATTGTCCAATACTGGTTTCAGTATTGGTCTTTCCTTTTGAACAGTTGAAAATTATTAGTATGCTTCTTCTAAAATAATTAGCATCCAAAGTTTTATCTTAGTCGAGACAAACAGTAGGCCTACTGGTACCAGTACCCGTAGTTTTTTTGTCATCTCCACAATCAGCAACCTCCTTTATTAAATTTTCTTTCAACTTTTCTTTCCAATCTTTTCAGTTTCTTTCACTAATTTATTTTAGTTACCGTACATTCAGTATTTAAACTACGACATATCTTCTAAAAATGCATAATAATATTAATCTCAATAAACAGTAAAATAATTTATTTTGAATAGAGAAATTGCTCTCAATTTTCAATCAAAACCATCTTGGTACATAATATTTTTAGATTTATTTACCAAAAACAAACAATAACAGTGAGAAACACAAGTTATTACTAGTTTGTATGGTTATACATTCTGTAATGATAATACAATGACTCCACGATCTCCCATCACGATTCGTTTGATGTTTTTTGTTTGGTCTTTCATCCAAGGAAAGGTTTTTCTGTGTGATCTGTAAGTTACTCTTTATTGTTTGGATATGCCTACCTATGCATATTGGTCTACAAATATCAAAGCCAAAATTTGTAAGATAATGTGTAAATATCACTGACAATATTAAGTTACTTTGTATATAAACCTTTATAAGCAAAATTTACTATCAGGAACTATCAGGAAAACTTTATGTTACACCCTATGAAACGCGGGGCTGTTCCATGTTTATAACCCTGTAGTATGGAAAGAGAATTACTCTTTGAACAGGATAAATTTACCCTCAAACACCTTTTCTACATGAGTACTTTTTCTCTATAACTTATTAGTTTATAAACAATATAATAGAATACTAGAATCAATGTGATGTGATCGGTGATGCGATTGCGATACAACGATGCGGTTGCGATACAACGATGCGGTTGTGATACAACAATGCGGTTGCGAAACAACGATGCGGTTGGGATACAACGATGTAATTGTGATAGACATATCAGTAGTTATTGAAGGATGATTATACAGATGGTAAACTCCGTTAGGTGTCACAGGAAAAATGGTGTCACATTTGTTGAAGTTACATTGGTACTGTATCATGTGTTTAAGATATATTATATTACTAGATTTAAAACTGTAGCTCTTATATTACAAGTTACCATTTTATTATTTGATTGTTATTTATTTGAATATACAATCACTTACTTTACAGTGCCCTATGGTGATAGCGGGTAGGTTAGCTTAAATTAACATAAACTGTGATTTAAATTAACCTAACCTAAACCCCAGAGCACTGTTTTTGTCATGGTTTGGTCGTTTTCATTTTGTTTTTGATATTCTCAACTGGGGTATAGTACCATGAGCATCCAAAATAACAAACAAACAGAAACAAAAATAAGAAATTCAACAACAAACAATAATGTATAACTAAGCTAAAACTTAGTTATCTTTGCCAAGGTAAACTTTACTTGCGGATTTTATGAAAACGGATCTTCACCTGAAATTTTAACTTCATGACGATATAGATATAGGCCCTACAGCCAAATGATTTGTTCAGTAATCGCTCTTTATCTCAGTTTTTAGAGACCATTTTAACACACGCCATGAGGACTATATTGTTTGAGTGCATGTGTTGTTTAGGTTTGATTTAACACTTTTACTGCAGGTGTGTCCCGGAATCGGAATATTGCTCAAGAAGAAGAATAAGAATCCGTTATTGCCATTAGACACAATTGTGTAATAGACATTGTCAACACACAATAAGTACAACATATGCTTGTGAGTTAGATACAGTAGGCTACTTATTTGGTAAGATACAGTAGCCTGTGAAACATAAAAGTCATACCGGTACTAATAAATAAATAATAACAAGACAATGACTACAATAAGTAAACACACAATCAGCTTCGTGTAGGCTACTCTATAGTCACTGTTTAAAATCTTTCAAATCAGTAGCACTTAGGCTAAATCAACAAATTCGTTCACAGAATACAGTGGGTGCTTAAGTAAATAGCCCATTGGTCAAAGCTGATTTAAAACTTGTATGCGATTCAATATTTCTTAACTCTTGAGGGAGCTTGTTACAGAATTTAAGTTACCGGTAAGTCCAATTACCTTACAGCTATTTGGTACTTCAACCAATCTGCAGAAAGGGTTCCCCCCCCATCAATCTACATTGAGTTTCCCCTTTGTGTGGTGTTCATGAACATTAAATCTCTTTAACAGATTGACAGCGTTCCTATTTATATCTACAAGTACATACAAAACATATACCGTAGACGATACACAGTTAATATATTTTCATTTATAAAGAGAGGCCTACAATGACCTCTGAAATCCGCTAAAGCAATAACTCTCACAGCCTTCTTTTACCCCGGCTGAATTACAACACAAACAGATACCGTTCAATGAAATAGATTGAAAAAACTATTATTATAAGCTAGTTTGAGGAATGACTTGGGCACATTTATATTTAGTGATCTTAGTAAATAAACAACCCTAGACAATTTATGACACATAAAATCTGTATGTTACTGCCATGTTAACTTCTTATCTTGGTATGAGATTTTCACGTTTAAACATGTCAAAGGCATGGAAAGTGTTAAAATGTGATTCGATATACCTTAACAAATGTTTAAGATTGATTTTTCGCATCCGATTAGTTAGTGGACGCTTATCGTACTGTACCCCTCATCTGTAATATCGATGTATCATGGAGGTTTGATATTTTATATTCAATTGTTTTGGTGGACACTTATCGTACTGCACCCAAGATATATTGAACATTATTGTCAAATATAAATAGTCTAGGCCCTCTTGACTTGGACCTAGGTCTAAGTACATTTCACAAGCACTCTTAAGAGGAGACATCTCAGCTTATATAAACAATAAGTGTAGGTACTGAAATAAACACAGGCTATATCACTTTAACTAGATTTTTAAAGAATTATTATCAAACAACCTATTTTTAAGAGAATAATGTTGAATGTCCAGACTGATATTTAAGTCTACTTAAACTACTGAAGTCTTACGTTTCTCATTGGATCATTACTCATGCTGAAGGAAACCAACGTTTTCGATAAAAACCGAAATGTGTTACATTCACCTTCAATGACAGAATTATTTTGTTAGGGTAAAATTAATTAATTTCCTTGAAAAAAATTCGCTGATATTTCGTGACTCTCTTACTCTACTACTCGACGACAATCGGTCAATCGGACAATCCAATCGACAATCTTTTGAATTGAGGACATTGAGGTTAGGTTGTGGATTGTGGATGGTTATCAAATGAATCAGATGGAGGATGGAGGATCGGACTGATGGGAATAGGGACCAATGTTGCCAATCCATTTTCGGGAAATTACCACCAGCTCCTGCAAACTTACCACCTTTTACCACCCATCTTCAAAAGTACTAGAAAAGCACGCGGGAATTTTCAAATCGGGCTATAAGTAGATGTTATACTCAGTGGCGGATTTAGGGGGGGGCTATAGGGGCTGTAGCCCAGGGCGGCAAATTACAGAAAATTAATAAGTTGTTTAGAAAATAAATGTTGAAACGGGGAACATTTTGACGAAAACTGATTACAATGACGGTGTGCCGCCCTTTTAAAGGTAAAGGTACTTAGACTAATACTACTGAGACTAATGTATGTAATGGAATGTAACCCTCACACTGCAGTTCCTCAAAGCAGTCATAATTCATTTGTCATTCATCCGTACTAGCGACAACACGATTACGCTACAGAGAAAGGGCGGCAAGCCACGAACTACATCAGGCACTGCGCCACTATGACTACGTCCAACCATAGATTAAACATACTCCTTGTGGTATTCTTAATCTATGGTCCATTCACGGACTTCCAAGTTTACCTATACATTCGCATAGCATTACAATTATTTGTTACACAATATCAATAATGACCAAGGCACACGGATGAGAAATATTGCAACAATCGAATTTGAGATGACAATAACAAAATTTAGACTACAATGATATTGTCGTTTCATTTTCAAACTCAAGGTGACAAAGAAAGTTATTTCAGCCGTCTTCAGTGTTACCACCAGGTAGATGAAATTTTACCCTAAACGTGTGGTGAAATTACCCTAAATTACCCTAAACCTTTTGTAAATTACCCTAAATGACACTAAGAGTTGATTTTCTTCTATAAATGCTTGAAATACACTCGAGATTGGTTTTAAAACATGATTAAGGCATACAAAGTAAGGTAGCATAGCATTTATTACTCGTCTTTGGTACTATATTACACATAAAACGAAATATGTATTAAAAAATTCAAATAAATAATCTGTTGTAATATTTTTATTCCGTGCTATCTATACTTAATGTGCTGGTATCACTGATAATAGAAACTTGCTGATAAATGTCATTAAAAGTTGTCGGGACTGGGAGTACGTAGTACTTTATTGTTTTATAAACTTATTTCAGTTGTACAAATGTGTTAATGTTATTTTTTTATAATAAGGTTTGTCATCTTATTACTATTAGAATATATCATGTTTAATGCAATAGGTTTCATTGCAATACAACACTACATCACACAAATTTACACATGTTATGCCTTGTTGTAATGTTTGTATGTGCGCTCACGTGGCTCGCCACTATGCCACTATGGGGATTTCACAGGTATAAAATACAATTTAGCTCCTTCATACAAATATGTGTCAAAATGGAGACAATCTTCAGTCAAAATAATTTCTACAACAGCGCTGTAAATCTAACAACCTATATTTAACCAAATTAACCCGATATATTTTTACTGTTTAGGGTATTCTATATTATTATATTATGCCCAATTTTGGACACATAGCATAATGTGCCTCAATTTTATCTGTTCGAAAATTAAACTTTGTGTCCTTTGTGATTACAAGCATCTCTAGTCTAATACTCAATAGGATATACGATGTACATGCAAGTTATATATATTTTATAGTACTTTTAATTTACCCAGCACTTTATGTAAATGTTTTAATTCCTGAAAAAACATTTTACATTGCCAAAACATCTAAATTTAAATTATAAGGGTCTCTAGATTTTACCCTAAAATTACCCTAAAAACTCCATTACCCTAAAATTACCCTAAAAAGAGTAATTACTCTAAAAGTGGCAACACTGGCCGTCTTATACTTACCATCAAAGGCTACCACACATAATCGTTCATTCTGGAGGATATTTTTTTAAACAAAACATCTGACCAAAGACAAATAAAGAATAACATAATTTGTAAGGAAAGGATTTGATTGGTTGTTGCCATGGGAGCATAGTTGACAGAGGGTCAAAATGGTGGTCAGCATGTAGGCTGCAGTGTTTTACTCCAGGCGAGCTCTATATATTTTTTTGGGGTGGGACGGTGTCAAAATCTCCCATTTCATTAATTGAAAACCCGTGATAATTGAAGTCTTTAATATCGTGCCGCATTTTAGGCAAATCGTGATGGTAAACTTAACTTTATAATCTTAAGACATATTTTATACGTAATTTTATTGTTTATCTCAAAGCAAAGTTATGATTTAAGTTAAATTAAAACACCCTTTTATTATAGCTTTGGAAATAGTGTTGAAAACAAGCCGCCTTGTACGTCGAATGACACCGTCCCACCAACAAGTTGACACCTCAACAGGACAAAATACCAAATATGACGGCACGCTTTATGAAGGTTATTTTTCAGAGAGTAGTTACTCCTTTAGTATTATATTTTAATTCATTGGATCTACAACATCATGGAGGTGAAACTAGAAGAAGTGTTTGAAAATGTGTAGAGTTTTATGAAGATTAGGCCTACTTCAATAAATTTTATATTTTGATCGTCTAAAACATATAAACAATTCTTTGCATAAAAGTATAAATTAAAAAATGACTGAAAAACTGTATCGAAAAGCGCTAATTCAGGATTAAAACAGTCCGAATTTTGAGGCTAATGGTCCGAACGCTACATTGTCATCATATCTTATTTATAGGTTATTTATTATAATTTTCAGTAGTCAATGCGTTGGTGTAAAAATTAATGTTTTTATTAAGTATAAGAAGGGATTTTTAGGCCTTTGTTGAAGGATTTTCTTGTTATTAAAAGTAGCACTAGCACTGCTTTACTGCTTTTAACACCAACATTTGTCTCTAGGGCTGATTGTCATTGGAGAAGGTTATATTGAATATTAAACTGTGTTAATGTGAATCATGTCAATTATACATTCTTTTACTGGATTTTTCAACTAGGTAATAAAAGAAATTTCTTAAACTTATTCATTCAGTTAATTCGTAACTTCTTTAGATACTATCACAAAATAACCAAACAAGATATATATAACATGAGGGTAAACCTGGGCGGCGAAAAGGACAAAGATTATATAGCGGGGGGGGGAGGGCGGCAAATTTCTTAATAGCCCTTAGGCGGCAATTGCTTAAATCCGCCACTGGTTATACTGTTGTTATTGACACATAATTATTATATTAAATTAATGTTAGTGAAGTTAGTTAAAATGTACAACAGTGCTACTGATATTATATGAATATCCACGGAAGTTATTTCCATCCTCTGAAGTTTCATATATATATAGTTGTAAATATTCGTGTTGTTTTTTCTTTCAAGTATTTTAGAAAAGTGAGGCAGCTAGTCCATAAATCCTCTGGTTTAAAATGAAGAAGGAGGTAATAATGTATGAAGAATAATCAATATGTTGAGAACAATTATCTGCAAAATATGCATGTAGTCATTCTGTAAACTATAGCAGAAAGTCAAAGAACTTATATGGATAAGTGAAGCAATCCTCAGGTATATTGTTTTATGTTACGAGTTATAGAAAGTAAAGGATTTCATGTAATAACTTGTGTTAAAATTAAATGCTAGTTAAAAATTTACTTAAGAAAATATACTTATTTATAGAAGAAAACAGTAAAAATTTGTTATTTTAATCAGGTTAATAGATACCGCCATATTACCACCAAACAGAGATTACCACTCACAATACCACTAGGGCCTAGAATACCACAAAATGGGGTAATTACCACCCAATTGGCAACGCTGGACTAGGGACTGACGTACCAGCTGGGAACTGGTTGGAGGGGAGAACTGATGAATAAATAAAATAGATTGAAAGGCAGAGTATTTCCTCTCTCGCGGTGAGACTTTTCCTTTCTCTGAACAATATTTTCCTCATTTCTATCATTCATTGTTCATATTTATCATATTACTGATTTTAAAAGTGACAGTTTCAGAATTGGAACTTATATTTTGCACAATAATTAGATGTACCGGTATTCAGTACATTTATAAAAAAATAATTAACCTTCCGAAATGCTAATAAATTTTATTTTGTTTTTAATAAACTGTATATTTTACCACCTGTGTAATCATGATTTTTTTATATTATAATTAAAGCTGTCCCACACTTCACAGGAAATACACCCGAACATTCGGCCGAACTCCGAATGTTCGGAGTATTCGCGAGAAAAGTGTGGGAGCTGCACGAACTTTTAAATACATACGGGAACATACGGGATGGATGTACAGTGCATGAACTGACAAGGCCAATGCCTAAACACAAACATAACTTCTTCGATAAAATAAGAGTGGACTGTATTACTTGAAATCACTGAGGAATTCGAGGTTTGACATAAAAAATAATAGCATATTTTGATCCAAACTGTTTATTAACACTTGTAATTGTATCAAATACATTAGAGAGACTTCCTAGGATGAACGTAACTTTAAATTAATTATGGATTTGTAACAACTTTAAGGGTAGCTGGCTAAGCTTTTATACCCGATACCTTTTACTTAGTATTACAATTTCCTTAAAATCTCTTGATTTTATGTAATATCTGGCCAGATAACTTTATTCCCCATTGTTTAAATAGGATTTGGGCTTTATGAAAGGACAAGGGATTGGGAAGTGGCCACATATTGTCTGTGTTACACTGTTGTAGAAAAATGTTCACTTGTAAAAAAACTGGAGAGATCTTACCCACTTTCGCAGAGAAATTTACACTTTTATGCCTTTATCGAATTAATTACTTTAGACAGTTAACTAGAAACACTACATTTTCACTATATTTAATTCAAAATCAAAATAAGACACTATTAAAAACTCAGCTAGGAAAGAGACATGTTGCTTCCTTCAAGTCATCATGAAAAGAGAAAGAGAAAGTGAAAGTGGATATATCACCCCAGCTTAAGTAGTTCTGAGGGCAGCCACCAGACTGCAGCACCAATCAAACTCATGTAGTTCACTCAATGTCCACTAGATTGCAGGGAGAGGTTGGAAAGGGATAAGTGATAGCCCAAACATTCCCCCCACCCAAAATGCATATTTTGACACACAATTACAAATAACACAACTTTAAACATACTTTTAACTTAATCCTGAATAGGCAGCAAACACAGTTTGTTGACAGGACGCGTGAACGTTCCATTAGCTGTCTTTATCTTTGCCACACGCACAGTTCCATCAATGCCTGGGTACACTTCAATGACTCTGCCAAGGGACCATGACGTTGGAGGAAGATTCTTCTCACTTAAAAGGACCATTTTCCCTGGGGTGAGATTAGGGATGGTGCTATCCCACTTTGGCCGTTGAATTAAATTGTAGATATACTCTTGAGACCATCGCCGCCAAAAATCTTGAACGCTTCGGGAAATAAGCTGCCATCTTGAGCGGAAGTCAATTGGTTGAGTCGAACAATCTTGCTCAGGACGACTCAGAAGGAGAGGAGCTCCAACAAGAAAATGCCCTGGGGTTAAGTAGTCGAAACCGTCTGATGGGCTAGATGGCATTGGACACAAGGGCCGAGAGTTGAGGATGGCCTCTATTTTCGCCAATAAGGTAGAATATTCTTCATAAGTCAAGGGACGATCAGCAATTACTCTCTTCAGATGATGTTTCATAGATTTTATGGCAGATTCCCATGAACCACCAAAATTTGGAGCTGAAGGCGGGTTGAACTGCCAGGTGATTTGGCGCTCTTCGCAGTAAGACTTGATTTCCTCGTTTCCTTGCATTAGCACAGCATTAATGTCTTTCAGTTCTCTTGCTGCACCCACAAAGTTTGAACCTAAATCACTGCACATTGTAGATGGTAGTCCTCTCCTGGATATAAATCTGTCCAACGACGACAAAAAAGCTGCAGTTGAGAGATCACTGACTAAGTCTATATGTACAGCACGAGTACATAAACAAATAAACAAAACTATCCAACATTTATAGGTCCTTGCATTTCGCCTTTTACATTCTTTATATAAAAAAGGACCAGCTAAATCGACACCAGTATTTACAAAAGCTCTTACCATCTTAAACCTAAAACTGGGAACATCTGACATTAGTGGTTCTAAAGGTTTAGCTTTAAACCTATAGCAACTCAAACACTTAAAAATAACACTTCTTAAAAGATAACGTATACCAGGAATCCAAAACTTTCTTTGAATTAAAGACTGCATTAATAATGGACCTCCATGTAATGTCAACTTATGATAATGTAAGCATATTAGCTCGGCTAATCGACTTTTGCGGGAAATCAAATATGGATGTTTTCTGTCATTTGAAATAGGAGCTTGGGCTAAACGACCCCCCACCATTAGCAAACCATCCTTACAAAGAAAAGGAGTCAAGTGTCGAACAAATCCTTTAACAGGCTGAGCATTCTTTACACGATGAATTTCTTCTGAGTAGTATTTCTCTTGAGTGAATCGCATAAGTACCTTTAAAGCATTACTTAGCTCAAACTGGGTGAGCTCTCCAAGTTTTCGGTTATTTACCTTTAATCGAAGATTAGATACGAACCTCAACACATAACTTAAGACACGTTGAACTTTGGTCAATGAAGAATGTGATTGTAATAAGGATTCAACAACACTATAATTTCTTTTGCCTTGAGAGATAAGACTAAGAGAGTCTATTTTTCTTTCTGGGATTGGATCAGTTACTGTGAAATCACTTTGGGGCCACTGAAAAAACGGTAAATGTAAAAATTCTGGTCCATTCCACCAAAATTTACTGTCAACTAATTGAGCTGGATATAGGCCACGCGAAGCAACATCGGCTGGGTTATGAGTTCCAGGAATGTGTTTCCAAACTGAAGGGGGTAATATTTCTAAAATCTCAACCACTCTATTAGATACATAAGTTTTAAGTTGATGGGTGGTGTATGTAACCAAGAAAGGACAGTAGTGCTATCAGTGAAACAAAGTATTTCATAACTAGACAGAGTAGACAGATAATCTCTTAATGAACCAATTATCTTAGACAGCAATAAAGCACCATTTAACTCTAGCCGAGGAATTGTAACTGGTTTAAGTGGAGCCACTTTACTCTTAGATTTTAGTAAGTTTACTTGAATATGATTATCCACTGATTTTACTCTAAGGTAAACACACACACCATAACCCTTTTCACTTGCATCACAGAAGCCAATGATTGTGATGACTACTGGATCCTTGAAACTAATATACCTGGCTATTCTGATTTTTTCAATCTCACATAGTTGAGAGTAAAATTCTAACCATAGCTGTGCAAGAGGAAGTGGGAGACTTTCATCCCAATCTATGCCTGCAAGCCAGAGTCTTTGAATATAACACTTAATCCAAAATGTCACAGGGGTAAGATAACCATTTATGTCGTAGATGCGGGCTACTTGTGACAAAACACCTCTTTTTGTCATTACTGGATTCTCAAGGGACAACTTGTAACAAAACTCATCGGATGTAGGATCCCAAAGAAAACCCAGGAGCTTAACACAGTTAGATGACTCAAATGACACAGGGGTTTCTTGGTGGTCCTCAGGAATGTGTGATAAGACACCAACACTGTTACTTGAATACTTTCGGAGAGAGAATCCACCTTTACCTAGCAAATCAGTTAATTCAATGTATAAATTAATCGCTTCACTTTCTGTAGGAACTGCACAAACAATGTCATCAATGTAGATATTTGATGTTAATGCCTTAGATGCAATAGGATAATCTTTTCCTTCATCCACGACTAACTGCTTTATTGTTCGCTGAGCAAGGAAAGGACTGCAGGTGAGCCCAAACGGAAGAGTGGTAAGTTCCCATTCAGTAACAGGAATATTATATTCGTTTCTCCATAACAAATGAGTGTACTGAGTGTCAGGAGGATTAAGGCGAATACATCGATACATTTGCTTGATGTCACCTATTAAAGCTACAGGATTCATTCTAAAAGACAACAAAATCTGAGATATATCAGATTGCAACTTCCCAGATAGCAAAGAAAATTTGCAGAACATTTTCAAAACGTTTTCAACCGCAAACCAAAATGTTTGCAGAAAATATGCATTGCAAACATGTTTGTTTGCGAAGAACTTTCCGCAAGTATGGAAGTCTACACTTGTAATATTTGCAGAAAGTTTTCACTGAATGTTTGCGGAAAATTTGCATTGAACATTTGTAGCAAATATGCAAGGAATGTTTGCGAAACGTTTTCACCGAATGTTTGCAGAAAAGTTTCACTGAATATTTGCAGCAACTATGCAAAAACTGTTTGCAGAATGTGTTCATGATAGTTTGCTGCAGATTTGCAAAATAGGTTTGTGGCACATTTGCAGTGGAATATGTGCAGCTAATATTCATCGCTAACATGTTTGTTTGCAAAATCTTTTCTGCAAATATGCAAGTCTACACTGTTCACACTTCTAGCAATTTTGCAGTGGATGTTTTCATTGAACTTACATGTTTATATGATGGTTTGCAAGTTTCCTTTGTAACTACAAAATTATTAATGATGCTGCCAACCAATAATAGTGCTGCAAGATTGAGGTAAAATTCATTTACACTGATTTTTGTATGACAAATAATTATAGCAACAGCCTCATACAATTGTCCTAGCCTATTGGAACTGACTTTAAATTTTGATGGTTATTCAACATACGAAAAAATTAGATATTTGAGATTCAGTTAGTATAGTTTATCATACTGTCATATTAAGCAAATTTATTGTGAATCATAGATTTAGAACAAAAGTTACCTGTGACCTAAAAACCCTAAAATTTTACCTACTATACATTTTTAAACACTCCACAATTTGTTTGTAAGCATACATGATTGTTATATTTACAAAAATATTTGAAAATATTGATGTGGTGTTTTCTATAACTAGAATAAGTCAATAAAATACATTTAAAACATTCGCACATCTATTTAACTTTACATGATTTAGTCTTAATAATTTAATTGCCTTTTCCGGCAAATGAAAAATAGAAAAATTCAAAGTGTAAGGGAACTTTATCAAAAAAGTAAATGGTAAAATAAACATAATTTGATATTTTGAAAATTATTATTTATTCCAAATATGTAATAGGTAACTAAAGGAAAGCTATACAACATTTTATTTCCTAATGAAGTCCGCACCATGTGACTGCTGTTTCCTTACACCTTGTTCACTGAAACAAATAAAAAAAACTTATTAAAACATTACATTCTGTTAAAAAAATCTTGAGGGGGCTCCAGTCCTCTGCTTCTACCTGCTTATTCTCCCATTAGACTGATGTTAACTTTCAAAACCCATCCCTCCTCATCCGATTATCCTAAATCAATGATGAATTGTTCATTTTAAAGAGCAACAAAATTACATATAGGCCTAGTTCATCCATAAAACATCAGAAATATTTAATATTTTAGAATTTGGTTGAATGATTATTTGTGATATAGAAATTTTGCTCACTGAAATTACTAGGTATTTTTTGCCCTTCAAAATCCTTAAATCAACGATATCGGATTATCCATTTTGGAAGGACGGGCTTTTAAAGTTAGTAATATTTGCCTCATGGGGGAAGCAGGTAGAAACTTGAAAGGTTTTGTGACTGGAGCTTATAATATACCCGTCTTCAGCTTTAAGTTAACCAGGACTTAAGTTCAGGAACTACGATAAGGCACTCCAAAATCCAACTGGCGTTTCATCTTCCGCTCTGCCATGTCCACTTCAGTCGGCGTTCACCTACCGGCCGGTACGCGTTAATAGTGCACTTTAAATGTTTTCCGTAGTAGTGTGTTTATGTTCGGTATTGTGTGGCTTTTTAAACCTTTGACGACAGACATGCAAATTCTGTAAGATTTTATTGAACTTCAAGACCTGAAGATGAAAGCAAAATTAAGCTTCTGAAACCGCGGTAGTCCAGTTTGGATTAACTTAAAGCTGAAGACGGAGGTAAAATAACCTGTATTTTTCAATTGTCTTATCAGCTTTGGAGGCTATTCAATATGAACAGAGCTTAAACATTAAAAGTGAGTCAGTTAACAATATTCTGAACAGTGACGAAGCCAGGTTGTTATTTTATTGATAGTAGGTGGGGGTCTAGCCCACGAGTAAGTAAAGTGGGGGAGGGGAATCCCTCCATAAAAAACTATAGCCTACTAATGGAAAACAGATTTTATGCTATTCTAGCACTTAAACAGAAGGAAGAAATTAAATCATTTGTGTAGACCTCTCAAAAGATACAAAAGTTATTTGTTTTTCCAACGTAATCATACAAAAATGGGAGTGTGTATACAGATTATCTCCATTACCTTCAAGTAGGCTTCAAACTGGCTCGGTGGCAGGAAATCCCAAGACAAGACCTAGGTATTCACTGGAATACATTCTTACCTCAATCCTCGAAAGAAAATAATCAGTGTAACGAAGACAAAGTAGTATGAATACAACAAAAACCTGCCCTAAATTATTAAAATTGAACTTAGTGCAAACATTTATATAAACTTACTTTTGTATAATTCTAATTTTGGCCTGATTGAGGAATCCCATCATGTGTTTTTTAGTAGCCTCCTCAGTTGCCTTTGGGAACACCGTCATCACTGGATCTAGAAATACAAAGTCTGTTTTAAATGTCTAGAAAGTGACTATTTGAAAACAATATAAGTTAAAAAGGTGATTTTTTTTATAAATTTTCATTCCAACTTTATACTGCTGAGTGCAGTGGTACTTTATTTTACAGTCTGTAAAAAACTCAAATTTCTTACCGGTACTTCATATTTATTCTTCATATTATCAATGAATTAATTGTGTATTTAATTTATTGCTAATGTTTTCATTTATACCTAATTATTTAGTACAAATTTGATAATATTCAAGATTTTAACATTTATTGTATTTTGAGATAATATATTATGAATGGTGCTATGACCATTTTGATGACTACTCTAGTTAACAAAAATTAATTACTGGTAACTCTAATTATTTCTCTTTATACACCTTTTCATGCATGACACTATAGTTACCGGTACCAACAATGTTTTTCTTAACCATGTATTTTCATGCAGCGATGCAGATTTTCCTGTAGGGTAGACCGGAGCCTTAATTCCACAATCGGTTCTAAAATTTCATGACCAATAGGTCCCTGATATTGCAATGAATAAAGAATTCTAATTCAGTAGGCCCTACTTGCTATCAAAGAAAAGATTATAAATATTTTATAAACAACTGTTAAAAATGTTATTTAGTTTTGTTAAATTAAAATCTCGCATATTATTTATTTTAAGAATCTCAACTAGAACTCATTATATTTTACTGTAAAAAGACCGAAATTATTAGGTTCAACATTATAAGTAGGGACCTACAACCTACTAAAAGTGGTTTTAAGTACCTACCTACTTTTACTAATAAAAAAACACGTTATTTTCTATTATAACATGAAAAAAATAAAAAGAATATATAAGTCAGGCCTACGCTAACACGCATAATAATAATTATTATATTATATTCAATCATTAAAACGGATAAATTATGTTGATTTAATTTTATTGTCAATAGACCAAATATGATAAACTTGTAACAGGAAGTTAAAACTCTGATACATTTATTTTAAAGGGTACAGTACGATAAGCATCCAAAACAATCGACTAACAAATATTCGTTACCATGATTGATACACTGATAACCATATTCCCATTCGATTGTTATAGTTTTTAATACTCGATCACAAAGTGTTTTACTTTAAAATAAGTTAACTTAATCTAAGTTAATAGTGAAAGGTTAGCTTAAATTAACATAAACTAACCTAACCTAACCCTGCAGAGCACTGTTTTTGCCTTGGTTTGGATTTTTCATTTTGTTTTTGACCAGTGGTTACCCGCAGGCTTCGCCTCGCAAATGCTTTATAAAACCTGATGACAGTTGTGTGCTGCATTCTCTGGCTAGCCCGTGGAACTAGTATAAATCAAGATCAGCTGCTGTTTCTATTTTCATAAGCTCAAACAAAACTAAATCCATAAGGAAAAAGGTCATGGGAACTTTGTCGGGGTCTCTGACGGAGCACTAATGGATCAGGATGAAAACCATTTACTTTCTGCCAAAAGAATTAGTGTACAAAATTTCAACTCTCTAAGTAAATGGAAAGTAGGAGAATTTATGTGTGATGTTCTCTTTTAAAGGTGTAGATATTCTCATCTGTAATATTGATGTATCATAGTGGTTTGATATTTTATAGGCTACTTAATTTTTATGGTGGACGCTTACTGTACTGCACCCATATTACAAATGTTAGAAACATAATGCACCATTAACGGTGAATTTTTAAATATAACTAACGACGTTATCAATTCTACCCAAATAAAAAGGTACAAATATAAATAATAAAGTGAAAATAGCTTGCAAGTTTGTGAGTTGTTATATAAGAAAAATATATATTCCCTGGAAATATTAAGGCCTAATCAAGAACAATATCGTAAATGTTGTTAAATGAGTTAGGCCTAGTTAATCGTACTCTCACGGGCTGAATGTTATAAGGCTCAACACTATTTATCAGAAACACTTGAATAGGTACATATATCAACCCATGTATTAATTAGTTTTAACTTTCACACTTTAATACACGATGCTGTCCGTTTGTTCTGCCTTTGAACAAAAGTACTAGCTTCATTACGATGAAGTAACTTAATCGCTAACTTACACTCTAGTGAAGCAATATTCGTTCGACCTTTGAGAAGTATGAAAAATGCAAACATACCGTACATGATGAAAAAACGTCCTTTAAAGAACCTAACCTTTAAGAATTTTGGACAGTATTTTTCTAGAAGTAATAACTTAAACCCCAATTATAATTCCTTGCCTTAAAAAAAAAAACTAAATTAGGCCTATTTAGGCCTATAAACCTAACTTATCCGAATATAAGTTAGTACGGTACACTCTAACTAATGATTAAAATCATTAGGAATTTATATCATTAATTAAATATGGGTTTTCAAATAGTTTAAAAACAAATAAAGCCTGGCAAAGTTTGTAAATATCTAAAGATATTCAGTAAACAAATGTTTATTCTTCAAATCGTCCTTGTTAATTAACTGCTATGGCCATGACAACACCTCCAATTCATTAATTACTTAGCAATACAGTGTATGAAAATTTTAAAAGTTATAAATATTGTATTAGCAAACACACCGGTGAATACAAAACGATGTTTTGATAGTACAGTCCGTAGTATTTGGACAGCCAGTATTAGTTTCCCATTGGTAAGTTGAAAACAAAATTTGAGTATCCTATACCAAAAAGCGGTAATAAATAAACAGATCTGGAATTGCACTTACCTTAAACATGAAAGTCACTAAAGAAGCCACGATAAAAACAATGATACTCAACTCAACTTTAACCTTCAATAATTCTTTACCCGGCGAAACAGTACTCGACGGTACTCGCTGAATGAATAGTTTAGCCAGGAGAACGATAAATGAGATGGCGACGGCCGACGACGACACGACGACGCGCGACGTTAGCGCTAGCGAAGTGGCGGTTTTAGTAACTTAGGACCACAAACTTCTCATCAGAAAGTTTGCGTAAAACGTTTGTAAAGTTTACGCGCACAGGTTAGCAGCGCGCTTGGGCAACAACGCGGCGCCTTTGGTAACTACGACGAAGTTCCTTGCAAGCATATATCTGACAAACTTGCTGCAAATAATACTGGAAGTATTCAACAGCGAACGAAAAATGAACCAAACGCATATTTGCAGCACACTTTCTTGCTATCTGGGTTAGGACCTGGTAATAGAAAATCATTCAAAGATTTGCCAGTGTTACTCTTTTCACTAGCATTGAAAACAACTCGAACCTGTGTTGTGGTACTTTCCTTGACTACAGCATGGTGAGTTAATAGATAATCTATATTTGTAGAGGCGGGACGCATGTGACCTTGCATAACATAATCTTCCAGATTAGCATGATACTGTTGCTTGAAATCAGGAGTTTTCGACAATCGTTTTTCTAAGGTGAGTAGGCGCTTGTGAGCTACTTGCCTTGTTGAACCTAAGTTTTCTGGGGGCGTTGCTTCTTTGAACGGAAGTGAAACTTGATACCTGCCATAACAATCACGGGTAGTTGTCTCTTGAAAGAACTGTTCACATACAACTTCATTTTCATCCTTCGGCACTATTACATGAGAAGGTTCTTCAGACTCCCAAAATCTCCGTAGCATATCATCAAGAGGAGGTGTGTGGGTAAACATTGTTAGAGAGACTGGAGGTTTGTGAAGAGAGGGGATTTTTCCGAAGATGAGAAATCCGAACATAGTATTTAACGCTGCTGGTGTACCTTTGATTTGCACACAATTATCTGACAATATATCGGAAAAGTGTTGAACACCCAGGAGCAGATCGATCGGTCCGGGTTTATCGAATTCTGGATCAGCTAACTGTAGATTACTGAACCTTTTGCGTATACTTGAGTCTAACTTAACTTTTGGCATGTTGGACGATATAGTTTGCAAAACTATTGCTTCAACTGACAAAATGGTGTCTTCATTATGAAGAGGACCAATGGTACAAGAAACACAACCACGATTATTGGAAAAGGAGGATGAACCTACGCCTACAACATCAACTGAGTACTTTTTACGTGGTAATCTTAATGTCTGAACAAAGGACTCAGTAATGAATGATGTCTCACTAGCAGGATCGACAACCATTCGACATTTCACCCAGTCACCAGTAGAAGATAATACACGACATTGTGCAGTACCTAACAACCCAGTAGTTGAACTCCGTTCGTCCACTTGAGACTTCACATGGCAGCTTAATGCATTAGTGGAAGGCTCGTTACCTGACGTACCCTGATTAGGATTAGAGGGAGATTTGTCTGACTCAGAATTACTACTTCGTGGTATGTTTGGTTGTTCACGGTGCAACATGGAATGATGGTTTTTGTTTTTGCAAGTACGACAGCTAAACTTACTTTTACAACTTGCACGTGGGTGAGTGCCTAAACAAGCATAACACAGTTTCAGACTATTTACTGTTTCAAATCGTTTCAAGGGAGCCATCGCAATGAATTTTTCACAGGAACTTAACTTGTGTTCATTCTGACTCTTACATAAGGGGCACTTAACATTAACACTGTATGGTTCTTGAGAGTTAGACGTAAAAGACTTAGTAAATAAGCTTTGTTTGAAACTTTTACTGGATTTTACAGTTGGTTGAGAATAAGAGGGGTTTGTACTTTGCTTACTTACACTTGGGGCCTGCACTATAGAGGCAACTTTATACTGCTCAGTTAAAAACGACGATAAATCTGTAAAAGTAGGAAAATCTTTTTTAGAATGTTTATCTTCAAATAAACGCTTGGTATCAGGATCGAGAACTTTCATTGCTAGGTTAAATATAACAAAATCTGCTAAGTCCGGAATTTTTAAAGCTTTCAATGACTCATATTGAACACAAAATACATCAATAAACTGTCTCAGGTTATTTGGAGAGCTATTTATTAGAGGCTTAAACTGTAGTAGCTTATTCAGATAGTGTGTACCCACTAATCTCTTATCTGTATACCTTTCAACTAGCTTATCATATGCTGCTTGATAATTTTCTTCCTTAAAATCAAAGTTATCAATAACTGACAAGGCAGGATACTCTAAATAAGATTTCAGAAAAGAAAACTTTTGAATAGGAGCGAGCTCTGTATCATGTACCAGAGTGTCAAATAAAGACTTAAAGGCAGGAAACTTTTCTAAATCACCTTTGAACTTGGGGATGTCTATCGGGGGTAATTTTGGTCTCAGCTGTTTAGCTTCATGAGAAATAGGAACTGGAACATTTTTCTCTCTACTTTCTATAATTGACTGACTTTGAGCAACAATCTTATAATGTAATTCCTCATAAGATTCAGACACAGTATCAACAGCCACTGCAGTGTCAATTACAAAATTTAATCTTGCTAACTTATCTTGTACTTCATTGAACAGTTTGAAATCATCTTCAATATTTTTGACCCTAGCCAGAAAAACACCTTCATTGTTTTCCATATTTTTTATTAAATCAAAAATAACTTGTAACTTACGAAATAATCTCTGACGCTTTTCAACACAAGCCTGGCTTTCTAACTCCTCTTTTGCACCCATCGTGATTATTTATAAATGACAAAGTATAAATAAAACTTATTTCATAACACAGTAATTAAATAAAATACTATTTGGATTTATTTAAAACACATTAATAACTCTTCTCAATTGCATTTCATGAAAGTTAAAAAGAGAAAGTTGCATGAAAAAACATGAGCATCAACTTTGCACAGTTTGAGAATCAACAATCAACTTGTAACTGATATCTCTTATTCAGACTGAAGTATGGATCAGAATATTATCAGTAATGATTACAAGGGAAACCCCAAAGTCACCACAGCAATTATTATTTACTGAATTAAACCATCCAGGCTCCGATAGGACCAATGACAAGGCCAATGCCTAAACACAAACATAACTTCTTCGATAAAATAAGAGTGGACTGTATTACTTGAAATCACTGAGGAATTCGAGGTTTGACATGAAAAATAATAGCTGTGGTGACTCTAGGCTAGATTCGGGAGAATGTTCTGTCGAATGTTAGGTCGAATGTTCAGGCCTGTTTGCGAGAAGTGTGGGACGGCCTTCAGCATGACATGTTAACGAATGAATATTGAACTATGAAATTGAAACATATAAATTTCAATGAAAGTAAAGTTTTAATTGTCGATAAAAAATTTATGTTGATTAGAATTTACATATATTTTAATGCTATAGTTAAAAATGTAAGGTATTTCCAATAATGAGCTCCTATAGTACAGCATGGATTAACTAATAATCAAATACAAGTCTATTATGAAACCTTTAGTGTTAAGTATTTTATTCTTGTATTACTAGCATATTCCAACGCAATCAGAGTCGTATATAGATACATAACCGGATTTAGGATCTGTATGCCCCTTTAGACTCAACATGTGGTACGGGCCCTTACCGGCTGCCGTTATTGGCTAGGCCAACGGAAACAAATTACTTTATATTTTTTTCTTCTCTAGTATGTCGTTTTGTGTGGTGTGGATCCTCTTTCTGGCGCGCACTTGTGTAGTATTTGCTTAAATCCTACCCTGAGAAGAAAAAATAAAGTTTTGTTTAGTGCCGTGAGTTTAAAGTGAAGACTTAAAAAAGGATCGGATCGGACAATAAAACGTTACACCAATGTTGATGTAAATTTTGGGAATAAGCACTACGAACACTTTTAATCAGCTGATGAAAAATAATTTTCAATCCCTCTTCTAAAGTTTGAGCAAGCTTAACATCTTCTAGAGGGCAATTATCTCAGAAGAGCAGCACGGATTCATGCCTGCTTGACTGTCGTGGAAGAATTTCACCCTTATGCAGATAGGATAACTCTTAGGCGCTTCACCCTATTATAGCCATTCTAGGAGTTTGCAAGCTTTGAGGTAGAAGAGGTATAAACCCAATGGTAGTAGAGACCTTTGTTACTTAAAACTGTGTGCATTCACACAAAATGTCCTGGTCACAGCACCTTGCCTCAGGTGGTGAGACCCATGAAGTAAGCTAACTTAAAACTATTAGATTGCCCGCAAAAAATATATTTTTTTAACTGGCGAGTGAGGATAATTATTTTCTGTTCTTTATTCTAAGATAATAAAAATATCATTTGTATTTACTCTTGTTAATAGGAAATTGAAGTGTATTTTAATCTGACGACAAATAATTCAGTTTCATATATCTTGACCCAAAAGAAATATAATTGATTTACTTTTATACCTTACTTTTTTCAGACAGAAGACTGATTTCCCTATTTCCCTCTGCAGACAGCTCATACCAATAGCAGAAGGGTGAAAAGGAGAAGTGTCAATTCTCTTGATCAAACGTTTGACGTCTGTCTTGGTAAGCTAATGAATCATTTAAATAAAACCGTCTAGGTAAAATGACATAATTACTGTTACTAAACACATTTGAAATATTTTTGGTTAAGTTTTTCTACAGGTCACTGATATTCTGTACCGTCTGGAAGCCCTACAGAATTTCTCTCATACATACTAATAACTTGTACTATAGGTCAATTTTTGTTTGAAACCAACATTTTACGTTTTTAATAAGGCCTATGCTAACGTATTAATATTTGTCTATGTTAAATCAGTGTATTGACAACTGCATCATCATGGAAAAAACATAAATTAGGCTACTGCTTCACATAACCTTTTGGTAAAGAATGTGCAAACATACTAGACCTATATAATAGGGTTGCCATAATTTATGGATACCAATACCAGACATGTTATAGATTTTATTAGTAGAAAGTGGATAACTTTATATATTCTAACAAAAATTCAATACTAATGTCTTACTTTTTTACACTGTTATGACTGTACCCATTATTACCGTATATATATATATATATATATTAGGCCTACTGTCGTCTTAGAATTTGTTTTTTATTCTTACGATCAACTTATATAATTAATAATAATACTATATTTTATTGCCATTTTAATTACTTCTTTCGCTGGAAATGGAGTATTTACTGTTTGAATTAACTTTTTCTGTACTTCCATAGTTTAAGAGATTAAAAAAGGGTTATCCTTAATGCTGGCTAAAATTTACCGGTAATTGAATTGCAGTCAATTGCTAGTTCAAATAGTGTGAAATATCCGGGACTTCATGTAGGCTACCTAATCCAAAAACGATGGACAAATCTTAATCCTGGACACAAGCTCGAATCTCAGATTGTCCGGGCTAATCCTAAACCTAAGTTATATGGTGGGTCTGATCGTAGGTAAAATGTCTTTTAAAATTTCTGCCTAATTCTGTGGAGTTGTAATTATTTAAATTAAACATCCTAGATTTTATTTTTCATTTGTTATTCTAGATAGTCTTTTCTGAAGGTAGCCTACCGTATGGCACCTTAATCATCTCGGACCTGAAAGCAATGCTCTTTTTTATTAAACGGGTCTTTAAAAATTGTGTTTTTTCTTTAATCAATAATTTTCAACTGGAAATATAGCTTCAGAAGAGACAATATTAAAAATTTTAATTGTGTTAATTTTTTGAGCTACCCATTCCATAACACACATTTTTCCTAAGTGATAGGCCTAAAGTATCAGAATTTAAAATCAGACTTATAGTAAAATATTGCGGTGCCAAAGTTTAAACATATTCTTATAGCCTATTGAATGTTCGCAATAACACTAATGTTTTATAGTCTTCATTTTAACTGCTGGCGGTACTTTCTTTACAACAGAGTACCTTTACTAAATTATTCACTGTAGGTAGGAGTAGTGTGGTAACAGTTGCTGAGATTAGGCTTACAGTTTTTGAATTTTGTTTATGATTACCAGCAGACTTACTCACTGTGTTTATTTAAAACGACGATTGTTCAGAATAGTTGAATCTGGCAGGAACTATTTCACAGATACATCCATCATTAATATACACACATATAGTAATATAGTTATACACACATGTTAAAGCCTAAATATTGACAAATAATATGATCTTACTCCATTGCAGGCAGTAAATCACCCCAATACTAAATAGCAGGTCATGACTCAAGCAGCAACTCAGCCAAGGAACAGTCCAGTAGTTGAGCGGAACCTTCACGAGATGTTGCGTGACACGCCGGCAATGAACGAGAGCACCAAAGCCGTCCATTCCGGTACAACGCCTCCCACCCCTCAAAGGGGCTATAACCAGGTCCCGGCATCGTTACCACTTTCAAATTGTGCATGTAAGTTGTCATTTGCCTGCAATTATTTCTATGACGAGACAAAACTTAATTTGTAGGCATAACTATTAACAATCCTTACTATCCCGGTCATTCCGAAAAAATCATTTTAGTTTTCATTCATTCATGTTTTCATCTACGGCTGAAAATTTGTTTCTGCAATCAGCCTTGCACCTTTCCCAACAAGACCTGGCTTGAACACTGCCAGATGATTTGACTTTGGATAAAAATCAAAGTTTTATCCAAGTAAAAATTTCCGTCCATGCGACTATGTCATTCCGCTCAGGTAAACATTTCCTACCATCATTTTGCGGTCTGTAATTGAATCCTATGTTGGTTATAATTGGTCTTACAGAGCGAGCAGATCCAAAAAGAAAGATTTGGAAGTTTATTTTCTCAAATAATATATTTTCCTGATTTCATAGAATAGGGTACTTATTCTCGATTATTATAGAACTCTTAAACTGTTCCCTTTACAAAGCCTTTGTAGGATTCATTGAGCTTTGCAAAGAGTTCTTTTGCTTAACATTTCTCTTTGGGGAAACAAAAGTTGACGATTTTCCCTTAGTACGACACACTCGTTGGGACTGTTCTTAAACCTATGCCAGGCTGTGCCATAAGCTACAGCACAAAAAACATAGCCTACACATTAACTATGTTTTTTTAATGATTTTGTGGTATTTTCTGGCAAAATATCACCGCTGTTTGCTATTTAATTACCTTTATTTATTAAATTACAGTGTCCATTTAAGTCTTTCTTCGCCAATGTACATGTTGATGACCAAATTCTGCCAGATCATTATCAACAAGAAGTTTTAAGTATTTGTGCGCGTTATTTGTAACATACTTGTTCTGCTGGCTAGCAGTTAAACTCAGTGGTTTTCTTTTTCCGCAATGGTCTTGTTGTATTCCATAATCTCAAAGCACCTGGATAAGGGGAATGAAAGACTCCCTCTTCCTGACTGTCTGATTTTAAATAGCTGTGGTATATGTACCAGGTGTTCCACGAATAAGTTGCTATTTTTAAATTAATATGCCAGACGTTTCGAACAAGCTATAAACTGGAAACTTTACGGTTATAATAACTCTCCTTCAAAAAGCTCCATAGGACATTGCGACAGACGATGAATTAATGAGGTTGATTGAAGAGGAACTGTTGCTGATACCTCGGCAATTTTGATACCTCCATAAGAATAACATGGGTCTGAGTCTGCAGGTTTGCTGCTACGGGAGCCTTTGGCAAAAAAAGTTTTTTTTGAGCAAATATCAATAAACCACAACCAGATGAAGCCTCATACCAAGTTTCATCAATATACGATCATAAATAAGCAAGATATAAAATGTTTCTTCTCCTCCATAAAAATAACATTAGACAAAGTAACTTTGTAACACTTTGTAACAGTTGAAACACTTGTAACATTTGTCAGTTTAACACTTTCAATATCTCGGTAACCAATTGACGTAGAGGAATGATCAAAATACCAAATTGTGTGTTTTTTTAAGCTGAATCCAATGGTAAAAACTAATATTTGACTTTCTCAAAAATTATATGTAAAAAATTAAAAAAAAACATTTTTGAGGTACAAAACCCCCCCAAAATACCCCTTCGGATAGAGCGATCTGGCTGGTTTTCGAACTTAAAGTCATAAATGCTGCTTTACACGTTTATACCAAATTTCATCAAAATCGGATAATTTTTACGAGAGTTATCGTGCTCACGGACACACACATATATATATATATACATATATAAATATATATACATATATATATATATATATATACATATAGTTTCGAAAAACGGTGTTTTTGGGGTCTGGGGACCTAAAAACGAAAAGCTATCATGGTCCCGGGCCTAGGTCTTACCATGCCCCGACTACAGTAATAGCTTCTTCCCTATAGGGGAAATTCGCTAAAACTAAATAAATAAATAATAATAATAAAATAAACATCATTCCATAGAGTACGCCATCCGACGTCACTCATTAGTAGGGGTGTGCGAGTAGTGATTTTTTTAATCGAGTCGAGTCGAGTCTAGTAGTGTCAATTATTTTTGAGTTTCGAGTATTTTTGAGGGAATATTTGCCATCAGTTGGTAGTTTCGAATTTTGTATTGGGAGTTGAAGTCCACTCCATATTTGATCATCTAAACATGGTTTCTAACTAATACCTGAATAGCAATACAAAGTTTTGGCCAGTAGAATCAAACTGGATTACGTATTGACAAACAAAACATGGTTTGACATTCGTTACCACCTGATTAAACACGGTCCGGTTGTCATTTGGCCAATATCACCGGGTCCAGACATCGTTTATAAACAATAGTAGATGACAAAATTGTTAGTTACGGCTGACGGTCACCACTTTTGCAGATGTTATGTTTACCGTATTCATTTTCGGCCTTTATTACGTGATCCAGGCGTCATTTTTGGCCGATATTATGTTTTCCGTCGTTATTTATGCCGAAATTATACCAGCAGACTGCGGTCTGATCTTCATTTTTGGCCGATATCATGTGGACCGATCATCATTTTTGGCTGATTTTACGTTATGTGATCGCCTTTTGCGGTCGTTACTACGCGATTTGGCCAGTCGCAACCATTAGCGATTATCCGGAAATCGGCGGGAAATACTCGCTCGAACTTTCCAGTATTTTTCAAAACTTCGAGTCGAGTTCGAGTATTAAAATACTCAGCCGAAAACTCGAAGTTTCGAGTACTCGCACACCCCTACTCATTAGGTAGGGACTCTCTGCAAGTAAATATTCTTTAACCTTTCTTTTAAAAGTAATTACGTTATTTTCTGCCCTGATTTGAGCTGGCAATCAATTATAAATCCTTACACATAAGTAAGAGGGCCCTTTCTCAAAACGTTTTGTCGAATGGATAATTACTGACAGCATGTTTCGTGATCTTGTAGGGTATTCATGAAAGTAAAGTGTCCGTTAGTTACAAACTCAAACCAATTTTGTTTTACAAATACACACACCTCATACCCAACAAGACCCCCTAATGTCAAAAAGTCCACATGTCAAATAGGGGTCTACATGACTGAGATTTGTTAAAACCACCCATTGCTCGCAGACACCATTTCTGAAGAAAAAAACCCTATTAAAATTGTGAATTCTTGAGAAACCCCAAAACATTATACCATATCTTAGGACGGACTCAACATGTGAGAAATAAACTGCTCGCAAGATCTCAATACTACTCACCTTTGAAAGACGTCTAAGGGCGTAACACATGGGTTTTAGTCTCTTGTCAAAATGTCAAAATGAGAGCATCAGGTTATTCCACTGTCAAGTGCAATCCAAGAAATTTATGTGATGTTACTTCATTTATTATTGTAACACCTAATACTATTTGATCACAGTCTGTTATTCTTTTATTTTTGCCCAGATAAAATTGAGTACAATTTGTTCTATTGATGTTTAGTTTAAAATTATTTAAATTAAACCAAGAATTGATACTTGACAGTTGATCGTTCACAACTGATACAAGTTGCTGCTCAGTTTCTCGTGAAACACACAAAGTACAGTCATCAGCAAACATGACTAGATCAAGATTTTGTGAAAAGTTAGGGTGGTAATTTATGCACAACAAAAATAAAACTGGGCCAAGTATTGACCCCTGAGGGACTCCTCTAGTTACTAATCTGATTCCTGATACAGCTGAAAATTCTCTATTGTTTATCTGAACAACTTGTTCTCTGTGTGACAGATATGACTTAAGGCATGCCCCCTTGCACACCTTTCTGGCTTTTGAACCATTATGTCATGATTTGCGGTGTCAAAAGCTTTACTCAAATCGCAGAAAACTCCAAGTGAACAAGACCTTTGGTCTAAAGAAGTAGTTATATAATTAATAAAGCTAAATATTGCACTGGTAGTGGATTTCCCGTGGCGAAAACCATGTTGCTTTGCTGAGAAAACATTGTTTTTTTCCAAAAATTGCATTAACTTTTGACAATTATGGATTCTAAAAATTTTGAAAAGGACGGTAGGATCGATATCGGTCTGTAGTTTTCTGAGAGGTTCTCATTGCCTGATTTAAAGATTAGAACCACATTACTAATTTTGAAAAAATGTGGAAATCTCGCCGAATATAAATTATAGTTACAAATGTGTGTAATGCTTATGGCATGTTCAATTTTTTTAGTACAAAACAAGGTATTTCGTCTACCCCGGCAGCTCTAGTTCCCTTCAGTCTCCTCACGACGTTCTCTACTTCGGTGACTGTCACTTTAGACAATAAAATGCTACGAGCAATGGGAGGGATATTTGAGAAAGGGTCAGAGGAACAGTTGTCAGTGGTCGGTTGTTTTGACTCTATTTGTAAAATATTGATTTAAGTAGTCAGCTATGACAGAGTGGTCTTTTACTACTTTTCCATTTATTTATAATTTGATGTTTTATTTATTTGAAGTCTTGCTTGGTTTTAGAGTGATGTTATCGTTTACAATGTTCCAAATGTTTTTTGTGCGATTTTCTGAATTTAAAATTACATTATCATTAAAAGACAGCCTCGTTTCATTTACCTTTGCTCTGCAAAGATTAATTTCATTGTCAATATGTTTTTTTAAACGTTCTGATTTGGGAAGTGATTTTAAAAACTGTATATTTTTATTTCCATCCCTAAGCTCTGGCGTGATCCATTTTTGAGTTTTGAGTTGATTTTTTCCTAACATTAACTTTTTTTGATTAGATTGGAAAAGCTATGTCAAAATAATGTTTGAATATTTTAATAAATTGTTCACATTTTGCATCTAAATCCGTAGTTCTGTAAGCCTCACACCAATGTTCCGAAGATAATAGCTTTATGAAAAGGTCTATTTCAGAATCAGAAAAGTAGCGTTTTTTTATCAACCTTGTTTGACTAAGATTGGTGATCGGTTTGAGAATGAATTGTACAAATTGGGCCTTATGGTCTGAAAATGGCATGTCTAAATTGTCAGCATTAATTATTTCTGAAATTATGTGGTTGGTTAATATATTGTCCACGATGTTGTTCCTCTGGTTGTTTTAGTAATTAGAATATTGTGATTAAATACGTCAATAAGATCGCACAGAGTCATTCTCTTTTTATCAAACTTGTCTTGGAAATGAACATTGAAATCCCCACATATGATTGTTTTAAATTTTATTCTTGTGAAAAAATAAATATTTCATGTAGAATATATAAAAAAATTTAAAATTTCCATCAGGCGGCCTGTGCAGGACTATCACATTAGTTTTCAAATTTAACAGTGAAACACCAGAGCACTCTAAGTGCATTTCAGATGACATTTTTTTAACACACTCAAGTTCTATAAATTCAAAACATTTTCAAAAGAATAGCTACCCGACCATGGATATGACACTGTCGATTTACAAAAGATGCAAATTTATATCCTTTGAAATAAGTAATATTAATATTGTCATTATTTAACAATGTCTCCGAAATACAAACAATATCTGGATTGTGTTAACCCATTGAGGTAGTAATTTTATTCTATTTGTAGTAGCCTATAACGGGAATTGATTGGTGCTGCACTCTAGTAGCAAAATATGTAACTAATGACCGCGGGCGTCTACGGTTCTATCCGCTAGGGGCGCGGACTGACTGAAAACACTTAATATCGCCGCCAGGCCTTTGGTCGTGTTAGCTGAGTTGGCTACGTCGTGGAAACACCTTGGCCAGGTGGCGATACGATGTTCGTGGGTTCGATTCCCGCACACGACCAAAACTGACCAGTTGTGCAACTCTCAATGAGTTAACCAGTCTGTGGCAACGTTGATGGGAGGGCCCAAGTAAAATAAACGGTGGCAGGCTTGCTTGGAAGTTGACGGGATAGGTTAATTCTTTGAGACTTGCACATGGTCAACACTGATTTTGCTAATTTTTACTTATGTCTACTGTGTGTGTGCCAATGCGACTCTCTAAACTGAAAGAAAACAATATTTTAATTAAAATATGCCATTAATCCATTTAAAAACACCAATTTTATACTCCAATTCACACGTTAATAAAATTACAAGTAAGGAACGAGACCTGCTCGTATGTCTACGCCAATGGGTTAATCTAAAAAAACATTTATTAAATCAAGCTTATTTGAAATACTCTGAGCATTAAAATAAATCAGGCATACTTCATTATTTTTTACATGAAAATGTGAATTTTTAGTTGCAGTACAGTAGGATTTTTTATTATTTTGATTTATGAATGGCTGCTGACTAAAAAAACTGAATTCGTATCCATATGGTGTGGAATGCTGTGTAATTTACTAGGAGAAATACCTGATGAAAAATGTGTAGTTTTTGGAGATAGAGTTGGAAAGTCTATAAATGAGTTGAGGTGTGGCGGCGGTAGAGGCTGAAGCTGGGACCGGTATGACTCGTAGGCAGCGTCTGGCATCGGAGGCTGGTCGGGCGGCGTGGATGGGGCTGGCGCTGGGTTTTGATGTGAAGAGGGTGGCTCATCAGATGCCGAGGGTGTGTGTGACTGGATGATAGTTGGTGGGTTGTTTGGTGACGATTTACACGATCTCTGGGTATCAGGGTAAGGCTCAATGATTGAAATGTCGTGTGTCTTCCTCACACAATTTTCAGCTCGACCTTCGGCTATGATCTCAATAGACTTTTTTGTTTTTTGTGGGCCTCTTACTGCATGGATGGGAGGACTTGCAGGCCTATAATTTCGAGAATAGCTTTGCCCACCAACCGTTTTCCTGATTCAGTGTAATGGAGACCATGGCGGGTAAAATGCCATCTTCTTAGGTATTCATTTACTTCAGCATTCATCTTTCATTATTTTCCCCTGTAATCCGTAAATTTTTAACCATAATCAGATTTGCATAACAAATGTCTGTGTTTAGATCAGGCTCGTCGTAACGATACGGGATGGTGTGTATAACTGTGTTGGTTTCAACATCCACCGACAGTAGGTTCTCCACAGCCTGTGTTACTGTGAGAGGGCCAACTTCACCAGGGCCAAAGTTGTTCGAACCCGCTAAAAGAACAAGGTGGTCATCTTTATTTAATTGTCTGATCAGTGGTTGCCCTTCTTCAATGATTGTCTTCAGTTTTGCTCCTGGTTTTGACGATACATAGACCTCGAACTCATCATCAAGGTCACGTAGGTATGAATGTAGTCGCTTTCCTTGACTATCTGATACCACTAATATTTTGGGTTGGTTTTTCTGGCAGTAATGGTTGTTGCCTTGCTGTGCTGTGCGTGTATTTCTTGACACAAATTTTGGTGTGCTATGTACTTCAGCAGTTACTTCAATGTTCCTGCAGGCCGATGGAGTAGGTGATAGAGAAACGTCTTTTATTAACGGTAAAAAACGGTTTTTTGTTTCGATTTCAGGTTATGAATTAAGAAACATTATTGTTGTTAAGAAGGTTATCATTTTGCTGAAGCCTTTGGTCTTCTGAAAACATTATCTGCCCTTCTAGTTTCCCGAAATAGCGTTATTTCTTTTTCCTTTTCCTCTATTGTGTTCGCAAACTTCTTGCAGTCAGATTTTAACAAGTTAATTATACATTTTTTGTTCTGCAGCTCATCTCTAAGCTTTTTTTTAATTTCAATCATAGCCTGTTTTTTATTTTTTAAATTTGTAATTTCATTTTCGGACTTTTCCTCAGAACATAGGGACTCCTCAAAATCTGCTCTCCTTTTTTCTTTTTCACGGTCTAAACTTGTTTGTAACAATTAAGTTTCTGCTGCGAGATCAAGTAGGGTTTTCTTTAAATCCTCATTTACACTGAGGCTTCCATCTAACCTACTCAGTAACATTGTTAGTTCTGGAATAAGCTCAATGACAGCATCATTTGAGTTATTGGCAGTGACATTTAAAATACTGTGGATGCGAATAGCTGCATCAATCACTTCTTGATTTAAAAGATCACCTTTTAAATGATTAAAATCGTTATCGGTAGTCTTCCTTAGCTTCTCACGCGTTCTACGTGTCATGATACTTATGTTTTTTATATCTCCTGCCAAGAATGAAATCTGTGAACTGGTGTGCACTGCAAGCCGGTATCACCAAAATTGAAGGGGCAAAGACGGTAGCCTCGAGACGCACGCTATTATCTAGCAGTCCCTTATCCCCGCAACAGATTGCGTGGGCATTCGCTCGGCGAGATTATCGCGGCACCTTTATACTTCCCATGGATATTTCCTCGTCCCTCGTAGGTTGCAAACCTGCCGCCTCAAGTGTGCATGCGCAAATTCGAAATTAAAACTAACAGGCGGATTAGGGAAAGACGTTATATTTCTCCTAACCTAGAGAACCCCGAGCGAATAACAACTGAATTTAACAAAGTGTCATGATTATGCACCTGTCAAATATATAGTTTTCTCAAAACACACTGTCTTTGTAGAGAACGCTTAATAGTCTTTCACGATAAAAATCACTCACATACGCAAAATATTCAAAGTTAATTTTGGAGCGCTTTGTAATATATATAAGTTAATTATATTGCTTCATATCGTTGTGGTCTGATTGATATTGGATTGATATTTGCACGATAAACAATTTTTTGCTGATAGTTCCTGTAGCAGCAATCCTGCGTACCCAGCCCCCATGTTATTCTTATGGAGAATAAGTAAAATGTTATCTCCCTTAATTATGAACCGTTAATTAATAAAACTTGGAATGTGGCTTCACCTAGTAGAGTTATACCAACATTTTCATAAAAACCCATTTTTTTGTGTTCATTGTTTCAGCAAACCTGCAGACTCAGCCGCCATGTTATTCTAATGGAGAATAATTAAAATGTCATAAATCGTTTATTTATGAATGTATATTGATGAAAATTGGTATGTGGCTCTATGTAGTATTACAATACATATATATGCATTGGAAATTCGCTGAGTACGCAAGTTTGCTGCTACGGGGGTATTATATCTATTTAAACTCTAGAGTTTCCAGTTTGTAGGGTGTTAGAAACGTGTTGCATATTAATTTTAAAATAGCAACCTCTTCGTGGGACACCCGATATATAAACTATTATTATTATTATTAACAAAATTATACTAATATTCATTTATAATTTATTTGATTAACTAGGCTTATTTTAATAAACTAATTTAGGTGTTTTACTCTATAGGCAATGCTATAAGCCTAGGTAACATCTGGGCCTACCTCAAGCTGAGTTAGAAATTGTAAGTCTAAATTAACCCACCATCTTATAAATTTAGGATAGGATTTATCTTATATTTTTTATATTTTGTTTCAGCTCCAGCAGCTCAAAGTCCTACATCACCCAGTCAAAACGGCGACTCTCAGATGTTAAAAGTTCCACCATCAAAAATAGAGACTATAAAAAATTGGAGCATCTCAACCTACAAGTGTACAAAGCAGCTGATGTTTGAAAAACTAGGGAAAACTTCTAGGACAGTGGATACAGGTATGTTAACACCTGGTTATTTTTTTCAGTATAATCTTTTCTAACAGACTTTAAATGATTGATGATATTTATAAGTAAATTTAAAAGACTCTACAGAGAGAAAATAGCACCCCCCACTCCGTCATAAACAAACGTTCACGAATAGAGACGATTACACCCGAACAAAGAGCTCTAAATTTTTGCATATGTTTTACGGCATTTTTTAAGTTTAAAATAGTGATTTTCATCATAAGGAGCAAAAGTGGTTGTTTTTGGTGCGCAATCGTGTTTTACGAGCGAGGCGAAGACGAGTATGGAAAAACGGTTAAGTACCAAAACACACTTTTGCTCCTTGTGATGAACAACTTTTTTGATCATACTGCCCTTATAAGCCTTTGATAGTTGATAATTTGGACAGAAAATTAAGTGATTTGTATTAGTTTGGTAGTTCAGATAGGTTAACTTTATAATTTTTACGTTTATTTTATTTATAAACAAAATGTATATAACACGTGCTTGTTACCTTTGAAATACAAAAACGTAAAAAAGAACAATATCAATCTTTGAGGTTAGCGCACTAAAAAGATCCACAGCTGATTTTTCGGTTCCCTATTTTAAGGTATCAGAAAAATGTGATTTTACAGATTAATTACAGACCCAAAAATATCTGCTTTTCTTGCAGTATGATAAATTATACATAGTAATTATTATAGTAATTTCGCAACACATTGTCAGTCATACTCAAAAATAATAAAAATTAATAAACTAACATAATATTTCTTCTGATTAGGTTCAAACAGTTGAAACACTTCAATTAACAATTTTTTCGTCTTCAAAAAGATATCAGTAATTTACAGTTTCCAACTGAAACCTTCACCATACCAAATTCTCACCTTAACCACTGAGCCATTTCGCCATGTCTGTTGATATTAAACTAGCGGCTTAAAGGGGCCATAGCCCCTAATTTTGCTCCAACATTCTGCCTCTACTGATATAACTCTTTACATGCTGAGGAAAATAAAACAACTATATAATTAGTGACACATGTCAGTTCGCAAACAAAGTAGTCACTTAATCACATGTTTCAATGTAATCAAAGCAGACGTTTTTAAATTTCCCATGCTTTTCTCATGGGGGATGTTTTACGTTATTTCTCGTTTGCTGGCAACTTTTTGGAAGTACTACTATTTGTCCCGAGTCCCTGGGATCAATACCTATAATTTGAGCTGACTCCCATCATCCTGAAATTTGCTAAACTCCCGCAATTTTCACTTAAAAATTTCGCTTACAGAATTATATAAAGATTCGCTTCGCTCGCTGAGGGCTCCGCTCCCAGACCCTCTTTTTGGGTCGCTCCAGTTTGTTATTTTAACTCAATGTCCCTCTCAAGTATTTTTTACATAGTCTATTATTTTAAATTCATTTGGGAAATAGCCAATCTAGATGGCATCTTTTTTCATTGGACCTTTTTTATACTTTACCATGTGAAAGTTACATTGACAGTTTACTAGATATTTTTTACAGATTTTATGATTTCTTTTGTTTTTATTTGAAACTCCATAAGCCCAATGTTAAAATTTACAATTTTCAACATGAAAATTAGTGGTTTTAAAATTTAAAACTGTAACTTTTGGCAATTTTCCTCAGGGTTTCTAGGTACAAACTACGTGCATGCTAAATTTCATGTTTCTAGCTCGTCTGAAAGTGGTCTAGAATTTGTATACATGAGTGAATGAGTGAGTGAGTTACACATCGGGCCGTATAGTTATTTAGATTTGTTACAAATTAACTGATAGCACTGACCCTAAACCAACAGCTGTTTTTATGACGTTACAAGCCTAGAGTTGGAGATGCAATTTTCTGCCTGTAGAGTCTGTTGTCAATTTTATTACAGTTTCCCCAGCAACAATTAACCTTTTTTTTTAAAAATGTTAACAAATTATTTTGTATTTGTTTACGTCAACTATGCACACAAAATATAAGCTATGTCAACAAAAAATGTCACTCGAGAGGAAGCAATTAGTGAAGTAAAACGGGCTATCAATAAATTGAACAGTAAAAATGGCTGCTCAGTCAGAGATATCTGTAAAGTGGTAAAACAACAATGCAACCTTCAAGATTATATCGTTCGAGATGCACTTAGAGTAGCAGCTCAGCAGAGTCAGCTGGAATGTAAGAACAACAGGTACTTTCTGCCTGGAAAGGCTAAAAGAATAAGGAGGATAAAATCAGATATAATGAAAAATAAGAAGAAGTTAAAGTTGAAACTTTCTAGTAAAGTTGCGAGGAAGAGTCATACACCCACTAGAAAAAGAATGAAGGCAAAGTTCAAAAAGAAAAATAGTGCAAGAAGAGTTAGTAGTATTAGAAGTTTTATGTGTAATCGGTGTTCAAGTATTAATCTTATACCGGTTGAGACCATAGTACCAGCCAAAGATAAGGAAAATGCCAAACCGCTTCCGAACAAAAGGACTTTCTCTGAGTTTGAAAGAGAACTTATTGAGGACAGTAGCATGTACGACAGTAGCGATACAGAGAGTTCTACAGACAGCCAGCCAACAGAGAGATCTAATAGTAAAGCCAGCCAACATGGTTGTTCTATTACTGATCGTATTTATACCGTCTGCCGAAAATACATATATTTACCTTTATTTGATCCCAAATGTAATCTCGATGAATAATAATATATTTTTTCAGCTTATAACTTAGCCTACTTTGTGGCCAAGAAAAATGGTCAATGTGAATCATAAAACTAACTATATGGATTAAATACTTTACCAAGACAGTGACATTTTATATATTGTATTTACTCAATGTAAACAACTTATTGAACAACTTAAAAACAATGCACACATGTAAAACTCGAGAAATTCAAAAGATGCAAGCCTTTGGTAATGAATGTCGTCATTTTTGAATTGCAAACTTATACCTAACCTTCATAAAGTCAGCGGAAGGTTTTAGCTTAAACTTTGGGATTAGGGGGTTTTGGACCATATTTTGTTAAAAAACTCGTTTGAAAATTGGAAATTTTAGCATTATGGAGTTTTAATCAAAACAAAAGAATCATAACAGCTGAAAATAAATAACCCAGAGTTAACTATTATAGTAGCACTTGCATATATATGGTAAAGTATCAACAAGTGATTTCTAGAAAACAGTAACTAGAACCATTTAATTAAGATTGCATACAGAGTCGACATATCCAAATTAATCAAATGTGTATAGATAAAAAATACGACCTGAGGTGAGATTGAGTTATAATAACAACTAGAGTGACTCTAATATGTGTAAAAGCAGCAATTGAGTGAAGCAGATCTGCTCTTAATTGTAGATGGAGAGGGGAGGGGGGTTGAAAAACAACTTCAGGAAATACCATAAAATAGGTAGTTAATTAGCTTCAGTTACTAAAATTGAGAATGGCTTAGTCAATTGTTGTAAATTATATAAGTATACAACATTTATCTTTTGTTTTTTTACCCACGGAAACTAATCAAACATCACCGAGTATGGCGAGAAATAAGCAAGTATAAGCTAGAAATTTTTAGAGCATGATTGTTTTTTTACCCTACAGCCTAGGTGCGCTAAAAAAGGATTTTTCCCTTAGAAATTAATGCTCCACCTCACAGGTCTACAAAGTTTGAATTTTAAAGCTTATGGAGATAGTATTTTTAATTAGTTTGAGTGAGCAGCCAAATAAAACAACTGATTTAAATTATCAATTTCAAGTTTAAGATAGTTTGACAGGTTCGCAACAAAATACAGCACAGGCAGGATAAATTAACTATGTTTCATTCTTTTAAAATTTACACAGGCGAAGCTGCAATGGGGCTGTTAGTTAAGATATAAATATTGTACATATTATTAGTAAATTACGGTGTCAAATATCCAGGATGAGAATAATTTGGTCAACCTAGTCTTTAACTGAGAAATCAAGACATTTTCTACGACCATTTCTTAAAATTTGAAACTTCAATAGGAAATCGCTGAAAGATGTTGGGGTTTAACCCATTGAGGTAGTAATTTTATTCTACAGTAGAACTCCAATTATCCGAATTAATTGGGGATCGGGCCAATTCGGATATGCAGAAATTCGGATAATCAGGTATACCTCGGGAATTAAGCAAAAAACATCACCATACATAAAAAATCAGAATTTTATCGACAAAGTTATTATAAATGTAGTGACCAGAAAGTAAGCGAACTGTATCAAGAATATACGTCATAAAAATTAAATTACAGGAGTTAAATTGAATACAGTATATACAGTTGCTCTTTTCAATACATACTGTACCTATTTCACTGTTCAATGTTGGTTATTTCACTTGAACATCTCGAGCAAAGTGAGTTTATCACTTAGCGAAAGGACAACACGTTTACGTTTTGTACTCATTTCTAATGGTAATCTCGGTGAAAGAACAGTAGCGACTGATGATGAGCAGGGCGGGAAGGGGGTATGACTCATTGTTCCCTGCGAAAATATTGTCCGGAAGGTAACAGCGCGGGCTTTTATTTTAGCGCCACGGCGCATTATCGCTACACGCGCTCCCGCTGTTATTTTCTTGATTTTTATACTTCTATTATTTCACTCAAAATCGATTCGGATAATTGGATATTCGGATAATTGGGGTTCGGATAATTGGATTTCTACTGTACTTGCCTATAACGGGAATTGATTGGTGCTGCACTCTAGTAGCAAAATATGTAACTAACGACTGCGGGCGTCTACGGTTCTGCCAGGCCTTTGGTTGTGTTAGCTGAGTTGGCTACGTCATGGAAACACGTTTGCCAGGTGGTGATACGATGTTCGTGGGTTCTATTCCTGCACACGTCCAAAACTGACCAGTTGTGCAACTCCGAGTTAACCGGTCTGTGGCAACGTTGGTGAGAGGGCCCAATTAAAACAAACGGTGGCAGTCTTGCTTGGAAGTTGACGAGATCGGTTAATTCTTTGAGACTTGCACATGGTCAACACTGATTTTACTAATTTGTACTTATGTCTACTGTGTGTGCCAATGCGACTCTCTAAACTGAAAGAAAACAATATTTTAATTAAAATACGCCATTAATCCATTTAAAAACACCAATTTTATACTCCAATTCACAGGTTAGTAAAATTGCAAGTAAGGAACGAGACCAGCTCGTATGTCTACGCCAATGGGTTAAGAGGATACTGGAGAGTACAGCAATGTTGAATTTATAAATATAACAACCATTGTTAAATGGAATGCATTAAATATCCTTGATTTATTATCGTAAATCTATGAATCAAATCTCTAATTGAAAGTCTATAGTATATAATTATTTAATTTGTGAGCAAAGTGTTTCATAAAAGAAATACATTTCCTAAAGATAGTAAAAACAACTTGTTATTAATTTGTTGTAATTTTTCTTCCAAACTTAAAAACAAAATTCTTTGTGAACAAATACAAAGTTTTATCAAAATCATGGTTTAAAATTAATTTTTGGTGATGGTGACTTTATGTTATTCAAGAAATTATTGCAGACATTTTCCATCACTGAGTAGTAAAAACAAGTTTCAAATAGTTTCAGGATCTGGAATCCAATTCCGTCTTCAGGTGATGTATGTAAATTTGAGCCCTTTTACAGTTCAAGTCACAATGCTTGGCATCTGGTTAGCGTATGCTGTGGAATGACTTTTCACCTCTATTTGGCTTATTACCGTTAGTGTTACAGTCTATGTATGTCAACAGAAAGCAAAAATCACTTATTTAATTTAAAACATTTGTTTTTGTAGTTTTAGCTAATTTCCCCTAACTTATAGGGAAGAAACTATTACCGTAAGTCTCATGGTAAGACTTAAGCCCGAGACCATGATAACTTTTTGTTTTGAGGTCCCCAGATGCCAAAAAACACTATTTGTTCAAATTGATATATATGTGTCCGTTAACACGATAACTTGAGTAAAAAAGTCCGATTTTGATGAAACTTGGCTCAAATGTGTAAAGTGACATTTATGTATTCATGTTGAAGCCTTCCGGAATTGTTTTATCAATATAAACACGTTAACATACCTTGACGTCAGCAATTCCTTATAGTAACAAAATGTTGACTATAGTTTCGGCTAGCACGTAGCCATTATCAAAACTTTAAATAAGAACGTTATTCCATTCTTCAGAATGTCGTCACTTTATAAAAATACACTGAACACATACTAACAAATGACACATAACATTGAAAACAGTTCACCGGCCGGCGCACGTCACTGAACTACGTCACTGAATGAGTTCAGTGACGTGCGCCGGCCGGTGAACTGTTTTCAATGTTATGTGTCATTTGTTAGTATGTGTTCAGTGTATTTTTATAAAGTGACGACATTCTGAAGAATGGAATAACGTTCTTATTTAAAGTTTTGATAATGGCTACGTGCTAGCCGAAACTATAGTCAACATTTTGTTACTATAAGGAATTGCTGACATCAAGGTATGTTAACCTGTTTATATTAACATTTATGACTTCAAGTTCGAAAACCAGAAAAATTGGACCGTGGGAAGAGGGGTTTATAGGGGTTTTAAATTTTCCAAAAAACAGTTTTTTGCACTTTTTACCCAACATTTTTTAAAGCACTCAATTTTGGTTTTGGGCATTTTATAGAGCTTAAAAAAAACTAAAAAAACTAGTATTTTAAATTATTAACCTTGGTTAACTAGTTGCCGAGAAAATCCAAAAAACCTGCTCATAAAATCTCCCATGTTAATCTTATGGGAAAAAGGTTTTTGGCTTTTCCCCAGTTCATTTTAATGTAAACTTCACATTTGCTTTTACCAATCAACTCAGCTCTACAAAACAATCAATTTGGTCTTTTAATTGTGATTCTACGTCCAACTGTTGCAGAGGTAATCAAACTGCTACACACAGTACGTTGTCCAAAGTTATCCAAAGTGTAAATAAAATTTGATACCTCAATTATTTATGAATGTATATTGATAAAACTGGGTATGTGACTTCATGTAGTACTGGTATATTCATATTTGCACAAATTATTTTTTGTTGATTATCCCAGTAGCAGCAAACCTGCATACTCAGCCCTAATGTTATTCTTATGGAGAATAAGTAAAGTTTTATATCTCCCTTAATTATGAACATAAATTAATAAAACTTAGTATGTAGCTTTACCTGGTTGAGCTATATTGTTAATAGCACAAAAAAATTTCTTCTTTTTCTTTTTGCAGCAAACCTACTTTCTCAGCCCTAATTTTATTCTTATGGAGAATAAATAAAATGTTATAGATCACTTATTTATTGTGTATTTTTATGAAACTTGTTAAGTGGCGTAATGTAGTTGTGAGAAACATATGCATGCATTGGAAATTCGCTGAGTATGCAGGTTTGCTGCAACGGGGGTATTTGTTAATGTTTACTTTTATTTACAAGAAATGTCAGAAGTTTCTTGCCTTTCCCAGGTCCCAAGCACCGTGAACCGAACTGTATCAGGCTATGAACAAAATTGCTTTTTCGTCATACTGCTTCAAAAACAGTGGTTTTCAACACATGCATTGAGAAGTTAAAGTTATTCTTTTTACTCCTTGGATAAAAATTATTGTTTTGTTGATCTTTTTAGTCCTAGGACATGAAACATCATTTGAAGAGACTTTTTGGTCGGGGTCATGAGCTGTTAATATGAATTTAATGAATTATTAAAATTGTCAACAATGAAAAATTGTGTAACAGCTGTTTTTTAGCAAATTTCCCCTATAGGGAAGAAGCTATTACCGTAGGTGGCATGGTAAGACTTAAGCCCGAGACCATGATAACTTTTCGTTTTGAGGTCCCCAGATGCCAAAAACACTATTCGTTCAAATTTATATATATGTATATATATATATATATGTATATATGTATATATATATATATATATATATGTGTCCGTTACCGCAATAACTTTTGAAAGAATCACCCGATTTTTATGAAATTTGGCACAAATGTGGAGAGTAGCATTTATGACTTTAAGTTCGAAAACCAGATCGATCGCACTATGGGAAGGGGGTTTTATGGGGGTTTACAATTTTCCAAAAATCGGTTTTTTGCAAATTTGACCCCAAAATAAAAACACTCAATTTTGGTTATAACCATTTTATAGAGCTTAAAAAAACAAATAATTTAGTATTTTGAATCATTAACCTAGGTTAAGTGGTTGCGGAGAAAATAAAAAAAAACGTGTTCCATGTTAATCTTATGGGAAGAAGGTTTTTAGATTTTTCTCAGATAGTTTTACTAAAAACTTCACATTTCTGTTTATTAATGTGTTAAGCTCAACAAAACAAACATTTTAGTGTTTTAATCGTTGTTCTACGTCCAACCGTTGCAGAGATATTCAAAGTGCTAAACACAGTACGTTGTCCAATGTTATCCATATGGAGAATAAATATAATTCTATATCTCGATTATTTATGAATGTTTATTGATGACACTTGGTATGTAGCTTCAACTAGTTATGGTATATTGATATTAGAACAAAAAACAAGTTTTTTGTTGATAGTCCCCGTAGCAGCAAACCTGCATACTAGGCCCCCATGTTATTCATATAGAGAATAAGTAAAGTTGTATATCTCCCTTAATTATGAACCTACATTAAGAGAACTTGGTATGTAGCTTCACCTGGTTCAGTTGTATTGATAATTGCAAAAAAAAACAACATATTACTTATCTTCCTCATTGCAGCAAACCTGCATCCTCAACCCCAATGTTATTCTTATGGAGAATAAATAAAATACTATATATCACTTATTTATGGATGTATTTTTGTGAAACTTGGTAAATAGCTCTATGTAGTAGTGAGTCACATATATATGCATTGGAAATTCGCTGAGTACGCAGGTTTGCTGCGACGGGGGTATATTTGGAATAGCAAGATCAATATGGAATCCAAATTTTAATGGTAAAAAATAAACAAAATGTAGTTTTTTATGAAATTGTTTTCTTAATATTGTTTGCAGTAAAAAAATAGTTCATTACTAGGACCAAAAGTAGCTTTTCGATCCTCGCTCATTTTCCAGCCTCGGCTCTACCTCGGCTGTTAAACCTGAGCTCATATCGGAAAGCTGCACTGTTGGTCGTAATGATGAAATATACTATTAAATCATTTTGTCAAATAATAACAAAATTATTGTATTTAGTGAAGACATGTCGAGCGCAAATTGACAGTGAATTCTTACTGGTTAGTCCGCATCAGCTGGCCTCTTACAAAAACTGATCCTGTTTCTTGTGCACAGAAATACACACTTCTTGGTGGGCTCTTAAATGAAATCATAACAAGTTTTCTTCAGATGTATTATTCTAGCAACCACGCTGTGTCACTCATGTTAATAGCCCAGGGGTGTAATTTAAGATGAAAATCCAATCCTATTGTTTGGATTGACACTTCGTTTTAGCGAATTTCCTCTATAGGGAAGAATCTATTACCGTAGGTGGCATGGTAAGACTTAAGCCCGAGACCATGATAAGTTTTTGTTTTGAGATCCCCAGATGCCAAAAACACTATTCGTTCAAATTTATATATATGTTTCTTTTTAAAGAAACCCCCGATTTTGATGAAATTTGGCACAATGTGGAGAGTAACATTTATGACTTAAGTTCGAAAACCATATCGATCGGTCTATGGGAAGGGGGTTTTATGGGGGTTTAAAATTTTCCAAAAATCAGTTTTTTGGACTTTTTATGCTACAATTTTAAAAACTCTAGATTTTGGTTATAGCCATTTTATAGAGCTTAACAAAACAAACAATTTAGTTTTTTGAATCATTAAGCTAGGTTAAATGGTTGTGATGAAATGTAAAAAATTACGTTTATAAAATTTCCCATGTTAATCTTATGGGAATACCGTTTTAGCGAATTTCCCCTATAGGGAAGAAGTTATTACCGTAGTCGGCATGGTAAGACCTAGCCCGGGACCAGAGAACTTTTCGTTTTGAGGTCCCCAGACCCCAAAATCACCATTCGTTCAGAACATGTATTCGTTCATATATACATGTATGTATATATGTGTCCGTGGGTGCATTAACTCTCGTAAAAAAGGTCCGATTTTGATGAAATTTGGTACAAACGTGTAATGCAGCATTTATGACTTTTAAGTTTGAAAACCAGACAGATCGACCCATCCTAATGGGTATTTTTTTTTTTGGGGGGGGGGGTGGTATATTGATATTTGGATAAAAAAAATGGTTTTTGTTGATTTTTCCCGGTAACAGCAAACCTGCAGACTCGGCCCCCATGTTATTCATATGGAGAATAAGTAAAGTTTTATATCTCCCTTAGTTATGAACCTAAATTAATAAAACTTGGTATGTAGCTTCAGCTGGTTGAGTATATTGATAATAGCAAAAAAAAAAAACACGTTTCTTATATTGCTCACTGCAGCAAACCTGCATACTTAATTCTAATGTTATTCTTAAGGAGAATAAAACAAGTACTATAGATCACTTATTAATGAATGTATTTTTGTGAAACTTGGTAAGTGGCTCTAGGTAGTAGTGAGACCCATATATATGCATTGGAAATTTGCTCAGACACAGGTTTGCTTCGATGGGGGTATTTAATGCAGTACCTAGCCTGAAACATCTTTGATTCCACAACATATTATTCGGGTAGTATCGAGTTTCATTGGAACTTACGCTTTACCTGCAGCACCGTGACTACATATCTTCTTAACAACAGCTGCCCTTGTTTACAATTAGCTGCGCTGTAATGAAAAATTAGAATATCATTTCAGATTTTGATTTGAAGTTATTTTTCACTAAATAGTTTATATTTAAAACGCTAGTTTTGGAATGCACGTAATCAAATAGGAAATCCGCCGTACCAAATTTGAAATTGTTTATGTGACAAAACCTAACATATTGCATATCAAAATATTCGTTACGTTTTTTACATGTGTAAACAATCAGAAAATATCCAAAATTCGCTCAGGACTGTGCCATACAAGGTCATAGGTCTTCAGAGTTTTAATGTTTATCTATGCCAGATGATAAACAATTAGATTTGGTCAGGTGATTATACAAACATGTGTATGTTAGTCATAAAAATGTATCAGTTTCTCCACACAGTGCAGCACAAACACATATTTTTGTCACTATCCATGAATCTTGCTGGTGCAACTGGGATCATCAGGCCTATTTAAGTTAATATTTTTCACTTTTTATTTTTTATATATTTTGTATGGATAAATCAGGCAGTATATTGGATCTTTGGAAATCCCTAGATAGACATCCCCAGTTTGTGACGGCACTGAACAAGTTATACTTTGAGCAGATGTCCTTGGCCGATGTGTTCTAAGGGGTTGTCGTGGCGGGAACACTGACAGGTCATTAATTCTTTTCATTTCAACTTATCTTTTAGAACATCAAACAACTCTGATTGGAAGTAATAAATATACATTCAAGCATGCCAGAGGATACCAACTCATCTCAGGATGTTATTTGTCCTTGGATTTGTCATTGTGGTGTACTTTACTGATATACCTATTACCGATTCAATAGTTAATGTATTAGAAGCCTTATTTGTTATTAAAAGCCCCCCTCTATTCCCCCTGCTTGTGGTTTGTGTACCTGTGCAAGAGAGGGTGTCTCCCCACTACCTGACATTCGCTGAATCCATTATGTTTCCCATTAGTTTTGAAGCAGTTTTGTGTGGTTTTTCTTTTAGTTTTATTATTGAACACTATATAGCCGGGAATGTTGGTGGGTGTAATTTTAGTTGAATTTGATTGTAAATCAGTTTTTGACGAGGTAAAATACTGATCTTGAAGAGACAATGACTTTTGTAAATAATAATAACAATGCCTAGTAAATCGTGTTTGTGTTTGATAGAATTATTCAATTAAATAATAATAGTAAAAGCCACTATTTTAGAGTTTGCTTAATACAGTGTCTTAGGACAGGTTTGAAGAATCATCGTAACCAAAACAAAACCTCAGCGTAATAGTGCAACTGTTTGACAGATCATTCAAGTTATATATTTTAACTTTTGCCACGTTTCATTTGGGTAGCAGCTTCGGAGGGGTAGGGATTAAGAGGGAGAGTCCATGTGGACTGTGGTGTGGTGGGGGAACACTTCCTCTCTTACATGTGAAAAATACTCTTGCACAGGACCCTTACCCCCTCCCAACTTTACTTTTGCATCACTCATTCACTAATAAAAACACTGTTTATATTATTAAAAACAATTGTTTGTTAACACCAATCCAATAAAATCTCGCTTAACCGAAACACGGGTTAACCAGAACGGTCTACAAGAAATGGGTAGTCAATAATAGAGAGGATAAGTTCGGCGAATGACTCATGGCGGGCCGAGAGACTACCCGCCGCGCTGGCCACAGACCATAGAGGTTGTTTTTACGGGTTTTTCCATATACGTGATCTCCTGCGAGGGGGTGAGGGGTTGACTTACATTGGGAAAACTCCAAGATGTTTGCATATTTTACCGAAATTAACCTTGAAATACCAAACAGTTGATTATCCAAAGAAATGGGTTACCGGGAACGGTCCCACCACCGTTATTTTTGTTGAGCGGGGTTTTACTGCCCTTTTTAACATTTTGATAGGGAATGGCCCAAACTCTCTAGTATTGTTACTATCTAACGTCAAAGTTCTGCTAGAAAACATCGTCATACACTAGCCCAAATAGCCAGTTTATAGATCCAGTTTCAAACCTTCACAAATATTGGTTAGGCACTACATAAGGACGCAAGCGATCAGAATTCAATATTGATTTGATCCCTCCTACTAAAAGCTTTCAGTCATGTTTAATTGTAATGGCAACATTATTTTATTATAACCATAGTAGGCCTATGATAATGTTTGGTTGATTTTCAGAATTAGAAACACAGATTGAGCAGCTCAGAGACACGCAGCGCAAGTATTCCAACATCTTGAGACTCTCCCGAGCTTTGGCCAGTCACTTCTACCACGTAGTTACAACTCAGGTAACAGCTGTTTTGTTGTTATATCAAGTTTCAGTAATTTATTGTTTTTTGTTTAAGGCCCCTGTACTAATCAAATGTTGCCTGAAAAAGTTGCCCTAGTAAAATAAGCTAAATGCAACTCTAATTCACCTCTTGTTGTCAATGAATTTGGCCCGATAATCATTCATTGACTTTTGAAGCAACTGTCGCATATATATGTGCCTGTTTAAATAACGTTACGCGAGTTGCATGGGCAACAGTTACAGTGCAATAATTTACTAAATTTGGGTGGCTGGATAAGCGACTTTACAGAACTTGTGCGAGATAACACAACAAAAATAGTGAGATGAGACAGATATTTACAGGCCCTGCTGTAACTTGGTGTTAGCTGCTCGTTTATACTATTACTTATTTACACCATCTGTTGTATAAAGTTTGTACGAGTACAGTAAGAAGGTTGCTTATTAAACGGCCAAACGACATAATTATATATCTGATTATTCTTTAACTTATGAGTATGATATTTCCTATAGCTGTTTATTAAAATAAAAATATGACACTAAACACATGGGGTATTTTAGTTACTCTAATTAGGATAATTATGCCTTGAGAAAAATTATGTTTTCCTTAGTTTTATCAACTCAGACAATCATTTTGAATGAATACATGGTTCTTAGGAGTGTTGTGATCCATAGTTTTCTCAAAAGTTCTTAGGTGATTTTAAACTGATAGCCAATAAGGACTATAATAGCGGACAATTAAGTTGTCAGTTGGGCTGTAGCCAACAGTATGCTTGTACGCTGTCACTGTTGCCATTTTGCCAAAGAAAAATATCACCCGAGTGTTATTTCTTTCGATGAGCTGGTGGGGAGTCTTGGCAATGCAGCACATCTACTATTGGCTGATCTTGGTTGATAGCCCGGCAAACCACGCCCTTAACTGACAATTTATTTGTCCGCTATTATAGTAGTTCTTTTTTTGTGGACCACCAATACATTATGTGCCTTGAAACTGTTTTAATCTCTTTATTTTTGTACTATGTAACAGGTGACAAGTGAAACTTAAGATATCTAATGGAAAACAGAATAAAAGCTAACTTAAACCCACTACAGCAAACGGTTTATTTCTTGTGGTCGATATAATTTTTTTAGAACTTTTACTTCTCAATTTTAATGACGAATCTTTTTCTTTTCTAAATATTATTCAAATATTTGTGAATCTTGTTTTTATAATTTATAATTTGTATAGCCGCTTCAGTGCGTGACACATTTCTGTGAGATTGATTTGTTCCTTAATTATTCCTTAATTTGTTCCTTAATGAAGCAGGGTGGGAAGCAAAAACGGAAATACATTACTTATTTATACGATCAGTTCTTAGGACTTATCTAATTAAGATAAAGAGATTTTTTTTATTTTCTTTCCGTTCTTCTATATTTTATTTTTACTCTACTCTCTGTATAGCATGCTCTTGGAGAAGCATTCTCGGACCTTGCGCAGAAGTCGCCCGAACTACAGGAAGAGTTTCTTTACAACTCGGAAACGCAGCGGAATCTCACGAAGAACGGAGAAACTCTGCTCAACGCTCTCAACTTTTTTGTGTCCTCGGTAAACACCCTCTGCAATAAGACCATCGAGGATACACTGCTGACCATACGGCAGTACGAGACAGCTCGGTGAGCGTGCACACAAAAAATAATACTATTTGTTCATATTTAAATGTTATTAATCTTCTATCAATTTTTAAAATTTATAAATAGGGTACAAGTACTTTTAGTTTCTCTAAATTTTAAAAAGATCAGTTCAAGTCTTTAAGCTGTCTTCATGCTTTAAAATGGGTGTTTATGTAGATGATAATCAAATGATAATCCCAATCCTGAGAAATATCAATTCTCGGACCTTGACCAGCTTAATAGATAGATATTTTCATACAAAATTAAAAGGAAGGACATACAACTGTATGTACCAGTACTTCATTTAAATGGTAGCTTTTTGTGTTCAACAACCTATCTTTCCTTTTTTTCAAACTATAGTTGTCGATAACAATATGTGCTATTACATTTTGTATGTATTATTTTTCAGCATAGAATACGATGCATACAGGACTGATTTGGAGCTCTTACTACAATCTCCTCGCTCAGAAAACACCACACAACGACTGGAAGAGGCTCAAGTTTCATTTGACAAGCACAAAGACGAGTTTGAAAAGCTGCGCTCAGATGTTATTGTGAAACTCAAATTCCTCGATGAGAATCGGGTAAGCTTTTTTGCAGCGGCAGTCTACTAGATTATGTTAATTTGAAAGAAAAATGTTTGCCTACTATCCTTAAAAAGGAATTAATAATGTTACATTTGGTTGTGAAGAATCTATATAAACAGGTTTATCTAAAAAGTAACCATTACAGTAGAAATCCGATTATCCGAACCCCAATTATCCGAATATCCAATTATCCGAATCGATTTTGAGTGAAATAATAGAAATATAAAAATCAAGAAAATAACAGCGGGAGTGCGTGTAGCGATAATGCGCCGTGAGCGCTAAAATAAAAGCCTGCGCTGTTACCTTCCGGACGATATTTTCGCAGGGAACAATGAGTCATACCCCCTTCCCGCCCAGCTCATCATCAGTCGCTACTGTTCTTTCACCGAGATTATCGTTCGAAATGAGTACAAAACGTAAGCGTGTTGTCCTTTCGCTAAGTGATAAACTCACTTTGCTCGAGATGTTCAAGTGAAATAACCAACATTGAACAGTGAAATACGTACAGTATGTAGGCCTATTGAAAAGAGCAACTGTATATACTGTATTCAATTTAACTCCTGTAATTTAATTTTTATGATGTATATTCTTGATACAGTTCGCTCACTTTCTGTTCACTACATTTATAATAACTTTGTCGATAAAATTCTGATTTTTTATGTATGGTGATGTTTTTTGCTTAATTCCCGAGGTATACCTGATTATCCGAATTTCTGCATATCCGAATTGGCCCGATCCCCAATTAATTCGGATAATTGGAGTTCTACTGTATTAAAGTTGTGTTTAATCACATTTATAATTTGCAAAAGTATTACAGAAATAGTAGTAAAAAAATGTAGAATGGTGATAATTGAAACATTATTTGATATAGTTCCTGCAAATATTGTACATATCATCGCCAAGCATTCATTAGACATTCAGTAAAATAAAAAAATACAGATGATCAAATTCCAATAGTCACAAATGAGTTGTTTTTTTTAATTTGACACCTTAGGAGAGAATTTATTGAAATTCCTATCCTATTTAAATTTGTTCAGATTACTAAGGGGCCATACACATATTACATAACGCACTTAAGGGGGGGGAGGGGGTATGGCGTAGCGTTATGCTGCGTTATGTTGGAGGGGGGTTGGATCAACGTTATGTAACTCACACATATTAACACAAGAGCTGCGCACACTCTTGTATCTATTGATAGAGTTATAAATCTTATAAAATTAAAAAATAACCAAATTGATTCCTAAATCAAGGTTACAGTTAGTTATAAAAAAGTAATTCCATAATACTATTAATAGTTAAACTAAAAATAAATACATAACGTGTTTTGAGTAAGTTCTTTATTGCTTTACACCTCTGTTTTGTGTTATTTTAGAGTATAAAATCATTACTTGATACAGTATTGCATAATGCCACCCACATCTTTAGTTTTTAAGTTGTTTTGTATTTTTATTAGTTATAAATTAAATTTGTTTTGTTTTAGCTGAGATAGTTTATTTTGTTGTTTATATTATTAGTAACAGTCTTTTTTGTTTGTATACGTTTTGCTTTGAAATAAGTTATTAAAAAATGATGTGTCAAAAGAAAGTCATTTAAAGTTTAATGATTCATTGAAAACCATATTCCAAATTGCTAATAAAACGATGTTCAAAATGTTTAAGCCTGCTATGATTGAGTTACGTAACACATTGAGGGGTCGGGGGTATGGTCAAGCGTTATGGTGCGTTACATGAGGGAGGGGGGTCTGAAGTGATGTAAAAATGCGTTACGTAATATGTGTATGGCCCTTAACCTAAATCAGTCGTTAATTCCAGGTTTTCACTTCATGGTGACTCGAGTTAAACCTATAAAAGCTATTATCAAACCCGAATGCCAAAAATAATTTGTATTCCATAAGGAGACTCGTCAGTTTCTTAAATAAAGTTAACAAGCAGCAGCGAACATACAAAACAATAAACTCAAAATTGATTGTTCACTACCTAACTTCAGTTCAGCAGCCAATCTTTTTAATTTTAGGTACGTTCTTACTGTTTTAAATGCATTGTTGTTGGTGTTTTTTTGCTGTTTTTTTTTACAAAGATATGAGCTTCTTTATGGAATAATACTTGACATTTGGCACTGGGGTTTGATAATGTGTTAAGGGTTGAAACTTAAGCCACCATGGTGTGAAAACTTGGAAAAATTGGAATCGAGTCCAATTTAATTTAGCTTACTAACCTGTTATATGGAAGTATTTTCCTCAGAAACAATCACAATTGTATTGTTTAGTTTGTTGTAACGTTCCGTAACGATTCCCAGATAAAGGTGATGCACAAGCAGTTGCTGCTGTTCCACAACGCGATCTCCGCTTACTTCTCCGGCAACCAACAGGCCCTGGAGGCGACACTCAAGCAGTTCAACATCAAGGTGAAGTCTCCCAACTCTGCCATCCCGTCTTGGCTAGAGCAATAGTCCTACCTCAACTATAACTCTCATTTCTAACTCTGTATACAATGTTATCTTTTCATTACAAAGTATTTACAGTATTTTTAATTGTTCTTTTATGTTCTAAACATGATAATTTAAGGAGTGCCATGTTATACAATATGAATGGTGAAGAACTTTACGATTGCTTTTGGTCAATGAATGCCAGTCTTGTATTAAAAAATTAGTCACGATTCGTAACAATGACAGAGATACTGAGCCATATTTAAAACACTTGTACTAAACGTAGTATGATACAAATGAAATATAGCCCAATTCAATTCAATTCAAATACCTCTATTTCAAATATGCTGTACAAGTTATACAGACAGAATAGTGTCATAAAGGTACTTTTTATGTTCCATAAACTAAAACTAGATAGTAACAATAACTATAACTCAAAAATGTCAAAACATCGTAATAGTTAATTGTTCTAGTTTTTATTTATTTTTTTATCTTGCATTAAATTATCAGTTTTACTAGATTGTTTTAAATATCAATATGAAAGCAATAAAATAAATATTGTGAACAAAATTAATTAACCAATCAAGTAAAACAAATATTTAATTAAAGATATTTTTGATTTGAGAACGCAGTAGACGTCCTCCCTTCAACTGCCCATTGGATTAACCACCCTCTTTCCAGGAATTGACTAATGTCTGCTGCTGTAGCCGACGTCCCGATACTGTACCATAAAAATAATTCAGGTCATAACAAGTCAATTATATGTTTCCGTGTAGTTAACCAAGAATGGCATCTTGATACCTATTTTTTAACTGTTGTATAAGTTTTATGATTTTTAGTGTTTAATGTAACAATGGGTCCGGTCCCATGGAGGGTGACTAAGAGGGCGTCTACTGTAATTATTATATACACAATTTAACAGTAACTAAGAAAGATAAAAGTTTATCCGAGTCTGCCTTCTCAGCTGTCTCCTTTAATAAGACATATATCGAGGATAAATCATCATTATCAAGTCCTCGTGTAAGGCACTTTAAATCATCATTTGAAAGAGGTTGTCAAACATGTTCAAACACGTTCAGTGCAGTACGTGGGATTTCCGGCAGTTGCTTAGCAAGGAAACAAATACAGTTATCACGAATGAATATGATTAACACAAAGAATGTGTTGAAAACACTTAACATGAGCACACACATTTAAAAAATCACCAAACAGAAACACCGAATTTCCAACAAGACGTGGAAGGCACCGTACGTGCGCACTTGAACAATTTGATCATGACTGCCTTTACGACATCCTAAAGGAGACTTCTTTATTATGAAAGCAGATTCAAGTAAACTTATAATATTCTAAGTAAAATTTAAGTGAATCAGAGAAAAGACATCACAAACAAAGCTTAAATCTAATAAATTTAATTTCTCTTAAAAGGCAAAACTTGTCTATTAATTTTAATTTTTTTCAAATGCAACAAGTTAAAAGTAAAATTTTTAAAACATTCCATACTAAGACTGTTGGGAGTGGTAGTTTTTCATTAAATTCCTTTGATTTTTTCTGAAATTGGGCCTGTCTAATGAAAACACAAGGAACTTGTTCTCATTGTAGCGTGTTCACGATTATGCTGGGTGATGTCCCTTCCCTTCCCATAGTAACATATCACTTTAGTAATAATGGGGGGTTAGCATTTTATCTTCCCTTCCTTTTCCCACAAAAAGTATTCAAATAATTTAATAAATTTGATTGAGAATGAGAGCCTTGAAAATATTTTTGGTTCTTTCAGAAAAATATCTGTATTTACCAAATAAACTGTGCTTATTCCTGTTTTCATAATTTGTTGTATAGAAAAAAGTTTGTTAATGATAGCAGACACAGTAAAAGACTCCCTCCCTCGACTGTTTCTAGCAGGTCGTTGACCTACAAGTTATATTGTTTAAGAACTTTAATCGGCCACCATTTGCGCTTTCATGACATGATTCTATCAATACGTCTTAAAAGTCTAGAACATGGATAGGATTTGACAATACATACAGAAGACAAAAATTACCATATCTAAATCTGGAGTTGAGGTATGCTTTGGGTTTCATAAATAACTTGTGAATTCCTAAATTGTTCAACTGGCCTATGACTATTATTCTGGATATAATGCAGTGATAATTCATAATTCATCATTTGACCATTTAAACACCAAATTTTTATTTTTTAACCATGATATATTGGTAGTAACCTTCCCTCTTATCTGTCAGTGAAATGTATTCAAAGAATGACCCTTTAGTTTGTTTTTAAAATCAATATAATTTTTATAATTATTTTAATGGTTATTTTTTCAAGGAAATAATTTTTTTAGGAATAATATTTGTATGCACAAATGCCGTATTTTTAAATGTTTTCTGGTGTTTTAAAATATTGTGAAAATCTATAAATCTGTGCAACAGTGACAGCTATGTTTTCAAAGCATATCACATAACAATTATCCCCTTTAGCATAGCAGTATCGGAACATATTACAAGTTGAAATGTATTTTAATTTAATAAAATTGTTAATGATCGCTATAAGCTGATCAAAGCAAATACAAAGCCAATGAAATTTACAAATCAAACTCTCATATACAGTACACCTCGGATTATCTGGACCCGAATCATCCGGATTCCAAATTAACTGACGAGGGTGTCCGGAAAAAAATGTAAATTATAGTCAAAATGTGATTTTTCTCCTGGGCCGGCGCCTTCTACATCTCAGACGCTACCAGAGACTCTCATTAATGTACAAGTGAAATATTATAGAAACTCCAATATAGAGATAATATTCGTACAGTCGCGCCAGTAGCGCATGCGCAAGCGACTGGCATATCGCGTCTTTTGTTACTGTTGACCGTTTATTACTAACCTCAACTTGAGAGCTTGTTTTGCTTTTATAGCTATGAGTGTATTGTGTGTTGTGATCATTAAGTTTCTTTCTTTTGTACCTTAATGTACAGTCCATATTTGTAATAAAATCCAGTATATTTCAAGTTAAACGGTTGCGAAATTCATACATCTATTCTGTCGCACATCTATACAGCCTTTCCACGCAATTTTCAGAATTAAAATTGCAAGCGCTAGTGTCTCAATCCTTATATATGTGATGTTATAGTAGCTAAAGATTATCCGGATTTCTCACTATCCGTATCAGTATTCCGCCAATTAGTCTGGAGAATCCGAGGTGTGCTGTACCTTTAATATTCTAAATTTCATGCAATAATTTTGATTCTGAGGCGATGCATGCGAGAATTCCGTGTTATTTTGTACTTTTTTGTTAGAAGGCTGTGGATTTTAGATTATCTTTTCTATTTATTGTATTTAGTTCCAGTACAAACATTCCTGATTTTGCTTAGAATAAGTATTATTTTGTTGACGTAGGTGTAAGTTTTTAAATTAAAATGTAAGAAATACCAAAATTTCAAGTAAATATTTGCAAAACTGAAAATAAACGTACAGTTGAATATTTGATTTGCAAGGGGTTTATTTTGTAGGTATTGCAAAATGCTACTAGCGATATTGGGTTTTAGTCAGTGTAGTGGACTCGTGACACCATAGTGCCTATGTCTTATGGTTTTTAAAGATCACCCCTAAAGTTTTGTTTGTATATTTCCACTAAAACAATTATTTCTCCACAGGTTTTCCAGAGTTAGCTGCACATTGATGGTTTACCTCTACAATTAATTGCATTGTCATAAGTTTATTTGTGTACTTAAATTTGTGCAATTTTTAGTATTATTTTAACTATATGTAAACTTAGTTAATTTTGAGATTCCTGAACTAAGTACAGGTATTTTGTACATAACTGTAGATGTACTTAAAATTTATTCATGGTATTAATATATTTTACCCTATAAAGTGGTTTGTATAAATTGTGTATGTTTTGTGTAAACGTATGCGTGAAATCATCCAATGAAGACTGTATGATAAAACTTTTGATTTCAAGTTTGCATTAAATAAGATACAAGATTTAAAAACAACACTATTAAATAAGCAGTTGGTTTTATTGAGGAAAATTCAATTTCTGAGTAAAGCATTTATGCCAGAAGCTCTATTTACCATATCTTTATCATGTTAAATATGTAAATGTGTTGAAAAATCATCCATGAAATGTATCAGTAACTTAAGTTGTATTTCATAACTTTTACTTTATAAACTTAAAAAAATCAAAGTGTACTCGTACAAGTATTAATATATTTTTTACTACTTTTCTTTATTTTAACTTAACTGGATAAAATAAACTACACGACACTATAAACACTGCAGAATTTATTTTCACTTATTTATTTATGTATTTATTATTATTTATTTACACCTTGTGAGTTACATGCGAGATGCATAGTATATAAAAATTATGGTACAAGACGATATATTTCAACAGTCACACTGGTCATCATCAGGCCCAATCAGTGAATCTCTGATTTGGGCATTTGGACAAACATTATCTGATTGGACTTGATGATGACTGGTGTGAATGGTTGAAATCGATCGCCTTTTATTTTTTCTATATTTACTATCTTGTATGTAAGTACAGTATAGGTCTAAATATAGTTTGTAGTGTTGTGACACGTAGTTTATTTTATTCACTTTAATTGTAACAATTATGCTACTCAAGAAATTATTTATTTTAACTTATACATATTGTGTTTTATGGCTATATTACACCATAATCATCTACTTGTAAAATAAAATAGAAGGATAGTTTAAAAAACAGCCTTTTTACAAGTAAAATCGATCATTTAAATCTATATTTGTTCATTTGATGGGAGCTAAACTGATGAAAGTCACATTGAAATTGTTTAGTTCTATATTCCAACTGAACAGGATGAGAACTGAACTTTTAGTTCTATATTTTGAACTACAAAAATTGTCTTAGGACTTCAGAAAATGGTTCCTCTCATTGATTTATGAAAAGTATGACAATAAGTAAGGTGTGGTAAGCATTATTTTTGTTGAAATTTAAGGTTGTGACATTGTAAAAAATCTTGAAATTATTAATACTCAGTGTATTTATATGTAATGGGTAAGCATCTGCGATTTCTACATTTTCCCAATTATCGGAAGCCAAGTCTGTTTTATGAAATATAAATAATAATAACAATAAATCTGCGTCCAAATTTAGATTTTAATTTTGTTCCTTATTTGAACAAGTTCGCAAAACATATGTATTTTATTACATGTTGGCAAATGGCATTATTTTAAATTACAAATTTAAATGGTTTGTTGGCTGTTGTAAATATGTTGTGTTCCTTTTTTGTAGTCAGTTTTATATTGTTTTTACACCATTTATATAAGTTGTGCAATCGCTATGCTGTGTGAGATTTTGTCCATATTTATTTTAGTTGTTATGCTTTTGTAACTCTAGTCTAAATTAATAAAGAGAAACAAATTTTGAAAAAGTTGTTTATTTTATTTCCAAGAAATCTGACCTGTCACATTACGACCTTTGAGTTCAGCTATGCAGATGTGGGAGATGTTGCTTGAAGGCACTTTGAGACAGGAGAGTAGCACAGTGAGTTCAGCTGGTAAGTCTTAACCTGTGTTCACATTTCTGTAATTTAAAGTGCTGCTCTCTATAATAGTGGAAAAATAAATTGACAGTTGGGCTGTAGCCAATAGCATGGCTGTACCCAGGCACAGATCCATGGGGGGAAATGGGGGAAATTTCCCTCCCCCCCAAGGCAAAAGGTTGGAGTTGCGCGCGCACCACCGCACCAGCGCTACGTCTGCCCAGCAGCGTCATCTCGACTTGTTGTCTGATTGATGCGTCGTCAGTCAGACTATATGTCTGTAATACTACTACAGGGTGCCCACAGATCGGAAATTCCAGGAAAATCGGATAATTATACTATAATTTCGGCGAAAATTCGTTAATTTAGTTTAAAACGCCTTTTTCAGCCGTTCTTATTCATGCGGCTCGGTTGCAGGGCCGGATTTAGGAGTATGCCACCTGCAGGCTAAATCCATTTGCCGCCCCCCCTACACATTAAACATTCGTTTTAAACAAAAAATTATCGATTCAGTTATTCAAATTAAATTGTGCTAAGGAGTCAAACTAAAACCACACAAAAAATAGTTCATTACTGGTTTATTTGTTGGCATTAAATAGATAAATGTTATACAGGCTACCATAATACAAACATGAATAATTTAAGCCAGTAATCACAACACAATCATAACTACACTGGAGCAGCAGAATACCAAAACATTACTGTTTTTCATCACCGATTGACATTCTGTTTTACCGAAACGTAAACAAGAGAGGTTAGGAAGGTTTTTGTGAGCAAGGAGGTTTATTGTATAACGAAGTAACAGTGCTTCACTATTTTTGTCGAAAAAGCGAGCTGGTAATTTTGTCGGGTTAGTACTCTTGTGAGGTAAATTTATCGTTCTTAAAACTATCCTAATTGGTTGATTTACTCTTGTAAGTGAATCTACTCATGCAAATAACGGGAATAAAAGTAAAACATGTTGGAACAAATTAATTTTTTCGATTGATTTATGTACCTATCTAATCTTTCTGTGAAATATGATTAGTTATGAGCAAATAAACAAATACAAGTTTATTAATTTTCAAATCGTGAATAGCTATTTGTTTGAATCTCTTTGTCGACTCGTTCGATTCCAGTGAGTAGTTCTTTACCTCACCAAATTTGTCAAAGAATGGCTTGTCATTTTGTTCATCGGTGGTGTCTCCAGTATTACCAATAGAACTCCTTGGTTTTGACCTGTGACAGCGTAGTGACACTGACTGGGCTTACAGTGTTGTCAGACCGAATCACTGTGCTTGCAGTATTGTCAAACCAAATTACACTACATGAAAAATGTGCTATAACATTATGTGGAGTAAATTCGTATTATGCTATGAGAAGAATAAACATATTTCCATTACCGAAAATGAATACGCTACATATCAAGAAGTTTCTATTATTAAAGTAATCAAAATGTATATTTTCAATTTTTAGTAAATTGCCAAAGTGCCGCCCCTTAAATTTTGCCGCTCTAGGCTGCAGCCTTTTCAGCCTATTTATAAATCTGGCCTTGCTCGGTTGTCGTTTCCAGTCAATAAAACAAGTTTTGGTTGCCATTTTCAGCCATTAAGAAACGTTGCCGATCGTCATCTCTGGCCATTAAATTCAACAAAATTCCTGTTTTTGACCCAAATCTGACGTGAAAAAAATAGGCGTTCTTTGGCTATAGAACGGGGTCGAAACGCCGATTGTATTCGTAAAAATACGTTCTGGTTGTCATACGGGTCTATAAAACGGGATCCGGCTTTATTTTTCGCTAGGAAAATATGGTCCGATTGCCAATTTTTATGATAAATCACGGTTAGATTGTGATTTTTGGCAAATATTGAGGCTCGGTCGTCATTTTCAGTCGATAACATCGTTGCGGCCGTCGATTTCGGACTTTAAATTACAAGGAACGGTTGTTTTTGGCAAAAATAATGAAGTGAAATTGCCTGTTTTGTTTAAATAAATAATTTTTAGTCAGTAATTTGTTTCTGTAAAACGCAGTCTGGCAGTCTTTTTTGGCTAGTAAAATGCGGCCCTTAACTTTATTGTGGTTGATGTTTTTGCCCTACAAATTGTAGTACGGTTTTGTCGGTCAATTGCCTTTTTTGGGTGATAAAATGAGGTTATATTGCTATTTCCGTGGATATGCGGCTTGCTTGACGATTGAGGCCAATAAAATAAAACGCGGTCCAGTACATTATTCCTAAAAAATGCAATCATTTTATTTTTTTTACCTCCTAGTTGCGGACAAATTTATGTTTTCACCAAAATAAAACATGGCCAAATCTCTGGTTTTGTCCGATAAAATGCATTTCAGACTTCGCTTATGGTATATTAAACACAACCCGGCTTTATTTAATGGCTAGAAAATGTGGTCCGATTGCCGTTTTAGAGCGATTAAGTACATTCCCGCCATAAAATATGATTTGTACTCAATTTTCGGCCGATAACAAACTTTGCGGTCGTAGCTTTTGGCTAGTAATATTGCTGTAAAATTACCGGTAAAATTATAGATTTTGGCTCATATAACACACGCGTGGTCGGTACATTTGACTATAAACTCAGTTTGACCATTTTCAGGCTAAAAATGTGGCCCGATTGACGTTTTAGACGGCAAAATGAGAATATATTGCTATTTTAGGACGATAATTTATGTATCTCGGGTGTCTTTTAAATTACCGATAAAATTTGTTTAGCCTCGGTAAAATCTTCGTTTTCGACGATAACATTCTTTGATCCTTCCGCTGGCGTGTTGGCCTTTGAATTGCGGTATTTTTGGCCGATAAACTACATTCACTTGTCGTTTTCGGTCTAAAAGTTACGATGACCATGAAAAGCAGCAAATTGCCATTTATTATCTGAAATAATAGGTCAAAGTGCTGATTTTCTTCCATGAATTCTTATACAGTCGTCTTTTTAGGCCGATACACACATTTTGATCAATAAAACGCGTTCGGCTATTTTTTACGGGCGATAAAATTATTTATATGGAATTTTCAATAAGTTTCTGGGGGTGGACTCCCAGACCCCTACCCCTAAGGGGTATTCCATACCTTCCCCAAACTCCCAGAATTCCCCCCCCCCAACGTGACTCCCTGCATCCGCCCCTGGCTGTACGCCGTCACTGTTGCTATAGAAAAATATCACTCGAATGTTATTACGATCAGCTGGTGTGGAGTTTTGGCAATGTCTACTATTGGCTGATCTCGGTTGAGAGCCCGATAAACCACGCCCTCAACCACCAATTTATTTGGCCGCTACTATATTAATCCATTTCAAGAAACACAATAAGCTCTCTAAATATTGATCTTTGTACTCTAGAGCTGAATCTGTTATTAGCTTATGTTATGTTTCAGGTTCCTGGAATTAATCATAATCTCTAAATAAGATGATATTTCATCTAAAAATTACTGAATATTTAAGTATCGTGCTCTGGATTGAGTTTAAAAAAAGATCAAATAAGTTGAATTGTAATATTGAATAGTGCTAGGAATTTGCAATACATTTTCAAGTGTTCTCATAAAAAATATGACTTATTTTGCATTAAATATGCTATTCAAAGAAAGGTTTTTGTACCTTGTTTTATAATAAATGCAAATCAATTTACCTACAATCAAATTGGCAGCAAAGCTAATTATTTAGATGATTATATCTTAGGTTTTGTAACACCACATAACAAAAATAAGTTACATTCCTTGTTGTTGTCAATCCACTAGTTCCCAAGGTTACTAGTTTCGGGACTAGTATTGTCCCATTATCAAATTTATATGTATCTCAAAGGCTAAAATACTGTCATCGTCTTGAGGGGTTAAAACATTTTCAACACTAAACAAAAACTTGCCCATGACACAACAAAAATTAAACATTTAAAAATTCACAGTAAGAGTACACATTATTTCCCATATATGGCTGGCCAAGGCAAGAGCATACAGACCAATTTTGTACACAAAATACCCCCGTTGCAGCAAACCTGTATACAAAGCGAATTTCCAATGCATGTATGCATGTATGTATGGTATATATATCATACATATATATATCATACATATATATATCATACATATATATATATCATATATATACATAGCCACTTACCAAGTTTCATAGATAAATATTAAAAAATAAGCCGTATATTAAATTTTAATTTCTCTCTCTATAAGAATAACATGGGGATTGAGTACTCAGGTTTGCTGCAACAAGGAACAGAAAATATTAGGTTTTAATGCAAATATTAAAAGACCACAACCAGGTGAAGCCACATACCAAGTTTCATTCGTATCCATTTATAAATAAGCAATGTATACAATTTTAATTATTCGCCATTTTATTTTAAGAATAAAATGGGGGGTTTTTATGCAAATATCAATAGAGCTTATCTAAGTGAAGTCACACACCAAGTTTCATCCATATGCATTCATAAATAAGTGATATATAACATTTTAATTATTCTCCATAAGAATAACATGGGGACCAAGTACCTAGGTTTGCTGCTTCGGGAACCATAGGTGAAAAATTGTTTTTTCTACAAAAAATAATAAAACAACCAGATGAAGCTCCATATACCAAGTTTTGTCAGTTTATGTTCATAAATAAGCGAGGTATAATATTTTTCTCTTTCTCCATAAGAATAACATTGGACAACGTACTGTTTAGCACTTTGAATATCTCGGTAACCAATTGACGTAGAAAAATGATCAAAACACCAAATTGTTAGTTTTTTAAGCCAAATCCAATGGTGAAAACTAAAATTAGATTTATTAAAATATTATATGTAAAAAACTCAAAAACCCCTTTTTAGGGTACAAAACCCCCCTAAAATACCCCTTCGGATAAAGCGATCTGTCTGGTTTTCGAACTTAGTCATAAATGTTGCTTTACACGTTTTTACCAAATTTAATCAAAATCGGACCATTTTTACAAAAGTTATCATGCCTACGGACACACACACACATATATAAATATATATATACAGTATTGAACGAATGGTGTTTTTGGCATCTAGGGACCTCAAAACGCAGTTATCATGGTCCCTAGGTCTTACCATGCCGACTACGGTAATAGCTTCTTCCCTATAGGGGAAATTCACTAAAATAGTATATTATAGTCCTCACTTTGTTGTAGTTTATGATTCAGAAAATCATTAGTAAAAAGGATTGATGAAAAAGTCTCAGGACTGAACCTTGTGTTACTCCTCTGACCGAAAATTGAGTAATGGATTTGAAGGAAGTCTTCTTTCCAAATACCATATTTTGTATTTCTACGGTCTGTTGGCATCCTGCTAGTGGAGCAGCATATCAAAAAAATTCTGCATTTCCGGAAATCAGCATGAAACTTGGTATGTTTGCTACTTATGACATACCAAATAGAAAAATGTGGGACACAAGCTGTACGACCATCTGGGAAGGAATAATTTATGATGGCGGCCAAAATGGTATCTATGTATGTATGTTACATTGTAATTTCCATAAACATGGCCCGATTAGGATGAAATTTAGTACAGATATGTAAAATCGCATTACAGTTAATGAGTTCAAGAGCCACACAAATCGGCTGATCCTAAAGGTCATTTTGGGGGTTTTTGTAACTCAAAAAATTAATTTTTCCTCTTTTTCATAAACAATTTGGAATATAATTAAATTTTAGTTTTAATTGAAAGAAATAGCAAAAACACACACTTTAGTATTTTGAATTATTGCACTACAACAACTAGTTCCAGAGATACATATAATGGTAAACCCAGTACGTTGTCTAATGCTTCCCTTATGGAGAATAAACAAAATATTATAAATCGCTTATCCATGCACCTATTTTGATAAAGCTTAGTATGGATACGCATAGTGCTGTTGTATTTCATAAAATTGAGAATCAAACCATTATTATCATGAGCTATTAAATACAAAATCTTTGTAAATACAATAAAGGGATTCGCTTGAATACAATGAATTAAGAACTTTTAATTGTTGTACTGTGTCAATTGGTTGTAGAGATAATTATTACACACGTTGTATAATTTAATCCTTAATTAGTATGAGTATTCTTAAGTAGAATAGGAAAAAATATTGTCCTGCTAAATTGAAATATTATTAAATATTATAATTAAAAGTCAAAAGTGATAATTTTGTAAATATCTATTCAAATAGTCCAATATCTCACTAACTTAAAATGGTTCAGATTTTTTGGAACAGTTTAGTAAGAAATTCTCTGAGTATGCTGGTTTTCTGCGTTGGCAGTATATGTGAAACGAGCAGTGTTACAAGAAAATATCTTTAAAAACGGTCTCCAGAGGCAAAAAGCAATTTACCGGGTATAAAAAATTGGGGATAGAAGCGTGCTTCTGATTAATCAGTAGCATTACATCCTGTATTGAACCGTCATCAGTATCAGAACCATACAGGAGCAAACTAAATGAAGCTTTGCAGAAGGCCGTTAGTTTAGTTGCCGATGTAAGACCATGTGCATGAAAAACTGTAAAATCATATATCTGTCAAGGATGATTTTCATTAATTTACTTGTCAGATAACTTCACTACCAAATATGAAAAATAAACAAAACAATTCAAAACCATAAAACTTAAAATTCAATGGGTGATTGTCACTAATTTACTTGTAATTTACTAATTTACTAGTATTGGTGGCACCATCTTATAGCATCAAATTTAACTTAGTTAAAACAGGTGTTTCAACGCGTACAGGCAATTCTAGTAGCGTAATATGCTGACAAACTGTATCGCATCACCAATTGCTGTTTTGTCTGAAATTAAACTAAATTTTAATATTGTAAGTATAATTGGACATATTATTCTTACAGATCAAAACAAACTTTGAGGCAGGCCTGTGCTATTTAGAATTAAAGTATCAAAAATATAAAATCCTTTTGCATATTTTTTTTGGTTTTTGCATAGTTACGGATCAAGCAATTTTTTTTATATTTCAATTGCCTAAATTGGATCAGAAATGACTGAGTAGATTAATTTATGTATATTACATATTAATTTATGCATAGTGCATTACAGATGTGGAAGGACATGTTTTTATATTTTGAAAAGTAGGATGACATCTTTGTCACTGCCTTTGAATTTTCATATTGACTAGAATGAAATACAAAACTTAAATATTTGGTGATCTCTTTGTCGAAGAGGTAGACAAAATTGGTGGGAGGTCAGCCTTGCTCAAACTAGCAGCTAAAAAAAAGGCTGCTCCACTGGAAATGGAGACTGCCACATGAAGGAAGCCTAACTCGTTTGATGACGAACAAACTATCCACAACAGATGCTTTATTATGAGAAAACAATGTGTGTAATAAATTACCAGCGAAATGTAGTATTTTAAAATGTAAACAGAAGAAACCTACTTAAATATTCTACAAAATTACGCTATATTTACAAAAAAATTATAGTAAACTAACCTAACCTAACTCCGCTGTATGGTGGCTCTTTCATTTGTAAGATATTACAAAAATGGGTGTGTGTAAATTATAATAAAAAATGGTACCTCAAAAAGTAAACATGAGAAGATAGAATTAAACCTGGTACCGCATAATCGTGAATTCAGTGCCATATCCATTATACTGCAATAGCGTATCAAACCAGGTAAAAGTTACAATTCATCAAGCAGTAGACAGCGCTGTGATTTTAAAATTTGCCACGGGTAGCGCTTGGTGTGATTTCAAAGTTTTACACTGGCAGCGCTCACATAGGAAATGTCTCCACTTCCAGTGGGGCAGCCTTTTTTTAGCTGCTAGTCTTGCTCATGCTTTAAAATGGGACTAACAGCTGCAACTTAGCCCCATAAAGTCCCATTACCAAATACGTTTACAGGCACATTAATTAACATAGCTCCCAGTTACAATCCAGTGTGGGTCAACAAAGACATGGTTTACTCTATATGAAAAGTACAGTTTTGAAAGGTTTAAATGTCCTGAAAATTTATGCTACAGTGGTGTTAAACAATAATTAACACATTATAAACATTACAAAAATTTATATTTATTTACAACACATGCTATTAACAAAAACAAAACCATTGCTTGTTAGTAAATCGGGCCATCGTCGAGATTATCATCTTCGTCATCAAGATAACCTTCTCCTGGATCAAAGTAGTTTTGGTTGTAATCTGTCCCATCATCCATTTCTTCATCAAGTTCATCCTCTTCAATTTCTTCTCCCTCTCCTGCTTCTTGCTCGTCATCGTCTTTTTTCTTTTCTGTGTCTTCCTCCTCTGTTTCTTTAGTTTCTTCTGCTGTCTCCTTCTTCTCAAGCTCTTCAAACCTGTACAGCCAAACATTTTTGATCAGCTGGGCATTTATAATGCAAGATGCAAAAATAATGCTTTGAAACATTGTAAATATGACAACAAATCACTAATGACATTATACTTTAGAGAATGAAAGTAGAAATGTATTTTTTAAGAATATAACCGGGTTCAAAAGACCATTCTAACACAAAACCTACCACTATAGAAAAGAAAGAATCTAGGGAAAACCTATGTTTTATGGAATTGCTGATCAGTGAGGGCATAATGGAAGGGGTAGTTCCTAAAGCCCATTATATCTCTAATAACCCCTTTGCTGTATTAGATTTAGATACAAATTTCTCCTGTTGGAAACACAAGAGACGAGAAAGATAGCATGCAATATGAATATACTACGGTTAAATTTAACACCTTCACTAAAATTGAAGTAGTCAGTCAAGGTTTTAAGGTTTCAAACTTAAAAACTTGACTGACTACTTCAAATTTAGTACTCAAAGCACTCAAAGAACCCTTTGGAACTTAAGGGGAAAACTTCTTCACCCACAAAAATTATTTCTCAATTTTAAGAAAGGTAAATACAAAAAAGCGCATTCGCTTAGCATATACCGAAAAGAGAATGAGTAAAGGAAATGAATGGATAAGCCCCTCGTCCAACAGCACCCGGAGAAATGTGGTGAAATAAACCGCCCGCATCTAAACATACCATATATCACTACTGGATACCTTAGAGGACGACAATACATCTAACAGGACCTAGGGTCGTACTATTTAGGGTAAAGTCTTCCTGAGGGAACAGCTCTGAGTGTGAAAGCCTCCATATCATGTCCAGAGGATGTATAGGCTACAATTCTCTACAAACAGGACATATTCCTGTCCCTGACTCACCTTTTCTTCACAGAATGGAAGATTGCTACCATTAGCTGTACAAAATTCCAAAAATAACAGTCACTAAGTTAGGATGCATAATATTAAAGTTTTCATTCACATGCAATTTAGCACATAAGTATAACTATATATTCACTGGAATAAAAGAATGAAGGAGCATTAACTAAAAGAGTTTTTACTAAACGACAAAAAACAGTCGACACAAAAACTACATCTTGATTATTTCAAAGAAAAAAGCTCTAAACTGATGCAATATTTTTTTACAATATCTTACCATGAAGTTAAATTAGCGATATTTTTCTTTTCCATCTTGTTAGGCACAGTACTTGCAGCACCACCTTTCCTTTTCCGTTTGTTTACATTGGGCTTCAGTTCAGGAGGAACACATGACCAATCCATCTGGAAAGGCTTATCAGATACTTTAGATTGTTCCGCATCAGCAAACTGACCAATTTCAATAGGGGTCTGCCTCAACCGAATGAAAGCACTGGACTTGCTGAGATAGTCCAGTAGTGTGGTCTTGAGCTGGAGCTGCGAGTCGAACGAAGGGTTGTGAAGGAGAGGGGCGGGTCTGTACTCCAGGGGAGGGTAGAGGGGAGGGGGTTGCAACACTGGACCAGGCAGCATTTCTCCTGGGGCAAGACCCAACTGTTCTACATTGAATGACAACGAAGCTCTCCCCCTCCCCCTTCCACCCCCTGGCCCTCCTCTTCCTCTAGCTGCCATTTTAAGTCACTTTTATTTTTGATTCCTTTTTAGAACTCCTAGATTCTTCTTCCTCTTCCTCGAGAAACTTTTCCTGAAACCAAATTCATCCTTAATCACAAGTATGTAAGTGTAGGAAAAATATGTTTACTACAACAGCCTAATCGGACAAAGCCTAGTTATATAAAAGATTATATTTTCAATAAGAAACTATAAAATATTACTTGTGGCATAGGAACAAGTAAAAAACCGGAGCAACTTGTAATTTAAGAGCAAAAAAATATTACTAATTACATACATGATCTTTTAGCTCGCTGACATCTTTATCTACACCTATAAAAGGCAAAGCCCTCACTCACTGACTGACTTCACTCATATCACGGATTCTCCTACTTCCCATTCCCATCCCTAGAGAGTTTAAATTGTGTGCACTGATTCTTTAGGAATAAAATAGGAAAACTAAATGGTTTTCATCCTGATCTAACCTTAGGGCTCCGCCAGAGACCCCGACAAAGTTCCCATGTATTTCTTATAGACATTAATTTTTGTTTGAGCTGATGAAAATACAAACAGCTGATCTTGATTCTAAATAGTTCCTATGGTTAACCACAGAATGTAGCACACACAACTGTCATAGTTTATATAAATCATTTGCGGGGCGAAGCCTGCGGGTAACAGCTGGTTTTCCTATAATTCTGTAAGCGAAATTTTAACTCAAAATTGTCAAAGTTAAAATTAAGTATAGACTAAGTCAAAATTAAGCCAATTTCTCAAAAATAAAATAAAAAGTATAGAATAGATACACCAATCCTCTCTTCCATTTATTAGTTTCAGTGATGGTCAAATTCATTGATAGGGGCAGCAAACTGTATTTATTTGATTAGAGTAGGTATTATTTGTTTATTTGCATAACAACCCAATTGCCATGAATATGGTTGGTTTTTTTGTGATATTACATAAACATTAAAATTACATGAATATTAAAAACCAAAGTTGCGAAAAAGTCCTCAATTTTATATAAACACTTTGATGGAAGTTCTTTTTTTAACATTTTCTTAAATTTGTTTGGATCGTTAATTTTATTTAAATTTTCTGGTAATTTATTATAAATTTTGATTTCCATATATCCTGGTCCTTATTGGTAAAAAGATGTTTTACATATTGGTGTGTCAATTAATGTGTTTGTTCTTGTATTATAGCCGTGAGTATTCATTCTCATTTGAAATTTGGATATATTATTGTGTATAAAACAGGAAATTTTTAAAATATATGATGCTAGAGTTAAAATGTTGTATTCTTGAAATAAAGGCCGACATGAATCTGTTTTAGAAATTTAAAAAAAGTGTTCATATAGCTCTTTTTTGTAGAGTAAATATTTTTGTTGCATTGCTGCTCGATCCCCAGGACATAAGTCCATATGAAATCCGAGACGGAACATATGCATTATAGTTATAGCGTTTATCAGTCTAGGGATTTTGGGCTGTCACAACTTTACTAATCATTAAAAGTGTGCGAGGGGAAAATTTGGAAGTCTCTAGGGGTTAAAGGAATGGAAAATGAGAGCCAATTAAAATGCGTCCCTGCACCTTTTCACTTTTATTTTATTCAGCAAACAAATAAATTAGCCTAGTTTAACCCTTTCCACTCGAATTATTTTGCCCAGCTGTTCCCTCACACTTGCATTTAATTTAAAGGAAAATAGCATTTTTTTAGTTTTTAGTATATTTCTTATCTAATATTAGTTATTTATTAAGGTTGAGCTATTGATTCTTGTTCAGCATAAAATATTACACAATATAAACATAAAAATAAAATTTTAGTTTTTAATTTGTATTTTTGGTATGGTCATAAAGAAACTAAAACAAAATAAATTTTTACATAATCAATATATTTAGGCAATAAAAAAATACAAAACTTTTTTTTAATCTTGAAAAAATATTATTTACATTCCCCATGTAAAAACAAACAAAAACTATGAATTACATAAACATTTATATGTATTTATGACAAAAATATGTACACTTCTAAATTTTGAGTTTTTGGAATTTTTGGCTTCCATGGCAACTTCTGCATTTTCTATTTTTTCTTCAGCCTGTAATTTTTAAACTGAGTTAGTAAAGTGTGATAAACAATATTTATATGTACCGTCTTTATTCATACAAAAAGAAAATATAAAAACTGTGAAATTGTTATACTAAACCAAAAATATATTTTTTATTAGCGACATATAATAAAAAACAAAAAACGCTGAATTATAAAAGATATCTAGTTATTTCTGATTTGTAACCTTGAGGTTATTCTAGATTATTAATATTTAGATAGGCCTAGTTAAATTATTGACCTACCTAGAGTTTGTAGTCCTTGAGGGTATGGTACCGCTTGAAGCATTGGCCAGGGTGAAGGCCAGGTTTGCGTTCACACGTCTCACAGAAGAAGTGAGTTTCGCGCCTTTGACCAGGAACTTTCCTATTGCTGCATACAGCACAGTCCTTTTTCTGATTTACCCCAGGAAAACTTTCAATGAAGTGGGGCTTTTGATTTAACCTCTCTTCTTTATCGCTTGAGGAAGGCCTACCACGTCTTTTACCACTAGGATTGCGGAAGTCCCCAACAAGTTCCAATAACAACATTTCTCTGTACTTCTTTGAATCACAACACCTGTTTCCAATGTTTTGTTGATGCATGTTGTATAGTAAAAAACTATTCACAACACTTACTTCCATTAACCAGAAGAACATTTTTCTCCACCATTTTTTGGACTTGCGGACGAACATTTATGAAGATATATAGTGATCAGCTGCATCAACCCCACCCATTCGCTCATTGTAGTCCATAATGACTGTGGGTTTCAAAACTTTCTCTTTTTCTGTGCTTCCTTTTTTATTCCTTACTATCTCTACTACAGAAGGGTTATGCACAGTACTAAGCATGGTAACGTCCCTCTGGTCCCTCCATGCCAATACTAAAACGTTATCTTTGTGTCGAAAGGCGCGCACTTCATGTAACTGCATTTTGTTTGCCTTCATATTTTTCTTTTGAAAACAAGATGGGTTTCCTTGTCGATTCCCAAGGACTGTACCAGTAAGGTGCATTCTTATTTTGGTGAGTTGCTGAGCTAAGGCCATGCTGGTGTATAGTCTGTCTGTGTAAATGTGGAACCCGCACTCAAACCCACACTGATTTCTGACTCGTTCCGCCAAAAGCATCACAATCCGCATAGTGAACTGATGTTCAGGGAAAGGCAAAATAGCTGTAGTTGCAGCACCATAGTATGGCTCAAAAGTATAAACATAACCTGATCGGGAATCAGATATCACAAACACTTTCATGCCCCACTTTATCGGCTTTTTGGGGTTATACTGTTTGAAATGAATTTTTCCTTTGAATGAAACAGTACTTTCATCCATAGAAAGCTCGTAAGGTGGAACAAAGTACTTACAAAATTTAGCCTGTAAATATGTCACTAAATGGCTAATCTTAGATCCTCTCGATGGGCGAACGCCAGCTGGATTGTTACTAGACACGTGGAGACACCAAAATATTTGAAAAAACCGATCACGGGAGAAGACATCCGTAAAAAAGGATTGTTTCTTATGCCATTCCTGAGAGAAATAATCCTGTAAATTGGGTTTAGGATTGAGACCCATATTAATCACAATGCCTAGAAAAGCTTTGAACTCTTCTGCAGTTAAATCTTTCCAGGTCGACCAAATAGATCTTTTCTGCAAGGGGGTAGCCTTTGAAATGTGCTCATATGCATATGTATTCGTTTCACTGACAATATGATCTATCACTTCATCTGTAAAAAATAACTGTAAAAATTGCAAAGGGGTTTGAGGTTGTTGTGGCCCCGACGGGGCCTTGTACCCTGAAAACAGAGTATAGGGAAATGTTTCAAAATCTGGGTCACAATCTAAGTAAGGTTTATAGTTTTTGTCTTCACTTGGAGGCTGTTTCTTCGGTTGCTTAGGCTGTGAGCTTCTTGGACTCTTTTTAGTAGGCGTAGGCCTCTTTCTTGAACAGATTGGAGTTTTGGAATTGCATATTTTTTTAGGCCTACCTCGGTTACGCTTGGGTGGTACCGGTACCGGTACTTCAGGAAGTAATTCATCAATAACTGGACTGACAAATAAATCCCTACTAGGACTAGTTGAGGGTTCGATTTCTTTATGATGAACATTAGGCTCATGTAGGCTACTTACAGTTTTAGCTGGGCTTTGTAATAGAGCACCAGAGGTAGGCAAGTCATCACCAACAAATAAATTACGACTGGTTGAAGGGTAATTGTCTTGATAAAAACTAGGATTATGTAGGCTAGGCCTACTTACAGTTTCAGCTTTTGCTGGGCTTTGTAATAAAACTCCAAAGTTAACATCATGGGCCAAATCACCAATTTCTTCTATGTCACTTTCATCACTTCGAAATAACAATATTTCCTCATCATCTAAGTCTGGAGGATAATCTAAATCTGATTCTTCATCAGTAGTCAAGCCTCCTTCAAATAATTTACTTGCTACGGAGTCTGACAACGAAAGTTCGTCATCCATTTCAACGTGAAATTAACATAATGAACAGTTCACTTTACTAAATTATCGGCACTTAACCACAAAAAAATTTTTATAAAACAATAATTAACCAAAACAAGTAAAATATAATATAAAAATCACGATAGCAGTCGCTGCGAACAAAGAACATAGGACTAGCAGACGTTCAACAAACGCATAAGTAAACAAACACAAACCAAACTTATTTCAAAGCCAACTAAATCGTTCGTGATTGTTTTCTTTGGACCAAAGGCAGCTAAAATAATTTAAGAAACCATTGATCAGTCTTTCGTATCACTTAAAACATTTATGGACTACATTAAGTGAGTTTAGAGCCGTTTAAAACAATGTCGCGGCAGCCGCGACATTCGAGTGGAAGCGTCAAAGTTGAATGTCGCGGCAGCCGCGACATACGAGCGGAAAGGGTTAAAGTTTTAATTTCAATGAAGAATTCTATGCAGCTGATTGCATAATCTAGAAGGCACCATAGGACCAATTAATTGATGACGGAACGATGTGAAGGAATCTATGTATTAGCAGAGACAATGATTCGTTGTCCGTCAGTGTGTGGGTGTGTGTGTTCGTAATGCAATAACGTGAAAACGGCTGCACAGATCGTTTTCAGATTTTACACAATTGTTTTCCAACACACTTCTCGCTTCCAGTTAAAAAATGTAATACATTCTTTGAACGATTTGAATGATTAAACAGTTAAAAGTTGTAAAATTTCCATAAGGCAAAGCATTGGATAAAAATGACTGCTTGTAAAGTACGAGATACTAACATAAGTTGTTTCGTAATTACAAGAAACTACTAAAAAATGGTCCTATATATATGTTTTATGATTGAATAAATAAATTATTGTCCGTTTCACATGAGTTAATTCAATTTATTGAAGGTTTTTGAAGTTTCTAGATTAAAAAAAACTAATACCAGTTGTTATAAATAAAGATAACGTTCTCCTAAAATGTGAGTAATTTGAATAGGCCTAAGTTGATAGTTTATCAGCTAGATTGCAGCAGCAATTTATTTTGCAATTACTTCTGTCTGCTGTGTTCTTTTGCCAGTAGTTTATGATATTTGATTACCCCCGTCATAGCAAACCTGCGTACTCGTCTAACTTCCAATTTAAAAATAGACTATAAACCTCACTGCATAGGCAAATTACTGGGTTATTTTTTGTTGATGAATTTGTACCTCTAACATAATATAATTAAGAATGATTTATCCTTAGACCTAAAATTCACCAAGATAAAAAGTAGATATTTTCCTACAGAGTCCTCAGGATCACGACTACTTATTTAATATTTCGTGAGATTCAATTTTGGTTAGAACTTATGTTAGGGCCTAACAGCTTTAACTTTCATCTACCATTTCTGCTCGGTCATCCCATTACGCGAATATTTGAGCGTAGGCTACTCCTAGTTAGGTTAAGCAGCTACTTAACTAAGCTGTTGGCTGCTAAATGGTTTTTAAATTTTGTGCTTTGCTGTATCAACTGTTCCATTTAGAAAAAATATATCCAAAATTAAAAACAATAAAGTAACGGAACAATGGTTCCCCAACAATTTTTTTGGGTCAATTGTCAAAATTAGTTTATGAGTAGTAAGAGGTAGTTTTGGTGATGTAAATCACCTTATGTATTATGTTCAACGATACTTACTCTATCGTAAATAACCTTGACTATCAACGAACAGCTTGGACATGTTGCAACTTCTTCTCCAGCTTTTAACTCATCCTGAAATCAAAGGAATATTTTATTCTACGACAATATATCGGAATTTACAAAATTAATGTTATGGGTTCTTTTAAACGGGTAAGGAAAGTCTGAGTCATATTTTCATCTTTCTAGCTGGATATGACCCTTGTTGGTAGGTACTGTAACCATTATTGCCTAGTGCGCACTAGGGCAGCACGGCAAGGACGGACGGCACTCACGGCAACTTTTAAAAGTAAATAACATTGAATGTAATGTGAGTACGCCCACTACGGGGGGGAGGCTGGCAACGGAGGACCGGCACCTTCTGCCGTTTATTAAAAAGTCCGGGAGATCGAACTTCTGGATGTTTCCGAGCTGCCGTACCGATGATCCGTGCACCGACTGGGCGCGCAGTACGGGACTTTGGCCGTTCTCCACTGATCGCAGAGTAGTTGTCAAAAAGTCTAAGTTGCAGATGGATGTATCTAAGTTGATTGTGCTTGCGGAAAAATACCCTGAACTATACTTCATGCGACTTTCGGAATATTTTAATAACGCCAGGCGTGAAAATATAAGGGAAGAGATCGGTGCTACTTTTAAAATCTTTGCTTTCTCCTTCTAGTCTCTTCATCTTCTTCTGCCAAAATTAAAGTAACTATCACCACTTCCTGATCTGTATTCATAATGTGTGTCAGAGTATAGCTCGCAGACTGTCCTTAAATTGCGGATGTGCGGTTGGCCCGTCCTTCCGTGGCTAGTGCGCGACCGTCCGTCCTTGCCGTGCCGTGCCGCCCTAGGCTTATGGCATTTGCCTATGTGAGATGAGAAACTCATCACAGAAAAACAAACTCATCACAGAATGACCGGCTAGGGACAAAACATGAGACCTTTCCACATGTAATGTGCAACTACAGTAACTTGCAACTTTACTCGGTAGCATATTTTTACATCATATTTTATGATTTTTATAGTGATAACCTGCTGATATTGTGGCAGTATTCTTTGATTTCTTCTTCACAAAATGTTATTCTTAACTATAACAGTTTCTTCTCAAAGACACAAGTACTTTGAATGTTTGACGCACAAAGAAATTTAATTATACCACTTGAAAGATGGTACATTTATACTCAAGCACTTTAACTATTGTCTGTGTAAACATTTCCTACTTAATATTTAATCAAAAACCAAACTCTCCCCCTAAATCTATTTCATCTTCTTCCAACAGTTTTTTTTTCATTTTTTGTGATGTTTACTTAAACTTGACTTATCTTCTACCTTGTCTTAAACCTGTTATTACTCGTTGTTTTATCTATTATTGCTATCACGTTAACTTGTCCTCTACATATTTCTACTAACTTGTCTCTTCTTCTATATTATTCCACTCCTTCACACAGGGCTGCAATGAGACGATTGGGGGTCTGGGGTAGTGATGTGGGCCGGGTAAATACCCAGCAGGTAGGTAAATAAAATACCCCCGTAGCAGCAAACCTGAATACTCAGCGAATTTCCAATGCAAAATATATGTCTTAATACCACATAAAACCGCAAAAGTACCAAGTTTCATAAAAATATATTCACAAATAAGTGATACATCAAATTTGAATTATTCTCCATAAGAATAACATTGGAGATGAGTACGCAGGTTTGCTGCAACAAGGAACAACAAATATCGGGTTTCAAGTAAATATCAATATTACTCAACTAGGTGAAGCCACATAGGTACCAAGTTTCATCCATATAAATCCATAAATAAGCGATAGATACCGTTTTGATTATTCTCTATAAGAATAACATAGGGGATGAGTATGCAGGTTTGCTGCAACAAGGAACACAAAAAATGGGGTTTTATGCAAATATCAATAGAACTCAACTAGGTGAACCAACCTTCACAAAACTACGCTTTAAAATCAATAATCTTCAAATAAGTTATCTGGAAAACCAGTATTTTTTGTAAAGGGTGTGATTTAAAAATAATATATCTAAAAAGACCTTTTAAACAAAACCAAGTTTACTGAAATTAAACATCTATTGATTGGGCTGTGACACAATTTATAATTGCGACGCCAGCTATCTTTAATGGCCACCATTTTGGTGTCCTGCATGGATTTTCAAGTGGCTCCCTATCTGAAAACTTTCCTTTTGTCAACAACTATGACCACATAAACCAAACTCCAATCAAAAAGTACCGCTTTTTTTGTCCACCCGATACAAAAATTATGTTACGCTCATTGTTAAACATATTAAATTTAAGCTTAAACACTCTGATACTGGGAAAAATACTAAACATTCCATTATATCTTTGGAAAACGTAAACTAAACATGCAAATGAAAATAACAACAGTAGGCTTAAGCCTCGGTAGAAAGTAGTTATTGATGTCATTTTCATTATCTAAAAATATCCCTTTTACTTGTGGAATAGCTTAAGTATATAGGTACCCTATTTCATACATACATACATACATACATACATATACATACATATCCCACGTTGTCCCGATTGACCATATGTGGCATAGGACCAGTCAGCTTCTGCAGGTTTCATTAGGTACATCTTCATGATGCTGTCATATTCACGATAGGCAGAGATGCAAATGGAGGGGGGGGGGGTTGTAAAACATTTTGACAGGTTAGAAAGTCAGGTCAGGTATGATGGTAGTTGGTAAAGACATTGATCTAGGAGGTACTTTTTGAGCTCGTATTTAAATTTTTTGAAGTTACTAATCTGGGCTATGTAAGAGGGAAGTTGATTAAATAGCTTAAGACCAATGTAATCCGGCTTTTTCTCAAAAAGCTTTAAGTTATGAGACACAGAAGGATTGATGTTTCTATTTCTGGTACTGTAAGAATGCTGATGAGCTTTAACAAGGTTGTGTTCTTTGACATAACTAATTACTTCAAACATGTAAATACTAGGTACTGTCAAAATTTGCAGTTCTTTGAAATGGTCAAAACATGATTCTGTAGGTTTGAGTTTCAAAATGCACCTTATCGCTCTTTTCTGGAGTACAAATATTCTATTTAGATTAATATTACTGGAAAACCCTAAAGTATAATAGAGTACCTAATCAGACTCTCAAAGATGTATAAAAAGATGTTCATAGAGATGTATCCAATAATGACAGATAGAAATAAAATGCTACCTTGTTTGTAGGCTACTCCCTATTCCTTACGACCAAAATATAAAACTAGGCCTACTCACAAAAGTAAGGTAAGTTATAACTCAATTTAATGTTGCATCAAATGTACTTTGCAGATGCATAATAAACTTCCTAATTGTAGGCCTACTTAACCCTCCAAGCGCCCATATGAATATAATTGTTATTTCAAGTTGGTTGCCGATATGACTATTCATGTCATGACTTAGGTATTTTTTACTCAACATCTTTGTCCGACGAGGACGGGGCTCAGCAGATGTGACCGTTGCAGGAAGGATACATCAGTCAAGCCTTATCCGTGTCGGTCAAAGCGCATCGCAGCCCAAACATCCCAAATCTGAAGAAGCGTGATTTTTTTATCGCGGGAAAAGTCACTTGTTTAAACTGTGTGTCTGACAAATCTAAATAACTATACAGCCCAATGTGTAACTCACTCACTCACGTCTACGTGCTCTAGACCATTTCTAGATGAGGTAGAAACATGAAATTTTGCATGCAGGTACTTAGCTTGAACCTAGAAACTCCCTGGAAAATTGCCAAAAGTTACAGTTTTAAATTTTCAAACCTCTAATTTTAATCTTGAAAATCGGAAATTTTAACATTGGGCTAATGGAGTTTCAAATCAAATCAAAAGAATCAAAACAGCTGTGCCAAAATATCCAGTAAACTGTCAACGTAAGTTTCACATGGTAGAGTATAAACAAATTATAGAACCAGTGAATAAAAATGCCATCTAGAGTGGATATATCCCAAATGAATCAAAATAGTATAGGCTACTATATATACAACATACGTGAAGGGAAATTGAGTTATAATAACAACTGGAGCGACTCCAAGAGGGGGTCTGGGGGCGGAGCCATCAGCGAGCAAAGCGAGTTAGGTACTGAAGTGTGGTACTGAGTTAGGTACTGGAGTTTTGTGACTGTACTGAAACTATTTTTTGTTAAAGTGGCCAGGATATACACCAAATTCAAATTACCAATAAAAAGGAGGTGGATGAGTCTGATAATTGCAAAGTAATTGAATAGTTGTTACCCCACCTAACAACAGCAATGTCATTCTGAATAAAAGTAAAGTTTTAAATAGGTAGGCTACTTCTGAAATTTTGGTCAACATTTTTTCCAATTTTTCACTTTTCCCACTACTGTATTCCACAGAAAAAAAACCTCCTGAATTTAACCTACACAAATATTTTTCATTGGAAACTAAAATAGGCTACTATACTAATTATTATCTAGAATTATATGTAATTGTTAGGCTATTAAGTTAATAATAATAATAATAAGTTAATAATAATAATATTTATTCCGTGACAATGTTTAACAATGTGTTGGAATTTACAAAACAAAATATTAAATTTATGGGGAAATCTTTAACCAGGTAAGGTAGGCCTGAGTCCTATCTTTCCCTTCCTGGCGGGGTACGGCCCTTTCATGGGAACAATTCCGGCATTTGCCTAAATGAGATGAGAAACCGTACAAAGTTGAGAATAATAAGACAAAAATAATATTATATTTTAACTTCAAGAAATAACAAATAAGTTTTAATGAAGTCAAAGAGGCAATCTGAATCTTACTTAAAAGACAATAGCTGGCAGTTCATTGCAAGTTATCAATCCTTTCACAGTATTAAGATATTTCACTTTAGCCACCTTGCCACCACTGCCCAGCTGTAAGGCCTACGCTAACACAGTCAGCAGGTGCTCGCACGATATTCTCAATAATAACAATGGTCCCTCACACACTAGGCAATCAAGCAAACACACACACACACACACACACACACACGCAGCACAGCAGGATCAAGTAAACACTAAATATATCAGCTTTACAAGAAACTTGGCACGCCCTACAACAGCTTTTTTGCTGAAACGACAGGACAAAGTCTTTAATGTTTGGTCATTTTGTCTTTGTTTGAAAATTATCTCGTTAATAATTTAATTATGTTATGCATAATCCTAAACACTGAACAATTAATTGCAAGTAAACATTTTATAAAATAAATAGTTACATCTTTTACTTCCAAATAAACTCCTCTACCTATAAAATGTCCGGGGTTGATGTCCTGAAATTATGGTAACCCTATTCATAAGCCTAGATGTAAACTAGAATCAACAGCTCCAAGTTAAGGCTTACCTTAGTTATTTCAAACCTGTCACCACATGGACATGGGTAATAATAAATTTCGTCATCTTCATCATAGTCAAAATCTTCTATTTCGATTTCATCGTGATAGACTGACATTTAAGTAAATGATAATAGTCAACTACATTAATTGAAACAAGAGATAACAACTACAAGCTCTCTAGCATAGCATGAGGCGTTCAGGAAATTGAACATTAACAACAACATAACAACAAGAACATAACCTAAATTTGAATTTCTAAAGAAAACATAACCTATAATCCGACCAAACCAAAACCATAGAGTGAAGATTGTTTAAAGAGAATAAGAAAGTTTATTTTCCATTAAGCAAATACATGCAATAAGTTAGGCATCGCCAATACAACCTAAAATACCCCCGTCGCAGCAAACCTGCATACTCAGCAAATTTCCAATTGAGATGTAAATGTCTTAATACTACATAAAGCCACTTACCGAGTTTCATAAAAATATATTCACAAAAAAACGATTTATACAGTTTTAATTATTATCCATAAGAATAACTTTGGGGCTGAGTACGCAGGTTTGCTGCAACAAGGAACACAAAAATGGGTTTTATGCTAATATCAATAAAACTCAACTAGGTGAAGTCGTATACTAGTTTTTATTCTTTTACGTTCATAATTAAGGGAGGCAGAGCATTTAATTATTCTCCATAAGAATGGGGCTGAGTACGCAGGTTTGCTGCTACGGGAGCTTTTGGCAAAAAATATTTTTCTTGAGCAAATATCAATGGACCACAACGAGATGAAGCTGTATACCAAGTTTCGTCAGTATACCTACGTTCATTAATAAGCAAGATATAACAATTTTCTTTTCCTCCATAAGAATAACATTAGACAACGTACTGTGTTTAGCACTTTCAATATCTCGGTAACCAATTGACGTAGAGGAATGATCAAAATAGCAAATTGTGTGTTTTTTAAGCTGAATCCAATGGTGAAATTTTACTATTTCAAAAATTATATGTAAAAATTCAAAAACCCCATTTTGGGGTACAAAACCCACCCAAAACCCCCCTTTGGATGGTGCGATTCGTCTGGTTTTCGAACTCGTTCAAATAAATGGTGCTTTACACATTTTTACCAAATTCCATTAAGATCGGACCTTTTTTACGAGAGTTATCGTGCTTACGGACACACACACACACATATATATATATATATATATATATATATATATATATATATATACATATATTAAAATTTGAACGAATGGTGTTTTTGGCATCTGGGGACCTCAAAATGAAAAGTTATCATGGTCTCGGGCTTAAGTCTTACTATGAGAACTACGGTAATAGCTTCTTCCCTATAGGGGAAATTCGCTAAAAGTAACAGCAGTAAAGTAGACTTTGAAAAACGTTCGGAATTTCATAAAGTCAAATAATTTCAACACTCAAAAGTAAATAACTTAAATATTAACATTAACTTAAAATATCAACGTAAACCTGGGAAGAAATAAAACACGTTTCTTTTCACTGTTAGGTTTTGTTTTTTATATGCAGTTTAAGTTAATAATCAGAATAAATCAAAACGATGTATTCGTTTCATTAAATAACAGCTGATAAAGATATGCAAGCAGTTAAACAATGTCATTTTAACAACGGTGAGAAAAATGGTACTCGTACGATAAATATCGTGTTTCCAGCAACATTGTAGATTATATTGGTGATCACGTGACTTTCCACCTGTTTTTACGAGGTCTCTTCCGGTAAAGCAGAAAACCTTAAATAGATCAACTCAGCACACCTTGTCTGAAAGCTCTACGGACCTTGCTTGCCTTGCTTCCAACATGCTTTGGAATTTCATAGAATTCATAAAGTGAATACAATGGATGGGCCAACAGAGTTCCCTCACACTAGATTGAACGACTTTTTGGGTCAGGTTACGAGCTTCCAGAGGTAAATGATTGAACAACTTTAGCTTAGTTACTTCATGACTCAATTGTACAACCCTTAGCCTTACATAAGGAACATCAAATTTATTTTTGTTTCTTGTGTCATGACCATGAACATCCTTTCTACACGCCATAGAATTTTCGAAGTGACTACGTACACGTCGAATGTAAAGGCAAATTCACATCGCTACCGCTTAGGTTAGGTTAGGTTACGTTACGTTAGGTTAGGTTACATTACGTTAGGTTAGGTTACGTTAGGTTAGGTTAGAAGGTTTTCTGGCTCTCAATCTGTTTTAAAAATCACAGGAAAAGTAACGTACGGTGCATAATTTGGAACGGACGTGAACAGTAGCGGCTCACGTCGGACGTGTACGTAGCCTCTGCCTAGCCTAGAATGTTGTTCTTTCTTAGCTGAAACCAGAAGGAGAAAGATGTATAGGCTAAATATAGAATAGACATGACAGATTCACTTATAAACAATGGTTTGCAATGTGCAAGGTATTCAGCACCAGACAACAGTCTAATGGTCTTCTTTTGTATTAACAGCACTTTATTTACTTCCGCAGCACCACCCCACAGCTGCAGTCCGTATAGGAGAGTTCCTTGGAAAAAACGTACTGTAGGCCTGTTTTAAGTATTGTCTGGTTACTAAAACACTTAAATTTCTAAGCAAATACAAGATACGGGAGAGTTTACTACATACAATTGAGATATGGGAACTCCAAGAAAGTTTTCAATCTAAAGTAAGGCCCAGAACTTTAACAGAGTCAGATTCAAATGGAACATGTTTAAGTGTGAAGATTATACTTTAAGTCGTATTAAGCAAAAACGAGTTCGCACGCAGCACGCTGACGTGAGGGAAGTGAATTTTCGCATAAAAACTTTTATAACTCAAACCCAGTGTAAAAACATACATTTATGCCAATTATTGAAATCTGAAAACATAGATTTTTTTGCTGTTCTGATGCTCCTGGTTTAATTTACCTGCAATGTTAGGAATACAATTTTGCACATTATAAGGTTAGGAGAAGGTCCAGTCTGGCTTAAAAGTAGACGCGAGGTTGCAGGGGATGAAACAAATACACCAACAAATGAATAACATGCTTTTCTAATGTAAAAACCCCATAAGACAACGTACTGTGTTTAGCCGATATACATTTTCTTTAATAACTCGGTAAATATTTATGCTAGAATGACGAAATAGGGCTTAAAACTTTCTTTTCACTAATTTCCATCTTAATACATGCATTAATTGTACTTCCGGGGCTTTTCTGACCCTTTTTGGGCCCAAAACCTCGAAATTTGAAAGATTAATCCCCCCAAAAAGGGGTTTAGAGTTTTCCAATTGTTTTGCCCAACAAACTTGTCCAACTGATTACAGAAAGGAACGTCCCTACCAAATTTGAAGTAAATCGGACAAAAATTGCGACCGCTAGAGTGCAAACACACACATATACAATTATAAATACGAAATATGAAATATATAAATATGATATACAATTTTGAACGACCCCCCAAAACGTGTTCAGGGGGTCATGTTAGGAACCTCTATGGTGGTCCCGGGCTTAAGTTTCACCGTGTGCGGGTCATGCTAATAGTTCACTTTCCAATGGAAATTCACTAATTAGTTAGCACGGAACCAGCTTTCGGCCATGTCAAGGGACCGCTTCATGGTGTCGTTAAGAACGTCAGAATTTTGACTTTAACTCAGCAAAGTGGTGTCATCAGCATAGCAAACAACACCACAAGCAAGGTTGAAACTAATGTCCCCCGAGATTTTGGAAAATATATTTTTTCCTAACTGAAATTAAGTAGACTAATACAAGTTTTATGAACTAGCGATCATTTCCTATGAAAACAAACCATCAAAACAGCATTTTGCAAGCAACAAAGTATATAGCCAGCTCTCAATGCCAGAACTCAATTGTATCAGAACCACTAATGTATTGAAAAAGATGATTGGAAACACTGGCAGTGTCTATTTCTCCATCTTGAAATTCTCCTCTCTCTCACTCTCGTCCGTCGCGACCCTTTCGTCACAGGTACACGGACTAGGCCTTAGCGCATGCGCCAAAAATGAACGACTCTTGTTCCTTTGATTCTGTTCTATAAGGCAGATTACTGATTCGTGAATGATTTGAGCTCGAACTGGACCCATAATAATGCAACACCTACCAACACTCAACTCAATAGTACCATTCCCTCGCATTTTAATAGAGGTGCACCACAGATGCATACAAAAATTTAGGAAGTTATTAAACGAAAGTATAATTATTTTGTTCGTTTAGCCTCAATTTTTATTTTATAGAGAACATTGATTGATGACTTATTTTAAATTTCTTTAGCAGCAAATAGGCCTATGTCTTTCAAAACATTAAATCTGTATGGCTATGCCATTTTAATAATAGTTATATTTTTATATTTTGTAATCTGTTGATAAGCAAGAAATATTTATTAGTTGTCAAGCATTGCAACATGCACTGGACGTTGTAAAAATAACTGCAGGTGTACGCTCATTCCTCACGTAAGGAGGATGAACAAAGATTTGATTTACAAATAATATCCTGCAATACATATTTTACTTGCAATATAATCCAAGTAAAAGTGATTACAAATGTTATACATTGACTGCAATTACAATTTGTTATAACATAGTCAGAGTGGCATAAGAGTACCGATAGCTCCAATGTATGATCACAATTAAAATGTTGTCAACGGTAACAGAGTCATATTCTGTAAGCAATTTCAAAGGACTGCCAATGAGAATATGTAAAATGAATAAGCGCAAAACCGAACAAAATATTTAAATAATACAAAGAGATTTATACCGAATCCCGCTGAAATGGAAACAAAATTTCCTACGTTAAACTACTTAGACGAAGACTGGCAAAAATGAATTTTGTTATTTATGATGTAACTCATCGTTCGTGAAATAAACCTAATAAAGAACCTAATAATATATGCTCTCCTGATACTTGATAGACAACACCAAAATTTATATAAAGGACCAGAATTTATATTATTAATGATGATACAACGGAGGGTCGTAAAAAGGTGGTTAAAATATTTTCTTAAGTAAAGTTTTGCGAGGAATCCGATGGTTCAATCAGATTTTTAATCGGACACACAGAAAAGGAGTTATATTATTTTACGAATTACAAAGGGCACCATACGGAAACGGTGTAAGTGGATAGGCCAGTTAACGAATTTGACCTAAAAATCAAAGCAAAGAATTCGTGTTCCAAATTTATAACTGTAATATACTAAAGCGTTCTTGAGTTATGCGACCAAAACACAAACAAATTGGAATGAAATTTGTTGTTGAGTATATGGACTCACTTCGTTCATCCAAATTAATGTTAAGGCATAAACCACACAGCAATTATCATACCAGGTTTCACATGACTATAAAACAAGGTTTCGGAACGCTCGTACATCGACACAATACAACCTAACCCTCCTCCTCCCAGGAAATTTGTCACGTGACTGTTTAAATTGCTTTTACAGCTTGTCCTCTTTTCACAGATAGGGCAAATAAACTTGTTATTTTCCATCTTTATGCATCTCCGAACTTCAAACAACAATTTTTATTTACCACTTGTTTTGTACTGTACCAGCACTCTTTCTTTGCCTTCTAAGGAAGCGATTAGTGAGTGAGTGAGTAGTTAGAACTTGAACTGAACAAGTCGTTATTTTAATTGTAGAACACAAACAAAAGAACAAAAGTCGTTAATTTCTGGCGCATGCGCATAGGCCTAGTCCTTGTTCTTGCATCGAAAGGGTCGCCTCCCGCCACTCGCCAGTTTGTACTCCACTCACAGTATAGGCGCGAAATGGTTGGTAAAATGGTTTTTAGGCTTAACCTTCTCAACATTAAAGAAGAGTTAAGACTTGGGTAAGGGCAAAAATGGGAGAAACACGGCTCACAGATCTTTGCTTCTTTGCTTGCTTCTCGTTCACAGAGCCCTTGAAGTAAACACAGATCAAATCATTTAAAGATTTGCGAAAAAGGTTGCCAGACGACTTGACTTTGTTTTATAAAGACGTATAGACACAATTTGGCAGTTCTTACAGTTTAACAGTTATTTTATTGGAAGATATATTAATAAAACTTGTTTCTTCAACAATATTTTTTCTTTCAAGAATCCAGTTTACAATTAAGAACATTATAATATTACAACTTCTTAGTTTTATTTATTGCCTTACTGCTTAGGCCTCATGCAAACTTTATATTCGATTCATATAAATAATAATATGCTATATTTTTTAAATAGCATATTATGATGTTTTATATTTGCTTCATAAAATATAGAATAATTCCTGGGGTAGGCCAATGGGCTTCTCCTTACTTTGGGGTTTGCTCTCAATAAAATTTGAATATCAATTACAGCAGTAATTATTGCATTTTTCAATGAGCTCATTAACACCATCCTTGCAGATTCTTAAGACCGAAAGTAACTTTAACCTTAAGCAATATGGCCCCTCCCGAAAATCAGTCCTGGAACCGCCCTTGCTGTAAAGTGCACGTCAAGATGTACATTTTCCCAAAAATCCCCTAAAATCCCCCCGGTGCTTTCCCCCTCACCCCCCCTCAAAGTCAGGAATTGCAAGGTTTTACTAAAACGCATCTATGTCCGATACGGTTTCTTAAATGAAGACAATCTATAGCTCGTCACATTCTTTATTAGGTCGAATAAAACAAAGGTCCTCTACACTTTTGCGGTAAATCCAGTATTTTCTTCACAATTAAAGGCTAAATTAAAAAGTTTTGCACATTTTTACACCGATATTTTCGTTTTTCTACCGCAGAGTTTTTACAGAGTATGAAAATGAAAAACACTTCCCCTAAGAGTTGTAGGGCATGTATTTTTGAACACTTTCATACACATAAGTATAATTATGAGGTAACCGTGGGCAGGAAATCGGCCCAATGCGACGGGAGTCCGAGCGTTCGGTGCAACGCCGCACCGCGTGACGGCCACGCGTGTGGCGATCTCCCCAGAGTAAAGGTACGGAATGAGGTATTTATGCAATACAAATTATCTATTTAAGTTGTTTGAACTAATACTCTTAGAGATGAATTTGATAGTAGGCCTAGACTTTGGTATTCTATTTATTATTTCGGTACTTTGGTATTATACGGATGCCACCCTTATGCAGCGCGCTGCGGCAGTTATGTTAGGATGGGTTATCATAAAAATGATTGTAGGACTTTCCTTGTTTTGTTACGAATCGAATGATACCTGATGAGTCATACTTCCGGCCGCCAAACCCCCTCCAAATAGGCCAAGGTCAGGTCGTTGACCGGAGCGCGCGCATCACCTGTCACCGCCTGTAATCTGGGTCCTGGGTCAGTGTCATGAGTGATTTATTGCCGTGCACTACGTTACATTTGTTTTCATAATGAGTGACGTTCTTTTCGTGTGGGATTTACCTCCAAATGAAGAGGAAACCGTACGTATTTTTATGATAACCCATCCTAACATAACTGCCACAGCGCGATGTATATTTGGCGGCGTACCTGTGGCGATCGGGTCTGACTGCTAGCGGCGGCGACGCATTCAACACGATCCTAGCGGACATCGCTGCCTTTTGGGAGGCACAACACAAAGACCGCTCATCAGAATGATGTAAAATTTGTACAGTAAGTCAATAAAAGTTCGTTTTTTCGAATTATGTAGTTATCCTTTGTATCCGGTAAAAATTTAACCTCCAAAAATAGTGGCATCCGTATAATACCAAAGTACTATTATTTCTTGAAGTTAACACAGGTGCGGGGCATCATCCACCACCTGTGGCTCACCGTGTCCCGGTCTGGCAGAAACTGGTGCTATGAAGCCATGGTATAAAGGACTTCCCATTCACCTCTAACTAATAAATTTAATAATCCTAAGTAATTTCTACATTATTTTATTTACATGATATTCACGCCACTGTTTATGGACTTTCTCTCATCGTTGATCTATGTCTCAAGGAATGTTTAAACTTACGTCAATAGACTTTTTATTAACCCTAGTAGCACACATCTTTGGCCCAACGATGGGGAATGGTTGGGATGGTTAGAAGTGGTTGGATAATGGTCGGTTGGCAAATCCAACAATAGGATACGTTGGGTAACCCGCGTTGGGAAATCCAACCATAACAGACACGTTGGGCCATCAAAAGCTATTGTTGGCAAAACATACTATATTATATTATTATTAACTATGTGTATTAATATTAATGTGTATATTATATTTTACCGTATTAACATCATATATATACTATTATAATTATATTAAATATATATTAATTTGCTCGTAGTTTAGTTTATCATATTTCATAGCAAGAATAGACACATAAATCAAAAGAAACAAATAACAATGTTCCAACTTTTATTACTCTTATTACAGTGATTTGCACAAGTAGATTAATTTATAGAAGAATTAAAGGAAATTATTGTTTCAGTCGTGTAGGTGTAGACGATTGGTAATTTTTATATCCTAGTCCATCCATACACTTTCGTGAGTTAGAGTGGCCGTCGGGGTTAAGGCGTGTGTACAGTAAGTCAAAGGTCGTAGTTTAAGACTCGACCAGGCCACAATATTTTTGCTATTAAAATAATTATTAAAAATTTATATTATTGGTTTATTAAGCCAATTCAATTGGAAATCGTGTTTTTTAAATAACAAATAACAATTTAAATACAAACTTTAAACTGTTGGCATTTGGTTGGGTATTAGTTGGAATTGTTGGCATTTGGTTGGAAAATACAACGTTGACCCAAATTGTCAACGGACATTTCTTTCCGTTGGCCAACGAACTATGCCAACCATTTCCCAACGTTGGCCCAACGATTTGTGCTTTTGGGGCAACAGTTTTGGATAATGGGTTCTATTGAAGTCATCTTCTTCTTGGTAATTCGCCTGGTTTTTTTGTTTTATGTCGATTCAACAGTTGCTATGTTATTTTAACTTAGTTTATTTTAATGTTGTCACATGCTCACATGTTGTCATGTTGATGAGCAGCCTAAGCCCAACTTATGGCATCCACAATAGTTTCCACGTGCTTGTTTACATGAATTGTAAGAGATCGTTTGGTGCAAAGCTAGTGGCCTAGCTAATACTGGTTAATGGGTTGACCATCTTTTTCTCCACCATTTTCTTTGAAAGATTCCAGTTTCCAGCTCCATTCAGTTGGTAACAGCTGAACCCTTCCATCCCTTCCACCTTTGTACTTGGAACACTCTAAGAATACTTTGCTTCTGATGTCGGGGGTAGACTGGCCATTGATATTAAGACCGCTTTCTTAGTCATCAGAGTGAATGAAGTTTTGAGCTTCGTTGTTGCTCGTGTACCCATCCCTTTACAATCCAAGAACGAATGTCTCTCCGTTAATTACCAACCGTACTTTGGAAACATTGCTGTTACTGAAAACCAGGGCCTGACTCTAAGCCTCAAAGAATGAATTTAACATTTCTATCTCCTTCAACTTCCCAGGTAGCAAGGAAAATTTGCAGAACATTTGCAAAACATTTTCAACTGCAAACCAAAATGTTTGCAGAAAATATGCATTGCAAACATGTTTGTTTACGAAGAACTTTCCGCAAGTATGGAAGTCTACACTTGTCATATTTGCAGAAAATATTCACTGAATGTTTGCGGAAAATTTGCACTGAATATTTGTTGCAAATATGCAAGGAATGTTTGTGAAACGTTTTCACTGAATGTTTGCAAAAAAACTTTCACTGAATATTTGCAGCAACTATGCAAAAAATGTTTGCAGAATATTTTCATGATAGTTTCTGCAAATTTGCAAGACAGGTTTGTGGCATATTTGCAGTGGAATGTGTGCAGCTAATATTCATTGCTAACATGTTTGCTTGCAAAATCTTTTCTGCAATTATGCAAGTCTACACTGTTCTCACTTCTAGCAATTTTGCAGTGGATGTTTTCATTGAACTTACATGTTTATATGATGGTTTGCAAGTTTTCTTTATAACTACAAATTAATAATGCTGCCAACCAACCAATAATAATGCTGCAAGATTGAGTTAAAATTCATTACACCGATAGTTGTATGACAATTAGCAACAGCCTCATACAATTGTATTGATGGTTATCCAACATACAAATAAAATTATATATTTGAGATTCAGTTAGTATAGTTAATCATACTATAATTTTAAACAAATGTATTGTGAATCACAGATTAAGAAAAAAAGTTACCTGTGCCCCAAAAACAATGAAATTTTGCGTACAATACATTTTTGAACATTTCACAATTTGTTTGTAAGCATATATAATTGTTATTTACAAAAATATTTGAAAATATTGATGTAGTGTTTTATGTAACTAGGATAAGTCAATAAAATACATTTTAAAGCATTCACACACCTACTTACATGATTTAATCTTAATAATTAAATTACCTTTTCAGGCAAATGAAAAATAGACAAATTCAAAGTAAGGGAACTTTATCAATAAAAGGAAATGGTAAAATAAACATAATTTGACATTTTGTAAACTATGATTTATTTAAAATATGTTATAAGTAAAGGAGAGCTATACAATATTTTATTTCCTACTGAAGTCCACCATGTGACTGCTGTGCCCTTACACCTTGTTCGCTGAAACAAATAAAAAAATTATTAAAAAACAATTTACATTATGTTAAAAAAATCTTGAGATGGGGCTCCAGTCCTTTGCTTCTACCTGCTTATCCTCCCATTAGACCGATATTAACTTTCAAAGCCCATCCTTCCTCATTCGATTATCCTAAATCAATTAAGTATTTTAAAGGACAACAAAATACCTAAGGATTTCATATATTCATGCCTATTTCATGTCACATATAGTTCATCCATAAAACATAGTAAATATTAACAACTTTTGAATTTTGTTGAATAATCATATTATAAATCAAAAATTTTCTCGCTGAAATCACTAGGTAATTTTTGCTCTTGAAAATGACGGGCTTTTAAAGTTAATATTGGCCTTATGTGGGAAGAAGGTAGAAACGTAAAAAGTTTTCTGACAGGTTGTTACACCCCCGTCTTCAGCTTTAAGTTAACCAGGACTTATGTTCAGGAACTACGATAAGGCAGTCCAAAGCCCAACTGGCGTTTCATCTTCCGCTCTGCCATGTCCACTTCAGTCGAAGTTCACCTACCGGCCGGTGCACTTTAAATATTTTTTGTTGTCGTGTGTCGTGTGTTTATGTTTGGTGTTGTGTGTCTTTTAGCGAATTTCCCCTATAGGGAAGAAGCTATTACCGTAGTCGGCATGGTAAGACCTAGGCCCGGGACCATGATAACTTTTCATTTTGAGGTCCCCAGACCCCAAAAAGACCATTCGTTCGAAACTGTATATATATATGTGTGTGTCCGCGAGCACGATAACTCTCGTAAAAATGATCCGATTTTGATGAAATTTGGTATAAACGTTTAAAGCAACAATTATGACTTTAAGTTCGAAAACCAGCCAGATCGCTCTATCCGAAGGGGTATTTTGGGGGGGGTTTTCTACCCCAAAAATGGGTTTTTGGAATTTGTTACATGTAATTTTTGAAAAAAATCAAATTTTAGTTTTTATCATTAGATTCAGCTTAAAGAAACACACAATTTGGTATTTTCATAATTTCTCTTAGTCAATTGGTTACCGAGATATTGAAAGTGCTAAACACAGTACGTTGTCTAATGTTATTCTTATTGAGGAAAAGACAAATTTTATATCTCGCTTATTTATGAACGTATACTGACGAAACTTGGTATATGGCTTCATCTGGTTGTGGTATATTTGCTAAAAAAAAATATTTTTTTGCCAAAGGCACCCGTAGCAGCAGCAAACCTGCGTACCCAGCCCCATGTTATTCTTATGGATAATAATTAAATGCCATGTGTCCCTTAATTATGAACATAAATTAATAAAATCTGGTATATGACTTCACCTAGTTGAGTTATATTGATATTAGCATAAAAATCCATTTTTTGTGTTCCTTGTTGCAGCAAACCTGCGTACTCAGCCCCAATGTTATTCTTTTGGAGAATAATTAAAATTGTATATATCGCTTATTTGTGAATATATTTGTATGACAGTTGGTAAGTGGCTTTATGTAGTATTAAGACATTCATATCTATTGGAAATTCGCTGAGTACGCAGGTTTGCTGCTACGGGGTATAGCGTCCCAATTGTAATTGAAACGCTATATATAATTAAATAAACTATTTGTTATGTAATAAAATAATTAATGTATAAAAAAAAATATAAAAGATGTTTTGTGAATAATTGCTGGCAGTTGCAAATAAGAATTGCTGGTGCTACTTGGTTTTGCAAGTCAAGGCAAGATCGCGATTTTCTTGTTCGGGTTTGTCAGACTGAGAGTTGGAGACAATGATTTAAATTCTTCCTTGGCTGGATTGAACCGGAGCTGGGTCACGTGACGGCCGGCGTGGTCGCGTTCTGGAAGTTTCTTTGCCAAGGGGTATATATTCACGATCGCTGGGAGGCGACGGCATTTTTACGTTGACCATTGGTCTGGTGTGTGTGTCGTACGTCGCCCAACGAAACGTGAATCTCTTCAGATTTGAAGGTACAAAGTTGTTTTAAAATTTAGAGTTTCGATTTAAATAATTGCTCCAATTTCTCATTTGTTGTTTTTCAAAAAGGGGAACAGTTAGTAAAACAATTATTTCTTTTTCAGGGTTCGAAGCGTTTCATATTTTCATCTTTTAATGGTTTCATCTTTTCATGATTTCATCTTTTCATAGTTTCATCTTTTCTTGGTTTCATGGTTTCTTGGATTTATCTTAAAAGGAAGATTAAAAATTAAAGTCCAGTAATATAAAAATAAAGATCGAACAGTTAATGTTTTATTTTGAAAGACAGAAGTGATAAGCAAAACCAAGTTAAATTTTATTTTGAATTTTGAACTGTTTTATTTGACAAGAAAAGTTTTATTTAATTTTATTTAAAATATACAAGAAGAGTTTATTCATTTCTTTTATTTTATTTATGACCGCCACTTCTTAAAATCCACAAGAAAAATTATAGCCTGTGTAACAGCGCTATAGATTGCGCCACTCTGCTGTTATAAAAAGAAGTTGGTCATAAAAAAAACAGTCAAAATGGGAGTTTTAAAAGTGGACCTTCTGTCAAAGCAAGAATTAATGTATGAGTTGAAAGTTCGAGGATGTCCCAAGGACGATGTTGTACTACAATTAAGAAAGGACTTGCGAGAAATTTTGAAATTGGGAGTCAAGGAGAATGTGAGTAATTTGGAGGGTTTGAATATTAAGGAGGAAATAGAGGAGATTGAAATCCGTTTAAATGAAATTGGTGAACTTATTAGTGAGTTGGAGGGAGCCAAAAATGTAAATAAGTTAGTGCGTCTAGAATGTAAATTAGAACATTATGCCCGCAGATTGAACTATGCTAAGATCTTAGATGTAAGGAAAAAGTCTGTAGATAAAATAAGTGAATTGTTTAAGATGCTAGATGCAATGCAAGTTAAGTTAACGGAGGTAGAATGTACAGAAGAGGAAAAAACTAAAGCATTGAAGGTAATCGAGGATAGTTTTCAAGATGAAATTGAATTTGAAACACAGTTAAACCTAAGCAGTTCTAGCCTTAAAGATAAGGAAATAGCTAGAGATAAGACTGAGGTAGATAATGCTAGCTCTAGTGTTAGTAAGATGTACATGAAACTAAGCAACCCCATTGAACAATATTTAAGGATGTTTAAGCCAACTGATGGTCTGGTAGTGGAATTGTTATTAAATTTTGTGAAGGTACTGTTAACGCTTTCAGATGAAACACAGCTCAAAGCCAGTGAGATTTTAGAACTAAGCTTAGGTTACTGTAGAGGGGCATTGCGAGCAAAAATCTTAGAGAGCTTAAGTGAGGGTCATGACATTGAACGAGTACACACAATTTTAATTGCGCATTTTGTGCCTATCACGATGCGAGAATCGTTAAAACGAGATTTGGTTTTGCGTCCGCAGAGACAAAATGAAAACTTGAACGAATATATTTTGGAAATTAAGTTGCATGCGCGGTTGCTCAAATGCCAGTACAAGGAGGAAGAAATTGTGCAATTAATTGTAATCGGCCTCAATGAAGTAACAAGAAGTTACTTGGTTTTTATGCAAATGCCTAAAACGTATTTAGAACTCGAGCAGTTAGCTGTACACTGTGCGAACGTTGCCTATGCGAGTTTTTGCAGGCGCAGAGAAAATCCCACTAGCGGTCAACAACAATCGAGATTCCCCGGGCCAAATCGGTTCGAGCGAGCTGGAATAAAATGTTTTAATTGCGGGAAAGTCGGGCACGTTGCAAGAAATTGTTTCCGGCAAAATGTCAACAAAGAATTTTCGAAGCCTGCGGTTCCAAAAAACTTGTAAGCAGAGAGCCAGCTAAATTAAGCCCGAATTTTGTTAGTTCTCTGACAAAAAAAGAATTTAATGAGCAATTTATGAAGAGGAGATTAAGAAATAGGGAGTATGCTCACTACAGGGACAAATGTTTAAATAGACAGTTAAGTTTAAATGTAAAAGGCAATAGTAAGAACCTGCTGCCTACAGTGGAAGTGTTAATTAATGATAAACAAAAATGTAAGGCCTTGATAGACACTGGTAGCAGTGTTAACATAATAAGTGAAAAATTATTTACAAGGTTAAGAGAAGATAAGATAGTTGGTAAAGTAAAAGAAACTGATATCGATTGTAAGAGTGCAGGTAGCGATAAGCTAGAGTTAGTGGGGCAGTGTGATTTAAAAATAAAAATAGAGCGCTTCACCTGGGAAGTTAATTTTCAGATTGGTAAAAACTTAGTCTGGGACATTATTCTGGGTGCACCATACATTAAGAAGAGCCATTGTGTAATTAATTTGTATAAGGAAGAAATTTATTTTGGATTTGCGCCAAGTGTTAAAATACCCTGTCATGACATTGTAAATATAATGAGTAAGCAAGAAAGTATTGAGACTGTTTGTAACCTAAACATAGGATGTGATGAAGCTATTCCGGATGTAAATAAATTAGTTAAGGAATTTGGAAATGTTTTTAGTGATCAGATTGGAAGCGCAATAAACTTTGAAATTGATTTGAAACTTAAAGATAATACTCCAGTTAAATATCAGTATTATCCGCTTGTTCCCCCTAAAAGTGAAATAATGCGTAAAGAATTGGATACGTTATTACAGCAAGACGTAATTAAACCGAGCATGTCAAGTTGGATCTCGCCTGCATTTTTAGTAAAAAAGGGAAATACGGACCAGTATAGACTTGTGGTTAATTATGCAGAGTTAAATAAAAAGCTAGAACCTGTGTGTTATCCAATTGGGGTTATGTCAGAACTGATAGCGCACTTGAAGGGTGGCAAGTATTTTACAGTGCTTGATCTAACGCAATCTTTTTTCCAAATAAAAATTGCGAAAGAATCTCAACATTTAACGGGGTTTAGTACTCCTTTTGGAGCTTTTGAGTTTAAGCGAATTCCATTTGGACTTGCTAGTGGGTCAGGGATTTTGTCAAGATACCTCAATGATGTGTTGTATGATATCAAGTATAAGTTTTGTTTAAATTATATTGATGATATCATAGTGTACTCCCCCGATTATGAAAGTCACATAAAACATGTGAGGGAAGTGTTAGAAAGACTAAGGCGTCACAATTTAACTGTTAAACCAGATAAGGCGTTGTTTGTTTACAAAGAAATCAAGTTTTTGGGGTTCCTTATCAGTCAAGATGAAGTTAAAATTAATCCAGACCGTACCGTTGCTATTAGGAATTGTACTAGGCCCAAAAATGCTAAAGAAGTGTCACGATTTGTGGGAATGGTGTCTTACTTGAGCACGTTCATTGATAATTTTGGGGAACTTTGCGCACCATTAAATGAATTAAGGCGCAAAAATGTGAAATTTATTTGGACTGAACAATGCGAGGAAAGTTTTATTAAATTAAAACAAGCTATAACTGAGGCTCCCGTTCTACAAATTCCGGATTTTTCTAAACAGTTTATTTTAACCTGTGATGCGAGCGATAATGCGGCCGGAAGTCTATTGTCCCAGATGGTGAATGGAGTGGAGAAACCGGTCGCGTATTATTCTAAGAAGTTTAATGACGCTGAGAGATGTTTGAGCGCCTATGAGAAGGAGAGTTTGGCAGTTGTTTATTCAATTAATAAATTCAGGAAGTATTTAGAGTACCAACGATTTGAATTACGCACCGATTGCGCAAGTTTAGCTTGGCTTTTGAAAAACCACCGAAAACTGAACAAACTGGGTAGATGGATTGAAGTCGTATTGTCACTTCCATTCACAATAAAACACATCCCAGGTAAAGATAATCATGTGGCAGATTTTCTTTCTCGACACTTTGATAAAGAAATGGACTTGAATAAAAATGTAAATATTTTGCTGAGGAGTACAGGGGGTAAGAGACTGTTTGTAAATAAGACTATAGATAGTATTTCAGAACCGGAAATAGTGTGCAATTTAAATAATTTTCCTGTAGCCTATAGTGACATTAGTGAAATGCAAAAACAGGATCCAGAACTTTTAAAGGTGATTGACAGTATTAAAAATTGCACAAACAAAGGTAACTTTGTGATGCGAGGTAGTGTTTTGTGTTATGTGAGTTCCAGCGATAGTTCCAGAAAAGTGTACCTGCCCGAGTCACTTTTGGAAATGGTTTATAAATATTTCCACGAGGAGTTCACAGGCTGTCACCAGGGAGTCTACAAGACATTGAGGAGGGCAACACAACACTTTTACCATCCCAAACTGGCGCCATACATCCGGGAGAGAATTAAGAGGTGTGAACAATGTCTGAGCACCAAAGCACCCGCTCGTTACCTGCACGGCCCGCTCATCAGTGACACAAGTGACAAGCCGATGGACCGAATATACACCGACCTAATGGGGCCGATAAACCGCTCGGTAAGTGGAAACTGTTATTTAATGATTGCTGTTGACCACTGTACAAAGTATGCATGGGTGAATGCGATTAGAAGGGCCACATCGCAGAACATAATTCAAGTGTTCCAGAACTGTATTTTTAAAAATTTTTCATTATGTAAAGAAATAGTGACAGACAATGCAAGTTATTACAGGAGTGGGGAGTTCAGGTCCTTTTTATTTAATTTGGCAATAAAACATAAAACAATTGTTCCTTATCACCCACAAGCAAATTTGAGTGAACGTTATTTGCGGAATATAAAATCAATTTTACAAATTTATTTTAATGAAGCTAAGAACCAATGGGATAAAAACTTGAGTGAAGTCCAACAAACTTTAAATTCTGGGACAAGTGAAAGCACGAAGTTCAGCGCACATGAGTTAATGTTTACTTATGCCCACAACAATTCATTAAGTAACACCTGGGAATTAAATGATTTGACGGAAGAGGATGTAAATGCCGAAGATGTTTGTAATAAATTGAAGGAAGCAATATCCAATAATAAGAAGAGGAATGATAGAAATAAAAGGTTGAAACTCTACGAGGGCAGTAAAGACCGCCAATTCAAAATCGGAAGCTGGGCCTATGTGCTAAATAGGTCCAGTGAAGGTAATGAAAAGTTTATTGCTAAATTCATTGGTCCATACAGAATCTTGTATTATTTAACTGATATGAGTTGTATATTGCAGCACAAAGATGATTTGTTAGATGTTAAAAGGGCACATATCAGTCAATTGAAACCTTGTGTAAATGTTTGTAAATAAACATCTGTTATTTGTTTGTAAATAACCAAGTGTGACAATGGTGTGCCACAAGTTCATTAAATAATGTTTTCAGGTTGTGTAATAAAGTATGTTTCAGTGAGAATAAAAAGGGTGGTTGTAGTTGGCAATACTGAAGACTTGAAGATATAAAATGTAATAAATAAATTATATCTTGGACTACATGGATTATAAGCAAGATATAAATGAAGATAATTTATTGAAGTAAATTAATGGGTATTGCTAATTCAAGAAAACAATCACCTTTCTCCAAGACGACAAGACTCAATTGAAATAATATTTTCCTGTGTCTTAGAATAAATTTTAGTTAAATAAATAAAATAAAATGTGAATAAATGAGCGTTGTATGGACAAAGAAAAGGAAAGAGAAACATGGAATTAAATATTTTTACTAGCTAGCTGTGAAAGTTGTTCGAATACCTGGGATTTATCCACATTGGGGCACTCACAATTTTTTTTCACTGATCACTTAACTACAGCGCTTGAATCACAATAGACCAAACTTCACTTCACTCACACCCCGTTGTCGGATTGATTCATGGTTGACGTTCAATGGAGACAGTGTTGACGCTTGGAGAAATATTTTTCCGGAGGAATGGCTGAAGAATAAAACACCTTCTGTGTTAAACAGTGTGAACGGAATAAATAGTAAAATAATGAGTATAACATTAATCTGCCGTTGAGGATTGTTTGTTCTGGGTATTGTTGCTGTATCAACTGCGAAGACGATTCCGGACGACTACCCGATCTGCGCAGAACTTCTTCTGCTCATGCTGAGATGACCGTTTACTTGCGCCAACATCGAGGTGTTGCTGCGAACTTCGGATGCCATACAAGAACTGAAGTGCATACACGAGTAGTGAACTCCGTGTTAGTGAATGTTCAATCGACACAGTGTAACCTGGACTGAGAAGGGTTACTGGGTCGTTGACCTTCGAGCGGAGATAAGGAGCGAGGCTTTGTGTGTTGTTATCGCTCGAGTACAGCTGGACATTCCACTGATGTAAACATTGAGTAGTGACTGTGGTTTTAAAAATTTTTATTTGTTGAGCGAATTTGAATTTAAATACTTTTGAATTGTATAAATGTTTGGAAAAATGTAAATATTTTGGATTGTATAATTGTTTACAAAAAAGAAAATTTGTGAAAGTTTTAAAAATGAAAATTAGATGATGTATTGTAGCAGAGCACCAGCAATTTCAGGAAGTCAGGGGAGAATATAGCGTCCCAATTGTAATTGAAACGCTATATATAATTAAATAAACTATTTGTTATGTAATAAAATAATTAATGTATAAAAAAAAATATAAAAGATGTTTTGTGAATAATTGCTGGCAGTTGCAAATAAGAATTGCTGGTGCTACTTGGTTTTGCAAGTCAAGGCAAGATCGCGATTTTCTTGTTCGGGTTTGTCAGACTGAGAGTTGGAGACAATGATTTAAATTCTTCCTTGGCTGGATTGAACCGGAGCTGGGTCACGTGACGGCCGGCGTGGTCGCGTTCTGGAAGTTTCTTTGCCAAGGGGTATATATTCACGATCGCTGGGAGGCGACGGCATTTTTACGTTGACCATTGGTCTGGTGTGTGTGTCGTACGTCGCCCAACGAAACGTGAATCTCTTCAGATTTGAAGGTACACAGTTGTTTTAAAATTTAGAGTTTCGATTTAAATAATTGCTCCAATTTCTCATTTGTTGTTTTTCAAAAAGGGGAACAGATAGTAAAACAATTATTTCTTTTTCAGGGTTCGAAGCGTTTCATATTTTCATCTTTTAATGGTTTCATCTTTTCATGATTTCATCTTTTCATAGTTTCATCTTTTCTTGGTTTCATGGTTTCTTGGATTTATCTTAAAAGGAAGATTAAAAATTAAAGTCCAGTAATATACAAATAAAGATCGAACAGTTAATGTTTTATTTTGAAAGACAGAAGTGATAAGCAAAACCAAGTTAAATTTTATTTTGAATTTTGAACTGTTTTATTTGACAAGAAAAGTTTTATTTAATTTGATTTAAAATATACAAGAAGAGTTTATTCATTTCTTTTATTTTATTTATGACCGCCACTTCTTAAAATCCACAAGAAAAATTATAGCCTGTGTAACAGCGCTATAGGGGGTATTTTAAACATTTGACGATAGACATGCAAATTCTGTAAGATTTTATTGAACTTCAAGATCTGAAGATGGAAGAAAAATTAAGCTTCTGAAACCGTGGTAGTCCAGTTTAGATTAACTTAAAGCTGAAGACGGAGGTAAAATAACCTGTATCTTATCAGCTTTGGAGGCTATTCAATATGAATAAAGCTTAAACATTGATACCCCCGTAGCAGCAAACCTGCGTACTCAGTGAATTTCCAATGTATATACATGTATCTTAATGTCACATAAAGCCACATACCAAGTTTCATAAAAATATATTCACAAATAAGCGATATATACAATTTTAATTATTCTCCATAAGAATAACATTGGGGCTGAGTACGCAGGTTTGCTGCAACAAGGAACACAAAAAATGGGTTTTATGCTAATATAAATATAACTCAACTAGGTGAAGTCGTATACCAGTTTTTATTCATTTATGTTTATAATTAAGGGAGACAGAGCATTTAATTATTCTCCATCAGAATAACATGGGGGCTGAGTAGGCAGGTTTGCTGCTACGGTAGCCTTTGGCAAAAAAATTTTTTTGAGCAAATATCAATAGGTAGTCCACAACGAGATGAAGCTGTATACCAAGTTTCGTCAGTATACGTTCATAAATAAGCGAGATATAAAAATTTTCTTTTCCTCCATAAGAATAACACTAGGTGTACGCTCATTCCTCGCGTATAAGGATAATTGAAACACATACATGATCAAACTTAAATCGAGTCTCATACAAAATTCAATATCTGATTTGAGTAACATCATCAGAATACATTCCGTTATCATTTAATTGCCGCCAGAATCCGGATTTTATGTCTATAATATAGCTATAGTTTTAGTCACTTCTCTAGTAATCAATTATCGCGGTAGCTGAGAGGTGTCGCACTGGCTCTTGGAGCGAAAGGTCGCAGGTTCGGATCCCGCCGCCGACCTAACATTTTATCCGTAGAAAAACATACATACATTTATCACTGGTTTTTATCAAAGCAAATGTTGTATAAATACATAAATTTATTTATTTTTAAAATAAATTGAAGATTTCAGGCATGGTTTGTTGTTAGGATTGACATGGGTGCGTTATCTTAGAACAAACAGAGCATTTTGGGCTAAGCAGTGACTTTAGCAGTGTGGTTAATTTAACTTTTAAGAGAACAGCGAGTTTCCTATACGAACTAATGTTAACAATTTCTATAGGCCAAGTCAAAATATCCTTAAGGATTAACAATAAATCGTCAGGCCCAGTTATTTAGATGAAAAAATGAGATTTCAATATATTGTTAGTAGGGGGCATTAGTATGTTCAAAACCAGCAAAGGCGTGCGAGGAGGAATGAGGAATCGCCCCCCCCCGTGACGTCAGCCCCCCCCGTGACGTCACCCCCCCCGGTGACGTCAGCCCCCCCCCGGTGACGTCAGCCCCCCCCCCCGTCACGTGACCCGACATAAACCTAACATAGGCTTCGTCCACCAGTTGTATTATAAATTTGTTTTGTTTGTTTTTGTTGTTGTTTTTTTGGTTTTGTTTAGTTTAATAATTTAATATAATATTATAAAATACGAATATAAAAGTACAAATACGAATATAATAGATTATTGAAGTTGAACCCTTCGATAGCTTATGACAGCCGTGAAACCATTGGAGAGGAAGCCGTTAACCCTCTCTTTTACTAGGCTCAGCTCCACCGGCACATTGGCAGTGAACCAACGGGGGAAGAAGTGTACTCTTCCGTCTTCCTCTACCGAGCCGAGGTGGAGGATTATTAATCCATGATACATTTCTTCCTCTATCCTTTGAAACGCAATGGCTACAGTGCAGGGGCAGCACAAGACGTACATGGTGTCCGACATGGTGTTCCGTTGACTGTTCCGCCTATGTGACCGCCACAGTCGGTTTACTCATTAGCGGTTCCAGTGGAAAGTCCCACGACCGATTTCACCGAAACTGCCATGACGTCATCCTCCGCCTACGTGACCGCCACAGTCGGTTTACCCATTAGCGGTTCCAGTGGAAACTTCCACGACCGATTTCTCCTCCCGACCGGAGTGCTATTTATGAGCACGTCTTCAGAGGTTTCACCAGTTTGTCTTTGGAGCTCTTACTGTGCGGACGAAGTAGTGCTGTCTCTGCGATACACCTACACAACTTGCTGTTCATTGCCTTTGGATTCCCGTAAAAGTTAACGTAAGTAACATGTAATTTACTTTTTCATCAGAAAGTTTACCAATGCTCTAAAATCTTATTAGCTAAAATTAATATTTAATGTTTTGCATATCTCGGTACACTGAGTCTTGTCCTTGTCTCTTTTCAGATGGAGATGAGTAAAACCGTAATGACCTTGGAACAGTTGTGTTTTCTAACGATTAAAGTTAACGAACCAAATTTAAAAAGCAAAATAGACTCGCTTCCACTCTTTTTTAAAAACGTTTTGAGTGAAATAAAATTTGGTTTCGCTTTTAAATCGAACTTTCAAGTGCCTAGTGGAATTACAGACGAGGGCGAAATCGCTATGTGTGAGCGTAACAAAGAGAAAGACGTGTACCAGTGTTGGGAATGTCATACGAGCGATTCATGCCATCTATTTCTATCTAACATTATTAAAAGGGTTAGACTCGCCTCGTTCCCAGGGGTATCGCTACCAAAGTGTTTTTGCTGCGACAATTGTGCCTTTGTAGCGGACGGGGAATATAGATACCCGATGTTTTTGTAGATGGCTGGTCCCTGCATGTGTGTGGTCTGCGGCCGCGTGTTCGCAAACGCCGGAAACCTGACTCGCCACACGAGAGCCGCTCACAGCGACCGCCATTTCGACTGCGACGTCTGCGGTAGACGCTTCGGGCGAAGCGATAACCTGCGACGCCACCTCGCCACAGTTCATCTTCTCACTCCTCACGACCAAGCGCCAGGTACGGTTTTTATGTTAAACAAGAATAGGTGGATTGCTAGCCTCTGTGTAATTCCTCACCCTTGTATTTACTGGACCTAGGTAAACTGGCGATTGTGATGAGGAAGAGGTCGCCAGTCCTCTGTGCAGTTCCTCACGATCAAGCGTCAGGCATGGTTTTTATGTTAAACAAGAAACCGCCAGTACTAATGACTTGTTTTTGAGAGAGTAAACGGCTTTAGTCGAGTAAACAGATTCAAGTAGTAAACAAGGGGCTGCCAGCCTCTGTTCAGTTCCTCACCCTTGTATTACTGGGCTCAAACTGGCGCTCGAGATGAGGAAGAGGTCGCCAAGCCTCTATATAATTCCTCACCCTTGTATTTACTGGGCTCAAACTGGTGATTGAGATGAGAAAGAGGTTGCCAGTTCCTCACCTTCGTGTTTATCGGGGTCACTAATAGGACTTGTTTTCCTGTTCGCAGGCCGTCCGTGCCCGTTGTGCTCCGTCGCCCTGGCGGGTCCCGAGGATCTTCGCCACCATATGGAAGCGGTCCACGGTGCGAGCCCGTCTGCTTCAACTTCCTCCTCCTCCTCCGCCGCAACACCACCCGTCAGAGACCCACGGCCCGAGTGCGACGCGTGCGGGCGGCGATTCTCCCGCGGGGACCTGCTCCGGCGTCACGTGCAGCTGGTGCACGCCAACGAGGTCCGCTGTCCCGATTGCGGCGCCCTTTTCCACAGGGCCGCTTATCTCCAGCGGCACATGGAGAGCGCCCACCGCGGCATGAGGTTTGCGTGCGCCTACTGCGACCGAGGCTTCACCCGGCGCTACAACCGGGACCGGCACGAGGCCCACAACTGCCCCGTCGTGAGGAACCTCGTTGTGGACGAGATGCCGCGCCTGCCCGTCCTGTCACCCGAGCCCCGACCCGGCCGCGAGCCCCAGACCGGACCCAGCCGCGAGCCCCAGCCCGGACCCAGCCGCGAGCCCCAGCCCGGACCAAGCACGGCACCCGACGGGATGGTGGGTGGTGGCGGACTACCCACGTTCCGCCCCATCCAACGGGCGTTCCGCGGTCGCCTCCTGACCTTCGGCCTGTCCCGGCCCATGGAGGACTTCTTGGCCGTGGAGGACGCGCTGGTGCTGCTGTTTGACAGCGTCCTGGAACTGCTGGCCGACGTCAGGACCCGACACCCGAACATCAAGGTCAACATGTTCCTGGAATGCGAATTCGCCAACGTTCACGGAGCCACCTGTCTGCGGGCCTTCAAGACGAAGAACGTGCCTCTCACCGCCGCGTCCAACTTGGAGGACTTCCTATCGGCTTCCTTCCACAAGCTGGAGGAAGAGAAGGAGCAGTGCCTGCTAGTGGGTAGCGGGTGGAGCTATCTCCGGATACGCGACCTGGAGATCCGCATCAACCTTTACACCCCGTTGGGAGAACGTGGAGCCCGGTTCGTCCAGCTTCCCAGAACCATCTGCGAGACGCGTGCCGTTATCAACGTACAAAACGTCGATGACATGTGCTTCGCGTATGCTATCCTGGCCAAGTTCGTCGCGCAACATCCGGAGAGGCCCACATCGTACACACCGGACGTCATGGCACGCTACGACTGGGTCGGCCTACGCTTCCCCGTGACCGTGAAGGACATTAAGGTCTTTGAGAGGAGGAACCCCATCAGCGTCAACGTGTACGGGATCGAGCGCGCTATGGTGGGGAGACGCCCCGACGGATCGCCAAAGTTCCAGGACCGCGTGTTCCCGCTGAAGATCTGCAAGCGGGAGTTGGAGGATCACCGGGACCTGCTGTACGTGACCACCGGCGGGGACAGTCACTACGCATACATCGCGAACGTCAGCAGGCTGGTGCGACCCCAGCTGACGTCCCACTGCGGCACTATCCACGTGTGTAAGCGATGCTTCGCTTACTTCGACAACCAGCCCAACAAGCTGCAACTGTCCGGTGCCGAGCGTCTGGAGGAGCACATGCGATACTGCACCGCCAAGGCTCCCCTTCGCCTGGACTTGCCGAAGAAGCAGCAGATCCGCTTCGCCCACCCCGAGTACACTAGGCGGGAGAGGTTCTGCATCTACGCGGACTTCGAGTGTGCTCTGCAGCCCGTCGCTGTTGACCCGGCGGAAGCGCCGCCCGGCACGAGGCCCCTGCAACTGCACGTCCCGTACGCCTTCGCCTACCAGATCGTGGACTCGCTCGGCCTGGAGGAGTTTGAGCCCCGCGTCTACTTCGGGGCTGACGCGTCCAAGGTCTTCATGGAGAGGCTCAAGATGGACGTGCTGGCGCTGTGGGAGTTCCTGTTCAGCATGAGAGCTCTGTACCCTTCTCTGACCCGGCAGGAGATGGACGAGTACCTGGTGGCGACTCACTGCTACCTCTGCGGGAAGGAGTTCACGGACCAGGACGTCAAGGTGCGGGACCACAATCACGCCCCGCCCTACGAGTTCCGAGGAGCCGCTCATCGCTCGTGCAACCTCAGGTACCGGGAGCAGCGACACATCAACTGCTACTTCCACAACCTGTCCAACTACGACGCCCACTTCATAGTGCGCGAGCTGGCCATCGACCCCGGCGACGTGGACGTGCTGGCGCACACCGAAGAGCGCTACATCGCCTTCACCAAGCGGTTTCACTTTGGTCAGCCCGGGGACAACCAACGACAGAGCAGTTTCGCGGTGCGTTTCCTGGACACCTACAGGTTCTTGTCCATGAGCCTGGCCAACCTGGCGGCGGGACTTCCCACGGACAGGATGCGCGAGACGAGGAAGCGCTTCCCCGACGACCAGCTGTTCGACCTGGTGTGCAGGAAGGGCGTGTTCCCCTACGACTTCGTTACGTCGTACGACACGTTGTACTCCACCAGGGAGCTGCCGCCCAAGGAGGCGTTCAGGAACTCCATGACCCTGGAGGATATCAAGGAGGAGGAGTACGAGCACGCCCTCAACGTGTGGCGAGCCTTCGAGTGCCAGTGATATCCTCCAGGGTCATGGAGTTCCTGAACGCCTCCTTGGGCGGCAGCTCCCTGGTGGAGTACAACGTGTCGTACGTAGTTATGTAAGTGTAGTGTTTCATGGTTAATTGACATGTTAGTTAATTTTTATTTGTAAGTGAAAATTCGTCCTTTATAGTGAACTGGTGTGTGTATGGGTGATTGAACTAGTCAGTGAACGAGTCTGTGAACGAGTCAGTGTGTGTGGGGGGTTAGTTTGTGTAAATGATGGGGTAAGGGTATGGGTTAAGGGTAGGGGGTAAGGGTAGGGGGTAAGGGTAGGGGGTAAGGGTAGGGGTTTACTTGGATATGATAGGGGTATTGTAAGAATACTTGGATATGACAAGGTTATGGTAAGGGTATTATTAATGTTACTTATATAAGTATTGGATATGTATTGGATAAGTATTGGATAAGTATTGGATAAGGTACTAGGAGAGGTGTGGGAGTATGTGATGGTGTGTGGTATTATATGTTAGTATGTGTTAGTATATGATATGGTATGTGACGATGGAGGGTAATGAGGGGTTAATGTGATATGAGAGATTATTTTTTTGTGTGTAATTTTACAGTATCTATTACTCGTATATTTTTGTAAATGATTGAGAGTTCTGTAAACGTATGTTTTTACATATTAGCAAAGTGTGGGGGTGAATCTTGTTTTTATTATTAGAGAATATGTGCAATGCGTGTTTGTGTATTTTTAAAAGAGTTTATACAGAGTATGTACAGACACTGGTATAGGACGATGTCTTTGAACCTTAGAGTTTCAGTGTGTGTAGACACCTGTGACCTCTTTCACTACTGTACATGGTTGAGTGCGTGTGCATGAGTGTGTCTCCGGTCTTTCACCCATCGAGTGGTATTTAATGCTCCTCGACAAAGCTAACGCTCATTCCACAATAAGAAGCCATGGCCGCTGTAACATCCTATACAGTGTGGGATGCAGCGAGCATCACCAACTTGCTCAACATAATAAGAGGCGAGGCGGTTAACCGCCTGGTAATTGTTAGATGGGGGATGCTCTGCCCCGATGGCCGCCACCACCTGCTGCCACGGCGTTACGTGGCAAACCAACCCGGGCACCTGGAGGAGGTGGAGATGCGGCTGAGGGGCCTCCTCACCAACGGAGAGGTCGCCCTCCTCCACAAGAGGGTGATCCCCCTCTTCTAGTTTTTAAGTTTTAGTTTTTAAGTTTTTTTGTATAATAAAGAAAATAAAAATATAAAAAAAATATAAAAAAAAACAACAAAAAACAACAAAAAACAACAAAAAACACAACAAAAAACTATAGTTTTAGTCACTTCTCTAAGAATCAGTTATTCTTAGAGGCATCGCGCTGGTTCTTGGAGCGTAGTGTCGCGGGTTCGCAGGATCCAAAAATACTGTATATGTGTTTCCGTGAGCAAGATACTTCTCGTAAAAACTTTGGATTAAATTTGGTATAAACGTGTAAAGCAACTCTATTAAGAATTTATACGAGTCTGTCTAGAGTTTATAAATATATTATTAATTACCAAAAGATGATCCAAACATTCAAACATCCAAACATTTTACCTATCATACCGTATAAATAATACATCACAGATTAGCAGCTCAAAAAGGTAACAACAATATGTTACGGCTGGTAAATTTACAACGGGGAACTATATTATAGTCCGGTCATATTTGGTCATATTTGGTCATATTTTTAAAGACAAAATCACTATGATAAAATGAAAATAAACTGTTTAAGAAGATATAATAAGTATTTAAGATTTACGGTGCTAGTCCGTAATGTATAACCGGTTTTATTTAACTATACATTCTATATACTTAAACGTGTCAATTCCATAAACTAAGATGGAGGTCATTATAAAGTGTCTAACTATGCGAAATGGGTGGTTCATCCTTACGCGCCCAACACTATACAGCCAGTGAGCCTAACAACAGGGGAGCCAGAGAAATGACTTATTTCAATAATTGTTTAATATTATCAGACTTAATTTGTAAGTTGAGAAAAAGCTGTCTGATAAAATAAAAGTGGCTTTGTAGACAACTACAAACTTGAAGATATGAGTCTCAAAATCCTTGCTGCTCTATATATAACTATACTTGTACTGTAACTGTACTTGCTCTATATATAACTATCCGAAAATATAAATATTGTTTTATTTTACCGTGGTTTAATATTTTCAATTATTAAAACGGGGGACATGAGAGGTCACTCGGGGGTTTGTTGTTTTTAAGTTAGAAACTGTTAATCCTTGAATTGTGCTAGTACTGTTAGAGCACCAAATTTTACATTTTTAATTTGTATATAGTTACAATACGTTTAGCTCAATATATGTTTCAGTTATTCGATTGTAAAAGAAAAAACAAAAATGTATCAGCTTTAATTAAGTTTATTGGTATTTAATATTTGGGTATATTCTGACGAAGGCCACCCGAATAATAGTTTATACGATGATTAAATCAAGTTTATTTACTGCCTACGATGTAGAATAGGCCAGCGGTGTACACCTTCAACTGGGTCAGGGCGCGTGCGTGGCGGCGGGGAGGGTCAGTGCTCCGCGTGGCAACAATACTTGTCGTTATCACCACCTGTTGTCGTCGGTGGGCGTCTGACACAGTAGTCACACAGTAGCCACACAGTAGCCACACAGTAATATTGCCACAGCAGTCTTTGCTAATAGTACACAGAGAAAAATGGAATTTGAAAAATGGATATTGGTTGTCATGACCAATATTAGTTAAACCACGATTAGTTAACGAAAGTGGTTGGCCAGGAAAGGTTATCGTAAACAAAACAACAGTTAGTTTAACTTTTTGTAGTAGTTGTTTCAAGGCAACTTTGGCTATTCCTCCGAGAGCTAAGTTAAGCCCGGGGTTCTAGGACTGTCTGGGTTAAGCATTGAGGCTAACAACTAAATGAATGAAAATGAAATGGGTTGTAACAAACTAGAATATGGGGTTATTACAACTACTTTGGTTAAATTAACCAAATCCTCAATTTTCAGTCAAGCCGTTTGGTTCGGGTTTTAACAACTACTTCTAAACAAATTAGTTTAACCAATGAATTTATTGGTTAACTTAACTTATAAAATATATATATATTTTTTAACTCTCTGAGCTTAGTTAAATGAACTCATACAAATAATTGTCCATATAGTAACCTCTGACACTGGTTGAACTAACTTATAAACTTGGATTAACCAATCACATTTCTCTGTGTAGTTTTTACCTGCTATTTGCTGAGTAACGTTTGTGCTAGTGAAAATGAGTGAGCGTATCTTAATTTTGGACTTGCCTAAAACAAAAGAAGGGGCTGTGTTTTTTTACAGCCGAAAGAGTGTTTGCCATCTCGTCACCATTTGGACTCGTATCTGGCCGAGAGCGAGATTACAGTCAGCGATTGAAACACAACCGAGTACTTATATCCAACAGTGAGATTCAAGCAAAATAAAAAACAACCCCAGAATCCCACATAAAAAATAAATATGAACAACTATTAACTATTATTTGGAAAAATACAAGATATATAAATTTGAAGTTTAGAGTAAGCATACCCCAACTAGTCCAAGATTTCTGGAGCAAATTACACTTGGATAACTATTTATTTAATAACCTCTTATCAGATTTTCAATTATAATTATTAAAAATTATTAAAAACCATATTGCAATATTAATCATTAGAGTGTAACCCTTTCAATATAAATATATTTTTAAGTATTCTTTATTATTTAGCAAATTACAATGAGTAATATGTTAATTTTTAATAAATTATCTATACATAGTGAAAGTGTGCTTAATATAGTCGGGTTAATAATGGTAAGACGGTTTTGTGGATAATAATTTTATTATTTATTCAAGTTAACTTTAATGGGGTTTTTCTTTTTTCACTGGTTTGATAAACATTGAAAGCGAAATTGTGTAATTAGTTTGATTACATTTCCATAAGAACTTATAAACAGTTACTTTAGTTTGAAATTTAAATTTACATGTTTAACATTAATAACAAATATTATTTTAAATTTCTCAATTTAAAAATGAAAAGAAAAAATAGTTCAAGAAAAAACGTTTGAGGAATGTCTGGTCCGTGGTCCTGGGTCCCTGGGGGGTTCGATGTCGGGGCTCGGAATCGTCTGTAGGCGGTTGACATCGGGACTCGGTGGACTTGGTGGTTCTTCCAGACCGTGGAGTTGTGTGAGCTTCCGGTGCACGCCGATGCACACCGTTCCGGGGACGGGTTCGTAAGTAGACCATGAAAAAATAAACAAACGTGTATGAGTAAATAGATTATTAAATAAACCACCCTAGGAGGAATAATAGTTTGAAATTTATTTCAGAAAATAAACTCACTGATTTTATTAAATTAATGGTAGCTATTCTGTTATGATTACAGTGAAGGCGGATTGGTAATTTGATTAAAATGTGCGGACTCCCAAAACTGCTGGTTGTGTGCATAGCTTCTGAAGTGCACGGTGTATTAATTTGTAGTTGATTGGGTATGTTACTCAATTTTATATTACTCAAATAAAAAACCTTGTACCAAAAATAACAAAATAAAATCATGGAACGTGTTGTATAGATTATCAATGAGTGATAGCCGGATTCTCTGATATTCTCTGATAGCAATTGCTTACATCTTTAGGCACTATGACATGTTTATACAGTTGCTCCAAGAACCAGCGCGATGCCTCTAAGAATAATTGATTCTTAGAGAAGTGACTAAAACTATAGTTTTTTGTTGTATTTTTTGTTGTTTTTTGTGTTTTTTTTATATTTTTTTATTTATTATCAAAAACTTAAAAACTAAAAGAGGGGGATGACCCTTTTCTGTAGAACTGCCACCTCGTTGTTGGTGAGGAGGCCCCTCAGCCGCATCTCCACCCCCTCCAAGTGGCTTGGCTGGTTAGCCACGTAGCGACACAAGTAATTTTAAAACACTTGAAATAAATTCACTTATACAAATTATTCACAAATAATAGGAAGTACTTATTTCTTGAAATAAGTAGGATGCTATTAGTGGTAAAAGTATATTACACGGATAAATATTACTATTAGTCTCAAAATCCTAAGTTGCACGGGAAGGATTACAAAATAAAATTATTTTTAAACTATTACCCGTACAAACCATTTTCTGCAACAAATAGCCCCTAAAGCTTTAAAGGTCAAAGGGGAGAATCCTTCTAAAATTAAGAAAAATATTTAAATATTTTCTTAATTTTAGAACATTTAAGAATCATAACGAACATTTAGATTTGCCATAGGATTTGTTTTCCAATACAAACTTAAAATTTGATTCTGAGGGTTTCCTTTTAAATATATAGACTAGTGGCTAGTAGGGGCTAAATTTCTTACCTACTTTTTTAGTTTTATTGGAAAACTGATGTTTGCTGGAAACTAATTCAATACACAAATGATTACATTACAGAAATATTAGAAATAATTAGTTTTATTGGAAAACTGATGTTTGCTGGAAACTAATTCAATACACAAATGATTACATTACAGAAATATTAGAAATAATTACGGCTACGGGGGGTGGGGCAGCGGCCGCTTGCTGTCCAACCGGGGTGGCGGCGGTGTCGGGCTGAGTAGCGCCGAGGGGTCCAGGTGTGTTCGGCGAAGACGAGGTCCTACCGTGGAGTCGATTGAGTCCGGGGCGGAGCACAGAGTCTAGATCGCGTTTGATGGAGTGGGCGCACCATAAACACAAATCACACACTCGCGGCCAGCGGATGACTATGCGGGTCTTTCAACGCTGTTAATTTGGTTTAATTTGGTTTCTTATTTGTAAAATTGTTTTTATGGCCACTTTACATATTTAAACCGGAGATTGTTCCAATGTTGCCAAAGATTGTTTATATGACTGGATTTGAGTTTTTGGAATGAAGAGGGTTACGTTCGAATGATTGTCTCTAAAAAATTTAAATTTGGTTGATAGTTTGTGGCTTTTGACTAAAGTTAGATCTTTTAGGCGGCGCATGGGGTGATTATCGGTTGTAAGAAACGTGTGAAAAACTTTTTCTTCGGGAGACTGGGGGTTAATTTGATCTAAAATTCTGGCTTTGCATAAATTACACAGTCTAATATATCTTGGGTGTTGAAACATTTGTGTATCGTTTCCAATTTTCTTCAACGAAAGTTTTTTGGAAAATTTGGTTTTATTTTTTTTGTTGATTAAAATGATTATTCTATTCATTTCATTACCCAGCTCTTCATTGAAAATAAAAAACTGCTTGGGTTTGTTAAATTTTTTTGTTTTACAAAATTTTACGTAATTCAAGAGTTGAAGTGACATTCCCAATGTTAAGCGCCGCCCAGACAAAGTCCCAATTAACTTTAAATTACGAACATTTTTATCGTTCAAGTACGCAACAGTCTTCATACATGTTACGTTTTTATAAATTTTTAATTTATGGAATTGGACAAATTGTGTCCAAAACCATGACAGTGTTACCCACTTCACTTTGGAGAATTTTAACTTGATTAAAATGAAAATTTTTAATTCAGGGGGGAGAAGTTCAAACATGTTTTGACGAAGCAGCGTGTTGACACTGAAATCAATAACAACAATTAAAATAGCGCGTTTTGATTTGTATTTGTGTCGTTGATTGTAATTTATTTTTATTATTTAATAGTGTTTCTACAAGCATGATATTTTCATCAAGAACCCGCCGAAGAAGTTCTTGGGTATTCCGAAGAATCTTGAAATAAAAGTGTTGTGGCCCCTTTTTGAATTGAATCTTGAGAGTAAAAATCATAAATCTTTTTTCAAAGTTGTTATTGTTCATTGTTATGTTTTTTAATGAGTTTAATAAAACTGATATGTTTGTAGCCCTTTTTATATGTTTTTTTTTAATAAGATATTTTGTAACACTGTTTTTAAATATTACTTGAATCATTTTACTTACGAAGTTGAGAGAAGTGGGCAGGCCGGAGTTAAAAGTCGAATAAACTTAGTGTGCACCCACGTTGCAACCTTTTATACTCCCCCTCCTCAAAAAACCGCACATCCCTATTTCTTGACGTTGTCGGTGCAAAACGTTTTTGCAGTCCGCTTTCTCGGTTCAGAGCGGAAAGGTAACGTCAACGTGTACACGATACAGCGCCTGCATTAACCTCCTTACAACAGTCACTTTCCATTACACTTCCCATTACACCGCGACGTGACGAACGGCAACTGCTTTTGCTGCATCGTTTGATTTGGTGGCAAAGTGTGATGAAGAGTTTTATAATAAATCGATTGTGGTTTTAATTTGATAGAAATCTTGTAAAACAACAAAACTTGCCTGCTTGTTTACCAATTAATTTTGGCATTGACTGTCAATGTAGATCTGGATTTGGGCTCAATATAGGAACAAGAGTTCAAAAATTAACAATAAGAGGCTACTATTTATTTACTATTTATTATCTGTTTTACAACTGATATCTAAATGCGGGAGTGGGAGGGTTTGTGGTTCGGGGTTTTGGGATTTGAAAAATGAACCTAACGAGCGCGGGGTTGCGGCTTGGACAAAAACTGTTGTCTATTCGGTCCAACTCCGGAGTGGACACGGTGTAAATTCGTCTACCCTCTCTATAATTTGTTTAATGCGGCACAAATAATGTGTGTTTGGAATATACTATATAAAATAAATATACTATCCATATACTATCCATATACTATCCATATACCATCCAAACTTATTTTTAAACAACCCCGTTCTCCCCATAAAAAGTACCAATATTGAAAATATTTTAATTACATTGACTTAATTAAATTAAACTACAACTAAGCTAAAATGGTTTGGCGGGAATATATCGGTAGTATATTTTGTTATACTTAGTGCAATATATCTGATGTAATCGCCTATGATGTTTTAATGCGAATTTCTTTTAACTTCTTTTGTGGGATATCGTGTCCTGTTGAATGGTGTGGCCCCGTTCTTCTCGCAGCCATATTCTCTGGATCGCTGATAAAAATATCATTTCCTGTTGAATGTGTAGTTGCGCCTCGGGGTGATTGCGCCTCGTTCTCTGGATCGCTGACCCCAATGGCGTCCGTCGCTCCCGTACTCCCGCACATTCCCGTCACGCCCCACCTCTGTCCACCACGGATTCCGTTGAAGTAGGTTGAACACGTCCATGTTGTAATATGTTCTTCTGATCAGGTGAAGACGCCGGTATTTTCAGATGTCCGGTGGGGTCCCAATTGGAGTTTTTTCAATCGTTCTGAATCAAAAGTATGTGTAGCGAGTTTGTAGAATCCCAGAAACGCGTCTGCTGTGATTTTTCTTGCACGTTTAAAGAATTTTAGGTTTGTGGTTTATGGCGGCCGGGCGTTTATCACGGCAGATGTTAGTGGGTGAGCCGCCTTGACACGGGGTTCCTTCAGTTTCGTCTGGTGTAAACACTTATCTGCACGTATTATATATTACCGTTATATTCCCCGGTTAAACGGAAAAATTTTTTCGCGACTATCTATCTTATATCTATTGTTTGATACTTAGAAATAATTTCCCTATGTAAACTATAAATTTGACTCAACTAAAATATTAAAATTCCCCATGATAAACTATAAATTTGACTCTACTAAAATATTAAAATTCCCCATGATAAACTATAAATTTGACCCTACTAAAATATTAAAATTATCACTAAATTATCACTATATAAATAGTAAGTGATACTCTAGATTACAGTAACCCCATTTTTAACACACATTATTAGGCCTTATGTAATTAAACACTCTACAACATATTATTTTGATGATTACAATTTTAATAGCCGACCTCGAACCATTCCGCGGTGCCCAACGATCCACATTTGTTTGAAATGAGTGATGTGAGAAAACTGGGATGGGATTGATAGGAATAATGGATATTCATAAAAATTGTTCTCTACACTACTCTAAACAGCTGTTTTATGGGGAACGCCTCTAGGGCCGAATCCCGCCTAGATATGGGGTTTGTTTATAAATAAATATTGTGTGGATTTCCTCCCAATCCGCATATTATCCGTGGCCACGGATAATAGGACAGATTTTTTTCTACCATCTGGATAAAGAGTAATATATAACTTGAGAATTACAAACAAAAGCACTATTATAATAATACTGATATATTAGAAAATATATTACTCTTACCAAATATAGCAGATTGTGAGGGGAAGTGCGTGTATTGTATGTATTTGTGTTTTATTATAAATTTATGATTATATGATAATAAGATGTGTACAAATTTAACATATACTAGCAAACCTATAAAACATCTAAAAAAGAAATGACTCATTACTCTCAAGTTGAGCCACATGTTTTATTTCTTGCGTGTCTAGATTAAAGAGGGAAAAGCTGAAGATATCCTCAGCCCCAGGATCGGAGAAATGCGACAGTTGCACAAAAAACAAAGGGGACACAATACGCTATTAGTGTAACGGAACCCGGTGACGGTAGCTGTCCTATCGGGTGAAAGTGGCACTTACGGCGGTACAACGCGCAGTTCACTCTCGCTTTCACTGCTCATGCGCGTTGCCGCATGCGACACCAATTAGCATAGACGGGTGACAGACAGCTGTGGCTAATATCATTCATAGTCATACAAGTCGTGAGGTCTTGTCAAATACGCTCTAATATAATCATTTTATTCATTACATTCAGATTGACCGATTAAAAACGAGACAACAAATCTAAAAGCAATTTAAAAATTACGCTGTTTTTGTGTTCCCCATATAAATAATAATGCCACGACGACTCGGGGATATGATAATTAGCTTCCGAGGTGTAAATGTAACTCGGCCGTTATTAATTAAAAGATCGGAGCAGTTTGATTAAAATCACGGGTAATTATTTTTATGGTAAATTATCTTGGGTTATTTCAATCCTACACGAGTAAGTAATGTTCAGTAATGCATGGGGACGAATTAATGTTTATTAATAAACTAGCAGATGTACCCGCCCTTCGTACGGGTTGTACATAAGTGGCAGATTAACTAAAAATATTAACAACCCACATAATTTTACAATACTAAAATTACATTTTACACTTTTAAAGTAGAATTAAAGTTAACGAAATATACTATGGCAGATAGTTCTGGTACTGCTGGGTACTGTTGCCAAGTCGAGGAACTCTGTCGGGTAGTGAACGGTGTGGTTTTTGCGACTCCAAATCGGTACACCTTGGATTCGATTTTAGAAATAAAAGTACAACAAAATATTAACCCTGTTTAATTAAACGTTTTAAATACTTTGATACATTAATCTTTACATTCCAATAAATTAATAGTAATGTAACGAAACATTGACAAACCACTTTTAAAATCACCAGTCTTGCCAGGTCCTGTTTTCAATATAATTGTAAATATTTCTAGGTAGTGAAAATGGGTTATAACCACTTTTAAAATCACCAGTCTTGCCAGGTCCTGTTTTCAATATAATTGTAAATATTTCTAGGTAGTGAAAATGGGTTATAAATACTAACTGGTTGGTCGGCGCTCTCGAGGCCCCTTGCTTCGTGGTCTCAACGGGAGCGGGGGGTGTGGGTGTGAGGGGTCTCAAACGTGGCAGATGGTCGTGGAATTCGTTTAATAGTGATAAGTAGGCCCAGCATTATTAATCTCCTGAAAAACAATAGCTTCGTGTACAACTTTTATATATTAGTCTGTTCCAAAAATGTCTTAACAGAATAGAATATTTTTATTTTCTCATAATACATAACGAAAATACATAGTTGTAACTTTATTTTTAATCACACGGCTTGTAACGGAGAAGTGTGGGCTAAGTGTGGAGGGGGGGGGGTTAATGTGATGAGGATATAATAGATTTATTTTGTGTAATTTTACATACTCTTTTATCTATTACTCTGTTATAGTATGCGTATATTTTTAATGTATCTATACTGGATAGTATATTTTTGTAATTTTCAAAACTAAATGATTGGGGTAAGTTTTTTAATTGAGAATCTTTTAGAGTTTTGTAACCGTATGTTTTACATCTTACTGTAGCAAAGTCTAGTATGGGGTTATTGGGAGATATATCTTTGAATAAACCTAGACGTGAAGGGTGAATGAAATCTTGTTTTGTAAACGAATCGGTTTTAGAGAATACGTGCAATGCGAAGGAATCGTTGTCTGTGTATATGAGATCGAAGGGGGGAAAGGTTTTCTTTAATTTATTGTAGTACATGTCGTACATGTATCTCTTACTTAGATCTAGTATTGAAAAACCTAAACATATTGGCTTATTACAACGAACCTTTCTTTTTGACATAAAGACTACGTAGTTATTTTCGTTTAATATTAATCTGTCTACAAAGGTGGGCTGTTTTATTAATCTCATAAGTTTTCTAGTGTTGTTGTACAGGAAGTGTTTATTTAAGTTATCGGTTACCCTTTCTATTGATTTACCATATATCAGGTTTGATTGGAGTTTAAAGAAATTGGATAGGGCTTTGTCTTGGGAATAGTGCATTCTCAAGTCTGTGTTCATTTTTATGTAGGGTTCTAACCAACATGATTCGTTAAATGAAATAGCTCTGTGGACTTTTTCTAATATGAGTCCCATTGAGAGAGCTTGTTTTAATGTCTCGTAGTGTATTACGTAATGTTTTCTGTCTTGAAAAGAAGATATTAATTTACCTTCTACGTGATGAGGACATAGTGGATAGTCCCTGTGATCTGAGTTAAATGGATATTTTAAATCCACTTCTAAGATGTAACCCGTACCTTCTGGTTTACTTTCTAAATGAACCGAGTCTGGAGATACCCACTTGAAACCGTCCAGAGGAAGTGGACATTTCAACATTACAGCGGAGTAAAGACCGATAATGTCATAAAAAAAAATTAGTGAGTCGGGTTTAGTGGGATCGTAATTGGGGAGTGAGGGGTGGTTGGAACTTGCGTATTTCTTTACTGCACGTGTAAATCCACCTCTTATACCTTTCATTATCATATTATACATTTTATCATCGTTTAAAAGTTCTATGCGAGTGTTTGTAATCTTGAGCATGACGTCGAAACTGTAAGCTCCTATTGTCAGATAGTAGAACATGTCGAGTTTATAGTTTTCAATACAGATTGATCTTATAGTTTCTAATTTATCAATTTCTGGATAGAATTGAGAAGAGTCTAAAAACTTCATTGTAGTATTTTTAATTCTCTTTGAAATGCATAGGAACTTTTCTATTTGACCCTTGAAAGGTATGAATTTTATATTGGCATTGACGCTAGTGAAGTAGTTTAACAGTTCTATTCCTAGATCTTTTATAATTATTGGGACAAAGTATGGTAATCGGTAGTTTATATTACAAGTAGAGTGGGCGTAACCTCTTATTGATCCGTTTAAGTGATTGTGATCGAGAACGTAATCGTTGAACATACCTTTACCACAGATGTGACAGGGAGAACCTTCTATGGGTGGATGTGGAAATTCCTTTGGAGGTATATTTCTCTTGTACAATCTACCGATTAGTTCACACTCTCTTTCTAAAGAGTTCATAAAAGCTGTAATGTCTGAAAAATTTCTAGTTCTAATTATTTTACTGTTTTCATTGACGATATTGTATGTGAGACTTTTTATAGTGAATGTGCCTATACAATGAACGAAAGAAGTGTTTGGATCTGGTTCACAAGTATCTTCTTTGTTTAGCTGTTGTTCTATGTCGCAGTATATGACAAACGGTATTTTCAACTGTCTGTTGTAGTTTTTAAAGAACAAAAACTTGTTTCCTTCTTTTGGAAAGGTGACGGTTGGTATTGAGTGACTGTTACAGTCGAGTTCGTGAATGAGGAGTCGGTCTTGTTTATAAAAGTGTTTGAAACACTGCCGACAAACGTATAACCTAGTAGTTGTTTTGACCAGTTGTCTACCGATAAATGCGTCAAAGTTTTTAATCCACATATAGTGGTTTTTATAAAACAGTATATCTCTGTGATCGGGTTTTCTATGAGGTGTTACTTTTAATGGAGTGATTTTTCTATTTCTATCTTCTATAGAGTAAACGTTTATGGAGATGTTATTTACGTTTTCAAATGTTTGTATTTCGTCTAGTTTTACGGGAAAAGACACGCACGACCATTTATACTTATCGTTCAAATGCACGTATTTGAAGTAATTTAATATATTGTGATAATTCTTTCCCGAATCAGCCAAAATTTTTCCCATTATGGCGATTTTGAAACAGATATCGTTGCAACACGTTCTTCTACTACCCTTACCGCGGAATGGATTTACAAGAGATTTTTTCCTCTAAGAAAGGGGGGTAGTTTGAATCTGGTAGATGAACCCCAGACTGGTTCGTATCTGTTGATACGGAGCTCTAGTTTGACAATCGTGTATATAGCCCAACCCGAACCTCGTAACTCCAAAGTGGATTTTTCTAATAATAATTTATTTATACTGGAAGAGTACTGCTGATTTAAATCAGTTAAACTGAAAACTGTCAAATTTTGAGTTTTAAAACTTTTTGTTTGCAATTCGTCGTTAGATTTTGAAAACTTACACTCCAACAACATATTATACTTTATGCTATCGTGCAGTTGTTGGTAGTGTTTCAATAAATAAATAACATTCCCCCTCAACCACTCCATGTAAGTTTTAACACAAGAAAACCCGAGGGGGTTGTCAGCCTTTAGTGTAACGAGTCTGCACCTTGCAGCTGATTCAATTTGAACGAAATGGTTTTCAAATGAAGTGGCGTGTTCGTGCGTGTCAAGTTCGGGATATAAAACGCCACATACTTCACATAGCACGTCCATCGTGAAAAATGAGGAAATGGGGATTGATTGCGGATTAAATACCTTTGGAAAAATTTTAAAATTTTACATTTCTTTTTACTCCAAAACTCAATATGATCCCCTCTTGTAAACTGTTTTATATTCTTTTTTATATTTAATATTTGGTTTGAGACTTATTTCTCCATAGTTCGTGGTCTTCAACTTCTGTTATATATTTATCAAGTATTTGTTTTGCATCGATGTAACTTATAGAATCATCAAATTTTCTTTTTTTTGAAGTTGGAACTTTTATCATTCTTAAATCCTCAACATTAAGAATTTGGAAATGGGTATCAATTATACTGGGTACGAGTGGTTTTGGTGAATTTTTTGTTAAAAACATATTCAACCCCGCTTTGGGGAACTTATAGAGTAATAATAGTGCGTGTGGATATGTTACCTCATATGCGTTTTCAATATAGACATCTTTTACATCTAAATCTGGTTGAGTATAAATTAATGCTGTGTCAGTATAGTCATTTTTTTCTAAAATACTTTGTATGACATCGCAATCGTAAGGGTTTAGAAAATCTTCAACTTTTTTTAATTCTATATCTATTGGAAGATTGTCTACATAGTAAAGTTTTAATCTATTTAAAGGGGGTGTTTGGTTGGTTGCAGTCATTTGAATGAAGAACTGCGATAGCCTTCAGGAATTTATATCCCAAAAGACTGAGGAAACAATACGAACATATGTAGTTGTATTTCACCATAACAATATAGAATGTCTGGGATGTTTGAAAATCGATAGGAGCCTTCAAAAATTATTTAATTTGTCAGATAATAAAACATATGATATATATTTGAAATTGAAAAACCCACTGTCTGACTGTTGCACTCGTCTTGTTCTGACAAAAATAACAAGTGAAAACTATAAACAATAAACATTTGAAAATTTTTAAATGAAATAATTATATATAAAAAATATTCCATGGAAATTGTTGAGGTCGAAAATGAAAAACCAAAATCTAAAATACAAAGTATTTTTTTAACAAGATTAAAGGAATTCATTCAAAATAGTCCTTCCCATAGAATCGAAAAAAATGAAATGAATGGCAAACCTTCACTGAGTACGGTGACATTTCTTGGAGTAGTTTTCACGATAATTTTTTCAATTTCAGCTGTAAAAGTCGGAATTATTAACGCATTACTTATATTACTGTTCATAATTTCTGTTATAATTCTAATTTTAAAAAATTATTCTAATTAATATTATATTCTATACAAAATAATACAGATTTCATTTTCAAGTTTTTATCACTTCTCTTGTAGTAAACATTTAAAATGTTGATTTTATTTCTATGCTTGAGCTCTAAGAACTGTATGAGAAGTTCTGGATATTTTTTAAAAACTATAGCCCTTTCTAAGCTCATGATGCATCTAAACTCCATTTAATGTCTCGGAAGAATTGTGATGTTGGTTCCTAATGATGTCACAAAAGCGCTTCCCGAATAACTCAAGGGGTTGGCAGAAACCCTGGCGGTTGTACTCCTACTTTCTCCAGATTTCTCTTCGTCTGCCAATTTCTTATATTCAGGAATTTCCAATTGTTCAATTGCACAATCCCACAGAGATTTCGTATGAGGAGAGTGAATTTGATCTATTTCCAAACTATTACCTTCGAAAATTAGGGGGTCGCCTTCGCATATTCGCCTTATTGAAACTACACCGATGGGCGTAAGTTTGCAGTTTGGAGTAAACGATGACACGGCTTCGTTTTTAAACTTCAATTCTGTTGGGTAGGTATTTCTGATAAACTTATACCAGTAGGCTTTGTGGCTATCGTCGAAGCAGTCCAGAATAGTTTCATCTGGTTTAATATCGGAATATTCTTCTCTAATCTTCACTATGTGAGAGTTTTCGTATTGTTGAATGAAGTTATGGAACCCGTCGCGGTTATTTTTACAAACGTCTGAACTATGAGATTCTGGAAATGCGATAGTGTTTTTTGGAAGATCTCCCGTGTACTTGAAGGCTTGACCCTTCTTATCGTCATCTTTATAAGCCCATTTGCTTATATCACCACAATACGTCTTTGGCACTCCGATATTAAGAGTATCTTCCTTACAACAAATACTTTCTCTTGTACCGGGCGGATATTGCAAAAGCCGCTTAGCTTCTACTGGTATAACAGATAGTGCGCCAATGGATTGCGAGTAGAGAAGGTTCATTTTATGCAACATAAAATACTGTTCATCCAAGTTTCTACCTTCTGTATCTATACAACGATACGCTTTTATCCTTGTATAAATGTAGGGGTTTAACGTAACATAATATAGTCCTGGTTTTGATGCATCTGTTGCTGTGTAGGGCTCAATTTTTGTTATCTTTAAATGTTCCCTATGGGTTTTAAACTCATCCCCAGCAGTACTCACCGTTGGGATATTGTTTCCATCGTCCACCGCTTGTATGAATATTTTAAAATTATTCGGGTCACTACTAACGCCAATTTTATCGCCCGGTATTCCCAATAGAGACCATAATATCTCTCCTCTAGGTACTATAAGAGTGTTTTTATCAAATACAATATTATCGGGGCAACTATTTTCTGAAATTGGTGTGATTCTATACGGTCTGGTAGCAATTAAATACGAAATAACACTATCTTTTCCTTGATAACACGAGATGGTGCTGAACAAAGTCTTTACATAATCATCCCGCTGTGTAAGACCATACTGTGTGAATAAGTCGCTAATACACACTCCGGAAATAGCCGAGCTGATTTTATTGCCATACTTATTATACATGTAAATTTCGCGCTCGAAAACGGTATTCATAATGAAATTTTTAAACAACTCCTCCGAATCTCCTCCAGTTTTCTTGTAGTGTGGAACAACACAGTTTTTTATTCGCGTTGTATAAATTCCGGTTGTCATTTTCTTTTTTATTTACCAAAAAAAACCGATAATTAATTTTACTATTGCATTTTCAATTTCTTAGCTGGTGGTTCTTCCTCATTTTTAAAAAGCGATGCCACATATGGTGAAAACAACCTCTTCGTTAGTGTAAGACTGACCAGAAGGGATATGTTCTGCAGGCTCGATTTTAACGCCTTCAATGAAGGCGAATCGTTATCCTGAACCGATCTGAGAATTTCGTCGACGTCTTTGGCTCCTAATATTCTAGCGATGATGTTCGATCCAGAATCATTTAAAATGGTTATTTTATCCTTTTGTAGGGACGTTGAAAACACTTCTATGTACTTTTGAATATCCGGAGGGGTAAACTTTTTTGCCTCGGTCAGTAATACCTCAAAAAATGTAAACACGTAATTCGCCATGTTTTTATCTGAACTGTTTTTACCCAAAACAGAATCAATTATGAGTCCAATTTTAAACTTTTTATAAAGTATATTGTCATTAACACCGTCAATGTCCTCTAGCTTTGCAAAACAACTCTGTAAGTAGGCGCAGGATCCCGTGTTGTACAAGTATTTAATAATGTCTTTCTTTAACGAGTCAGAGGACGATATTGATGAGGGAGGCGGTGTCCGCGGCGGGGGGAGTGTTGGTGATGGAACTATCTGTGGTTGGGAATTGCTGTTGCTGTTATTATTATTATTATTATTATTATTATTATTACTATCATCCATCCAATTTAAATCAGCGAATATATCTAACATTTCCGGGTTGGGTATATCTCGCTGTAAAGTGAAATCCTCTGCATTTAAAAAGGTGGGAGGGTTATTTAAAATAGTGTTCATTTTTTATAAAGAAAAAAATGATTTTTATGCAATGTTTTGTGTTTGACTTGGATGAAACTTTGGTTTACGTACAAGGAAAGGATATTTTTGTCAGGCCGTACTCAGAATCTATTCTACAAGCATTAAATAAAACACAGAGTAATATGCTAATTTTATGGTCGGCTGCTGATTTTACGTATGTTCATAACATACTTATAAGACTAAATTGGAGTCATTATTTTAAAAAGGTTCTTAGCAGAGAAGACTGCGAGGTTTCTTTTAAACTATACGGTGAAAATAAATCTTGTTTTTTTATAAAGAATTTATTGAAAAGGGAAAGTGAAATGTACAATATACAATTTATATTGATTGATGATTTAGCTTCAAAAAACGAAACAACAAATGAGTACGATTTTAAAATTAATATTGTGCCGTATAAAAATCCAAACTCCGGTCCAGATATACACCTATACAATGCAATCAAATGTTTCCTATAAATTTAGAAACCAACTCTTTGACCACAATTGGTTTATGGCGTGAATCTGAAATAATCATAGTTGAAAAATATTTAATAATGAATGATAACCTTTCGATATTATAGGGCTGAAATATAATCGAAAATACAATAAAAAATAAGACTGATAATAAAAATAATGAATTTTTTATATTCATATTATTATATTTTTATACTTGTTATCATAATGGTAATTTACAAACGCCCCAGTAGAACCTTTGAGATATTTAAATACAACAATAAATATATGTATTTCAAAGAAATACCTATGGGTATAACTGGTGTAATTTACAATGGCATTCCGTATATATATGACAAAGATTCATTAACAGAGTGTGGTGGAAAGTATGATTCGGTGTTTGAAATAAAAGGAGTTAATAATAGGTTCATCTCGAAATGTTTTATTTCTGAAAACGTTGTAAGAAGCGTGTTTGAGGAAGCCCCATCCGCGTTAGGCGACGTTGATTTCAATTTCCCCACACTCGTTGACCATTAACAATTTTTTATCTGGTATGTAATGAAAGTTGGTATTTCTGATGAAATTAGTTGGCCTGTTGTACAGCAAATCGAGAAACCAAATTAAACTGTCCGCGTTGTTGACCACGAAATCTGCGACTGGAAAGAGTAAAATGTTGAGTTTTCGAACGCTTTTATGTGTTTTTAGGAATTCATTTAAATCGCTGACGCTATAGTCCCCGTTCATGTGACCTAAACGGCCACAGTTTTTTACTTCTATAATAGTCTGATATGACTTTTTTACGTCTCTGGAATCCCAAAAATGGATGCTGTATTCTGATAGCCGTTTAAATAAATCATCGTAATAAAATATTATATTCTTTGTATATTTTGGCATCCAAATATTTACTTTGAAGGGTAAAATAAACCGATCTATTTCGTTACACTTTATAGAATCTAAATAGCGTGTAAAAATATTGTTTGTATTTAAAATATATTTTTCTATTGTGGAAATGAAATTAAAGACTTTTTTTATCACCTCCGTTCTATCAATTGGTAATCCAACTTTATTTATCCTCTCATAGAACTCTACAGAATCTCTTTTTTTTCTTTTTTTGTCTTTATAAAATTTATCAAAGACTGGCAAAACGTAAGACAGCAGTAGTTCACCATTTGTTGAAAAATTTTCATCAACTCCGAGAACGTTTCGCCTATAACTGCATGTGGCGTTAAAGGAATTCAAATTTGTATATTCATAAAAAACCCTCGAGTTACAAACAAACGCGTAATCGTTTATTGAGGTATTCTCCAAAACATATTTAAAAAACGTCTCAATAAAAGTGTTATAACGTGGGTTGAATTCTTCTCTCTTATCATAATAATTTTCAATCATTTCTAAAAATTGGCGAAAGAAGAGTTCAACAAAATCTTTAAACTTTGGATTTATTCTTCTAGCCACCCCCACTATTTTTAAACACCCACTTTTAAGCTTCATTATGTAGTTTTTCTTCTCTGCTAAAAACATTGTCGTTTTTGCTTCATAATCTAGGGTTAAAGAGATAGTCTCTAAACCCAAACCCTCTCTTATGTACTTATTCAAGACGTTAGCCACATCGATATCAAAATTCTCTTGTAAAATAAAAAGAGAATCTGTATCTCCGTAAACAACAGTCATCTTTAGTTGTTTTTCTATATAGGATTTGATTAATGAGTGAATCTTTCTTCCGTATGACGTTACAAGTGCCGCACAGGGGAGGTCACGCATCCGTCCCTTTGACGCCAATAACCCATAAATGGAGTTGGCTATGAGTTTGTATGCCTTGTTTAGATAGACATTTTTTGTTTTTTTCCTCTGCTCAATTAAATATTCCACTATAACAGACAGCGGAGCTTTTAAAAACTGTCTTTTGATTGTATAAAATCTGTCCATTTTATTAGTTCGTCTCAGGAATTCTTTAGCAAGGGGAGAATTCTGATTTAGATTATCGATGACGTAATTGGAACTTATATTAAATTCCCTAATAATACTGGGATACAAAGAAGTAAAATCGACTACCGAAATTGGTCTGTTAACATAGACGGTTCTTTGAGCTTTCAATACCGTTGCACCGCGATACTGTTTGTTAACTATGGACTCAAACATATCTCCGGAAAATGTACGATCCTCTACAAGTTTAAATGGTACACACATGCCCTGTGTGGGGTACATTATCGACGTGAACTTACTTATAATCTTGGACGTCGCTTTGCTCATGTAGTCAACCGTATCACAAAAACATATACTTACCAAAGGTAGTAAGTGGTGAATTATTTCCTTTTTCGCATATATTTCTACTGTCAGTTCAGAATCGCGTGCAACGTAATCGCACATTTGTTGAAGAAATTCTAAATCTTGCCCACTCTCTGCATAGTATTGGTTTAGTTTCATGAAAGACATGTCTAATTTATTTTTGCCCAGTTCTACTTTGGCTATGTTTTTTAATGAAAATGAATTGTATTCGTTGGAGTGCATGCGTTTGAGATAAGCCATTACGTCGATGATTTGAAAACGCTCACAACATACCAAGGGACTTTTAATTCCTATTAACATTTTGTTTATTTCTTCTACTGAATAATAGTTTCTCGCCAATCCTAAAATTATCATTCTATTTAAAATAACAGGAAAATCAAATTCCAATATATTGTATCCGATTAAAAACGACGCTTTTAATTCAATTCTAAAAAAGTCACATAGTGCTGCTACAAGTTTCTTTTCTTCTACAAAACACTTATAAATTCTCTTATCGTCTGTAGAGTCTATTTTTATGTTCGGATTGGGCAGTAATAAATAAATTATTTCCAACTCTTTATCAAATCTCTTACCGCTGACGGTACCTATAACGAAAGAAACCGAAACAATCTTTTCATCGGGAGCTGCCCCATTGGGTATAACATCATACTCTCTACCTTTCACCACCTCTATGTCGAACGAACACACCCTTTGATTTGGGACTGTCTCGAAACCATATAATTCTTGTAATGTATTTTTAAAAACTCCATAGTAAAGAAAATCTTTGTTTTTACGTTTTTCAAATTCAAAGTATCTCTGCAGAGAAGAGGGGGTGAAGTTGATATCGAAAATATGAAAGAGCGACTTGTTGAAGGTTAAAAACTTTTCAAGACCTGGTAGGATGTGAACACTATTAACGTGAACAAACGCTGACAAACCCCTAAGACTATCTATGTAAACCACATCTTCCACGGTTATTTGAGACTGAGTTCTCAGATTCGCCAAACCGTCATTGTATGTGATTTTATATATATGTTTACCAAAGAAATCATGAGCTTTTTTTTCAAAATCTTCCTTCTTCTTTTTATGAATTAATAATTGCAAATAATAACAATTATCACTATTTAAATTTAATTTTCCACATATAAAATTACAATTGAAGTCAAATCCAACGTAATCACCCTCGGTGCTCGTCCACTTTGTAATAAAATGATCTCCCTCTTCGAACACTAGTCCGGACTGAGGCGAACCTATAAAAAACCTATATATAATAAAAAATGTTTGAAATATTTGTATTATTTATTATTGTTACAATTGTAATGTTAAAGCCAGATTCAATTCAAATCTCATTTCCAAAGTATGATTACAAAAAGTTTTGTGACAAATTCACAGGATCGTGGGACGGGGAAGATTGCACTTGTAAACATCCAGATTTCATAACAAACAACCACTATAACGGAAATTGCGATAGGGTTGTCGATATTAAATGTATAAAAATATTCAACTCGGGGGGAAAGTTATTGAACTTCAATATCCAAGATCCTTACACTGAGGGTTTCTGTGACTGTGGCAAATACTATTCTTATGATGTTTCGAGTCGTAAATGTGTTTTGAGAAAGTTAAATATGAGGTTGAGCATCCCGGAAAGGTGCGAAGATGGATATTATTTTGATGATAAATATAAAACCTGCTTGAAAAAACTCTGTTCCTGGGACATTTTAAACCCTCTGGAAAAAATTGACCAACACGCTATATCACCCACCACATGCAAGTGCGATTTTGAAAACGGTTATGCCCCCATTGCTTTAGTTAACGGCACAATCGGCTGTACAAAAGTGCTCAGGGGAAAGGCGTGGTCTACAAATCACATAATTCTATTAGAGAAGTCTGGAAATGGCCGGAAGATATCGCATTTGTACCCACTGTCAGCACTCGGTCCCAGATTTGCAAAACGCATAAGCGATATTAACGGTGACAGTGGAGCTTTTATGCTGGCCATAGAGCAAAGTCACGGAGACTGGCTGAAAGATTTATTTTCTAGGGGGGTTAAGATCGACTCCTCTGGTGACGACTATGACAAAGCCTTGGGGTTTTATGAATCGATGACTAATATATTAACTGTTAAAATTAAAAATGAATGAAAGTTTTAAACTGATTTCTCTGTTATTTATTTTCTTATCAATATTTATTCTGTTTAAAATATCAATTGAAACTGTTTATAGATATTTTGTCAATGAAAAGTTGAACGAAATACTTGGAATATCCAATAACGTAAATACAAAAGAAATTAAATTCAAATCAATTTACGATTTTGACAATACGTTGACGATTGACAGTTTCAAATTAATTAAACCAAAGAAAGTACTTTTGGAGGTAAGGGGGTGGAATGCTGACGGATTTAAAATATATTTAGATAATAAATTAATAATCAGTAGAAAGTGTTTGAATGGATTTTACTATACAAAAAATGGTTGTTCCAAAACAAACGCATGTCAAGACAGGCGGGATGGTGAAATAGTAGCAGATAGTCGGAATAAAAATATGTTATACAAATGCAATGGTCACAATGGAGTAAGAGACATAATCTCGGCATATGGTGTGAAACTATTGAAACCATTGAAACCATTGAAACCAAAGGAGGATGTGACGAATAAACTCGGGGGAAATTGTGATTCACATAAAGCCGTCCCAGTGAACGTACCAGACATGTGGACTTCCTCTGACATGTATAAGCAGTGCGTAGACGCATTTTGGAATTTCAAATTCTGTCCCAAGGTTGAGAACACCAATTACTCGAAAATTTTGGAGGAAATCAGAGATGTTTTAGATGATGGAATCTTGTATCGTCCACTAAATTTAGATGTATCGGTGTTTGATGAGAACGTCCAGAATTGTGTTCCCTTTGATTATGCACGACATTATAAAAACGGTAAAATACCTCTACTGTATAATGACATTTTCATGTTAGATCACAGTAATGTTCTACCCACGGTGGTATACAATTCAATTACAAAGAAAAAAGAATCGATACCCAACCTTCACGAAAATGACAATTATAATGACCGAGACAAAGAGGAATGTCTTTCACAATACCAAGAATATACGAACGGTGAATTTTTGGGACTGTTAACAGTAGCGTATTCCAATGTAATTCTTTCGTGTAGATGCGGCAAACCCGTAAATAAACTCGTTGTTGATCAAAATGAAAATCCTAGTTTTTGGGGGCGTGGTTTTTTTGGAGAAAACTCTTACACCGATAAAAAACACAACATTCATATCTGCGAAGGTCATCTCCATAAGTTTATACCCACGTGTGTGGAAAACATCGAGTGTGTTAATGCAGACGGGTTAATTCCTCTGAAATCACCCGGTGTTGGTATAACGAATGATTTTGATTTAAGTTTCTGTTCAAAAACGGGACGTTTACAATACATCCTCCAAAATAATATAAAAATAGATAAATTCTGTAAAAATTTAAAAAAATATCGAGTTCACCCATACTACAATATTCCAATAGATTGTAAAAAGAAGAAAATTCTAAAAGATTTATCTTATAGAGATTTATCTTTAAACACTTTTAAAATTAAAAACGATTCAATATTTAAAAACGATATTAATGCGCTGAATTTGCATTTTTTGGGGGGGGTTCTACCGTAAGGGTATATAAAACCACTTTCCTTGTGTTGGGAAAAAATTTATCACGGCGCGGCTTCACGATACTCACAACCCGTTGATCTTTGTCGAGCAAACACTCGTATATGGTGTTGGTAGTTAAATTATCGCTTGGTGTGCATATCTTGTAACAAATGCCGTTTCTATCGGCCATTTCGCTCGATGTAAATTTCAAGTCGACGGTAGACTGGTATTTTGTTTTGTAAAGTCTTTCGCCGTGTATAAAGATACTTCCATCGGTTTTTATATTAGATTTGATATATTCCGCATCAAAACTTTGAAATAGAATTGTACTATTATTGGGTGAATGAGTTTTGCGAATCTTTTCTGCTAGGCGTTCTATAAACTCCATTCTCACACTAGCGCCAAAGTGTTTCGAGTGAGCGAGGTCTATAAAAATTAAAACATTCCCCACCAGTTCCGCCACGAATGTTATGTTTTTTAAGTAAAAACTATATTCCCGTCCCCATTGTTTGTAAAGGGGAGGTTTTAAAGTAAAGCTTGTAGTATTGCTTGTAAAGATTTCATAGTTGGAATAAAAGTTCACTAAACCCCTTTCCCCGTCAACCTTTGGGTATTCATTAGTGGGTGTAATAAATGGATTTTGGGATACATTTTCAATGGAACAAGTAAGGTACTGTTCATCTATATGCAAACCGTAAGTAAGAGCGGTTTGTAAATACAAATTCCTCGAGTTCTCGTCCGCACTCAACGGGTTTTCAAGCTCTATTACACATTTGTTTTGGAGACTGTATATATTTACCTCGAGATTTTCTAAAGTGTACAGAATAAAACCCCCCTCTTTTAAATAGATGTTTTTTTTTACCAAAAGACCGTTTTTAATAATATCATATAACAGCGAGCTTGGCATAATTTCTTCTTGCGACTCGTAGAAAATTTCCAACGTAGTCCAATTTAAAAATATCGGTTTAGTTTTCAGGAGAGTTTTTTTCTCTATGCGAGGATTTTTACAGTTCGTGTATGCTCTGAGATTGTTCCAGTAAATTATAAAATTAGTCTCTATTGGTTTTAGAGATTTTTTTATCACCTCTACCGCGAGAGGACTCTTTCTCCGGATTTCGCACTCAAACTCCATAGTGTTTTAAAAGTCTTCTTTGGCGGTGGGATAAGATATACATAATATAAAACTCTTTAATGTTAATAATATCAGAGTATTGAAAATAATAAATGTAACAATAATGTGCATAGTATTGTGTTTTTATTCTCCTGCTTCTATACGTTGTAAATTTTTTATCACACATCCAACAATTAAAAACTTTGAACGAAGTGTCTGAACTCCTCCTGTCTACTAACCATAAGTTGATTTCCCTAAAACAGTTTTTATTATTAACTAACGCCGGTATGATCAGTTTGTCCCTATGCTCAAGTATAAAATCTCTTTTCATCGGCATACGCGCCGAGATATATAGCCAATTAAACTTAAATAACTTGGAATGATTTGTTCCAACACCAACAAGTCCAATTGTATAAATTTCATTTATAATAAAAGATGAGGTTATTCTGTTTAAAGTGTAAAAAATATACAAAATCGGAAAATATAAAAAAGGTTTTGATATATATTAGGGGGAATAAGAGGTTGCAGTTAAAAGCTCGCTGTTTTGTTTGTAATGTCAGGAAGTGTAAATTCTTACCAAATGTACAGCTCCGGTGATAATAATTACAACAGTTGTGGTGATATAAGCACGAGTGGAATTGACTATGACGATGATGAGTATATAAGCCTTAGTGATAATGATATTTATGAAAATCTTGAAAATACTCAGTATCACAAGGAGTATATTTTGAAGCATGTAAAATTTGCATTTAAGAAATTTGGAGACATAGAAAGTTTGTTTTTAAAATATTTCATTATTATTTGGTATTTGTTAGATATCATTTCTCTACCACCCCAGAGTATAATGGAACACGTAATACCAAACGAGAATGAAGAAGAATTGTGTGAGCCTTGGAAGTTCTTCTCTATTATGATAAAACATTACAAGAGATATTGTTGTTCTGAATACAAGTTATACAATATAAAGTCAACTTTGACTGAGACTCTTGAATTGCAAAATAAACTGTCTAAATACTTGAGATTACCGCTAGATAATTCTTTTATACCAAGAATAAAAGAAATTCTGTGGCATTATAGACACCATAAAACCGTCTGTAATATCGAATCAATTTATAAAATTTTAGCAAACATAATAGATTTGGAATAATCACAGACTGGGCGTCAAAAAGTATTTAAATAGTGGTCTTGGAATGATGTTCTCAACGGTTTTATAATAATTATGATCTTCATGATTCATATAAGAGTTATTGAATGTAACGCTACAGTATAGATGCAACATGGCGTGTAAAACGGCATATACCATATGGGTTACAAAAAATTCTACCTCCACAGATTTATTTTGAGAGGTGGTTATGTAATCGTTGTTGTACAAAATCTCTGATCTGTATCTATTGTCTATTAAATTCAATAACTCTTTAGAATTGTAAAAAAAAACTACAGCATTTTTAATAATAACGGGAATGATAAATTCGTTTGTGTATTTTTTTCTTTTAGATTCAAAGAGCAATTTTATTTTAAGGTCACTTTCATAAGTAACATTGAGAAACGACACTTGGCCCATCTTTTCTATTTTAGGTATCAAAAACAGGTGTTCGCTGATTAAAGAATAAACCTGTTTCAAGTCTATTATGTAATTGTTATTATTATACTCTTCAGAGTTTTTAAGCTTATTCATTATGGCAGATATTCCTTCGGTCCACTTTTTTATAATATTAACGTCGGTCTTTTCCTCCAAATCAATAAAAGATTTTACATGTCTGCTCGGTTCTGACACTAAAAAGATTAAAAACGATTTAATCTCGGTAAGAGTAACGTAGACATCTTTAATCATCTGTTCGTAGGGGGTTTTTTCAGATGTATCAGTTGTTGCTTCCTCTGTAATATCGGAATTGTTTCTTTCTTGTAATGGAGTTTTCTTTAAAAAGTTAAACCACAGTGTCGGGTTTGTTGTCTTTATTTCACTTTTATAAGAATCATATAGTCGTTTGACCTCATCTTTTGGTACATTCGAAGCCGCACAAAATCGCTGCCACTGATTGTACAAATTCTTACTATTCATGTTTTTTTTTATATATAAATAAAAAAGGATGGAAAATACAAATCCTATTAATGGTTTTGATACTCCTATTTATTGTATAAAATGTACAAATTTCACAGCAAACAAAGATCCGATAGTGGTTAAACGTGAAACACATCACTTGAAAGCTTTGTGCGTTAAATGCAATTCTAAGAAAAATAAATTTCTCAAAAGAAATCGCCAAATTACCGCTAAAGAAAAAGAGATCGAATCAAAACCGGACATTATTAACTCTGATACCCCTAAACAATCTGATGAGCTTTCGTAAAAAGGATTGCCACGCCGGAAGCGTGTGTATGTACACCTTGTTTGAAATGTAAACTATTGCAAAAGACGTCACGATATTTAATGTAGTCGGATTATTACTGTCTATCCAAAGGGATTCATAGGGGCGTTCAGAGTATTCTTTTGATGAGGGGTGTATCAAATTTATTAACTTGATTGTTTTTAACGATTTATTTTTTTCTCTTAGTAGAAATATACTTTCAAAATCAATATATCTATAAAATACAAAACCGTTTATGTTTAACTGATTTGCTCTAAGAATAATTTTACAAGTCTGCGCACAAAACTCATATTCTTTTTTCAAATCGTTGTACAGAAGAACTTCTTTGTTGTCCATTTACATATATTTTTTATATCTTGTTAAGTCGAATTTCCTTTACTCTTTCACAACTGCACATCCACCCGCAGTGTTATCTGTGTTTGATGAGTCGTGGAGTCTGGGAGTTTTGTCTCTGAAAGCTTTGATTGCTGAATTTATAACGTTTCTGTAATTCCTCTCGATGCATTCTTGATTCTGTTTGGTTGAAACTCTTTTAGTTTTTTTGTGGCTTTTCACGCAAAATATTTTATGTATGCTACAAGTCTGCGCACAGTTTCTTTTTTCATCTTTTGTTGTCCATTTACATATATTTTTTATATCTTGTTAAGTCGAATTTTATTTGGTTTACTTTTTCACAGCTGCACATCCACCTATTGTTCACCTTCTTGCAGTCAAGTATATCTGTGTAATTTTTGATTATGTGTCGCTTTATAGATGAGTCGTGGACGGTTATACTGGGGCATTGGTCTCTGAAAGCTTTGATTGCAATACTAATAGGTTGATAAATTTCAGTTTTGATAGAATCAATGAATTTATAATGGTTCTGTAATTCTTCTCGATGTATTCTTAATTGTTCTTGATTCTGTTTAGTTGAAACTCTTTTAGTTTTTTTGGGTGGCTTTTCACAAGAGTCACTCAATGCCAGGGAATGTTCTGAGGCGGTATCGCTGTCAAATTCCTGCATTGTAGTTTGCTGGTCTCTCGGTTCTAGGGAATGTTCACTGTCGTATCCCATCGTAGTATAATGAGTGGTGGTCATATTTTGCTTGTATTTATACAGTTTAGCCGAAATTATCTTTTGTAAAAAAATATTACTATAATTCTTGTTATAAAACAAATATACAATATCTATGTTATTTTTTTTACAAATACTAGCTTTAACTAGATCGCGGTTTATAACTCTTAAACATTGGAAATGGAAAGGACCCTGCAATTCAAAAGCCAATTTTAGTTTTGGAATGTATATATCTAGTTCAAAACGAAACCCCTCAATTCTTTGATTTATTTTTATTGGATGGTAGTATTTTGGAAGAATTTTATAAATCTTTTTGTATATCGAACGTTCCCACTGAGAATTGAATTTTAATTTTCCTAAAACAACTCTTTTGGATTTTATTATCTTCAACATTTTTATTTCAGAATAAATTGCACATTTTAGCACATTTTATCAGGGTGTTTTAAATGTAGGCGCTTTGGATAAGTAGTACAGTGTGTTGCTTTGCAAGCCGGCTGCGTACGGATCACATTTCTTTAATATTAGAGGAAAAAAATCTATAGCAATTGTTGGATAGGTTATTTTAGACTGTAAAAAATCGTCTGCCTCATTTATATTGTTGAACGATTTATTTATCATACTGTATTCTAGAATATTATTTATATCACTAACGTCGACACTTTGTATAAACAACACAAGACGATGTTTCAATATCAATTCTCGTCTATTTAACCAAATTCTTTTTTCTAAAGTTGAGGAGCAAACGTCTTCTAAAAATATTTTTCTTGTTATTTTCGGCCAAGCACATTTTAAAATTTGTAATTGTTGGTTTAGTATGTCCTCATCCTTGATATTAGCATAGAATTCTAACGGACTTTTGTTGTAAATACATCTTACAACATTATGATTTGTATACCCGAGCAATTCCAAAATCAAGTTCATTTTTATTCAAACTATAAATAAAATAGATGGTTTACGTATATCTAGCTTTAATATTAATCATATGCCTTTCCACTTACTCGGTGTATTACGCAAAAACTGCAAGCCCCGAAAAAACCGAAAGGGCCGAAAAACCTCAAATAGAGGACAAAGATGATTTAAAACAAATTTTAGATAAACTGTCCCTTATTAAAGTGGACAATTTGGAAGATTTCAGGGGTTATATGAGGGGGCCTACCGAAAATATAAATACAATGTTGAGTTTACTTAAAACCCTTAAAGAACATTACGATAAACTGGATACACCATTAAATGAATTTTCGAAATTAAAATCAAACTTGGAAACAATTAGCAACTCAATTACACGGTTGGAAAATCAACAGTTGTCCACACTAATCACGAATATGCAAATAGAGTTGCAAGGATTAAAAATCATAAATAATGAAGATGTTTCAAATAAAATAACAGAATTAGGAAAGAGCATTGAATCATTAAAGTCTCTCATTTCTGCACTCAAATTGCCAGAATCTGAAATGGTAGTTTTAAAGGGTCAGATTACGGACTTTCAAAATTCTTTAGGTATACTTAAAGACATTAAAGAACGTTGCGATAAATTGGATACACCATTAAACGAGTTGTTGAAATTAAAAACGCTATTGGAAACAATTAGCAACTCAGTTACGCAGTTGGAAAATCAACAGTTGTCCACACTAATCACGAATATGCAAAAAGAATTGGAAGGATTAAAAATCATGAATAATGAAGATGTTTCAAATAAAATAACAGAATTAGGAACGAGTATTGAATCGTTAAAGTCGCTTATTTCTACCCTCAAATTGCCAGAATCTGAAATGGTAGTTTTGAAAGGTCAGATTACAGAATTTCAAAAGTCTTTAGGAAAGACTAGCGAAGATGTTAAAGAAGTTATAAAAATACTAACGAAAATAGAAAAATTAAACATTTCCGATGAAGTCTCCAAAATAGAAAACAATCTAAAGCCCCTTCCCGGAATTTTAAAAACCAGCGCCGAAATTAAAACGAGTGTTGATGATTTAAAACCCCTTATTGAATCTCTAAAATGCAGTCCAAATCTTCACGATATTGAAAGTAAAATAGATTCTCACTGGCAAGAACTATCAAAAACGCTAGGTAGAGTCGATAGTGTCGTTAAAAGTTTAAAGGATATTAAGGAGCTTATTGAAAAAATACCATTAAATCAAATAAACAAAATTTCTGATGTGGTAAAAACCTCTTCAACAATAAACACTAATTTGCAAGCCGTTAAAACAGACGTATTAGCGAATAAAGAACTTGTAAATCGAGTAAATCTTAGTCTAGCTGACATTAAAAGTAAAATTGAAACTCTTGATTTGACCCCTTTACAAGAAGTCAAAGATAATATTTCTCAACTACATGCTGTGTTTGAAAGAGTCATTAAAACTTTAAAACCAGGAGCGCGTAATCTACTGCGAGACGGTGTTTTGATTTTCAAAGATGATCAAAACCAAGATTACCCTGTTCACATTAAAATCGCAGCTTATAGGATAGGGGAATTGGAAAGTGAAATTAGGAAATCCTTAACCAAAGACCAAGAAAAGTTTAAAATTCAATTGGTAAATGGTCTAGTAGAAGTGGAGTATTCGCAGGGGTTCCATATGGATAATTCCATTCGCGAATTACTAGGATTTCCTAGGGTTGATGGTCCGATATTTTTAAAACACTACAAAGCTACCAACCCTAGTAACATAGAACACATTATCTTAGAAACCTTGGTTCACAAACATAGCGTCGACGCAATTACTAGGAAGATGAAAAGTGCCGTACACGAGCAGATAAGTATTGTAAATAAAATACCCAAAAATTTAGAAACTATCATAAAAAAATTAGAGGAAAACAAGATTCCAAAATCTGTTGCTATAGCTGCGGATCATATAAGAAACAACTATTCTGAAGCTGAAATGTGTTGGGTAATCGATATTATATTTAAGAGTCACGAGTTCAACAAGGAATTTAAAAAATATTTAAACATTCCCTGGAACGCTGATTATACATTTAAAGACATAATCAATTTATTGGACAAGAAAATTGACGTTCAAATTCAAAAAATTGTCGAGAAGCTCAGAATCGGAACCGTTGAGACTTTATTAGATAAGCAGACATATTTTGAACATTATCATCTATTAATAACAGCAATAGACTCTCAATTTAATGCGCTTGAAAAGAAAGTAGTCGCCACAATCACTGCGTTGCTAAATAGGGGCGATGGAAAAACAATCTAATGCAATCTAATGCAATCTAATGCAATCTAAGTAAAAATATTTGTCCCAGATAGTGCAGGTAAATTAAACATATTTCGACTACGCGAATAAACTAACCTATCTTCCTCGTTATCAATCCGTAAAATCTTTCTTTGAACATCTTCGTACATAACCGATTTGAGGATTTCTTTTCTTTCTATGGTCGCGTTCCTAGTTATGGGAGAAATATCACTTTTAGGAAATATTGCCAGTGCTAAGAGTATTAAAGTGTAATTAATCTCATTAGATTCGATTCTATTTAAAAGGTTTGAAATGTTAATCATAGAACAGAGGGGGCCCATTATACGTAGATAGCTATGAATGTCAGTGCAATATTCAATACAACATTCGGGGAAATCATCGTACCACGTCCGGAGCCAAGGGAGTTGTTGCGTTTGAGTTTTTCTATACTGACAAAATATTGGATTCGGTTCTCCGTCAAATTTGATAACCACGATATTTTTCGGCTTTAAAAGGTCAATAAAATCGCTCAATTGTTTGTACAAATTGATATCGCGCAGATCGTGTTCGTTATAAAAATTTACCTTTTCCGTCTTTAAAATGTGCACAGAATCTAATTTCTCTTGTGTTGGAACCTGTTGGTATTTTTTTATCATATTAATCGTGATGTTAGTCCTTCCAGTCGGAAAACCACACATTTTGGCGCTTACTCTTTTAATCTCCTCATTTATCATTCCATTAAAAACTTCCTCTCCATATAAGTCAACACCGACTAAATACAACTTATCTGTTAATTTAACACTCCCACCGTGCATTGTCCAATAAAAATACTCTAATGTTATAAGATACCTCCACAAGCTTTGATATATATTCTTCTTTAGATTTGAATCTTGTATTTAAAATGTCTTGTTCTAGTTCCTTTGGTATTTTTAAAACTGTTTCGTGATTCAAAGCCCACATTGGGCATTTCTTCATGTAATTCCTAACAACACAAGATTTTATTTTTTTAAAACCCCCAAAGTCTTTCATCGTATAAAAATCATCCACTATCACAAATTCTAAATTTAACCCTTTCATAGACACTATCAAGAGCTCAAACAACTCGTCGGGACTCCATCTATGACTCTTTGTCATGTCAATATCCGCTATGACGTTTGAATCGTGAAAATTTACAACCCTGTTGTATCGAAACAAGACAAACTTATTAGGAATTAGTGGTGGTAATATTTCCAACTTGTAGTTTAGAATGTGTAAAGTTTGTTTCTTAAATATTACTATTTTTTCCGCCATGTAAAAAAGGAATGATAGATACTAACATTCAATCCTGTTATATAAGGTGTTTAGTTGATCAGATAAATCCCGAATGGATTGAAAAATGTAATTTTGTAAGCTTGTACAGCAACAAGAGTAAAAATAATATCACAACGTTATATATCACGGACGATGGGAAAAAGATACTGTACATAACAAATAAAATCTACGTTTTAAATGACCAAGACGGTAAGCCCTGGAGTCAAAAGTATGAAAAGTACCTAAAACATCTGTTTCCAAAAGAATTGACCATTTCTATGTTTTCTTACAGCGGTTTATACTTTAATGAGTTTAAACACGGGGATAGTCTACTGACTCTATCTGAATACATGAGAGTTGAAACTTACAATCCTAAAATAATTTGCGGGTTCTTAGATGGTTTGAAAAATTTGTTAAAATATCATTTAAGTATATTTTGTTTTTCAGAAAACCTACTATTGGTAGATAGAAATAATGAAGAAATATTGTTGCCATCTTATAATTATATAGTTTCTCTCGCCCATCCTATTCCCGAAGAATTGTTTACGGTTTTCAAAAACAAATTACACCCCAGCGTTTCAAAACATATGAAAACTTTAAAACTAAAAAATAACGTTGCCAACACCGGCTTGTACAATCCCTCAAAAATGAAACAAATCTGTACTCGAGTAATAGAGAGAAGCGCAGCGAATGACCGAGTTTACCTTCTAAGCTCTATTATATATTATTTTTCAACAATTGGAACTCTGTGGAAGTTACAAAAACACTGGACACTGGGTGCAAAGAAAAATCAAAAGTGTGTTGGTCTATGTTTACATTCTAAAAATCATACAAATGTTAACTTAAAAACAATGATTCACAATTACGTTTGTGTAGATCTTGTGAATTTACCAATTAATTTTAAAAAAACTAAATTTCTTTATACTGAATTTATAAAACATGTAAACGATTTGCAGTGCTACCTTGAGAATCTAAATTAGCTGTGAAGTAATCAGTGGCAGTATTGTTTTTAATATATAGTTTACTAATTCAGAAAAGGAGTGGTCGGTTTTCATAAAATAAAACAAAACCTCATCCGTGAGGTTGTTTATTTTAAAACAGGGGTTTTTCTCTTGTAAATTCAACATATATTTTTTATAGGGATCAACAAAATTAAAAATCACCGCCACGTCATTTTTCATTTCTTTATAAAGATTCTGACGCAACTCGGTGGTAACGTTTCGAATACCGATGTTTTCTATATTAAAATTAGCCAAATTTTTTGTCCCAGTTATATTTTTAATTGGTTTTGCAATGCGTAAGCTCGAAAGGCTTAATCCAAATATTATAATGTAAATATAAAGTTCTGGTTTTTTATAAAAGTTGAATACTTTTCTCATGTAAGCTAAAACTACGTCAAACTCGTGATCCTTGAAGATATTAAATTGAAAAAACAGATATTGTAAAATATCCAAACAGTCTTCGCGACTACAAACGTTCTGGGCATTTTTTACTTTCATTTGAAACCTGTACCATCCATAATTGTCGTCTCTATTAAATTTAGCCCTGTTGAACAACGTTTTCGCTTTATTATTTAGATCTCTGGATATTTCTTGGGGTATTGAAGTCGGCATAGTAGACGTGACTGCCAAGGCACACATAAAGGGCAGTAGAGCAGAATAGTTGTTTGTAGAAGAATTTGTATCTTGTAGAAATTGAATAAATATTATATTACTGGCTATGACATATTCAATGTTTTTATCAGCCGCTTCCCAAACGCAGATATATCTCATTAAGTTGTTGGCTAACATAAACACGTCACGAGGATGAATTTTATACAGGGTTTCAAGAGTAGGAATGATTATCGCGTATTTTTCTATGACCTCGTTAAACCAAAATATTTTCTTAATGTTACTGTTGAAATCAAATAAATTCACAGAGTCTGTAAAACATTTTCTATTTTCTTCTGATATATCATTTACATTTAAGTTTTTAAAAATCTGCTCTATTTGTAATTGATTAAAGGGTTTAAATTCCACATCTGTTCCATTTATTTTTCCAATTATAAGCTTTACCCAAGCATAGAGCTGTTTTAACGACGTCAAACTAGACTTTACATTTGTGTGGACAAACATGTCCAGATTTTCTGGCATCAAAAGCACAGTTGGTACCACTTGTTTATCTTGGGACATCAAAGCTATCCTTATAATATCCTCTTTGTCGACTCTATACAACAGCTGGCTATAATCAATAAAGAATACCATTTCATCAGTTTCAATGTTTTTAAATATGTAGGAGGTGTCGTTCTCTGTAATATTTACGGGAACGCCATTATACTTATAAATGTGTTGGTCAAACTTTAAACCGTGTAAAGTGTTCATTACGAATGAGGAGCCGGCTTACTCTCCTTCTTTATTTATATAAAAAATATGTTGCGCTATAAACCGCAATCTACAAAAACCCCTGATCTGAAAACGATTTTAAAAAGAAAGTTGATTTACAAATTATTGGTTAAATTCCTTTTATACATAAGTTGTATTACAATATCGTGCTACTGCTTGCTGGATTATTCAGAATCTAATTTTCACACTGTAAAATACTTATTGCTGTATTCGTCTATCATGTCTCAACTGTCCTGTCTCGCTATTATGCATTTGTCTTAAATACTTGCTAATATCTTTGGGGTTTATATTTTTAAATAAAGATCTCCATTGATCATATATCGGCAGCAGCATGATATCTGGTAAATCATATCCAAAACTATAATATCTAATGGTTTGTGTAACAGACTCCATTTTGAGGCGCGTTATTCGACACAAAACCCGGAGTGATAAGCCCGTAATGACGACCGACTTTGATGGTTTGATGTTTAACGTTGACCAGAGTCTAAGTAAGTTTGCAATGGATACTTTAAAACTGTGTTTTTTTCCAAAGTCGTATATCTGAGAAATTTGATTTTTTGTGCCAGAAACTATGGGGCATTCGTAATCGTTCCCACAAAAAAATACGAAATAAAATAATAACCTCTTGTAGCATAATGAATTGCTATTTAACCAATTATTCAATGAAGAAGACGTAAGGCACTGTAAACCCACGTTAGGTAATCTAATTACTATAAGGATATTTTTATATCTCAGCGAATTAAGAGAGATGAAAATGTCTGTATCGGCGGTTATTATAACTTCAATAACTTCAGTCGAATTTATTGAGTTCAAAACCGCTTTTACAATTTTAATATCCGCTTCACCGGGTTGGTCCGTAGAAAACAATTGGATATTTTCACATTCCTGACCAATTTTACATACAATATTATTGGCAATATATGAAATTATGGAACTTCTTCTATTACGATCTGTAATTAAACTCAGACCAAAGAGTTTTTTTCCAGCAGTTAATGCCCGTTGAATTCTTTCATCTCGTTTCTTTTGTAGGCTTAATTTTTGATCTGGAGATTTTCCATCGAAAAACAAATAAATGGATGTGGGATTTAGTGATAGTTCTTTGACAATTTTAATATAATATACTAAATTCTCCACCATTAAATTTAACAAAGTATCAGTGTTTTCGACTATAACCCCGGTGGGTATGGCGTAGGATATTTGATACAACAAACCCGTACAATCAAAATAAATTCTGCTGCACTTGTTGTTTTCTCTAGGATGACTCTGTAACGGATATATTACTTGGTCTCCAAAAATATATCTATGCAAAAACGTGAAACCCATTTAAGAAAAAATGAGAAAAAAATGACAGCGAAATCAAGCACAAACTTCCTCGGAATGGATTTTAGCACTCCTCTGAAGAGCAGTTCGCCGTTTACTAACATAATACTGTTACTCCTGTGGTTTATATTTTCGTATATCGCCACAGTAATTGTAAAATTTATGGATGGAGAATTTTAAAATATTAAATAAAAATGTTTATCAGCGATGAGGACATTGATAATTTACTATTTGTTGATGAGATTAATGAGTTTTTACACTACATATCGAATAAAGATATTGATAAAAAAATTATTGTAAATATTATACTTGTTGTATTCGTAAATACAAATATAATATGCCCGGACTGGATAAAAGAAATAATTTCAGTAATAGAGAATGACAATTTCAATACTAATATGCTGGCACCGACATTGAAATACGCTGACGGAATAGAACTAATTTTCAATGACCTTGTTGAAAAGATTTACGATTTAAATGACAACAGAGAAATAAACGTCAACGAATATTGCGTTACTTATGACACGTTCAACGAATATTTAGATGCCTTGTACGTGTGGTTCAAAGAAAACTTTGAAATTAATTAGATTCAATGTCAACGGAAAAATTAACATCAACTCCGACTAGTGACAACATGTCCAGAACCCTTGCAGCCGAGGTTGAATATGGAATGTTTACCCTTTCGCCCCTATTATTTTCTAGGGTTATGTTTGTTGAATCACTCAAATCGTACATTTCCTCGATGAAACTGTTCAGCCCAAGTGCGATCAAAACCTCTCGTTCGCTCTCAGATAGCCCGAATGCGTGATTATTTCTATTGCTATATTTTTGATAACTTACTTCCGGTTGTCCAGTTAAAGCCGACGTGGGTGTCGAATCTGCTTCTGCACTATGTATTAATCCGTAAGGGTTCTGTTTCCCCATTATAACTACAAAACCCTCATACAAAATTGCTTTAACGGGGCTTCCGTCTTTACCGTTGACGTAAAAACTTTTTGTGACGGGATCGCTTACAAAGTAGTCCTTTTTACTTTGCAAAACTTTTAATTTGTCATAAGGTGTAACCTGAAAACATTCATTGTATAACGCTGATATTTCGGGAGTAAAAAGAAAATTAAATGCTAACCTTTTAAGTGAAAACGGGTGCTGAATTATATCAATATCGCGATCTGCGACGTCATCCAGCGATAAAGTATTGTGTAATTTTGGCATAGATTTCGCTTTGAGTATGTGCCCAACAACGGATTTTTGCGCGCCGTTCAGTATAAAGAGTTTTGTTCCCAAACACCCGTCTTGTTGGTAGGAAATTGAAACGTCACAGTACAAATTTGTATTGTCATCGTAATTAAGATGAATCCTATTTAGAAATATCTTTTTAGTTTTTATCAAATCTGGATTTGGGGTCCAAATTAAATTCATGACTTCTTTGTTCAGCGGGTCGGGATTAATGGATAGATTTTTACCCAAATGAATAACTTTATCGCTTTTAAATTTTAAAAGAACTAAATAGGGTTTGATTAGAACGGGAAATTCATTTACCAACACTTGAATTAATGAAACCTGTTGTAAATGTAAAGTTACAGTCACTATATTGTCAGTTGTGAATAGTTTCTTTTTATATACAGAATTTGCGTTTAAGACACACGAGTCTTCTATGTTGTATTCCAGAGGTAGTATTAAAATATTCGCCTTCAAACAATAAAAAGGAACACCTTTAATTAGTTGATATCTGTTTTTTTTCAGTAGCAATCTTTCATTGTTTAAAAAGGGCCAAGCTGTTACACCGCTGACACACTGTTTTATCGCATGTGTGATCATTGTATTCCTTACCAAGTTATTACTGTTTAGATTGAAAATCAACAGAGACGTTGGACCGTGCAAGTTACATTCCTCGGAGATTATTTCCGTCATTAATTTTTCTGACCGAGAAACTTCCATGGCAGAATAAGCATAGCCGTCTGGTAATATCTTATACATGGTTAACGGGAAGGAGTATATTGTATACAGTCTACTACTTATGTGATAAACCTCAATACACGGATATATTGATTTTAATACACGTCTTAAAAAATTAGTCCACTGTTCAATGTTTACATCTCTCGGGGAGTGTTTGTATATAGATTGGTTGATGATTACGTACCACCAGCAATCTTGTAAATCTTGTAAATCGTTTGAAATTAAATTCAAATCTACATATTTGCTCAACACCTCCTTTATATGATCTTGGGGCATACAGTCCTTTTCCGAGGAGATGAATGTCCCAATAACAGATTCCAGTCCGTTCATACCCGGGGAATTCTCACTTGATGATGTAATACAAATAAATCCACAATCTTCGATTTTAAAGTCGATAGGTATTTTTTTTGAATACAACGTAGTCAATATATCTAACTGCAAGGTTTTTGAATATGTTGTAACGTCTAATTTTGTCAATACTTTGTACCTGCCGATATTATTGCTATAGTATTTCGGATTAGTGCCGGACGAGTCCAGACAGTCCTGCATATTGAAAACCGTATTTCTACCAATAATCGCATCAATAACGCCCATATTAACGCGTTTTGTTTGTATTTTATTTATTTGCTTAATAAATAGATTCTTTTTGGGTAATTTCAAAACCTTATTCACATCAACTAACGTTTGCTTCAACATTTCCGTAAAAATATAACCTCCATGGAAAATCCTGCGATTCCCGATACAACATTCCAACAAGTGCTTGATGTCATTAAAATCGTTCAGAATTGGAAACTCTTCAGCGGTAATTGTTATGTTTGGCCTCTTTTTGAACAGCGTTATACCTCTTTTTTTCCTGAGACAAACTACTTTATCGTAGTTTGTCCATGCCAGCAGTCCCAACGTATAACACTTACCTTTAATAACAAACATTGTTGGCTTCATCTCGTCACAGTAGCCACAGAGTAAACATTTCAACGAATCCTTCCAATAAATATCACTCCATAATTTAAAACCGATTTGATTGTAGTTTGAAAGTAAAAAAAACATTTTACTTCCCACTAAAATGGGGCAGTTAAACAGTTGGTGACCGAAATAGTATGTATACACACCCACCGTTTCGCGCTTATTAATGGCACATGCTACGCTTTTAGTCGTAGGATAGAATACGAGACTTGGAAATTTATTAAAAATACAGTCAAATTGTTCACTTTCTACTCGTAAAATTCTTGTCAAAGACTCACGAACATTCCATTCAAAATTTGAAACAGTTTCATTACCGGAACAATTGCAGGGTTCTTCTATTAGCCTCCATTTGAATTTTTTTAATCCTGTAACATCCACCATGTTTATACCGTTCACGGTTAACAACTGGTATTTATCACGATGAAAATAGTTTTTAATGGTTTTTAATAGTTTTTAATAGTTTTTAATAGTTTTAAATAAACATTTTAAAATCCACGGTTAAGAATAAGCTGTTTGAAGAATAACCATTATTTCGATATGAAACATGGTACTATCAACACTTGTTTCCTATCTAAATCCGGACAATCAAACGAAAATGTGTATGGATTGGCCCCAATCTGTGTGACCAAAGATTGTCTTGAATCTTATGCAAAATGTAAAAAAATTAAACTCTCCAATTATAAAAAAATCCCAAAGTCTTTGGCGTTTAGGCTAAGCAAAATTTGTCCAAACTGTTACTTTTTACAGTGTACGTGTAACATATCTAGCAATCGCTGCAACAATTGTAAAACGCGTTATATAGTACAAAGAGAACAGTTTATTGCTATTTTAAAAAAAATTATAAAAAATGAAATTTTATCTCGCTGTAAGATATGTAAAAATAAAATGGAACGTATTTTATTGAATTATAAGCATTCGTACAAAAATAAGTTAAAATTATTTGAAAAAAATACAGAGAATCCGATTGAAAATTTTAAATTTCGAATTCAAGTGGGAAATTGTACATACCCCCCAGCTTTTCTTTGGAACACAAATAGCACTCTATGTGATTTAATAATCAAACTCCTAAGGAACAATAAGACTTACGACCCAACACAAAAGTCACAAGTAAACATAAAACCAGACCCCCTAACATTCATTGGACAGGGTAAGAATAATTGTTTTAGGAAAGTTCTTTTAAGTAAAAAATCCTACTACTCGGCACGTAGTGTCGTCACACCCGCCCCAAACTGTAAAACTAACGAAATCATCCTAAACAGAAAAATCTGGGCTTGTATGAACTATCCAAAATATGTTTTGGCTATAAGGTATCCAGTTTTAGATACCAGGGCGTTTACTTTCCATAGAGTTAAAAGTACGTGGAATGCACCAGTAGTAGGCCTACCCACCTCGATCACAGAAAAAAACAATTTGGATTTTGACGGGGACACTTTGAGTTTTTATGCCCTCAATAGTTGTATGTCTATTTCGGAATGCTATTTTTTATTAAATCCCGAATTCTCTTTCGTGGCGATGGGGGAAATCAGGCCCAATCTGACTCACGAACAATTGGAAACTATGTTTACGTTTTTTAAAATAAAGAAGCAAAACCTCTATAATTGGCTTTATGCAAAATATTTATTGTATGATTCTCATACAGCACTAAATATTTTTGAAAAGCTAAGAAGTGTCTTGATGAAACTTAATTGTATCGTAAAACCGACAGTTTCTTATCATGAATTTTACAACATTTTAAAACTGTTTTTGCTACACAGCTATGACGAGGAGGATTTTTGTAACATTTGGGAGACTAATGACATTACAAAAAACACTTTGTTCAACCGATACATGACTTCAAATAGTAACCGTTTTAAAAAGCAACATCTTCACTTGATGATTAAGTGTTTGAGGGGTTTAAATAAAATTGAATATTTGAAAGAATCTTTCAATAGTCGGTCCATTCTGTCAAAGTCGGGAGTGGAAATGATGGGTTATTCCACGCACAAACTCAGTTACGTCTTGCCCGAACTGTATTATGATAATGATGGTATTGTATACTACGGCATTGATCAAATAGCTTATCAGAATTTTAGAAGATTATATACTCCCGTCTACCCATTGAATATTCTAAGACAATATGCCATCTACAACCTAATCCGGCTTCGTTTTTGATTGATCTAATACTCTTTGTAATATTTTAAGAAATTCGTTGTAGTCTAGACCCGATTTTAATGGTTGCTCTAAATGCTCCGGTAATTTACACCTAGGATCTAATTCCTCAGTTTGAATGTTTAATTTATTTTTATTAATTATATTTGTTAGAAAGTTTTCTATTGAAGTACCGATGTCAATGGCTGGAGGTGGCCGTGGACAAATCGGCCAATTCAACCCCAATAAATATTCAACCGTAGTAAGAAGGATAGAGTCGTTTAACTGACTACTCTTTTTAGTTGTCGTGATAAACTCAACCGGATAAACGCTCTCAGACGGATCTTCAGTCATTTTTATTAAATAATTTTAAATAATTTTAAATAATTTTAAATAATTTTAAATAATTTCAAACAATTCCAAATAATATTATATCAATTCGAACGCTTCCTCATATAACATCTTAAAGCGGTCTATGGATATACCTACAATAACCTGTTCATATATCTTCTTAGATTTGTTGAGGCACGTGCCTACAGAATACCGGTGTTTCAATAAATTTAATATAGTTTCTATATCTTCATTGAAAAAACTCATTTGAAATTTAGAACATTTATTTGAAACCCTTATTGCATTAATTTCCGCAATCAGATCATTTATCCTTATGAATAGATTTGGAGATTCTATTATATTAAAAGCATTTAAGATACCACTCGTCAAATCATTTTTCCAGATCAACTCGTGAGAGTACCACTTCACCGATTTTGGGGGGTAAACTATATCATATTTATCGTTGTAGAAAATATTTGTTTCTAAATAGTATTTTTCCAACCAAAATATTGTTGCTAAAATATCGCTTGCTATAATTTTAAAAGTATTTTGGTTACAGTAGTAGTCAGAATTATCTGGAAAAAAGTTTAAAAACGGAATCATCAAAATTCTTTTCATCGTGGCGAAATCCGCGTTCAACCTCAAGGAATTACAACTGCCCGTAAACAGCCACTTCATTTGAATATCGGTTCCGCAATTGTACAAAGTCCTCAGGTACATGTGGGCTCCGGAAACAATCTGTTTTAGAGTAGTGGGGTTTATCTTTTGTAAATCGTCTGCGTATACTATCTTTGCGTCTTTTGCGTTATATAAATCGGGAGCGAGAGTTGATATTTTTCCACGAATCGTATCAGTGCCAATGAAACTCATGGCTTTACCAAATAACGCGTACATAACACAACTCAAAGAGCTTTTTCCGTTCTGGCCTTGGCCATAGAATATGAATGCTCTCTTGATGCTCAATCCTAATAGGACAAATCGCAGCGTCCACAGCATGAAAAATACCAGCTCTACATCTTTTGAAAACAATGTAAGAAAATAGCGCAAACAGTTATACACCGGACATTCCCCCTCGCTGTTGCACTTCTCTAAATCATTGATACAAAGCTCGGGACCATTTTCTTTTGAATAATTGTAACGGAAGTAATCAATAACTCCGTCGGGACAAAGTGAACTTTCGCACTTTGCACCGATGTTTTCATTAAGAGTATCGAAAACTTTTTGATACGTGCAAGAACGGTTGCTGATGTGTTGAATCTTTTCCCTCATCCCCTTCCAACTGAGTCTGCACGGATATCCTCTAAATAGAGGTGTGTGTGAAAAAACAAGATACTCGTTACTGATTAACACGAAACCGTCCTTAAAAGATACAACATTTGTTGGAAACTCAATCGTGATTACTCTGCCCCAGAACTGGATTAAATAAGTGTAAATCTTGGGAAGGCTTTCTTCGGGTTTATTTTTTTTTCGCCCCTTTTTCAAACCACTTTCGGTTTCCAATTCTATATCATCACAACCGTATTTATGTAATATTTTCAAAGGTAAAAACACGTGCTCTAACCTGTTTAAGGACATACACCAAGAGTTCTTTTCGTAATAAAATATGGAACCGTCCTTCTGAGTTGCATATATGGGATACATCAACTTTACTAGTTCTAAAATAGATAAAGACTTTTTGTTGACAAGCGATAAAATGTTTGACGATATGAAGACGCTTTCATCAGTAGAGTCGTCAAAAATTAATTCCACTTTATTTGACTCTGTATACGATTGAACAAAGAGGCATTTTAAAAATAGCAACGGGTTTAGTTTACGAAATGACTTTTCAGAATCTTCACACAATTTTACAGTTTCCTTGACTAACTGCACAATCTTACTCGAAATGTTAGTGAAATAGTTCACAAGGTCTGAGTTTTGAATTTCACACAGTATTTCTTCTGCAAAGGATGTGTTGGATTCACAAATTCTATCATATAGTGCTATTAAGAACACGAATATATTAAATATAGCTCGAGACTTACCTCCGGTGTCGCCAGTTGTTAGGTCTGTATAAAAAACCAAGAGTTCCTCCCTTAAATAGGACAGACTGAAAGGAGAAAGCGACTTTTCAATTTGGGATTCGCCTAGTACTATTAAGCAATTATTTTTGTAAAACCGCGACACGGCAAAATCAGCATATGGAAGTACGTTTTTGTTTATTGTTATCACACCCTCCAAGTCATCACCCAATAGCGCAAGTTGTGAATGTTTGTAGACTTTTACATTATTGCAATTACCAAAGTAACATCCTTGAAATTGTTTGAGTAAATCCAAAGGGAAATAAGCTTGTACGCTGTCTGGATCATAATTTTTTATCACCGAATAGTTTTTTACAAATGAATTATCAAATTCATTATTTATCAATAACTCCCTTCCAGACTCCCAAAATTCAATGTTTTCGGTTAAATTATAGGACCCAACTGGTAGATAAATGTCTTTATTTTGTTTTTTCGATAGGGGTAAATTCCAGTTGATGGGTTGGTCGATTACGTTGTTTTTAATAAAGTATGGGTATTTACCGATTAAAAGCTTCTTTAACACCTCAATAAACCAGATATTATCTCCTCTGTATAAGACTAAATCTTTAATTTCAAAATGGACACCGTTTGTTGCGCTCTCGAAAATATCTTTGTTGTCTAGGAAGTTTAGATTTTTTTTTACCATCAAAGTCAATTCAAACTCTTGGTCATTTATTAAATTGTTTAAAATACTTTTAACGGCTTTTGAAAAATCATCACAAAACTCCTTTACAATTGTCCTATCTATATTTTGAAGTTTCTTAAAATCTACATCAATCACAACGTGATGGAACTCCAAATGGTTTAAATTAACGCATATACAATAGTCAATATTCCTATTTAACAAAGATAAAATATAATCTATAACTTCATGATTATAATGCTTTAAAATACAAGCGTTACATTTAAAAATAAACGATTGAATTTTTAAAACAATATCAGATTTAGAGACGCATTTGTAATCTGCATCCGATTTTGTTAAAAATCCAGGCAAATTTCTTAGTTGGTAAAAGTTGTATATAAGTGCTATGAGATCATTCATAAGATAAAATGACTTTGAAAGAGTGCGTTACCGATATTTATAACCTCTCTCCTTTGTCATATAATAAAATTTACAAATTCGGGCTATTTGCAACTGAAATTCTACTTTTGGAAAATAAAATAGCAATCGGGTCTAATAAAAGGAGTTCCCCGACGTGGAGCATTCATAAGAATGGAAAGCGAACAATCAACCGGCGATATAATTAATCTATGGGCTGAAGAAGACCAGATTGGGGACTATATGGAGGAACGGGAGGAACAGATAGACTTATTATCACAGCTAAAGTCCAAACACTTTAAGTCTTTACAAAAGACGTTATTTTTTAGATTGTCTGGATTAATAATTGCTCGCTTGGATGGAATAGTTAATGAGGAAGATTTTCAAAAAAATATTAAAGAATTTTTGTTAGAATATACACAAAATTATGATTTAATTGACAAATTAACTATTCAAATTTACCACATTATGAGAGAAATAAACAAAAACGTACCAGGAAATGAAAATTACTATGGAAATGATGGTATCAAAGTCACATTTAAAGGAAGTGAGAACGCGAGACGAAAAGTTGTTTTCGTAGACCCGATAGATACTAATCAATTCTCAAACCTCCTCCAACTTTCAGATTTTAGTTTGATAAATAGAATTGAACTTGGTTTGTATGCTGTTATGTTAGAAATGGGATTTAACCAGTTTAATCAAAACGTCCGAACTGAAATTGAAACGATTCGTCAAAGGGCGCATGTGGATTTATTGCCAGCATACAGAAAAGGAGTTGACCTTATGATTAACAATTCAATGTATATGACAAATCGTACGTATGGCGTTATGTACAATAGGTTTTACAACCGCGTCTTGAAGCGGTTTGTAGATAAAATTTAAAATAAAAATAATGGAGATTAGTGAAACCGACGTTTTACTTTACATAAAATCTTATCAATATTCAAAAGCTAAAAAACTCCTGTCATCTTTTTTAAAAACCCTTTTACAAACTCTTCAGTCTCAGCAGGGTGAAAATGTTTTAGTGTTGAAATCGAGCGAAGACTGTATAAGTTCGTTGATATTTAGTTTACTTTCAAAGAAATCTACAAAACTGCACAAGGCCCAGTATGACGAACATTTTGAAAACTATAGAGCTCAATATAAAGACATGCTCCGTTTTTTAAGTGCAAATATGTTTGAGTTTTTAAACTGTTATCAGTTAGTTTTTAACGATGACGCGGAGCTTGAAACCTTTTTAAAAAGTGGAAGTGATGTTTTGGATATATTGATAAGCTGTAAAATTGACAAAAAAATTATGTTATTACAAGATCTTAATAAAAGATTAACTGTTATCGGCGCACAAGATAATTTTTCACCATCGAATGTAATAAGTATATTTGAAGATATACTGTCTAAAACAAATTCTTTTACACTATCTAAACTAAAGGCCGGAATCGAGTATGTTGTAAATACTTTCGGCGGTAGGGAGTTTAAATGGAAAAGTTTAGAAGCTCCTTATAAGTTTGTTGAAAAAATGTCTGATAAACACACAACAACAGAAACGCCTCTAAAATTCAGTAAAGCCTTACAGACTGACGATTTAATCATCGATGACGGTAAAATATTGTTTGCCGAGACGGTTGTAGATATTTTAGGTCTAACAGATGTTGACTTCCAAACATTAACATACAGTAAAATTTACTCTATTTTAAATGAATTTGTTCGTAGCAGATTAAAGAAAACGGTATCTTCAGAAAATATCTCAGAGGCAGATATCAAATGTATGTATTTGAAATATACAGACTTGTGTGAATTATTTTCAATTATATTAGACGAATTGAAAGTTTTGGAACCACGGGTTGCTGTTACAAAAATACAGACTATTAATCAGGTGATTGAAAAAATATTTCATCTATTCAATGTTGACGATGAATATGTGCTGTTTGGTATGTTGGAAGAGCAACATAAATTAGTTAAGACTCTAAATATAAATCAAACAAATTATAAACTCATACAAGAAATTATCAGCAACCTGTTATATCTTAACAACAACTCAACCCTGATTAAATTTGGTAAAGAATTTAAAGAATTACACAAAACATTTTTAGATTGTGATTTCAACAGTTTGTTTTCTTTAGAAAATATTGGGATTATGTTAAAACAGTTGAAATCTTTGACTGTGGATATGGAATCAATAAAGAATCAACTCTCTAATAAAATTATCGCCTATAACCGGTTATATGTAGATGTAAAACCATTTCTGGTTTTGGAAAATGAAATGGGTGTAGACCTTGCATATATCGTGGATTTCCTAGATAGTGTTTATAAACAAAAACCGCTCAACGTAGATGTAAAGAATTTCCTCAATAGTTGTCAAAGGCGAATAGTTTTATTTGAGGAGGTCAGAAAAGAAAGTGTTCAGTTGAAATCCGAAAACATACGTCTTTCTACTGAGGTCACCAATTTGGAAAAAGAATTGTCAGATTACCAAAAGTTAAAAACCGATAACATGTATTGCAATCAAAAACTATCAGAGCGCGAACAGATTATTCAAGATTTAAGGCTAGAAAATGAACAGAGCTCCGAGCAATTGGCTCTGTTGGAAAAGGAACACGAACAGTTCAAGAACGCTCTTGTCTTAGCTGAACAATACAACATAGAAAGAAACAGATACATCGAGGATTTGGAAAATCAAATACAAAACTTTGTCGTTCCCGTGTGATGAGACTCAAATCGGTTGAAACACTGAGAAAAATAATCCAAGGAACTGAAAAACCCGTTTTCACAGCATCGACAAAATTTAGATGTACTTGGCCCAAAGATTTTTTATACTTCATTATACTTCATGCACTATGCTGACTGTATATTTGAGAGGGGAAGATTCTCTGCGTTGGAGTATTAAACCCCGAAGTGTTTGATTCCTTTTTTTGTGACACGTTTTATAAAATATTACAAACATAAATAAAATATGAATTTCATAATATTTGTTGTTGTTTGTTTTTTTGTATTCCTTAGAATTATTTTGAAAAGAACAAAACATTTTAACCTTTCAAATTTACCAATGAAATCTATTGAAACAGATTGTAGGTTTCAACCCAAAAAATGTCCACAAGGTGTGATTAAATGTGACTGTAAAAACTATTGCAAAAGTAAAGATGCCAAAATTTTGAAAACAGATGAAAACTATTACTGCTACATTCCCCATTACTACTTTGGCTGTAAACAGGATTACGGGACTTATGATTTTGATGGAACTTGGAAATGTCTCCCGAAGTATCCCGGTGTTTTTACAACGTCCGGGGACCAGATAGTGGGCAAATATCCATATTCAAAAGCCAACAGTATTGCAAAAAACGTGGATTATAATGATCCTTCACAGTACAAAGTCGATTGTACTGGGTTATACGATGAGTATGGGAATAAACTTGTTAAAGCAACTCTGAATCGCGGGGTATCTTTTTGCGTAAAGGATTATTGTTTAAACAACACACCCAACAATCCGGCCAGCGGTTATAATTTCATCACGGGCCTATGTGAATGCACTAACGGTACTCGAAACTTGGACGGTGGTGACAAGACTACGCCTTGTGTTTTGAGCCATCGGAGCACTCATCAAAACGCCCCCTTTATAATAAATTGTTACAACAAGGATTCTTATTTAAAAGACGTGGTTTCAAATTATTTAATAGAATGTCCCGATGGGGAGGAGTATGTCGCATCGAAAGAACATGATGTCAAAATTGTTAAAATATATTCTTAAATAAAAATGATTTATTTTTGTAAAAAGTGTAGTTTGTATTATAATTATAATTTTTTAAAAGACATCAAAATAAACAGAAAGTTATGTTTAATGTGTTTATTAGAAACTATGGATAAAATATATTGTGATAATGATATTTGCCTTGATATGGACACTCCTTTACTACGTAAACCGTTGATATGTGATTACGGGTTTTTTGATGTGATTTATTATGTATAATAAAACAAAATGGAATCATCTGTAAAAAACGACTTGATTGATACTTATTTTGCTGATGTGAGAAAGCGGTTTCCTAGACGTCGTTACGTGTTGAAGGGTATAAATGATCTAATTCAGGGGGACATTATGGATTTAAAAAAATACGAAGAATTCAACGATGGTTATATCTATATACTGACCGCAATTAACTGTTTTACAAAATTTGCATATATAGAGCCATTAAAAACAAAAACGGGTGACGAAGTAACAAGCGCCATGAGTAGAATATTACTACGAGTTTTTCCGATGGTTAGAAACCTACAAGTAGATCACGGTGGGGAGTTTTACAACGATAAGTTTAAAGCCCTGATGAAAAAATATAACATTAACATGTATTCTGTCTATACGGAAATCAAAGCATCATTTATTGAAAGGTTTCATAGAACATTTAGGAAAATGCTTGTAAAGGAGACTTACAAGAGAAACTCCCCCAAATGGATTGATTTTTTACAAGATGTCTTAGATAGATACAACAACACAATTCACAGCGTAACTAAATTCAAACCCTCTGAGGTGTCATTTTCGAATGAAAAAATTATCCTCAGACGGCTGGCTCCGAAAAAACACCCCAAGAGAGGGAAACCTAAATTTAAAGTTGGTGATTATGTTCATATATCGAAATCCAAGCACGTTTTTGAAAAATCTACTTTTAATTTTACACCGCTGGTATTTCAAGTACGAAAAGTAGTGTTAGAGGACAATCCCGTGACTTATAGACTCAGAGACACAGAGGGTAGTAGGGAACCCATCAAGGGAACGTTTTATGAACAAGAGTTAAAATTAGCCGTGCACGGCTTAACTTATGTTGTTGAAAAAGTAATCAAACAGAAGAAAATTCGGAATAAACCTCACCTTTACGTGAAATGGCTTGGGTTTGACTCGGAACGGTGGAATTCCTGGATTCCAAAAGAGAATGTTGTAGTTTAATTGAAAATTAATTGCCAATTAATTGCGAATTAATTGCAAATTAATTTGAATTAATTGTGAATTAATTGCGAATTCGATTCAAAAGTTTTGTAATCGAGCCCCCCGATTTACAGCTAAAACAATAAAAAACACCAATTTTCAAATTTACACTCATGCTTGGGTTTTTATCGGTGTGAAAAACGCAACACGTCTTAAAAATATCATCTTCGGTTTTAAAATATTCTTTTACCATAGTATTCCTCATCCCACCTGCAACCCCTGCAACCTTTGCAATCATTCCTTTCCGAGCAGGAAGTTTGCGGATGTTTCGTAATAAATTAAACTGTTGTCCACATGACTCGGGAAATTCGACATGTTTGCCAATGTAAAGCGTACCTTTGGACTGCTCAATATCTTTTTCATTCAAGTAAAACCCGTAGTATATGTTATCAACTTTTAGAGTCGTAATTAAATGGCGTGTGGGTAGGTTCTCTCTATTAGTATCACACTTTACGATGATTGCGTCGTTATCGTTCCGGAATAACATGTTAAATAAAAAAACTGTTATATTACGAACAAATATATTCTATATATTTTTCAAATAAATAAAACAATGGATTGTGCACTAACAGACATATTAAATAAAAGTAGTAAAAAGAGATATAAGCTGTAATTGAAGACGCCCCCGATATGTCAGCACTGGTGGTGTTGTCGTCATAAAAGTGGACAAAACTCAAGTAGTTATTATGTTCCCTTATGAACTTGCCAGTTAACCGTTGATGTTCGAATAACACTTCCCAATCCAGCTTATCTTTAAACCTGTCGATGAAATTCTCAGATAGATTTTGATATTTGCTTACTACTTCCCAACAGTTATTAAAATTTGATGTCATCTCCACAAGAAAGTCTTCAGAAAACTGTTGTCTTTGTAGAATATGGATCCAGTTAACTTGATGAAAATACATTCTTAACATGGTCACCGTAAAAAAATAATGTATGGAAAGTTGTTCCCAATCCATATAACTATCAAACCGTTGAACAAAACTATCTGTCAACACTCCTTCCGGGAACCTCGGCTCTTGAGATATTAAACTCCAGGCATTAATATTGGATGCAATCATCGTGCAACTGTCTGGTTTAGCCATGCGAGTGTCCTTTTATACAATTTTATACAATTTTATACAATTTTATGCAAAGACTTCGTCCAATTTCGCAACCAATTCAAAAAGATTTATGTTCAGGAAGTAATTTCTGATTTTGTACCAACAAGTACATATTACAATATTAAAATTGTCACTTACAAGTGGCAAATCTGGTGTTTTTAAAATTGTCGTTGAGTATCTGGAAATTGGAATATCAACTACATAGTAAAAGCACGAGTATGTTTTATTGTTTTTAGCGGTATAAGTGTAGTCAATGTTTGACAAAATATTGACTGAATTTGCATTCAAACAAATACCAGTTTCTTCAAAGAATTCTCTTACGGCACAGTTAAAAGGCGTTTCAGATTTCTCTCGTACACCCTTTGGAAATTCGTAAATCGTATTACAACCAAAATACATGCTAAGAGCCATGTCGGTGCTAGCATTTTCATAGGGTATAATGTTGTTATTCAATCGGTTATAAAGCGCGTAGTTAATTCTACTTAGGACTAGTGTATTTTTTAAATTTCTATCTACAAGTATTATCCCGTACCGTTTAGACTTCATACTTGTTTAAAATTATCTTGACTTGAGAACAGTATACGGTGAATCAGAGGAATACACACATCAAACTCGTCGTAATACTTAAATAACACACTGTTGCTATTACAAACACATTTGTTTTCTTTGACATCGTCGCAAAAATGTATCGTTTTTGAACAATCTTTGCCATAATAAAGTGAACTACAAACACATTGATATTTCACCTCTTTTTTATTGGAATCGTATATAGCCGTTAATTTACCAAAAATACAATTTGGTTTTAAAGTATCGGTATTAACAGTGCATTGACTTTCCAAACAGATCCAGGGTAATCCCTTATTGCAAATGTCTAAACATTCTTTATCAGTATTACAGTTAAATTTCTTTCTTAAACAATCTGAAAGTTCATATTTATGTTCACTATGTAAAATCTCGTCTAAAACTGATAGATTATTTTTATCATAATCGTGAGTGGTTGGAGACTTTTTTCTATTATACATTATGAAAAGTAAAATAAATCCAACCGATGTAAATATGAATGTTTTGTTTAAAATCATATTTTTATTATAATAAAAATAACCAATGATAAACTACATGGCATTATACGCAATTATTTTTGTGGTAATTTTATTAGGCGCCGGCGTGTATTACTTCTACAAAAAATATAAATCAAAGAAGGGTGATGATTCAAAGGACAAAAGTGAGAGCAAACAAGCTAAAGGTGGATCAGCGGGTGGCGGAGGGACTACTCCAGTGAGTGGCGGAGGCACTCCTCCCGCGGGTGGCGGGGGCACTCCTCCCGCGGGTGGCGGAGGCACTCCTCCGGCGGGTGGCGGGGGGAGTGGAAATAAAAAATCAGGACAAAGTGGATAATAACACATTAATAAAATAACACGGGCGATTGTATATCTTACACGTTTTTTTCATTTATAAAAAATACAAAACATGGTCGATATTATGTCATTGGGTCTCGGAGCGGCAGTAGGTATTGTCATAGGCGTATTACTATATATGATGTACAAAAAGTTTGTTGAATGAATGGTTTACCAATAAAATACTTTTCTGAGTTCTAAACAATAAAGTAAATATTTTAAGTCTTCAACTTCATCAAATAATATATTATTATGAAACAATTTAAACCTATCAATTACAGAATGGTTATTTGTTATTTTTTCACTTTGTAATAATTCAATACCCGTAATGAGCTGCATACTTTTTATTTTAAGATTCTAAACTCTTCAACAAATCTAAAGCCTTTAAAAAGTATTCCTTATTAATTTCTTTTTTTTTATACAGATTTATATTTTTTATTAATTCGTAGAGTTCAAAAAATTTCACTATCCTCAAAAAATCCTTTTTGTCCTCGGGCAAACTAGAAATTCGAAACATTTGCCAGAGTTTATTCAAACAGTTTTCCCTCTCATAGAAATCTTGTAATTTGTGTGTTATGACTTTATTCAGTTTTTCACTATACGCGTCTATCTTATTTCTTCTGAATCTCTCCCTGTCGGCTCTTCTCTGTAACAGAGACCTATCATCTAATTTATCTTTTAAAAATGTAACATTTGAATTAGATCCGCAATCTATGACGTAAACCAAATCATAAAATCTCACACTCATTTTTATAATAAAAATGTTGACACGTCGCTTTAACGGTCCCAGTGCTGTTGTTGAGGGTGAGAGATATGGATTAAATTTATTATTCCAAAACCCCCACCTTATATATTGGATTCCGATGTGTTATAAGGTGGCAGACCACGAATTTCAAAATCCGAGTAACGTAACATTTGAATACAATTTTCAACTGAAAAGGGTTACTAAACATACAATATTTTCCAAATACGCATTTGATTTAGTATACTACTCAAATAAAGGGAATATCCCATTCAGGACAAGCTCAAATTTAATTTCATTTATTGTAAGTGTTTTGATTTGTATTTTATTTGTAAACATCTCCCAAGGTGCTGGTACAAAATAGCACAAAATATAATATCTTCACGCTAGGATTTTACGTGTAGACTTTGATTTGGAAATTTTTGGGGAATTTTTTGGGGAATTTCATCGCTCTCTCTTTCCAAAAGATTTTTAAAATTGTTTTAATTAAAAATACTAAAAGGTATATAATAAGTAAAATCAGAGACAATATAAAAATTGGAAATTCAAGAAATGCAACAAAAACAATCTCCATTTTTGAATATTTATGTACCCGGTAGCTCCGGGTCCTCGATTGAACACTTACGTTTTTGTTCTAAACTTTATTTTAGCCGAAATTATTTTAATCACTAAATTTTTCTAAGTTCAGAGTAAAAAAATCATATTTTAGCCGAAATTATTTTAAGTACTAAATAAGACTTGGGCTGATTCTGTGAATCTACAAACATAGTATTGTAAAAAAAACTTATAAAAGAGAATTTATCCAACCAATTACCACTCCATGACTAACATTGCAATGATATATAAACACATAAGGCAATTTAACAACGAGATTCCTAGAATTATTGAAAATATTAAGTACCAATACAGTTTTTATAAACATTATTATAATCCCGATGCAAGATGTTTGCAAACAGATTTACAAAAGAATTAGGCATTTACCCGCAATAAAGAACACAATAGACATTTAATATTTTTATTCATACCCTCTTTGTTCCAAGTAGGTTTGAATCTTATAAACATTTTCAAGAGCACACATGAAACTATTAAATCTATGATAATAACAATAATTATTTAGATACTTAGATTTTAGTTTTTTAAGTGATGGCATGTCGTCCAAATTTTCAACTTTGGCGTTCTTAAAAAGTCTTTGAAGGAACACTTGTTTCTCTTGACCCTTTACGTAGACGGTGGTGTTTTGTGATAACAGCTCCGCCAGTTGTCTCTTGACGTAATTGAAGGACGTAGTTCCTTCCTGCCATGGAATTCCGTGGTAATAGTTTGCGTTGAAGATCGCCTGTCTTCTGTAGTCCGGAGATAGTTTGTCAAAATCGTACGGCGATTTTACAAACCAGTGTCTCAGAAACCAATTACCGCTGGTTTTTGTAAGTGCAATTTCTTTAATAATAAAATTGTTTTTGTTGTCTTTAAATCCTTGAAAATCGATAATATAAGCATGTTTAGCCATGTTGAGACGTCCTTAGATATCGGAATCAGCGAGGTAAATAGAGCTCTTTTCGGTTCTCTATCAGACCAAACACCAGTGCAGGAGTTCAGCAACTACTGGTATATTGGGGGGACCCGTTCCTTTATAAAGCCTCGGAATTTGTATTATGCCCTTATTTCAAATGTTGACGGGGGTGGGAGAATTTGTTGAAAGCAGGGGAATATAATAGTTTCTCCGTGTGAAACAAAACATACCTACCATTTACATACATACTGTAGTTTCAAACTCCTACATAGTCTTCAACATGGATCCGTGTGATGATGTCTCGTACCTAAGCGAAAGCGATTCGTGTGATGATGATGATGTCTGTTACCTAGGCGAAAGCATTTGCCAAGCATGTCGCCACCAACGCGCTCAGGGCGCGGGCGCGTCGGAGGACAGTGGAGTTGGCTGGATCATTATAAATTTGATGAAGGACGGGAGACTCGTTCGCAAAATAGATTTCAACGGGGAACTTTTGAAATTGGAAGTAAAATCTAATGGAAATTTTGACAGAATAGAATTCGAATTTATAGATACTAAGGCCATGTCCCTTAGCGGGTTCTCAGAGAAGCAGATTATTCAAAAAGCAGATTTTTTTTCAAAGTATAACAAATTGGACGTCCACATTTATACCAAAGACAAATGGCATGAGCGCGAATCATTTTGGATTGAGGATGATTGTGATGAAACAGATCGTCCATATACTAGCCTCAAAGAGTTTGGAGAATTTAAACAAGAAGAGGTAGATTACGTGGTCATTAAATTTAGAAACCCAAAGTATGATGACTCTTCAGATGAGGAGGGAGAGGAGAGGATCGAGTTTGCAATCGACTTGCAAGTTGGACGGGGGAGGAGATTGAAAAAAAATACGAGAAGTTTGGATTAAAAGAGGAAGAGGGTAGCTTAGGACTATGGATGTTATCATAAGCGTTCACACACAAGCGGCATTGTTTCAGAGTTTATCAACTATTATTATTTTAAGGTTTTAGTTTACCAACTTCAAAACTTAAAATCTTTAATGTTGTACAAGTTATCACTATCTTGTTAAAATATTTCGTCATTTGACTAACCCACAAAAACATAAAGACCTGGCTCGCTAAGAAAGATTGTATGTTTCTCATTATGGGTTAGGGGGGCGTTTCACCTCCCTCGTACTTCCAGTCTTGTTTTGCGGTGTTTTTGTCTGTTAACGTTTAAGAATAAAGAGCGCTAAAAGTATCGTCAAAATAAATGTTATATTCTAATTCATCGTGGAGAATTTAGCTACTTTTTTTATAATCCTTTCTCTAGAGAATCCACTATTTAGCATAGCCCTACTGCTCAAAAATTCAACCCCTATCCTGTCAAAGTCTGCATTTGATTTTAAGTCCAATTTTAATGGCTTTCCATCAAATTTTATTTTTCGAACGGGTCTTCCGTCATATAGGTTTCTTTCACACTAAATTATTCTCTTTATGTTGCACTCCAGTAAAAATGTGATAACTACTTACTTTAAAAAATATATTTTCACTAAACTCTAAAAACAACTTAGGATCAAGATTTTCTTAGGCGAGTTGAGTTGTTGAACTTACCTCGGCCGCTTCAGAGACTAAATAGACTATCTTTTTATCATATCAGAGGGGAAAATTCGGGTTTCGTTAAAGCAAAGTTTAAAGTTAATGTTTATTTATTAATTCAATTAATGTAAAAAAAATAACAAAATTGCATTAATATTTGAGAAAAGAAGAAAAAAAAAATAAAATTTAGATTAAATTTTGTAACACAGAGCGTTTTCCACTAATACAAAAATGGAATATGTAGATTCAAAGTAATTTAGAAGAGGAAAAATCTAGACTGAGAAACACTTAGTCTCTTGGTGATTTTTGATGTATTCCCTCCTCCTTGGACAGTCGCGGATAAAAAACAATATTGTAAAATTTTTCATATTGTTTTTTATGATATTCCACACCTAATCTTTCCCTCCTGTCCATGGGTTTACAGTTGTCGTGAAGTATACTATAAAACTCAAAGAGTTCGTTATTCTTGGCGTACATCATTGATTCAAATGGAAGAGTTAACTGAAACGGCCGGGCAAAATCTTCTTCTTCGTTGAACTTAAACAAACTTGAATAGTGATATCTGCATATCGAACATGGTAATAAAAGATCAAAAAATCCCGTTAAACTGCATAAAGCTTCTTGACATTCTTCTTTAAGTTTAGATTCCTCCATTTTATCTATAACCAATGTTGTGAAATGTATTACTACCCAGTACGAACTACCCCAAGCGACCATTCCACTAACTATTTCATAAAGCCTAGAACACGGTATAGCGTCTGTTGATTTCTCAATGGACCCCACCGGAAAGAATTTTGAAATGCTATCAATAAATAACTTGGAGTCCTTAATAGACATGTAATTCTCAATTGTAATAAACGGAAGAACAACGTCTTTTGAAAGATGTTTAACCCCTTTCAAGTATTCCACATTTTTTCTGTACAATTCATCATTAAGTTTTATTTTGATTCCCAAAACACAATTGATAATTACAACCAAAACATCCAAGAGGTGATTTTTATTTTGTAAAAGCTCTTTTCTGCTATTTTCAAAACCCCATTCCTCGTGACTGTAGATTTTCGGCAGTATTCCAAGAGCTAACCAGTTATAAACAACAAAGGGCAAATAAGTAGCGGGGTGGTTTAAATGAAAATCTTCAAATTTCAATACGTCTCTGTACTTTATGAAAACACAATTAGACATTTTTTATATAATTTTATTTACTTCTCGACCGAGAACGACTTCGCGACCTAGATCGTCTAGTTCTAGACCGCGATCTAGACCTTTTGGGGCATTTATTTCTAAGCTTGGTAAAAGATTTTGGTCCCTTTGCGGTAGAATATTTAAAATAACCAATAGTGGGACGTTTTTTTTTCTTAATATTCATACAAGTGCACACAGCAGTTTGAGATTTCTTAGACTTTTTCATGATTTTATTTATAACAAAAAAATATGTAAAAATAATAAACTCTCGAGTGATCATGCACTGATCATGCACTGATCATGCACTACAATCATAGAGATTACCCCAGTTGCGATGTGTTCCTCCAACGTTGATCACTAGAAATCCGCACGGTGGTGCCAACCATCTTCTAGAAGTATTAGAATGCTGCAAGGAATTCTATATATAAATGGGAGAGTGATTAGAAATATTAGTTCTTCGTTTGAGATTATTTACTTTAAATTTCCCCGGGGCGCACTCTACAATCGGGGTAATATTGGTTTCAGAATAATAATTTTAAAAATTCAAAATTATAACAAAAAACACACAAAAAACACACAACTCAACCCGTATTAACTTTATTTTTAATTACACAGCTTGTTTGTAACTTAAATAAATAATAATGTACATTTTACTTGTCGGGCTGGCATAAAAATAAAAATAAAATAATGAAAAAACAATAGGTCCTCTTAAGACAAAGCCTGCTATAGGGTTCCATCACTTAAATTAAAAATAATGTAAAGTAGGCGAACAGAAATGATCGAAATATAATAAACACAATTGTCTCAGACAACCCATGTGTATACAAAAATTAAACAAAAATTAAACGTAAATTTAAAATTAAACGTTAAGAAAAATACAAAATTAAATATTTGACGCGCCTTATTTCTCTCATGAACACTGAAATTCAGCGTGTGCTCAGTGCATAAAAACTAATTACAGAAAATAAATAAAACTGTATTTGTAGATTCATATAGTCTATCATATAAATTATACACGTATTATAATATTCTAAGGTTTACTCTTTCAGGCGGCTTATGGCACCTCTCCAGAGACTTGCCTCTGGGGTTGGTCTCCCCAGGTGCCGTCGAAGCTCATTGCATGCAATGCATAGTCCCCGTGTGAACCCTCAGCTATAATATCAAAAATAAAACTATTGCTGAATTTGAAATAACAATCAGTATTCTCTAGTTGAAATAACCATTTCCTTAATCTACATAAAAAAAAATTAATATTAAATGCAATCTTAACATTTTCAGGAAGTTTATTAAACAGTTTCGGAGCTATAAAATTGAAAGTTTTTGTAAAAAATGTATTGGTTGGCTTGGGAATAAAAAACTGGTTAGCTTTCCTTAATTTTTTTCTATACTCATTCTCATTTTGGGGCATATTTCCACTTTTATTGTAGAAAAGTTTTAGAAAAGTTTTAGTTTTAGAACTTTATAAACATAAATATATTTAAACGAAAAAATTCTCTGACTTATGAAAAGGGGTTTTGATCATTCATATCTGGTTTTGTATAAAATCAATCTTAAAATATGTTTCTGCTGCAAATATAATGGTTTAGTATATGACTCATGGGTATTACCCCAAAAGACTATGCCTTATACTATTATAGGGTTGGAAGAAGGTCTAGTAAGGCCAGGTTGTAGGTGCCAGGTTGCTGAGGACTATAGAGATATTTTTATATACTATTTAATTATACACATTTTAAAACCTGTTTTCTGTCAAGCCGTTTTAAAACGTCGATAACGTCGATAAATATTCTTGTTCTTCTAACGATAGTTCTGGGGCCGTGATCACCATCCTGTTAGGATTTTCCGGAAATAGTATACAGTCATCTGTGACACCAACAATAGAGTCTTCATCCGCTTGTCTAACTTGAATTAATCCAATTAAATTTCCTTCTTCTGCAAAGTTCAAACTATCTGAGTCGTTACGCACTTCTGTCGTCTCTTGATTCGTGGCGGAACACTGCTGTATGTTATTATCTACTGAAGGTGGTTTTGAGTTTTTTTTGCGATATTGTCGCTTTTGAGAAACCTTGTGTATAATTGATTGTTGTTCGTCGGGCGGAAATTTAAATAATAATCTGTTTATTAAATGTTGGAATTCGTGATGATAATCTTCTTGCAATAGGGTGAATTTGGATTGCATGATCAGAAATCTTAGAATGCGTGTAACAATCTTCTTTTGCTGGGGTGTATACACGCTCTCCATTTCAAAATGACGCGTTTGCAAGTTCACGATATATTTAAGTGAAATTAGTTATTTACTTTTAAATTTTTAAAGATGTCTAAAAGTCATTTGTTTACACTTTCAGTTGTATGATATATTTAAATGTGATTTAAATGTGATTTAAATGTGATTTAAATGTGATTTAAATGTGATTTAAATGTGATAACTACTTACTTTGAAAAATATATTTTTACTAAACTCTAAAAACAACTTAGGATCATAAGAACTCTCTTGGGCGAGTTGAGTTGTTGAACTGACTGACTTCGAACCAAGAAACGATTCTAGACACTCTCTCGGGGACAAACCAGCCCGGAAATCCGGTTGCAGAACACGGAAACTCGCTCGGGGATCTTGTGTAAATAGTGACCGGCGACTCACACCGTGACCCAGTTGCGCAACACGCAATTGTACTCACACCGTGACCCAGTTGCGCAACACGCAATTGTACAACAGAACTACATTAGCCTTCGCAACCTCGAGAATTTTAAAATTCTCAAGGAAGTGGTATATAAACAAACACAGGAAGCCGCGGTGGCCTTTTGTTATCCGCGTGCACGTATGTATTGTTGTTACAGTTTAGATGTGGCTAGTAATTTTATACTTTTTATTTAGTGAAAATAATAGTTTTTCCTGGTAAGTTTTAAAATATAACTAAATATGGAGAAGATGAACAAATTAATTGCATTATTAGAGCAAAACAATAATGTGTACGGGAATTTATCGAATCTATCAACCGTAGAAGTGCTACATTTATACATCAAAGTAAGAAATGAATCTGTGCTGGAAATATTGAGAAACAAACTATTAAACTTCCCAACCGACAGTTGGAACATGATTTCTCTTTCAAATAATTTGAAAACGCCATTTTTGATGGAATTCCGACATAAAATTAACTGGGTAATTCTTTCTCAAAACATTAGGTTAACAGCTGATATTCTGTACGGGTTTCAAGATTATCTGGATTTGGACATTATTGTAAAAAGGGGCTATTTCATACCAGAAGATATAATTTTTAAAAAGTATACTGCAATCAACATACAACAACTTCTACGTATGCAGAATTTATCCGAAGACTTATTATTGTTTTTGATTTCGACGCCCAGTGAATTAGAGCTGTGTTATATTTCATATATTGATATAGAATCTTACTTAAACATATCATATTGGCCTTTAATTTGCCAAACACAAGATATGTCGGAGAGATTAATTTCTATAATTTACAATACCAGAGTTAAATATACAAGCAATTCATTAAAAAACCATTATTGGAATCTTATTCGTCGGTATCAAAAGATGAGTCTTCAAACTATGTCACGATTTGAAAAATACCTCAACCGCGATCAGCTGAAATGAACTCTAAAGTATAATGTGCTTGTGTTGTTACGTATGGTGTTCTGAGAATTATTTGTGATGTGGTCTTGTCGGTGGAAATTTAAGTGTTATGAATATTTATACGAAATATTTTATTACGTTGTAGCTCAAATCATTTTTAAGGGTATTTTTTATGATTGTATTTTAACTTGTAAAGTTGTTCCTGTTTAATAGTAAGATTTAAAGTTAAATTGTCCCACTTGTTGTATTATATTTTACACATTATCAAATGAGGAATAATAAACACAAATATACAACTAAAATGTGCCTAGCTCAACTCATATATCATAATTATTTTTAATTATTTTTGATATAATTTATTAGTATGTTCCAGAATGTATTTTAACAGATTTAAGTTTTAACATTCGCTCGCAAAGCATATAAATAGGCCAGAATTGGGTCAATTCACATACCAAAGTTTCGCTAAAATATGATCACTTTAAATAACTGAAAAGAGTATTTTTTAGTATTTTTTAGTATTTTTTATTTAAATTAAACAACAGATAATTTTAATCAAAATATTTGTTTACAAAAATTGAATTAATACAGTTCATATGATAACGGTTTTTAACAAGATCCAGTATAAAATACGATTGAATCAGTCGGCGTGGCGGGCCGATGCAGTTTAGTGTGAGAGAGTAAAGAGGTGTGCGAGTGAGACAGAAATATGGTGAAATCGGACCACTCCCGTTTCCACCTTTTGAGAGGCCTCCACGCATGCGTCATTTGTTACCAAAATTTGAAAGTGGGCTACGTGGAATGTTCGCATCCGGGGCGCGCGGGCGTTGCCAAACCGAGCGTTCTTGTCCAAGGTTGCCAAATCGCACGCCAGGTGCAAGGTTTCGGCCCGATAAAATATCACGGCCCCGTCCTACGGGTCTTAAAAGTCCCCATATTATTCATGTTGAGGAGTAGTATTAAAATGGAGAAGTAAAACCGTCTTGTGGGTTAATTCGCTAACTCAAAAACTTTAAAAAGCCGCGAGATTTTAGCACGACAACGTCCTCTTGGGTCAGTGTTCCTGTATCACTTATACCGATTCTGGGGTTTTAAAGTATTAAGATTTAGGCAGATTCGGGACTTGTACGATTCTACAATGAGTTAATTTTATTTAATTTTAGGGCTCTGGACTTGTAAAATTTTACAGCGATTTCCCAACACTTAGAAACCAACTATTGGGCTCTAAACATTTAATCTGGGGACTAACACCTATAAACATTCGCACTCGCCGCTATTTAACTAACAACTGATTCTAGTGTCTGTCTTATCAAGGCGACACAATTCAAAATGCAATTTTAAAATTGGGGTTTTAAATTATTATTATTTAGGCAGATTCGGGACTTGTACGATTCTACAATGAGTTAATTTTGTTTAATTTTAGGGCTCTGGACTTGTAAAATTTTACAGCGATTTCCCAACACTTAGAAACCAACTATTGGGCTCTAAACATTTAATCTGGGGACTAACACCTATAAACACTCGCACAAGTTCACTCGCCACTATTTAACTAACAACTGATTCTAGTGTCTGTCTCATCAAGGCGACACAATTCAAAATGCAATTTTAAAATTGGGGTTTTAAATTATTATTATTTAGGCAGATTCGGGACTTGTACGATTCTACAATGAGTTAATTTTATTTAATTTTAGGGCTCTGGACTTGTAAAATTTTACAGCGATTTCCCAACACTTAGAAACCAACTATTGGGCTCTAAACTTTTAATCTGGGGACTAACACCTATAAACATTCGCACTCGCCGCTATTTAACTAACAACTGATTCTAGTGTCTGTCTCATCAAGGCGACACAATTCAAAATGCAATTTTAAAATTGGGGTTTTAAATTATTATTATTTAGGCAGATTCGGGACTTGTACGATTCTACAATGAGTTAATTTTGTTTAATTTTAGGGCTCTGGACTTGTAAAATTTTACAGTGATTTCCCAACACTTAGAAACCAACTATTGGGCTCTAAACTTTTAACCTGGGGACTAACACCTATAAACACTCGCACAAGTTCACTCGCCGCGATTTAACTAACAACTGATTCTAGTGTCTGTCTTATCAAGGCGACACAATTCAAAATTCAATTTTAAAATTATCTTTTGAAATATTATTATTTGCAAATGAAACATTCTCAGGGTTACCATGTGCCTAGAAACTACCACGCATCCGCGCCACAACGCCGCGAGATTTTAGCACGACAACACCCTCTTGGGTCAGTGTTCCTGTATCACTTATACCGATTCTGGGGTTTTAAATTATTAAGATTTAGGCAGATTCGGGACTTGTACGATTCTACAATGAGTTAATTTTATTTAATTTTAGGGCTCTGGACTTGTAAAATTTTACAGTGATTTCCCAACACTTAGAAACCAACACAGTGATTTCCCAACACTTAGAAACCAACTATTGGGCTCTAAACTTTTAATCTGGGGACTAACACCTATAAACATTCGCACTCGCCGCTATTTAACTAACAACTGATTCTAGTGTCTGTCTCATCAAGGCGACACAATTCAAAATTCAATTTTAAAATTATCTTTTGAAATATTATTATTTGCAAATGAGAATGTTGCAATTATCAAGACTAACCCGTGCCCAGAACCCACCACACACCCGCGCCACAACGCCGCGAGATTTTAGCACGACAACACCCCCTTGGGTCAGTGTTTCCTAACATTTAGACCAAGACTTGGGTTAATTCTGTGAATCGGGATTTTTAAATTTTATCTTATTTTTCGGCTCGGCACTTGTGATTTTTTCAAACTTTTAATCTGGGGACTTTAAATTATTTTGAAATATTTTGAATTATGTGGATTTTTGACTCTCGGGACTTGTAATATTTAACGGGAATCGCGGAGTACTAACACCTATAAACATTCGCACTCGCCGCTATTTAACTAACAACTGATTCTAGTGTCTGTCTCATCAAGGCGACACAATTCAAAATTCAATTTTAAAATTATCTTTTGAAATATTATTATTTGCAAATGAGAATGTTGCAATTATCAAGACTAACCCGTGCCTAGAACCCACCACACACCCGCGCCACAACGCCGCGAGATTTTAGCACGACAACACCCTCTTGGGTCAGTGTTTCCTAACATTTAGACCAAGACTTGGGTTAATTCTGTGAATCGGGATTTTTAAATTTTATCTTATTTTTCGGCTCGGCACTTGTGATTTTTTCAAACTTTTAATCTGGGGACTTTAAATTATTTTGAAATATTTTGAATTATGTGGATTTTTGACTCTCGGGACTTGTAATATTTAACGGGAATCGCGGAGTACTAACAAATATAAACATTCGCACTCGCCGCTATTTAACTAACAACTGATTCTAGTGTCTGTCTCATCAAGGCGACACAATTCAAAATTCAATTTTAAAATTATCTTTTGAAATATTATTATTTGCAAATGAAACATTCTCAAGACTAACCCGTGCCCAGAACCCACCACACACCCGCGCCACAACGCCGCGAGATTTTAGCACGACAACACCCCCTTGGGTCAGTGTTTCCTAACATTTAGACCAAGACTTGGGTTAATTCTGTGAATCGGGATTTTTAAATTTTATCTTATTTTTCGGCTCGGCACTTGTGATTTTTTCAAACTTTTAATCTGGGGACTTTAAATTATTTTGAAATATTTTGAATTATGTGGATTTTTGACTCTCGGGACTTGTAATATTTAACGGGAATCGCGGAGTACTAACACCTATAAACATTCGCACTCGCCGCTATTTAACTAACAACTGATTCTAGTGTCTGTCTCATCAAGGCGACACAATTCAAAATTCAATTTTAAAATTATCTTTTGAAATATTATTATTTGCAAATGAGAATGTTGCAATTATCAAGACTAACCCGTGCCCAGAACCCACCACACACCCGCGCCACAACGCCGCGAGATTTTAGCACGACAACACCCTCTTGGGTCAGTGTTTCCTAACATTTAGACCAAGACTTGGGTTAATTCTGTGAATCGGGATTTTTAAATTTTATCTTATTTTTCGGCTCGGCACTTGTGATTTTTAACTAGTGTTAACCGACAAGTCTCCATGAGTACTATCCGAGTCAACAATGTTATTTCGCTAAATCAAAAACTAAGTTAAATTTAACTACAACAGTTAAAACTGTTTTGTTCAAAGTTCCATTTATGAATTGAATTCTAATTGCTTTAATTTTAATAATTTTAGATTATTGGTGATGTGATCGTTCCACTCAGACTCAGTCCCCCGCCGCACGCAAACACCAACAGAATACGCTTCATTTCTACACACACCCGCGCGTATAAAATTCAAAGAAACGGTTTCAACAAATTCCCCCACCCCCGTCAACATTTGAAATAAATGCACAAATACTTTGCGAATTCTATTTTCTGAGGGTTTATAAGGGAACGGTTCTCCACACATACCAGTAGTTCCTGTAATGAACTCCTGCGTGTTCGGTAAAGTTGTTGTTTGTTTTTGAGTTGATTTGTGATAGGTAACTAGAACCATGGTGGAGAGAATTACATTTTACGAACTCAAAGCTATTTGCCAAAGTATGGGTATCAAGTCAACCCACCTAACTAGGAAAAAGATTTTGTGGAAGATTTTAAATTCTATTAAAAGCGCTGATGGTGTTACCGCCTTTATAGACAAACTTACGGATCCTTCTGACTTGTACAGTTTGTATACTTCATTGGAAGAGGAGACGTTAGATAACAGCAGTCAATTCCTACACTTCACCAAATTTGAAAAAATTACGGTAAAAATTCATCAACTCCCAGTCAACCTTTGGAGAATACTATACCGGAGAGAACAGTTCACGCATGGGTTCATGTTGAAGTTTAAAGAAGTTTTAAATTTCAACGAAATTGTCATCCACCAAAGACTGACGACTAAAGATATAGAAAGATTTCATTCAAAAATTAACTTTTCGCTTTTGGTTAAGTACCAAAATCTCTCTGAAGCAGTGTTGGTCACATTCAATCACAAGTTCGACTGGAATGCAGTTGTGGAACACCAAAATGTCCCGGAGTGGATTCTTAGACAGTTTTACCATAAGATTGATCCAATTGTCATAATAAAATCACAGAAGCTGACTCAAGATTTTATGTTGTGGATGATGGAGGGGGTCAATCCGCAGTGTAGATTTCACAATACAGACGAAGAAGAGTATTATAAAATGGTTCTATGGCCATATCTCATAAAACACCAATCATTAAGTAAAAATGTATTATGCTACATTTACTTCTCGAAAGTGGGTAATCAAATCGATCTTTTAAAACTACTGTTTGGCTCGCTAATAAGTAAATGTCAAACTCTTGATTCTTTTCTTCTGGATACGTTTAAAAATATTTTGTGCTGGTGGTCCGTCTCAAAACATCAAACGCTCAGCGATGAAGATATTATTAAATATTGCAAATTAATCGATTTTCAAACATATACGTCGCGAGGATTACAAATTTCTGAATTTGTGAAGAGGAATCTGCCCAATCCATTTACAAAAGTAGAATCTGAAACCGATTGTCCAGTTTGCCTTGACACGAAAAAAGATTGTATCAGTCTTAAGGATTGTCAACACGTGTTTTGTACAACGTGTATATTTAAATGGCTTAAAGTAAATAAATCATGTCCTCTTTGTAGGATTAAAATTCACTTGCCAGGCTACTGTTGGGTATAAAATAGAACTCGCCGCACATATTTGCACATATTTGTACTCATTTGTAAAACTTGTGAAAAATAAATCATATTTAAAAATTTCAAATTGTGTTTTTATTTACATGACTTAAAACAGACCCGGTCTCTAGAGGTTAATCATTAGTCTATTTGAATGTTGTGCAGTGTGGTTTAAAGACAATCAGTATATTTTAATTAACATTGGCAATATTGAGGTTTTTTCGCGTGATATAATTTACCAGAAAACCCTTTGAAAAACGAGTCCATTAGACTTCTTCTTGGTTATAAAACTCATTTTGTCTCCTTTAGAAAAACATAAGAATTTGTTCAGTGTTTCAACATAAAATATTACAATACCTTAGGGGAAATCACCAAAAGTAACAATGTTAAATTCTTTTTGCTATTTCTGTATTTGAAGTCTTTGATAAATGGCTCTGTAAAGGTAATTTTGAATTTGTCAAACTTTAATTTAATTTTAAATGTATGGTTAAAAAAGAATATACCGGTTATAAATAGGATGTCAGCCCGATCCTGGGCATTAAGTCCAGGACCGCGAACCTTGTACAAGGACCAAGGCAACGGCGCAAAACATAGCCTCTCCTGGTCAAGTCAACCCCTACCGTGACGTGGTGTACGAGGCTTTACACATACGGGGCTCTGGCGAAGTAGGTTAAGTAGTATGTAGAGGTTTGTTCTCTTAGTAGTAATAAGTGTTCCCCTCCTCATAACGTCGGTTAGGCCAAACTACCGCAAAGGATCCTAAGACGCGCTCGAAATTTCCAAAATCGCTTGTTATTTTAGTTTGTAAGTTATTTGGGGGTATTTTAAAAGAGTGATACGTCGTGCAAATATTAGTGTATTAGTATTGGGTTAGTGCTTCGTGACCAACATCTCGCAAATCACTGGTATTTTAAATATGGGTATTTTAAAATTATGACTAACCAAAAGAGTAGTATTTATACGTCGACAGCGACGCGTAACTGTTAGTTGGGTTAGTGCTCTTCGTAGTGATAAGTGTTTCCCTCCTCATAACCCCGGTTGGGCCCAACCACCCCAAAAAATCAAAAACGCGATATTCCCCACATCTCCCCATTTTTAGTTTGAAGCTAAATATGGTTATTTTTGAATAATAATTGAGTGGTATAGGTAGTTTTAAGGCATGCATATGTTAGGTAGGTTACACAGAGGTTGGGTAAGTCCTCTCTTCGTAGTTATAAGTCCTATCGAATTGCTCCGGTTGCCTTGCGGTGTTAACGAAGAGCAATTCCCTTCCAGCACCAAAACTTTTCATATCCTAAACCCCTCCAAACCTCCTTTCCTTTATGGCTCTTTGCGCTGGCGGTTACAATCCACGCAGAGGGTTTCCTTCCAATTTCCCAATTGTCCCTCACCCGTAGCTTAGAATAGTTTAGTAGTGAGAGCTTGGTTCGTGAAATACGGATACAGAACCGATCAAGTACGTGAAATACGGACACGGTTCTGAAGCTCTAAGTTCGTAAGCTGCGGACACACTATCCACTTTAGTGAAATACTGACATAACAGACTGACTTTTCTGACAACTTAGTTTTTAAGTTAGATAGGGGGAATGTTTTACCACTCGGGTGGGTAGTTTTAAGTTATGCATATGTTAGGTGGGTTACATAGAGCTTGGGTAAGTTGTAGATGGGGGAATTTTCATAAAATACTGAATACTACTGACTAAAAATATGGCCACGGTAGTGAGAGCTTGGTTCGTGAAATACGGATACAGAACCGATCAAGTACGTGAAATACGGACACGGTTCTGAAGCTCTAAGTTCGTAAGCTGCGGACACACTATCCACTTTAGTGAAATACTGACATAACGACTGACTTTTCTGACAACTTAGTTTTTAAGTTAGATAGGGGGAATGTTTTACCACTCGGGTGGGTAGTTTTAAGGCATGCATATGTTAGGTAGGTTACACAGAGGTTGGGTAAGTCCTCTCTTCGTAGTTATAAGTCCTATCGAATTGCTCCGGTTGCCTTGCGGTGTTAACGAAGAGCAATTCCCTTCCAGCACCAAAACTTTTCATATCCTAAACCCCTCCAAACCTCCTTTCCTTTATGGCTCTTTGCGCTGGCGGTTACAATCCACGCAGAGGGTCTCCTTCCAATTTCCCAAATGTCCCTCACCCGTAGCTTAGAATAGTTTAGTAGTGAGAGCTTGGTTCGTGAAATACGGATACAGAACCGATGATGTACGTGAAATACGGACACGGTTCTGAAGCTCTAAGTTCGTAAGCTGCGGACACACTATCTACTTTAGTGAAATACTGACATAACAGACTGACTTTTCTGACAACTTAGTTTTTAAGTTAGATAGGGGGAATGTTTTACCACTCGGGTGGGTAGTTTTAAGTTATGCGTCTGTTGGGTGGGTTAGGTGGGTTACATAGAGCTTGGGTAAGTTGTAGATGGGGGAATTTTCATAAAATACTGACATACTACTGACTAAAAATATGGCCACGGTAGTGAGAGCTTGGTTCGTGAAATACGGATACAGAACCGATCAAGTACGTGAAATACGGACACGGTTCTGAAGCTCTAAGTTCGTAAGCTGCGGACACACTATCTACTGAGTGGTATAGGTAGTTTTAAGGCATGCATATGTTAGGTAGGTTACACAGAGGTTGGGTAAGTCCTCTCTTCGTAGTTATAAGTCCTATCGAATTGCTCCGGTTGCCTTGCGGTGTTAACGAAGAGCAATTCCCTTCCAGCACCAAAACTTTTCATATCCTAAACCCCTCCAAACCTCCTTTCCTTTATGGCTCTTTGCGCTGGCGGTTACAATCCACGCAGAGGGTTTCCTTCCAATTTCCCAATTTCCCTCACCCGTAGCTTAGAATAGTTTAGTAGTGAGAGCTTGGTTCGTGAAATACGGATACAGAACCGATGATGTACGTGAAATACGGACACGGTTCTGAAGCTCTAAGTTCGTAAGCTGCGGACACACTATCTACTTTAGTGAAATACTGACATAACGACTGACTTTTCTGACAACTTAGTTTTTAAGTTAGATAGGGGGAATGTTTTACCACTCGGGTGGGTAGTTTTAAGTTATGCATATGTTAGGTGGGTTACATAGAGCTTGGGTAAGTTGTAGATGGGGGAATTTTCATAAAATACTGACATACTACTGACTAAAAATATGGCCACGGTAGTGAGAGCTTGGTTCGTGAAATACGGATACAGAACCGATCAAGTACGTGAAATACGGACACGGTTCTGAAGCTCTAAGTTCGTAAGCTGCGGACACACTATCCACTTTAGTGAAATACTGACATAACGACTGACTTTTCTGACAACTTAGACGGGGCACCTCCAAAAGTCAAAAAAAAAAAACTTAGAATATATTTAGTTAGTAAGTTAGGGACCCTATTAAGGACTGTGGATGCGGAACTTAAAGCCTCTCCCAGTCAAGTCAACCCCAACCTTGGCGCCGGTAATGGGGCTTTGAACAAACGGGGCTCTGGCGAATATATATATATGATTTGAATATTGCCACCCGGGATATCTAGGGGCATCACAGACTATTTATTGCATAGTTTCACGTCCTTGTGATTTTCAATTTTTTAAAGATAAAACATATACACATCATATAGTAGGAAGTATTATAGGCGGGATCGTGGATACAAGAAGAATGGGGCCACACCGTATCACCCCGGAGGGTTTGTGTGGCGAAGGGATCATTGAAGACTTTATTTCTATTTTATGTAAAAAAAATGAAGAACGCGCTGACGGATTGAAATTATATGCTTTCCCGACAGTGTTTTTCACGGCAATTGACCAGGGCGGTTTCCTGCGGGTGGAAAGGTGGACCAATAAAATAAAAATTTATGATTATGACATCTTATTGTTCCCAGTACACATCCCCGCACCAATCCGGAAGGATGGGAAGCCCGGTGTATCGCACTGGTACCTAATTGCCGCCTTTTTAAAAGATAGGCTCGTGCGGAGCTACGACTCACTGGGAAATGAGTACCCAGATAGATTAAAAGAATGTCTAAAGTATATCGAGTGGGAAATGGGCCGGTTGGGTGTAAAAATCAACCGGGAAGAGTGGTCCTTAAAGGGGAATCCTAGTGGTCTTAAGCTTCAGACCAATACGGTTGACTGTGGTTTCTGTTTATGCTTATACGCTGGTTGTATTGCCAGGGGCATAAACCCCTCAACTGTCAAATTACCATCAAGCGTGGACCTGAGGAAACTCATCTCCCGGGTATTGCGACAAGAGGGAGCAGAACCCCTCGATGAATTCCTTGAGGCCAACCGAGAAAACCTATTTCCAGGGCATACTCCAACCTACACCGAAGAGGAGTTGCAGAGAGCTATACATGGTATGATGGGGGATATGGTTGGAGCGCTTCAGCCAATTGATTATGCTGATACCCCCCCGACATCACCAACCCACCCCAACGTGGAATTCGTGTTGGACGGAGGAGAAGTCTCCATGGATGTGAACACCGGGCGGGACGAGTCGGAAGTGTACGAGAGTGCGGGAGCGACGGACGCCACTGGGGATCAAGATAATAAGATAGAAGCAATTCATCAAGACCACCCAATGGAGCCGCTTTCCACCCCAGCACCGGACTCTACCAGAACTCCACAACACCAACATCTGCCTCGACAGTACCAGCCTCGCCAAAGACGCTACAGAGCAAAAAGGAAGAGAATCTTCCTAATTGACGGCTCCTTCGTGAGAATTAGGGACGACCTCCAACCCAGATGATATAATTTACCACCCGATATATTGTTGAAAGTGGTCTGCTAGAAGCTGAGGATACACCGAAGAATGATTGCCTTATTTATCAATTTATAATTTACGTAATTTACAAATACTGGCTCCTTGCCATAAAACAGTGACCAGCGTTCCTGAGCAATCAGTCTACCACCGACAGTTCTAAAAATCTTAAAATGGACGGGATATTTAGTGAATATTTGAAGAAGGTGCAAGAAATCACAGCAGACAAGTCTCCAGGATTCTACAAACATGTTAAAAACCCGTTTGATTCAGAATTATTGAAAACAACTCCAAGTACGGTTCGCGGGATTATCGTAAGCCTGACTGATTGTCCCACCGGACATGAAACGAGCAAGTCTGAGTTAAGAAGAGAAATGATACATAACTTATCTACAATATCTGAAAAAAAAAATATTCTTTGGATTCGCATCCCGATGATTGCCAGTTTTGATAAACAGAAGACTCGAGAGTTGATTACAGCTTTTCATCCCGCCATTGGGCACATTTTTAAAATAATAATGCGTGCAAGTGCAAACGACTTTGAATCACCGATTCCTATTTTGTGTTTAGGACGAAATTCGCACAGCTGTGTGATTGAAGGATTAAGATACACCAATCGTCCGAAATTTATAATACTTCCTGCGGTTCACCCCAACAACATATCAGAGATGGAAGAGAAAATCTCTAAAACTACCTGCAAATACCAGCGTCTTCATCTGATTAGAAGAAAATATTATAATGTTGACATGTTTATTCAAGTATTTAAAATATTTGTGAATCTTGTATCATCAAGTACTTAGTCATATACAATTGTATCATATGTATCATATATATCACGTAATAAATAATTTAACCCCCATTGTTGTTTTTTTCTTTAAAATCTTCCAAACATTTGTAATAATCAAGAAGTTATTCAAATAACCAATTCTTTTGTTTTCTATTTTTGGAAACCATAAAATAAATTATTCTATTTGTGTCATTTGTATTGAAGGTGATTTCAATAATATTTTAATTACAAAGCGTTTTCACGGATACTGTGGTCTTGACATTTAACTTTTAAACCTTTTCAAGTTTAAGTACTCATTTAAATAAAAAACCTTTCAAGTTTAAATACTCAATTCAATGATTATTATATTATTCTGGCATTTGTTGTTCAATTTTATTATGAGCAGATTTTGCAGATTTGAGATTTACAAAACCACAAATGGGTTAAATTGTAGGAAATGCAAACCATTTTAGATTACCCATATTCAAAACTTTTTATTGAGACGTTTCTCGTCTTCGGGGTATTAAAGCATCCGCTTTATAGGGGCAAATTAGGGGGAATTTTTTCCCCCACAACTTAGTATTTTAGTATTTATAATTAAAGCAATTAAAAAAAATTAAATCTTTTGAAAAGAAGGGGGTCTATTTAACTCCCGAAGAGGCAATTTAAGTCAGTGTTGAGATTTACAGCATATGATCAACTATGGAGTATTGTTGCGAGCAGAGATGTTTTAAAATTCCTGGTGACCAGGTTGATGGGAGGGCTTGTAGGAAATGTCACCATTTTGGTTATTGCATTTGTAAATGTAAAAACTTCACAGCCTTCTCTACAGAATACAACACCACGCTCGGTGTGGAATACAGCGGCCGGGGAGATGGTGCATCTCTCAGAAAGAAGAAAGACTCGGATCGCGCTAGCCCGTGTTGTGGTATTAAAATGTACCATTCGCCAGTGTCTGTGGGATTAAATTATAATTTTACGAAAGAAACAAACACTCCTAGATTTCATTACGAGACCGAAAGACTTCATAGTTTTAAGGAGTGGCCAGTTACATTTTTAAGCCCCAAAGATTTATCCAAAGCTGGTTTTTATTATTTGCGTGTTAATGATTATGTTAGATGCGCTTATTGTGGGATTGAAATTGGGTTTTGGAAAGGGGGTGACATTCCTTTCTTAGAACATAAGAAATTTAACCCGTCCTGTATATTTATAGAGAAGTTTTACCCTTTAGAATGTAAATAAAACTAACATTCAAAGGGTGTAGCATTTTATTTTCTTAACCCAAAGTCAGTATTTGAGAATTAACAAGAAATGTGAAAACTTTGGCATGTAAAACAACATTTGAAATAAGGGCATAATACAAATTCCGAGGCTTTATAAAGGAACGGTTCCCCCAATATACCAGTAGTTGCCAAACTCCTGCACTAGTGTTTGGTCTAGTGTTTTGTTCAGAGTTTGTGATTCGGAACCGAAAAGAGCTCTATTTACCCCGCTGATTCCGATATCTAAGGACATCTCAACATGGCTGACCACGCTTATATTATCGATTTTCAAGGATTCAAAGACAATAACAATAATTTTATTATTAAAGAAATTGCACTTACAAAAACCAGCGGCAATTGGTTTCTGAGACACTGGTTTGTGAAATCTCCGCACGATTTTGACAAACTATCTCCGGACTACAGAAGACAGGCGATCTTCAATGCAAACTATTACCACGGAATTCCATGGCAGGAGGGAACCACGTCCTTCAACTACGTCAAGAGACAACTGGCCGCGCTGTTATCACAAAACAACACCGTCTACGTAAAGGGTCAAGAAAAACAAGTGTTCCTTCAAAGACTTTTTAAGAACGCCAAAGTTGAAAATTTGGACGACACGCCATCACTTAAAAAATTAAAATCTAAGTATCTAAATAATTTTTGTTATTATCATAGATTTAACGGTTTCATGTGCGCTCTTGAAAATATTTATAAGATTCAAACCTACTTGGAGCAAAGAGGGTATGAATAAAAATATTAAATGTCTATTGTGTTCTTTAATGCGTGCACCCAAACTTAATTATCTTGCATCAAGATTATAGTAATGATTATAAAAACTGTATTGGTAATTAATATTTTCAATAATTCTAGGAATCTCGTTATTAAATTGCCTTACATGTTTATATATCATTGCAATGTTAGTTATGGAGTGATAATTGGTTGGATAAATTCTCTTGTACAATACTATGTTTGTGGATTCACAGAATCAGCCCAAGCCTTAGAGTTTAGAACAAAAACTGTTAGGAAATGTACACCGGAGGTATTGTTTCTTTGACTATTGTTCATTTTCCAAACCAAACTCTCAAGCGCCTTTGCTTAAGGAAGGGGAAATGATTCTATTTTGACTAACCCCCCCCCAACCTTCCCCTCGGGTATCCCTTTGAATAACATAGTTACAAATGTAAATGCAATTTATTAATTTCTTTATAAGTAATAGATTATAAAATCCAAGGGACCGAAACTACACAATCGAGGACCCGGAGCTACCGGGTACATAAATATTTAAAAATGGAGGTTGTTTTTGTTGCATTTCTTGAATTTCCAATTTTGATATTGTCTCTGATTATACTTATTATATACTTTTTAGTATTTTTAATAAAAACAATTTTAAAATCTTTTGGAAAGAGATAGCAGATAGCCTATTTAGTCTCTGAAGAGGCCGAAGTCAGTTCAACAACTCAACTCGCCTAAGAAAGTCTTGATCCTAAGTTGTTTTTAGAGTTTAGTAAAAATATATTTTTCAAAGTAAGTAGTTATCACATTTAAATCGTAAAATATCAATGTGATGACAATGAAAATACTTTAATATATTAAAACTAATTATCCAGATTCAAGGGCGAGTAGCCTGGAAAGTATAAATATTAATTTAGAAAAAGACTATTGACTATAAAACTTACTTGGATCCGAGACCTAACCGGCCCTGGACCCCGGGCTCCCCCGCCCCAACACTACACCCTAAAACTCCATCTCACAGACACACTGTGTAAATTACAAAAAATCAAACTTGAGAAACGCAAATTTAATAACTCCTTCTAGCATTGGTGAGTACGTTTACGCTTGTGTTCCTCCATTGTCCAAGGCGCGGATAGACCCCCTTTCAGAGAGTATATTTATAGCCTTACACGTATCTTCTTCATCAACAATTCAAAGGGAGGAACGAAAAGTTCCTCCCTTCTTCGGGCAGGAGGAGTGGCAAAAGTGACCAAGGCAGAGTCAAAGTCTGCATTTGATTTTAAGTCCAATTTTATTTTTCGAACAGGTCTTCCGTCACAAAATAGATTTATAAAGATCCAACCAATATTTTGTTCACAACCCCCCCCCCCCATTTCAACAGGTACAGCAAACAAATTGCAATAGCACATATCAGAGCTACGTAAGGACGTCAGAGAAAAATATCGTAAAACAATGCCCGAAGAAGGGAGGAACGAAAAGCCCCCCTCCCCTTGAATTTTCAATTTCATGCGGTATACATCAATGAGCCGGGGCTATATTCATTAATTTTAAAATCCAAATTGCCCATTGCTGAGAAGTATCAAGACTGTGTTTTTGAAGATGTCTTACCCTCCATTAGAAAATATGGAATGTATCAGTTAAAGAATGAAAACTCTCAACTCATGCGAGAAATTACAAACGTTATGAAAACTAACCAACAGCTCACTCAAATTAACTTAGAATTTAAAACTAAAAACGACACAATGTGTAAAGAGAACCAGTCACTGAATGAGTTTTTGACATGATCTCTGGTTGCTTTTCGTGGGTTAGAGTAGCCCAGGATTTGAGCAATCTCTTTTGCTTTGAACTAAGGAGTATTTTTACTGTCAAACAGGACAGCAACGGCCTGTTTATTAAATATATAAGAAGTTAAGTGAGACATTTTAAGTATTGTGCGAATCATTGTAGGATAGGTCTACCCCACTTTGGGGTAGACCTACTTCCGGTTGAGTTTTCTTATATTTTTCACTTACATGCGTTGAAAGAGCTTTATGTAACTTAGAGGGATACTCTTTCTTTTGAACCAAGGATTATTTTCGCTATCAAATAGGACGGAAAAGAAGTGGCTCAAATCCTGGGCTACTCTAACCCTAAAAAGGCTCTTCTAGCACATATCAGTGAAATATACAAATCAACTCAACCGGAAGTAGTTGGGACCCAAAATGGGTCCCAACTCAATTATCATGATTCTAAAGTAGTTTTTATATCAGAACCGGGTTTATACGAGTTGATTTTTTCCTCTAAACTACCAGTTGCTAAAACATTTAAATACTGGGTTTTTGTGGCGATACTTTTAGCGCTCTTTATTCTTAAACGTTAACTTCACTCTGCCTCGGTCACTTTTGCCACTGCTCCTGCCAAGGTAAGAACTAGGTACTATTTCACAATACTTTATATAAAATGTCTCAATTAACCTCTTATATATTTAATGATCAATCTGTTACTGTCCTGTTTGACAGAGAAAATAATCCTTGGTTTAAAGCAAAAGAGATTGCTAAAATCTTGGGCTACTCTAACCCAAGAAAAGCAATCAGAGATCACGTCAGAGAAAAATATCGTAAAACAATGCCCGAAGAAGGGAGGAACGAAAAGTTCCTCCCCTTGAATTTTCAATTTCATGCGGTATACATCAATGAGCCGGGGCTATATTCATTAATTTTAAAATCCAAATTGCCCATAGCTGAGAAGTTTCAAGACTGGGTTTTTGAAGAAGTCCTGCCTTCCATTAGAAAGTGTGGAATGTATAAAATCCAACAAGAAAATAATCAGTTGTTACAATCACTTACAAAGTCTCTGGAAAACAACCAAAAGCTAGCTCAAATTAACTCAGAATTTAAAACTAAAAACGACATATTGTGTAAAGAGAACCGGTCACTGAATGAGTTGTTGACGTCCTTACGTAGCTCTGATCTGTGCTATTACAAAATTTGTTTGCTGTACCCGTTGAAATGGAGGGGGAGGAAGTTTGGGAACAAGATATTGGTTGGATTTTTATAAATCTATTTTGTGAGGGAAGACCCGTTCGAAGGAAAGTCATTAAAATTGAACTTAAAATCAAATGCAGACTTTGACGGGATAGAAGTTGAATTTTTGAGCGGTAAGGCTATGCTAAATAGCGGATTCTCTAAAGAAATGGTTATAAAAAAAGTAGCTAAATTCTCCACGATGAATTAGAATATAACATTTATTTTGACGATACTTTTAGCGCTCTTTATTCTTAAACGTTAACTTCACTCTACCTCGGTCACTTTTGAGGTAAGACCTTACGTTGCTCTGATCTGTTCTATTGCACGATACTTGATATAAAATGTCTAACTTAACCTCTTATATATTTAATGATCAATCTGTTACTGTACTGTTTGACAGTGAAAATAATCCTTGGTTCAAAGGAAAGGATGTTGTTAAAATCCTGGGCTATCAAGATTCAAAACAGGCATTGCGGATAAATGTTGATGAAGAAGACAAGTGTAAGGCTATAAATATACTCTCTAAAGGGGGGTGTATCGATACACCCCCCCTTAACTTCCAATATCAGTCTAACTTCATCAATGAATCTGGTTTGTATTCTCTTATTTTGCGCTCATTGAAACCAGAAGCTAAAGCATTCAAAAGATGGGTTACAAGTGAACTCTTGCCTTCCATTAGAAAGTATGGAGTGTATAAAATCAAACATGAAAATAATCAGTTAAAAAATCAAAACTCTCAACTCTTGGCTGAAATTACAAGGTCTCTGGAAGACAACCAAAAGCTAGCTCAAATTAACTCAGAATTTAAAACTAAAAACTACATATTGTGTAAAGAGAACCGGTCACTGAATGAGTTGTTGACATTCTCCACGATGAATTAGAATATAACATTTATTTTGACGATACTTTTAGCGCTCTTTATTCTTAAACGTTAACTTCACTCTGCCTCGGTCACTTTTGCCACTGCTCCTGCCGAGGTAAGAACTAGGTACTATTTCACAATACTTTATATAAAATGTCTAACTTAACCTCTTATATATTTAATAACCAGGCCGTTGCTGTACTGTTTGACGGAGAAAATAATCCTTGGTTCAAAGCAAAAGATGTTGCTCAAATCCTAAACTATCAAGATACAAAGCATGCAATCCGTACCCATGTTAGAGAAAAACACCGCAAAACTATACTGAAAGTACAAGGGGGGCGTTATGGGTCCCAACTCAATTATCATGATTCTAAAGTAGTTTTTATATCAGAACCGGGTTTATACGAGTTGATTTTTTCCTCTAAACTACCAGTTGCTAAAACATTTAAATACTGGGTTTTTGAAGAAGTCCTGCCTTCCATTAGAAAGAATGGAATGTATAAAATTCAACAAGAAAATAATCAGTTGTTACAATCACTTACAAAATCACTGGAAACTAACCAACAGCTCACTCAAATTAACTCAGAATTTAAAACTAAAAACGACATATTGTGTAAAGAGAACCGGTCACTGAATGAGTTGTTGACTGAACGGGCACCGAGGGTTGCTGTGATGTCGGGCGGCGATGGACTAAATCATGTTTTATGTGTCCTTATTAAAGAAACTCTTCTGGAACTCTACGGGGTCTGCGAGTACAAATGTATTCGCATACAAAAAAGAAAATTTAACCAAGCTCTCAATAAAGCCAAAAATGAAGGTTTCGTACCTTGTTTCATCAAGTCTCCTGTTCCTAATGGGATTAATGTACTTAACAAAGCGAAAGAATTAATGAAGAGTAGTGGTATGCACTTTAACTCTGCATACAACAACATCCTAACTTCTCACAATTTTGTAAATATAGTTGAGCACGTCTTGGACAATGGAGGAACATAAGCGTAAACGTACTCGCCAATACTAGAAGGAGTTATCAAATATCCCAGAATTTGCGTTTCTCAAGTTTGATTTTTTGTAATTTACACATTTTTAAAATGTATGTCTTGATAATATAGCATCTGAAACAACTCATTACTTGTTATTATTTATCCTAAACCAAATTAAAATAAAAAACAAATGTTAAAAAAACGAATATTTGGTTTGATTTGTTTTAAAAATTATCGTTTGAACGAATTAATACAGATAACTTTTGCAAATCATATTAAAGGAAATTGCCCAATTTGTTTAGAGTATAACATCTTAACTCATATACAGTGTGGACACATTATATGCCACAAGTGTTCCAAATTAATTGGTGTAAAATGCGGGCTGTGTAGAGAGAGTGGATTAGTTTATTTATGAGAGTGAAGTTGTATCACCACCGTGTTGGTTTTCAAAAGGTGAGTACTGGGACCATTCTACAAAATTTTCATAATACTTTCACGCTGGCATTCTGGTTTGACTGAGTTATCAAGTTGCGGGTTACCGATTTGGGATCACGCGATTGTTAACTTTGAGATCTGTTTTAAATCTTACCGCACCAAAGGTTTACAATTATATACAATTTTAATTTAAATACAATTTGATTATTTTCACTCCAGAGTGGGTATCACCCGATATCCACTGATATCACCTTAATCTGATTCGTCACCCCTTTGCCTTTTTGGTGGTGATTTAGTTGGTGGTGATTCTACGCGGACCCGTTTAACCCGCGGGAGTGTGATCCCTACTCGTTTAGTAGTTACAGCCTCATTATAATCTACTAATAATTTATTATATTTTTCTTCTAAACTATTGTGATCATTGTGTAACTCATTAAACTGTGTTTTTAATTTTTCAATCTCTGTTGCGCGATCTGTGTCACTAATTTCAAAGTCATATAATTTATTTTTAAGTTTGTCGTTTGTTTCTAATAACGACTCGTTAGTTTTTTTAAGAGTTTCAATTTCCCGCGAATAATTCAACCCCCGTTCTTCGCACTCATTCAGTTCTTGTGTTATTGAAGAATTGGTTTCTTTAAGAGTTTCAACCTGCGACTTAAGAGTACTGTAATTTTTAATTTTGTCCAAAATATTTTGCATCGATGTCTCATTTAGTTGCCCGCTGTTTTTTGAGATTTCAATTAAAAAATTTACCAAATTATCAAAAGAAATATTAGGACATAAGCTATTTAGCTTGGTCATTAAATGCTCATTGAGGAATTTTATTTTTTCATTGAAAGTGTCGCCATATACAAATTCTAAATTTGCTTGAACTTCTTTTAGTGAGGTAATTAGTGTCGTTATATCATTTAGTGAGAATTTTCCATCAAACGATTCAATATAAGCGCGGCTTAACGTATCAATCTGGCTTTGAAAATCTTGAAAATTTGTCACGCCGGTAAAGTCATATATTCGTTTTAAAAATCCGGAAACTTGATTTAATGAATTTACTCCAAACATATTGACTAGGGATTCCGCCTCTTCAAACACGTTAATCACAGTGTTGTTGAAACGTTCGTTGTATATTGATAGCTTACTGTTTAAAACTGTTATGCTTGATTCACCAAAATTGTTGTATAACGTTTTAAGCTGCCGTGACGCCTGCACAATATTTAATGAACCAAAATCTGCTAAGTGTTGGGTCAGGATTCCTAAATCCTCTGCTCCAATCAAGGTTAGAGTGTCCACTTTAAACTGTATTAATTCTGTATTGTTTTGTTGAGAATCAATATAATTTTGAATCGACTGAAAACAAGTCCATTCGTTGTATACGTCTATTGATCCGGGAAGTTTTAAATGTGATGTAAAATATATTCGGGAATATAATTGAATATATTGTTCTGCCGACAGATTACCAACTTCGGTAATTTTGTTACTGGAAAGTAGTTGTTTGAATATTACCACGATTTGAAAATCCTGTTCAAGAAGTATTAGGTCACCTAGTTGTTTTATTCTTAACGTTTCATAAACCCGTTTTGTTATCAACGTTAGTTCACTAAACGAAGTTATTCCCACTAAATTAAATATCGATTCAATCTTAGATTTTATCTGTTCCAAATGCTGCCTCAAATCATCTTGACGGCTTGTTGAAAAATATGATCCAATTTCGTTTAAAACTACCAAGCTATCGTTAAACCTAGTGGCAAATTCTTTAAAGTCGTCCAGGCTCGAATCAACGTTTAGATGTGTAAAAGATTTTAATGCTTCTAATTTATTTTGACAGTCTTCGTCTTGTGTGAAATCGATTTCCATGTTTTGCGGATGGAGCAGATTTAATAATTGTTGTACAATTTTAAATAACAGTTTCTCGTTCGAATGTCTAGTCATTATAGGCGATGTGTCATGATAACCACTTATAGTGGTGACCATACTCTTTAGCCTGTTGGGAAACTTTATATCATTTAAACATTCTTGCAATTCTGTAGTGTAGGACGTCCATGTAAAGTAGCTATTTTGATTTGTCAACATGTAGAATATTGCATCGGTTATTATTGTAAACAAATCAATTTGGGGTACCTTCTTCGGTTCAATTAAGTAGAGGTTGTTGTATACATCTTTTAACAATTTACTAAACAAAGACTTGGCCTTTTTATTTTGTTTATCAAGAACGGCTTTTAATATAAGAGACTCGACCGTTTCACGCATTTTTATTTATGATTTTATGCGTTGATGGTAATATTGCTAGCGGCAAGTCTACTTTTACTGAAAGTCTTTGTGATTTATTAACAACACGAGGCTATAATGTTAAACTATTTACAGAACCTCTAGACAAGTGGCGGAATGTGGGGGGTTTAAATTTGTTGGAATTATTTTACAACGACTCCAAAAGATGGGCTCTAACATTTCAAATTAACGCGCTGTTAAGTGTTGCAGATATTGAAAAAAGTGCGGTAATACATTCTTTAAACAATTCAATTGTTATCATGGAGCGATCTTCGTTTAGCATTTTTGAAATATTTTGCAAGTACTTGAGGGAAAACGTGTTTAATTCAGCAGAATCTGCTATAATTGAGGATTTTAAAACTAAATATTCAAGTATAATAGATTATTATAATAAAATCCTCTACATTTACATCAGAACAACTTCTGATATTTGTTACAAGAGGTTAAAAGAAAGGGCGAGACCCGAAGAGATTGATTCAATTGACCAATCGTATTTACAGTCTCTTGAAGATTTGTATGAAAAAAGTGTTACCACTCTTCGAGTGCCGTTAATTACAGTCAATGGAGAATACGATAAGAATTCGATTGAAGATGCCAAGAATATGTTTGATAACCAAAACACGGTAAATGAGATTTCAAATTACATCAGGCTGTACGGTTATTAAGATTTAGCTTTATATACAAAAATATAAACATTACAAGAAATATAATAAGGACAAGAGTTAGTGAAATATTTACTAATGGAATTACTATTATCAAAGTAATAAACACATATTTAATTATTTCTGGGCTTCGATCCGCAGTTTTAATGTGGGAAAATATCTTATTATAAGAAATGTCGACCTTTTCGTTTGATAAATCTTCCATATAACATTTTATTATATCAAGAAGGTTTTTTATGCCCCCATATTTCAAATCATATGCATTAGAAATTTTCTTTTTTAATTTTAACTTCATTACTTCCAAATTTAAAATTGTTTCGGGAGTGATAGTCTGTACTTTGATTTTATCATTAAAAGTTGTATCAAACTTATTCATCAAAGTATTAAACTCTAGGGAAGTCAGTGCTTTGTTTAACTTTAACGTATCCACAATATCTAATACCGTACCTAAAAAATATATTATAAACAATTCCCAGTTTCCAGCTACTCTTGCACATACAGTGAGAACTTTCAAAGTATTTAGTATTAACAAATCGGTGACTATATTGTTTATTTCTAGTAAAATTATACTTTTAGATATGTGCTGATTTAGGTTATTCGTAAACTTGTAAAGGTATTGAATAGATAGGTTACTAACATAAAGGGAGATTTCTGGCGTTGAACCCACTATAAAGTCTTTTGTAAATTCGACAAGTTTCCTTTCAACGTTGGAAATTTTATATTCCGAACTTTTTTTATTACAAGAGTACGGAGATATGACGTGATCAGTTATTTCATGATTGAATATCAAACTTGGGTGTAATAATGAACGTATCAAAGTTTTACCAAACATATATTTTTCGAAAAAACTTTGCACGCTGGGAAGAAAACATTCGTTATTTTGAGCGTTAAATGATAAACCAAAATATTGACAGTACTCTGGCGACATAAAACATTTATTCAAATTCTGATCCCAAAGCAGGGGGGGTATAGATTTATCATCACTGGGCTTTAAACAAAATATTTTCTTAGGTAAGTTGATTAACCTACAACATTTTAAGTTCTTATCAAAATACACGTCCAGTGGCTCATTCGCTTTAAAACAATTATCTTGACAAAAGTCCACTTGAACCCTTTCGTTAAAATTTGATTTACATATTAAATTACCATCCAAATGGGGAAACTGGCAATGGGATCTTACAACACCCTCCACACAAAACGCTGCGATATTTTTGCATCCATTTTCATCAAATGAAAACGTATAATCGTTTGGATAATGTTTCAAGAAACTCTTTGTAGGGGGTCCACCATATTCTAAATAATTCCATGGCTTTTTTGTAACTATCACGTTTTTAAAATAAAAATGATTTGCATTTTTTAAATTTATAATTTGATTACATATTGCTGTTCTTTGACAGTATTTAACAACCTTTTCCATTTTTTATATATTTACATAGTTTTGCATATATATGTGAGCAATTCCTACGTTAACTTCATAATAATGTCTTCCACCAGTCTTGAATACCAGGAATTGTTGGCCAATGACGTTTCCGGGCGCTTATTCAAATTTAATAACCGCCCATCGGCAAATGTAAAAAACGGATTGATATTCGGTTTTCAGCGATTTAACAGCAATACTATAAACGGTATTTATGTTGAAAATATGTCTTTTTTCGAAAGGAATTACGGGACAGATAGTTCCAGCGTGGTGAAATGTAATTTTCGGGGCCATGCTGATATTCAGAATGACAATTTAAGAGACGTGCTTACTCAAAAAATTAAATCCAGCTTATATGAAACTTTAAAAAAGCACCTTTTCACAGAAGATTGTAGATTGGTCCTCAGATTTGGAGGAATAAGCACCTGTGCGGGAAATCAGGATGGCTCTAAATATCAAAGCATACATTTGAAGTGCTCTCAGGCCAAGAAACTGTTTGAAGATGTTTATTCTACTCAACTGTGTGTTAATAAGCCAAATTCACTCTTAGTCCCCTGTTTGTATAACAATTTTGTACACGATCACAAAGACTTTAACAAAATAAAATATTACTGTGACGAGACTGCGGGGAAATATACTATGTACAATCATGAGGAATCGAATGAACGAAAATTCACAATTAACCATTTTCCAAGAATCCACCCCGACGAGAACATCTACCTACTATACTCAAACAAGTTATCCGGTCTTGTAAACATCCTTATTACTGGCGTATACATCAAAGACGATTCTGTTCTGAGCGATACGATGAAATTGTGGTGCATTATCCAATCATCACACTTGCTGAGCAACGTTTCAGAAATATCAACCCCTTTTTCACTTGACCAGGAGGAAGACGCTGATGACATCTTAGATTAGTATTTTAATATAAATTGTTTTATGTCATGACAAACATCCAATATGTCAAATAAATGTTTACTCCTCTCTGGTTTCCAAACAAATCTAACCCCAGTAATATGTTGAGGAATTTGATTAATGTTGTTTGTTAATGTTGAGATATAGTTTAAAAGGCGACTTTCATATTTAATCATACACTCTGTACTATTAAATATTAAAGTAACAATCCATAGTAAATATTCCAAGCCACCTCTTGTTTCATACGTGAAATGTTTGTTCTCAGTAAATTTTTCTGTAAGATGTTTTTTCAGTTTTGTCATATTTGAAAATATAGCAGTGAATATTTGCTGTAAGTTTTTATGAAATTGGCACCATAAAACCGTTGAGTAAATTAAATTTTGTAAAACTTCTGTTAACATTTTATCCAACATTTTTATTCATTTTTATTATGAAAACACGATACAGCTAGGCCCATAATATGGTAAGTGTTGTTCATAGATTTAACGGTTTCGTGTGTGCCGCTGAACACGTCTTTAAACTTCAAACCCACAGCAAAATGGTATATGAATAAAAATATTCAACATCCGTTGTGTTCTTTAAAAAATGGGTTTGCGTGCACCCATTACGGGTAAATGTTTAATTCTTTTGTAAAACTGTTTGCAAACATAATTATCTTGCACGGTAATCTTTTTAATATTACTTACACATAAATCAATTATTAACCTTTCATAGTATTTATAAAACAAAACCCAAATATGTTTATTAATCATATTTATTACAATTGTCTCATAAAAAGAACAGTCACCGGTACTTAAAACAATGGATTTATGTTTATGTAAACAGTATTATCCTCGACGAGTTTTTTTTTACTGCCGATTATTATATTTATATCATTTAAAATATTTGAAACCGCGATGGATTCATCAAGTTTATAGTTAAGATTATTAAAACTATATTGGTACTTAATATTTTCAATAATTCTAGGAATCTCTTTGTTAAAGTCGTTATTAAATTGTTGTATATGTTTATATATCATGGCACTGTTAGTCATGGAGTGACAATTGGTTAGATAAAATCTCTTTTATAAGTTCGTTTTTTACAATACTAGATTTGTCAAAGGGATACACAATTGCGTTAATATTCTCAAGATATAGCGAGTTGACTCCTACGAGAACTAAATGCACTATGGAATCTGTTTTCTGTATCCCGATTTTTTGGAAATCCTCTTTTGACATAAAGTACGAGTATGCAAGTTTTTTCAGCCAAGTTTTTAATTCATATTGATTTGAACCAAAATAGTTATCTAAAGCTATAGATGGATTGGTTATTTTTGAAACTGTTTCCACAATTAATATTATCATATTAAAAAATATTAAAATGCGGTTAGCGATATTATTCTTATTATACTTTATAATTCACTTAATAATAGTAAGTTTGTTTGAATGTTGTGCTGCCAGAGTGTTTGTACTCTGTATTCTGACCGGAATGGAGTTGTTTATTTTATACAATCACATCAAGATTAACTATTATTTACTTAATAGAAAAACAAATTAACAATGCTTAGAGCCTTGGTAAAATCTCTCAGGGGGTCCTCTTCTCCAGAATTGAAAATATTAAGTCCAAATTTTCATAAAATTTTATCTAAAGAAAGTTTGAGTGAAAATAGCGTTAGACACTTTATTCTAGATCTTGAAAGTGGTAAAAGCTTTGATAGTGCTTTAAGAAAACTAATAACTGAAACAAACCTTTCAGATTCTGAAATTAAACTGTTTCAAAATGAGCTGACGAAATCTAAAAGTATTATCGCTGAAGTTATGGTTGTTCAAGATTATATAAATAAATCCGACATACTGGAGACTTTGAAACTGGACGTTTTACCCAAGGACGCTGATGAACTGAACGAATTAATAAAGACAAATGGCGATTTAAAAAATAAAATACAATCATTTATAAAATTAATAAATAAACATAAAATAAAGTTATCGTTAATTACCCTGACACTAGGTTCAGCAGGAAATTACTTATTCCAGGCGGCTAAAAATCTTTCCGGTTGTTATAGATATCAAATCACACCCTCTGGAAAATACAAATTGCTCTGTAAAGTCAACGATTGCGGTTTTAATATTGAAAAACATTCCTCAATTAATAAAGTATTCTGTGACGAACCTTGTCTACCGGATATTTGTGGTGAGAATTGTATGAAACGTACGACAGACAAATTTAAGTACGTCTGTGTTCAGTTACATTGGTATGACGTCGTCAGTGTTGTCACTAAACAATTTTCAAATACTTTAGGTAATTTTTTTATTCAGTCTTTAAAATATGTGTTTATATTCTTAATTGTGTTTAGTGTTTATACTTTCTCGGATAAATTGAGTTTATTTTACAGAATCGCTCTAGGATTAATAGTTTTATCAATTCTTGTTATAAAACTTATTTGATTTTTGAAATAATACGCGACTCACATCCGATAGTTTTTAATAGTTTTTTATAGTTGTTTAATAGTTGTTTATAGATATGATTTAACCGGGACATTGGGATAGTTAAAAGGTTTCATTAAAATTTAAAAAAAAAAACACGCGGGTTTAAATTTTAAAAAATCACTTTTCACCTCTATATAAAGCGACTAATCAAGCATTTTGTTAGTGTTTAAAACATGTCAGACGCGTGTCTTTTCTACGTAAAACTTAGTGAATCCGCTCGGAGTCCCTTTAAAGGTAGCCGAAATAGTGTAGGGTTTGATTTACACAGTCCAGCCAATTACGAACTACCACCGAAATCAATTATAACTATTCCTACAAATTTGGCATTTAAATTCCCACCATCAACGTATGGTAGACTGGCAATGAGGTCCAGTTTGGCGAAGTACGGCCTAGAAGTTCTAGGCGGGGTGATAGACCCAGACTTTAGGGGCAATGTTGTTGTCGTTTTGAAAAATTCAGGACCAAATCACATCATAATACGAGAGGGACAACGATTCGTTCAATTGATTTGTGAAAAGGTGGAATTTCCAGTTTTAAAACAGGCTTTGTCACTTGATTTCACCGAAAGAAACGAAAAAGGATTTGGATCGACTGGAAAATTTTAGGTTAATTTTAGGTTATTTTTGGTACATTTTTTGGTAAATTTTTTGGTACCTCAACGGGCTCTAAATAGGCTCTCAAAAAGGTAAATTTAGGTCATAAAGGCTCTCATTTAGGTCATTGGACCTATTTGGACCTATTTGGACCTATTTGGACCTATTCGGACCTATCTGGATCTATTTGATCGTATTGAAATTTTTGTTTTCAATTATCTAAATTTACTTTTAAAATAAATTGTGAAGTATATTTGTTAATGGTATTAAAGAATATTTTAAATCTTAACACGTAAAAGTGCCATAATTGTTTTAAATATTCCAAATACCTAATAATTAATATAAATATATATCCCACGTTTGATAAAAATGTGAATCCATTAATGTTTTGCAAACACAAATTGTATATATGTTTATAAAACATATCCACTTCTCTTATTGTATTGTCAATCGAATTTATATAATAATCAACCTCGAATAAATACAAGTTGTAAATTTTGTTTACATAATTTAATTCATCTACTATACTCTGAGGAGTTAAATATTTTAAATTTCTGCTAATTAACTGTTCCAGACTTGAATTCATTGTTGTATTTTTAAATAAATCAAAACTTTATTTGAGTTGTGTGTTACAAGCTGTGTAATTAAAAATAAAGTTACAACTATGTATTTTTGTTATGTATTATGAGAAAATAAAAATATTCTATTCTGTTAAGACATTTTTGGAACGTTAAAATATAGAACAGACTAATATATAAAAGTTGTACACGAAGCTATTGTTTTTCGGGAGATTAATAATGCTGGGCCTACGTTGCTAAGTTGGACAATTGCTTACATTGTCCCCCCCTCTTGCTCAGTTTTCCCACGTTGGATTAATTAAATAATTGAAGAGCTCCTTTGTTAATGCATCGACCTGAAAGACTTGATTGCTTTTTTATTCATATTCGTAAAACTACTTTAATCTGATTAATTATGATCTTTCAAAACACTGATTTATTGGTTTGTATACTAATTATACACGCTTTCGGGCCTGGGTAAGCCAATAGGAGAATGGCCGCCACTTTCCAATATGGCGCCCAACTTCATTTTTTCTTATGGCATACCCCGTATTTTATGGTGATTTCGGTTAGCAAATGAGAATCTAAGACTTTTTTATTCTTGAGTAATTTCTGATATACTCAACCGTGAGATAAAGGTAAATCATTTTTGTTTTTTTTTTTAACTGTGCCACCATTGGGATCTTGTAAACTGTACATCATACAGTAAACTTTAAATGGGGAACATTCCCCCGTTTTTAAAGAGGTTTAAAAATAAGTAGATAAAACTTTTGTAAATGGCCGCCACTTTTCAATATGGCGGTCAACCTCATGTTTTCTTATGGCATACCCCGTATTTTATGGTAATTTCGGTTAGCAAATGAGAATTTAAGAGTTTTTGAGTAATTTCTGATATACTCAACCGTTTATGAGATTCAGAGAGATAAAAATTTAATTCAAGCGGGCCTAGGTGTATTAGTTTCAAGTGAGCTAGTGGCTTATTCATATTTTACTTGTTGCTTATAATAAGAAAATAATTAAAATTATCTACAGGACACACATAAAAGATTTCTTTTAATTATAACAATTTCATTTTTGATACAAGAAATATATTTACAACGGGTGTTCAAAGTGGCCACCATCTGTATAAATACAAGCAGTTGCCCTTTTTAAAACACCATTCACGGCCTTATTGATTGTGTTGTGGTGAACTCCAGCTGCAACAGTGTTGTATCGGGATTTGTACAAATTGTTTTTTAAATAACCCCAAACAAAGAAATCCATTGGTGTCGGGTCTGGGGACCTCGCTGGCCGTGGTAATGGGCCATTTGTACCAAGCCACTTTCCGGGAAAGTGAATGTTCAAGAACTGCACTACCACTTCACTGTTATGCGCCGGGGCACCGTCTTGTTGGTATATCAACCGGGTTCTTACATTTAAAGATACACCCTCAATTGAGTTCAACAAAATGTTCTCTAAAAACTGTAAATACATATGTCTTTTCAATTCCCCCCATAAAAGTGTAGTGCTATTGCTGCATTATTCAACACAACACACCAACAGTTTATCGAGAATCGAACTTGGTCGTGTCCTTCTCTCACTACTAACGGATTTACTTTAGCCCAACTGTTATTCCTATTCCACATTCCCCTATTTGAAAAGTTAGTTTCATAAATCCATATAATGTTCGATAAAAACCCTGGTGTATTTACAGCCCCCCTAGCTAACCATCCACAAAACTTTAGCCTCCTATTTTCATCACCCGGCATCAAAGCTTGAACTTTCGCATACTTATAAGCGTGGTACTTGTTTGTTTTTAGTACTTTAAAAATTGAGGGGGTTTAAGTTTGCAAAATGGATGCAACTTCTCTAATAGAAGCATTAGGAAAAGCCTCAAAGTATGTTAAAACACCAATTTGAAATTCATCAGTAACAACTGTGCTTACTCTCTGACGCGGCTTTGCAAAAGAACCATTGGCTGTCAAGTTTACAATAAGTTGTTTGAAATACCTACAATTCGGTACTCGCCTATCAGGATACCCCTCTTGATGTGCGATATTTGCTGCACTACAGTTTCTGTTACACAGAAAATACACTTCGACCATGTCAAGTTTTTCATTGTTTGTAAATTCCATAGTAAGAGAACTGTCATAACAAGCGTAATTATAAAAAAAAAACAAAATAAAAACAAGGGGTAAGGGGGTTTTGTTGATAGTCCCCGTAGCAGCAGACCCGCATACTCGGCCCCCGTGTTGTTCATATGGACAATAAGTAAAGTTGTATATCTCCCTTAATTGTGAACCTAAATTAACCCTAGCCGTGGCCATTCAACCAAATTGGTCGAACTTTTATGTCGTCTGTTTTGGCCATCAACCAAATTGGTCGAACTTTTATGTCGTCTGTTTTGGCCATCAACCAAATTGGTCGAACTTTTATGTCGTCTGTTTTGGCCATCAACCAAATTGGTCGAATGTCGTCTGTTTTGGCCATCAACCAAATTGGTCGAACTTTTATGTCGTCTGTTTTGGCCATCAACCAAATTGGTCGAACTCTACAAAAATTTTTGTAACGTTAATAAACCAACAATAATAAACTCAAAAGTCATCAATATATATATCATTCAAAAGATCACATTCTGAACTTTCATTTTATTACATAAATGAACCGTGTAGCAGCTGCATAACAATGTTACGACGATTAGAAATTGAATGAAGTTTTGGCACCACGCAATTGCTGCAGCCGACGCTCTGACATTGGCAAAACACGATATTTTTGAAATTACGGAGATCGGGCAATTTTTCTCGCAGGAAGATGCGGTTGGTACCAATGCACAGCTGAAGAGTTGCGCTTTATGTTGGTATTAATTTTTAGAATTAAATATTGATTGGACAGGTTATATGATTTTCTGAAAACAGGTGTTTTTGGTTTTTTTGTGTTATGGCCAATTCAACCAATTCAACCAAATTGGTCGAACTATAAAATCGTGTTTATATGCATTGTATGATATAGTTACTAGTCAAATAATATGTTATTTTGAAGAGGAAGAAATGTAGAGTAATTTAGTTTTGCCGTTGGCGGCACTGTTCCTAGCAGAACACCTGTCAGATACTCAACAATTCGTCATATGTTTTGATCAGTTGTTCGCCATTGCGGTATTCGTATATGCATTTCTAAGCATTAGATGATTTATATCTGCGAATCATTTATGAATTAGGTATTATTTCAGAGTTTTAGTGTTAGTGAAGTGTTTGTGTGTATATAACAGTAATCTTTATGCATAAATATTACCGAAGTGTTAGAAATTTGTGTTATAAAGTGTTGTGTATCCGTTGTCTCGAGATAATGATGACTATATCCAGAACTTATTGGAGATGGACTTGAGTTCTCCCAACATTTGATTTAGAACCTTTTAGTGAGAATGAGGAGGCTGTAGACGAGCCCGAAGCTGTAGAGGAGCCTAATCCTGTTATTGATCAAAATGAAAAATCCCCCTCTTTTACAGAGATTATATTGTTATCCCCCTCTTTTATATATTTGATTGTTTATAAATACCTGTAGTAATAATAAATAGATATAATATGACATTATTTATGTTTATACAAATTACAAAGATCTCATTGAAAAATACTACTTTTCACAAATTTGCCAAGTCTGCGACTGTTTGTTTGTTGCTACATAACACATATACAAATAATACCTTTACCCTAGGTATTATACATTTATATTTAGGGAATTGAATGTACTACAACATGTTTATAATAGTTTAGGGGTAAACAATTTGGTAAAAGGGTTATATACTAAATATTGTGAAATATTGTGAAATATTTGTTTACAAAAAACGTAAAAATAGCGAAACATTCTTTTATTTACACGTATTTATAAATGATAATAATTTTTTACCATCAACTATATGACTTTTTTGGATTTCTTATTTCATTAGCTTTACAAATATGTGTATATATATTAGTATATACATATATTATATGACTTATTTACAACACAGTATAACACTGTACAGTTTATGCTTTTTTCGGTTTTCCGTTTATTATTATATTATGCCCCTAATACTTAGAAAAAAAAATTCTTTTCCCAACATGTTATATATTTCTATGTAGGGAATTAGAATGTCTACAAAATGTATATAATGAATTTTCCATAAAAAATCCGTAGAAAAAATTTCACTGAGGCTGTTTTTGAAATTTATAAAAACAATTTATTTATTTATTTTTTCACTTTATCAAAAAATTATTTTCCTGAATCTTTATTATTTTAGTATATATAGATTTTCCTGTTCTTTCTGGTCAAAATGAATATGGGGTTGGCTAGGTTTACTTGTACGGCTGAATTTATACAAATTTTCAAAAAAGGGTCTGCAAAATCGTCAAATCTGCTTGGCCATTTCCCACTTCAACATTAGGCCACTGCTAGGGTTAAGAGAACTTGGTATGTAGATTTAACTGGTTCAGTTATATTGATAATTGCAAAAAATGATTATCTTCCTCGTTGCAGCAAACTTCCGTCCTCAACCCCAATGTTATTCTTATGGAGAATAAATAACATGCTATATATCACTTATTTATGGATGTATTTTTGTGAAACTTGGTAAATAGCTCTATTTCGTAGTGAGTCACATATATATGCATTAGAAATTCTCTGAGTACGCGGGGGGTATTTAACATATCAAACAATTTCTTAAGTAAATAGTTTGCGGATGAAACTTAGGTTCGTCAATCCCTATTTGCAAGTAGTACCTTGCAAATGTATATAATTAATTAAAGAAATTATAGAATAAAATTTAAAACATAATTACTCCCCTTACTCTAAAATAATAATTATTAAAGCAGAGACAAATCGAATCAAATCATTACGCTCCCACGGGATTGATAAAACAAACAATCGCTGATATCGGCCGGTACGAACCGTTCGGACCGATCGGTGCCAAGGTCACTGGCCGCTCCATTACCTCACCCCGTGGGCGAGAGTACTCGCACTTCAGAGTGGAGAGCCCCCAGTGCGTTGTGCAACATCGATAGAATCTGTGGAACATGTTGCACATTGGGTTTCCCCCGAGTGATTGTCGATGCAGAGTGCGTATTGTCATCTGTTGCAACACTGGAGCCAGCTGTGATGGCCGGGGTGTTATGGCATGATGGCATCCGACATCCGACACAAAGGCAGCCCGCGACTTCGGCTGTTTTCGTTAAGAAAATCAAACAATCCCCGCGATCCAAGCATGCTGATAAAATAACTTACGGTCACCCACACGCCCATTACCCCGTGGGCCGATCAGAAGGAGGACATCTTCTGGGTCCATCTTCTGAGGACATCAGAGGACGCCGGACCTACAACAACAGGACGTGAGGTGTCACAGAGATGTTTGTATTTTTTTTGAAAAATAATATACAATAGACTAATTATGTGAGGTGGCAAACTACTTACAACAATGGTGGCAAAGCTTAACAATATTTTCAAGGCAGGATCGAACCAGGTACATAAGTACATCAGTACATCAGATAATATATGACTTAATACCACATAAAGCCGCATACCAAGTTTCATAAAAATATATTCATATATAAGCGATATATACAATTTTAATTATTCTCCATAAGAATAGCATTGGTGATGAGTACGTAGGTTTGCTGAAACAAGGAACAGAAACAATTGGTTTTTATGCTAATATAAATAGAATTCAACTAGGCGAAGCCACATACTAAGTTTCACAAAAATACATCCATAAATTATATATAGCATTTTGTTTATTCTCTATAAGAATAACATTGGGGTTGAGGACGCAGGTTTGCTGCAACGAGGAAGATAATCATTTCAAAACACCCAATCTTGGTTTTGAACATTTTATAGAGCTTAAAAAAACAAATGATTTAGTATTTTAAATTATTAACCTAGGTTAAGTGGTTGCCGAGAAAATCCAAAACACCTGCTCATAAAATCTCTCATGTTAATCTTATGGGAAAGGGGGTTTTGGATTTTCCTCTCTTCATTTTAATGTAAACTTCACATTTGCTTTTACCAATCAATTCAGCTCTAAAAAACAATCATTGTGATTCTATGTCAAACCGTTGCAGAGATATTCAAAGTGCTAAACACAGTACATTGTCCAATGTTATCCTTATAGAGATAAATCTCTATATCTCGATTATTTTTTAAACTTGGTATATGGCTTCATTTCGTTGTGGTCTATTGATAATTTTCCAAAAAAACCAATATTTTTCTCATGGTTCCCGTAGCAGCAAACCTGCATACTCAAAGCCCATGTTATTCTTATGGAGGATAAGAAAAATGTTATGCATCACTTAATCGTGAACATAAATTAATATAACTTGGTATGTAGCTTCATCTAGTCGAGTTACATTAATATTTGTATAAAAATCCATAATTTGTGTTCCTTGTTGCAGCAAAACTTCGTACTCAACCCCCCTTTATACTACACTATGTCCTGAAGGGTTTTTGAACATTTATAACTTTCTCTCCAGTAAACTACATCTGACAGTAAATGAAACATTATGCACATTTACCTGTAACCATATACTTGATGAGATATCTGACTGGTGTCTCGATAGTAAGGAACAGTACCGGGGAGAACAATATGTAGGCTGGATATGTAGGCTGCAAAACATAGTCAGATCAGTATGATGCAAATCCAAAATCGTGATCCTTCTCTTATAATCTGGATACCTTTTAACTATAAGAGAGCAAACGAAACCAAACTTTTGTTCATTTATATTTTTGTATAGCATTTTTGTTGATTCGTTATAAGAGAGTGATAAATAAAATTGTTCCAGAAAGTAATTGCAGAATTCCCGTAATTCTCGCCTGAAGGGTTGTTCAGCCTGTCACATATATTTGCAATATGTACGTGTTAAAATTTTTATGAACCCGGGGAAATTTGGGTAACAAATTTAACTCATGTTAAAATGTTTAAAATCTTAAAATCTACCCCATTACTGTAAAAAAATTGTAAAAGTGTTAACAAATCTTCATGTTATACACTTTACACTACCAAACATGATAAGTTATAATCTTTAAATTGAAACCAAAGAATTCTCGTTATAAATATAATTTATTTTACATTTTTAAAACATGTTTCAAAATGAACATTATAAAGCCTAGAGGTCTTTTACAACTTCCTTCTTGCAGCATCTTAATGACTTGTGACAGTCATAACAAGAATATTACTGTCAATAGATTTTATAGATTATCAACAAAATAGGAGCATAATATGATACATTAAAGGCATACTAGAAAATTAAATTTGTTTCAAGCCTTGTTCTATCAGCAGTTATCCCAACTAATATATTTGTGGTCAGCACAGATCGTGCATTCCAATGAAACCATTATTGAACTTGCCGATAAGAGTAACATGGACATAGCGTTTTCCTCCCATCTTAGGTAATAGGTACGTGGTAAACGACTGATGAAATTGATAACTGATTATCAACACAGTGCATGCTTCATATCACTAATTGAAACCATGTTTGGTGAATCGGGAGATATGATCATCATTAGAACCATTCTGCATTGAAAATTGTAGGACATGGTTAAGTCTATCCCCGCAGGCTTGCAACACATTGCCACTACATAATTGGCCGAAATATGCTCCCTTCCCACATTAATGATGCCAAATATTCCTACCTCTAAAGTGCATTTCTCGCTGATCAGATCAGATCTAAGATACAACATCTCGATTTGCTACACAAGTTTTCGCAAACAATGGCTTTTGTAAGATGGGTAGGAATAAAACGTTGAAAACTGTATTTCTACAGTTATGTTGAACATGTACATAATCATTTGATAATAAACCCAATTTAGGGGATAATTTTAATAATCCTAGGCAAATAAAATAAGAGAATACAAACCAGATTCATTGATGAAGTTAGACTGATATTGGAAGTTAAAGGGGGGTGTATCGATACACCCCCCTTTAGAGAGTATATTTATAGCCTTACACTTGTCTTCTTCATCAACATTTATCAATTTCATTACATTCCAAATTAACTATGCCCACGGATTTCGGAAACATTTGCTGTGCTCCAATTATGTACTAGATAATTTTTATTGTTTACTAAAAAAACCTTTTACTAAAAAAAAACTTCTTAAAGATATATGATACTGAAATATTACCACATCTATTTCCCCCCTTTTATTAGTTTATTAACAAACACTTTTATGAAAAATTCACACTAAAGTTAAGACAAAAGCATTTTATTTTTAGTGAAAATACAAAAAAATAATAGAACTTCAACGTTATTAGTTACACTGAGAAAATTCATAGAGTGGGAGAAAAATTTGTGGAGGAAGTGATGAACTTACGGCTAGCACATGCTTACATGTTTAGATTTACAATCACTTGACCAAACCATATCTGCAAAATAAAAATTGGAACTTTTAATACCAATGGGGGAAATTGAGATTTTCCTGAATGTTGACAGATATATAAATCATAAAAACATTTTGGAGTTTTACCACGATACCACGATACCACTTTCAAATTTGGCACAGTGGGGTTCCCATATGATTCCAAAATCAGTGCTTTAAATACAGATTTATTTGTTATATATTTTTAAAATTTGCAAATAACAAATTATTTAAAAATCTTGTTTTGGACCGTTTTCCTTAAGTGCTAACTCAAATTCTTAATAGAATATAACTTATAACTGAACACTACCCCAGCCCATTCTTGGTTTAAGGAGTATAACGATAACGAAAGTGACAATTTATAGTTTAAATATGCAATATACCTTTAGCCAAGGATCTCTGCCTATTGCTTTTTCCTATGGATCCCACGAAAGAGCTCTGAAACTATTGTAAATGCACCACTGTTCCAAAAAATATGTGTTTTATTTTAAAACAGACATATCACATTTTTCTAGACATTCAAATGAGGAGATATAGTTTTAGTGTCTAGTAACCATAGGCATTTACAAGAGGCAGTGATTTTTGGCTTTAGGGATACACTTATATTTTAAGGCCTTAAGCATATGGAGTCAAATGGGATAAAAAGCTAAAAAAAATTTTAAGGTGTTATCATATATAAAACCCCTACAATGTAGCTGATCAATTGTTCACAAAACATAACTCCAAATGAATGAAGAAATAAGGAATGTAGAGCAAGCTGTTCACTTACGGACACCCGTTACACTTTTTTAACAAAAGTTAGTATTACAAAATGAACAAACCCTTTTTAAAAATAGTTTTACTGTAAAAGTGAGATTATGGGTTTCCCTAATGCTCTGGTATTATTGTTTGAATTTTAGTTTTATAATTTAAGGAGTAATTTGTGTAACGGGGGTTACATAATTTAATGTAACGTGTGTTACAATCAACACAACCCACAACCATTCAGTTTTTGGTATATTTATATTAATTTTAACTAGAATTTAAATACATAGCTCTATTGAGAGTTTATTAATTTTGGTAATAACACCTAAAAAAGTTAACAATAATATGTTATCTCTACTATTATAGTACGCTTCTTTTTTCTATATTTTAGGCTAACCAACAAGGAACAAAAAATTGTTAATATCAAATATAATGTAGATTGATTGGTTCTTATTAGAGCCAGTTTAATAATTCAGATTCAATCATTCTTTTTGTATGTAATTTACAATTAAAGTGTCCAAAGTGTAACACCCGTTACAACGGAATCCCTGCATTGCTAGGTGGACAGTAAACAATACTACTCACCCCCTCTGCCGGGCCACTGGGGAGAGAGACCGGGAGCCGGTAGATGAACTAGACCCCTTCCTCTTGGGTGACCGAGACGAAGATCTGTGTTTACTCTTCTTCTTCTTCTTCTTTGATTGTGCACCAGCCTCTGGCACAACCCGGCCTTCCTTGGGGAGGGGGGGGACTGAAAACCAATCTTTCCATCAAACCGAGGAAGAGCAAGAGATAAAAATGTCCAAATGTGTTTTGGATAGTATTTACTGCTATCGGCCATTGCTAGTATTAACTATTATTATCTTCATTGTTTGTTGATTTTATCACAAAAGTATTTATTACATAAATATTCTTAAATGACATTAAAACACAATATCGTAGTTTTAAAATGTTAATAAACCTTTATTATACTTGTAATTTATTGCTTGTAATATTCATTCATGTAAACTGCTTCAAATTATTTTATTTTATTTATTTTTCAAAATTGATCTCATTCCAAATTCAATTTGATATAGTACAAGCGTTTAAAACAAGTGACGGTGTCTACAAGAACTTCAGAAACATATGGCTGTGACTGACATTATTGAGAACCGTGTGATACAATTTAAAAAATTTAGTTTTCCAAAATGCGGTGGCCAAGTGATAGCTTTTTTGTGGGCATCTACCCAGAATTAACATTTTCCCTATAAAAAAGTGTAGTGGAACAACTAATACACTCTTTTTGTTAGGTAAGAAGAGTCACTGGCTTAAAGCAATGAAATACGGGGTGAAGTTATAGCATTAAATTACAACACTCGAGATAATAATTCACGCTTACCAAGTTGCTGTTTGGGGGGTTCCATGTTGTTAAACACACTAGAGGCGTGTCGCTGCAGCTGGAACTGCTTTAATGTAATTCCTAGGAAAATAACCAAACAAATAAAAAATATTAAATTAATATTGATACAATAAAATAATTAGAACTTAAAAAAACAAATACTTTAGTATTTTGAATCATTTTAGTGGTTGTAGAGAAAAGTAAAAAACGCGTCCATAAAGTTGTCCATGTTAATCTTATGGGAAAGGGGTTTTGGATTTTCCTCGTGACATCACAATAATTATTACAGATAATATTCACTTTATATGACTGCCTATTGTTTATTTTTTATATTTCAAATGAAATAACAATAATTCAAAACATTTGACCCGAATCACTATAACCACCAAATTTTAATTAAATATGTTTCTGAAAAACGTTTACTTTGTGTTTTTTGCGGTTTTCGGGGGAATTGTCCTTGAAAATAAAAAATAAACAACTGGAGATAAGTTATCATAGATTAGTACCTATAGCAAACATTACTACTGCTTTATCTGTATTCAATTTAATAATAGCAGAAATGGTGAAATGCCCCAGTAGTTTCCTCTTTCAAGCAACTTAAAATGCCTCTGAATTTGGAGTGGCAATGTTAGCCTGGCTATAGTTTTCATTCTAAAAAATACCCGTCAACGAAAGTGCGAGCCAAAGTATGACTTACATTGTGTTGAGAAAATCCTATTTAAATGTTGTAAAACGTAAAAACACGAGGTAAGCAAATATTGAAGGTTCTTCGTTCTGGAGTCACGGTCAATCCCCATGAGCGCTATGACCAATGACTACATATACAATAAGACAGGCAAGCCATATGGAAATAACTCAGCGCCGGTTGAGAAGTCGGAGAGACTGCTTCAGCGACCCGCCGCCAGTTGGCGCTAGTGGCGACGGGCGTTGACTGTACTACTGATCTCTTGGCGCGGACTGTACGAGTACCCTCTCTCTCTCTCTCTCTATTTCGCCGTACCAGCGGCATGGCAGTGGGCAGTAAGCGTGTATGCATGAAATGGATACGGGCATTATTCAGGTGTATGTCAACAGGCAGATAACCTCCAATAAATATGAGTTCTGATGTTTACCTTCTGTGCCTAAGCTATCAAATCTGGCTATCCCTATAGAGTATAAGGATGGCGGGGTGGAAGTGTATATGTATATAACATAATTATTTTAGTTACAACAAAAGGTACCTAAATTAAATACAAATAATGACTAATTATAGATACATCATTTAAAATTTATTAGCTCAAATATTGCGTAAATTATTTATCCTCAGAATGTTGATTTGAATTATAAAGGAAAAAATAAGAATATTGTTTTAAATTAAATTTTGATTTAAAATAAACATTCAAATCTCCTAAAATACAAATATCTAGACCCGGTCCTTTCGTGTAGTAGGCGTGGTATCGAGCTTATTGTACGTTTACAAATCCAGGATAATCTCCAATAGTTCCTATATAATGATGAAAACAGGGTTAAAATGTCCCATGCGGCACTTGGAATGGCTGTTATGAGGTATTAATTTAATCAGGAAAAACATTTCTTTAAAATATAAATAAATAATACACTATACTTGCATTAAAAATTTTGGACTTGGCCAGTTTACAACAGAAACCGAGTACCTATTTAATAAAAGTAAGCGACCAGATAAACCCATTCAGATAAACAACTATTAAAGTAATAAAACTGAAAATCATAAAAATGTTACATTTAAAGCCTACATGTACAGAATTGTATAAAAAGCAGAAAATTGATTACACCTGATTGACTTTAGTTGAATTGAACACACAAGCCACGTGGAACCACTACGAATCAGCTGTTTGGATTTCATCAGCTCAAACAAAAATGAATGTCCATAAGGAATACATGGGAGCTTTGAACCCCCGTGGGGCATAGCCCTATATGATTTTCACAACTTTTCACAACTTTTCATAACTTTAATGCCTATATCTTACTCAGGACTATCAAGTACCTCTCTGAAAATTTCAGCTCAATCGGTCCAGTAGTTTTCATGTGATGGAACAGAGTTACGCACAAACATCCATATTTTCACATTTAAAATATTAGTATGATTCAAGTTATATGGCTGTAACATCTGTTCGTGCTGTTTTACCAGTTACGTATTGACAACTATTATCCATACAGTAATTAAATTGATTTATATTCTTCCAAAACATATACAAAGAACCCTTCCAGGCACTTGAAAAACTTAAATTACAAGACGTTTAGACCTCGACTTGAATCAATCATTCAAGCAAGCAAAACAACACGAAAAACAATCCCATATGTTTTTTACGTTTCCCTTACGCACTTTCTATATAGTATTACATTTAATAATAAATAATAAAATACATGTTAATAGTAAATAATACTACATGTACATGTATTATATATTATAACATATGTACAAATCTTTGCTTAGTTCATTTTTTAATGTCTTAAAATACACTGAAGGAATTACAATGTGGAACAATTAATTAATCAAAAATCTAAATTCACCCGTCGAGTGGCAATAACGATTATAACAAACATATGATTACATCAGCACAACATTACATAAAGCTTTAACCCTTGGTGTTATAAGAAACAGAAAAGGTTTGGTCTAATGCAAGCTAGGGTAAGGTCGATTTAAGGGTAAGGGTAAGGGCTACTTAATAGGGGTTTGGGTCACCTAGAAATATAATAATAACGATAACAACCATTAAAGCAAATTTCATTTTTAGTTTATTTGAAATATAGTTTTTCTATTATAACTTTTTCATTACGATGAGGTTTTTATTTTGTACTCGGTGATTAAACTCATTTGGTGATGTAAATAATAAAACAGCATTTAATTTTCCTATTTACTTAACATGGAGTAAAAGTTTTGCTTTGCTTTATTCACATCCCCTTGGCTAACTAAAAAAAAGATACTTGTTAGAATTTAGTTTTATACTGTGTTCGAAAAATATACTAATCTGATTAATCCCATTTCCTTCTTAGTAATAAAAAAAACTCGTCTCAACAGTATACAAAACTGCTATCCAAAGTACCAGTCAATTAACCAGTCAACATATATAGAGAGATTTCGGTATTGCATAAAATTAATAAAATTAACGTATCTTGTTTTTTATACCCACTTCAAAGGCATTTTCAGGGAAAGCGGCCCAAATCCATATCATAAGATTAAGAATTTCAGTAATGTATAATTATGTAATGATACATGATATGACCCGTATAATTTGGAATTAATTATGTTTATTATGAGAGTCTATTGGTCTAACACAGTGGTTATGTTATGATATTAGAGATCGTCGTGTTGAGAATCAATACAAAATCAATACAAATGGGATAAGCACAAATTGAAGTTTGCTCTCATACGGTGGTCCTAATGCCAACAATGCTTCCTGGCCAAACCATTTTGACCCGTAATCATTATTTTAGTGCACAAACCATGCGAACGTTTGTTTTTAACTCATTAATTTTTCAATGTAATAAAGCTATTTAATTCTGATCATGAACCAAAGATAATAATGGTGTATTGAACTAATTCAATAGGCGATATTTTGTGGTTGTGGTTGTATGAAATTACAAAGTAATCAGTCTATATATACATGCCTTGTAGAGTAATAGAAGCTGTTGACATAACACAGTTAAATATAGTGGATTATTTATAGTGGATGTTGTACTGTAAAACGTTGCATTCATAAGCCACATTCTCTGCGTTGTGAATTTTCTTGTAGTGTTTATGTTTTATTCTGATGAAAAAGCACATTGTCACAGTTTTGCAAAAGTCGATTATTAAATGTTAAAGTCAATTTTTAAGTATCTAATTATCTTTCAATATGTTTTAGAATTAATTTACATGTTATTATTAAGTTTGGATTTGTTCCAGCCATTTTAGTTTTTGTAAAGCCCAATTCGATGAATAAGTTTCATTTGTAAATAGATCAGAGGTCAAGAATTATGTTTTTAGCAGATGGCATTCCTGCAAGCCAGTTCTCGGTAACGTGCTGCACTCAAGTGGCCAAACTTTTAACTATTACAACGCTCATCAAGCAACAGCACATTGTAACGCCCATTTGATTGTACGGAGAATTGATAATTTTGAAATGTATTTAGTTTAGGAATTGTAATTTGAATTTTTGTTGTATATAAATGTTTAAAATAAGTGAAATTTAAAAGGCACGCAAAGAAGGTTTTTATCACTTCGTATGTATAACATAAGATTGTGTAAGTAATGGGTTTCGAGTCAAACTGTATAGTTATCGTACCTTATTCAGACTAGGATTCGTCATATTTAAATTTGTTAATTTATTTAAACTATATTAAAAGGAGTCCCACTCTAGAATCATTCTCTCTGCAGCCCAAGATAAATGAGTCAATCCCAACACGGGTGCTGCTTACCTTGTCTCAACTCAATGTCTCTGGGATTGCATTCATCCGCGTCTCAACAGTGCACTACTTAAGACCAATCAGACCCGCGAGTCTTACGGGGGGCCATTGAAACAACTGAATTTTCTATAGTATCATAATTTTAACACGTTGGAGGGTCATCACTTACTTGACCAAGTGACAAATTTCATGGTGGTACTTTAACCGTCTCTAGGTCCCCGTAACGGTACCTCTGACAACAAGCACTTTCAAGGGGTTTTCAAAAATATATTTCGATTTCTCTACGAAGGGTTTTAAAAACTTTAGGTTTAAGTTTGTACGTACAAAATTTATTTTCCTTTCCCATAAATTAAAATGCAATTTTTAAAATAATGTATATTATTTGAATAAACTGCTCATCAGTACAAAGGTGTAAAAAGTATATACATTGTATGTATACACCTAACACCCAAAGCCTATCATTCCATGGATCAAAGTAAATAAAATGAGACCCTAAATCATGTTTTCATTTACAGTAATTAAATATTGCTGTGGTAAATACGTTTATTTGTTTAGTTACACGCATAATTTCTTAAGTAGCGTGACACGTTTTGTTACAACTAAGCGGGATACAATAAACTACATTCGATACACTTAAACTGAACACTGGGCTTATGGTCTCATGGTTTTTATTTGATTTATTTATATTTTCTATCATTACAACCACTTAAAACTTAGTTCACTGTAAATTTATACTTAGATAAAAATAACTCAAATGTGTATAAACTGTAAGCCACATAAATGAATTTAAAAAAATACTATTAAGAAAAAACAAAAGTTTTCTTGTTTAGAATTTTCTGAAGAACTTCTGGTTTAATTTTCATATACGTTAACAGTGGTTCACAATATACGGCAAGTTTTGTGAAAACGTATTACAGGTGGTCACATTAGGAACTTCTATGGTAGTCCCGGGATTAAGTTTCACCCTGCGGGTCATGCTAATAGGAAATCACCTTCCTTAGGAAATTCGCTGTTAATCTAGCGGAACTAGGAATTGCGTTGTACAAAGTCTAATTAAAAAGCGTTGTCCATAAACAAATTAAACATTCACGTCCCAATTGTAATTTATCCAAGCTCTTTGTTAAATTTAAATGCTTATGTATAATTTTTGGGAATTTAAGTTATTTATTCCCTGTGATATTATGAGCGAAGAATGAACAAAAGTCATGTCATAATGAGTTTATTTTGAACTACATTCAGTAACAGACTCATTTCTATAAACCGGCATTTTGATATCACTCCTTCCAAATTACGACTGTGGTCACAGGTCTTTCCAGAAGGGTATCTTTCCTCCACTCGCTCGAGAAAGTAGTTTCTTCCTTCCTTCCGGTTGAATTGGATTAGAAATTTACCGTATACAGGCACGCAATAGTCTAGCAATGTTCGAAGCAAGGTCCATACACATTGTACGGGTTACTGAGTCGATTCATTTAAGGTTTTCTAGTTAACCGGAATAGACCTCGTTAAAGCAGCTGTAAGGTCACGTGATCACCAATCCAGTCTGCAGTGTTGCTGGAAACATTTATCGTACGCGTACCATATTTTCTACATAAAATAAACATTGTTTAACTGCTTAAATTCTATGATCAGCTGAGATTTTATGATACTAATATATTGTTTTGATTTGTTTGTATTATTAGATTAATGGATTAAGGGTTTAATTTGTCTTTCTACATGTCTAGTGACAATTTAAAAAAGCTGTACCATTATTATACTCTTGGTATGTGGCTTCACCCAAGAGTTATATTGATATTTGCATAAAACCCCATGTTATTCTTATGGAGAATAATTAAAATGTTAGCGCTTACTTATGATTGAATATTGTTTAAACTTAGTATGTGGCTTCGCCTAGTTAAATTATATTTATATTTGCATAAAAATCAATTATTTGTGTTCCCCGTCTCAGCAAATCTACTCATCACCAATGCTATTCTTATGGAGAATAATTAAAATTGTATGTATCGCTTATATATGAATATATTTTTATGAAACTTGGTATGCGGCTTTATATGGTATTCAAATATTATGCATTTGAAATTCGCTGAGTACGCGGGTTTGCTGCGACGGGGGTATTTATGTTTCTGGAAAAGCGTTATTGTTTCCCATTGGTACATTAATGCAAAATATACACAAAATGGTAAACTTTACATCAACAAATCAGTTTAATTGAACTGTGTGCAGCCATTCAATTTAATTTACTTCAATGAGTTACATAATATTAAAATTAAAATTATAAGCAATCAGTTTACGTTATTTTAAAAGCTTACCGTAAATATTTAATGTAAAATGTGTTTTGAATCTTCACAGAATAAGCTTTAATAAATATTTTTAGCAAGCGGAAGGGTCTTTTTCGCCCCCATGTTATTCTTGTGGAGAATAAGTAAAATGTAATGACTCCCTTAATTATGAACATAAATTAATAATCTTGGTATGTGGCTTCACCCAAGAGTTATATTGATATTTGCATAAAACCCCGTGTTATTCTTATGGAGAATAATTAAAATGTTAGCGCTTACTTATGATTGAATATTGATTAAACTTGGTATGCGGCTTTGCCTAGTTAAATTCGATTTATATTTGCATAAAAATCCATTGTTTGTGTTCCTTGTTTCAGCAAACCTACTCATTACCAATGCTATTCTTGTGGAAAATAATTAAAATTGTATATATCGCTTATATGTGAATATATTTTTATGAAACTTGGTATGCGGCTTTATATGGTATTCAAATATTATGCATTAGAAATTCGCTGAGTACGCAGGTTTGCTGCGACGGGGGTATTTTTATTTATTTTTTTATTGAAAATACAAACACATTGCTGACATTTTGACGACAGGGCTTAATGTACTTAAATTATATCTAAGAAAAACTAATAATTTAAAAAAAAACACACAAGGGTACAACAAAAGAATTCAATTGTTGTACACTTCTTGTGAAAAAAACCTGAAAAAAATGCTGCAATGGTCAGGACTACGGCTGACTAGAGCATAACAAAGTCCCCTCAAATCCATCATTGGGGTGAATTTCCCCGACTTTCCCCGACTTTGGGCCTACTTCCCCGACTTTCCCCGACCAAAATTTGTTTCCCTGACTTTCCCTGACTTTCCCTGACATTCCCTGACTTTCCAGAATGTGGACGCCCCGTGTTTACTAACCATTGCTCTGCTGTATGTATCAAACTCTGTTTAACGATATAGAGACCGTGCATCAATTACGTCACGCTATACGTAGCACTTCTTGACCCCCTCTCCCCCCATTGTCACGCTCAGTCTCGCGCCTCCCCCTCTCCCCCCGTCACGACACACTAATTAGTTATCAACAGTTGGTACGGCATTTTATCACTCGTGTAACAGACAGTTTCGCAGGCTCTATGACGCGTAACGCAGCCATAACGCAGACTGTTCAAATTGCACTGATATTTATACAGGTTCAAAGAAAAATAATACGAGGAACATAGACGCGTTGGTTTGTGAATGACATAAATAATAACACTATAGAAAATACAAACTAAATTAATCCTTATTGAGAACAATTGTATCAACATTTTAACCTATAATGTATGTTTTATTTAATTTTCTTATTACCTTCTTAAAAATAAAAATAAAAGCTATAGAGCTCAAATATAGCCCAAATTAATGATTTAATGTAATTCAACCGATTTTACTAAAGCCCATCAGAAAGAATACAGTCGTTTTGTATAAGACTATAGCACAAACTGATTTCTTAAACACCCCCTTCCTCACACATTCTACACACATAATTCATATTTGCCTTAAAATACGCCCCAGATGCGTTGGCGTGGGGATTGGGAGAGATTAAGATTAAGCTTCAAGTAGTGAATAGAGTTTACAAACCAGAAACGGAAACAGTTAAATACAAATGCAATAATCATTTTATGGTGAAAACCTAAATTATTAAAAAATTAAGTAACCTTTCCAGTTTTGTTTTTGAAGTAGTCATTTTCTTTGGCTCCTTGAAAGTCAGCTTATTAAATGACTAATGGAAAATATTTTATAAGTGGTATATAAACCCTTCAAACCTAACCCCCTCCTGCCAGTTTCAGTAAAGGATTAGCGGATGCAAATGTGACATTTGGAGTATTTTGGTGTTAAAACTGGAAACCCAGGAAAGCACGTCACTGCCAATCATTAATAACGTATTCCACTTGTTTCGTTAATTTACAAATTTTCACCGGCCCCTGAACATGTTCTGTTGCTTGCAACCAACGGTTAAGTCATCTAACTGAAATATCTTACTCGTACTCGATTTATGAGTTCATGACAAACAGCTGGGAAAATTAAATTCTAGGTTTTATGTCGAAATAAATTCAGGATGTTGGTAGTCCTGAAGACTGCGGGCGAAAAATCTGGGGCAACTTAATATTGGTCTTATGCAAAATTTTGTAATCTGGACCTTGCAATGCAATAGTTACTCTCGATTGCAATAAAGAAGGTTTTATACGCCAGTAAAGAATAGTAAAGTTCGTCTTTACTTCTGGCCTAGGCCTGTTGTCGGAGTTTTAGGTCGCACTAGTGTCTCTAACACGATCTGTTGACTGGGACCAACGTCTTAACGTGTACGGTAGCAGTTTTGAGTTTCAACAATCAAATGAATGGCCAGTTACAACCAACTCAGCAGAATGTAAGGCGTGGGGGGTCATCACCATCTCCCCAGTCACCCAGCAGTGGAAAGTCCCCAGGAACCAATCTGTCCGCAACTCTCGCGGTTCTCATTTGCAAATTAAAAGCCGCTGAACCGGTCCTTGGAGGGCCAGCCGGGAGTCGGGCTAATTCGCGAACCGCGAACAAGAGAAAACAAGGAAACTAGATCACAACTGGTCCACGGTAATTGAATACAGCTGCAACCACGGCAGTGAAGGGAACAGTATTTGACCTTTTCATTTATTATTATCGAGACTCCATCGAGTATAATTAATCCACGTATAAAGATGGGAATTAGTGAGGCGAAAGTTTTAAGCCCCCTCTCGTCATCCTAGCATAAATATTTATTAAAGAAAATGTGTTTAGACTAAACACAGTACGTTGTCTTATGGGTTTTAGAAAAGTCTGCTACTCCTTTGTTAGAGTACTTTTATCATCCCCAGCAACCTCACGCCTACTTTAAAGCCCGACTGGACCTTCTTCTAACATTATAATGCCCAGCTTTGAAGGTAAATGAAACCAGGAGCATCAGAACAGCCAACAAATTCAGATTTCAATAAAAATTGGAATACAAGTATGTTTTTAGACTAATTTGGGGTTTTTAAATTTTTTATGTGGAAATTCACTTCCCTCACGTCAGCGTGCTGCGTGCGAACTCGTTTATTTATCAGATTGACATGTCTAATTACAAAAACAATTAATCCTGAAGTAATTTGCATTATACACTTAAAAGGCTTCACGTTTACAGATCAATATTGAACTGGTCATTAGTAGAGACCGGTTTAATTTATCACCGTTTGACCTTTTCAGTGAAACACTTTTTAGTTCCCAATTTTCGTTTTCTCGAGTTATTGAACAAATCAATTCATGATACTAAAATATATCATTCAAAATACCAGTCACGAAACAAAGCTAATAAGAAACTTAACTAATGATAATTATTGCCAAGGTATTCGCTTAAGGTTTGCAAGATTGTGACTTAGTAAAAAACTGACCCGCATGCCTAATGATGGACAGTCGTACCAAAACTCGTACACAAAGAAACAGACACCCCGACATATGAATTTCATTCTTGGCAGCTATTAATCGAAAACCTTAATCATAGGATTAATAACACGCTGATGAAAAGAATTAGTTTTGACACGTGAATGCAAAATGAATACGTGGTGTACCTCTCGAGATAAAAATTGCCATTGATTAAAACGATTAGAAAAATAATTGCCACCCGAGTGAATCTGTGAAGTGCTTACAATGTGTCTGGGTTCACTCGTATATATATATATAGAATGTGTATTTTCCTTATCCCCAAAAAGATTAAGTTTCAAGCTGAAATACTTGAGAAATGTACGCTACGTGGCTTCCCCTTGTTGAGTTATATTGATATTTGTATAAAACCCCATTTTTTTAGTTACTTGTAGCAGCAAACCTAGATACTCGGTCCCCGTGTTATTCTTATGGAGAATAATTAAAATGTTATATAGTGCTTACTTATGATTGAATATTGATTAAACTTGGTATGTGGCTTTGCCTAGTTAAATTCTATTTATATTTGCATAAAAACCAATTGTTTATGTTCCTCATTTCAGCAAATCTACTCATTACCAATGTTATTCTTATGGATAATAATTAAAATTGTATGTATCGCTTATATATGAATATATTTTTATGAAACTTGGTATGCGGCTTTATATGGTATTCAAATATTATGCATTAAAAATTCGCTGAGTACGCAGGTTTGCTGCTACGGGGGTATTTTATTTCCATTATGAGAGTTGACATTCAAGTAGGTTTTTTATTTATATAATGAACATATATTTATGCCTTTCGGTTATGTTAAGATATACTCCTAATATAAAACTATGATAATGTAATTTTTTAAATGCCACGTTTGGACAAATAGACTGTTTACAAAAATAGCTGTTTTATCGAAACATTATCTCTTATTAATTAAAAACAGAAAATGATAAACACATGGTATTTTGATCATTGCCCCACGTCAATTGGTTACTGAGATATTACAAGTGCTAAACACAGTACGTTGTCCAATGTTATTCTTATGGAGAAAACGACAAATTTTATATCTCGGTTATTTATGAACATAAACTGACGAAATTTATCGCTTCATCTGGTTGTGGTTTATTGCTGTTTGCACAACAAAAATGTTTCGCCCATGGTTCCTGTAGCAGCAAACCTAGGTTCTTGGTCCCCATGTTATTCTTATGGAAAATACTTAAAATGTTATATATCGCTTATTTATGAATGTATATGGATGAAACTTGGTATGTGGCTTCACCAAGATGAGTTCTAATGATATTTGCATAAAAACCCATTATTTTGTGTTCCTTGTTGCAGCAACAATACTCATCCCCAATGTTATTCTTATGGAGAATAACTAAAATCATATGTGGCTATATGATTGAATATTGATGAAACTTGGTATGTGGCTTCGCATGGTTTCTATTTATATTTGCATAAAAACCAATTGTTTATGTTCCTCATTTCAGCAACAATACTCATTACCAATGTTATTCTTATGGATAATAATTAAAATTGTATATATCGCTTATATGTGAATATATTTTTATGAAACTTGGTATGCGGCTTTATGTGGTATTCAAATATTATGCATTGGAAATTCGCTGAGTACGCAGGTTTGCTGCGACGGGGGTATTCCCGATTCCCCGGGATCAAGACCTTTAATTTGAGTCGTCTCCCACCATCCCACAATTTTGACTTAAAAATTTCGCTTATAGAATGATATATAAAGATTTTCTTTCTCGCAATTATTGTCTTGAAAACCTAAGTAAACAAATTACTACACACACTAATATACAAATTTATCCTATCCTTTAACACCTCGTAAAACGTTTTACCATCCAAAATTAATCATACGGTTCAAACCCCGTTACAAGCATGCAAAAGCATTTTACCCAACAGGCAGTTCAGATATACCACGACAAGTTTTAGTTTACTCTTGTAAAATGTTATTTTTGGCAAAGTATGTGTTCAAATATTAAGTTTATTTTTCGTTCATAAAAATAATAAACTCACGTTGGAAAAACGCGACTGCTCTTAAATGTTTACTCTTTTTTTCTATGGTATTTGAATTTTATTGAGAATCAATTTATTAAAACCATTGTTGATAAATCAATATAGCTTGCTCCATAAAGTTGAACCGGAGATTAATCTACGCTTCCCACCACCCGGTTGTGTACAGTCTGAGTGTACAATAATAGGCACTTTATTAGTTAACTGCTATGGCTGTACTCAGAGAGTAGGTTTTTATTCATAGGACTCTTATTAATCCATTGACCAAAAACATATTGGCTGAGTTATTTTGGTTGAAGTGATGACCTATAATAATTTAAGGTTTTCCAGATTTGTTTGAGCAAAATGTTTCCCAAGCGGAACTCGGAGAAGTGAAACGGAGCGGAACGTGGCTACATTTCCGTTAACGTGACCGCATTTCCGGTTTGACTTGCCTTCGTATCCTACATGAGACACACTTTCTCAAACCATTGGTTCGCCAGAGCATTTCAGATGGCAGCAAGAGAATTTTTGGTTGTATGCAGATTTGTTAAAATGCAAAAATGAAAAATCAATCTTTAAATTTTAATTATCTTAGTAATAATAATTTATGTCAAAGTGGGGAATATTCGTGCTACTCTGTGAGGAAATTTATTCTACATAAGGTTTCTTGCTAAGGTTTTTTTCACAGCATCATCGCTTATGAATCCTGTTAAGCGTTTTAATGTGTTATGTTATATATTCATTGGAAATTCGCTGAGTATGCAGGTTTGCTGTGACGGGGGTATTTTATTTGTTGTATTTGTGTTTTGGTACTACCCTCAACGGTTACATTCAGCTAAAAAGCCAAACTTGTGGGTTCTTAATCAATGGCGCGGGATGGATATGAATTTATATTTTTAGGAGATTTCAAATTTACACTCATCATAATTACTGAATATTAAATAAACAAATTGAAATGGGATTTGTTTAACGCTCCCGGATGAAACTTGGTGTGTGACTTCACTTAGATGAGTTCTATTGATATTTGCATAAAAACCCATTATTTTGTGTTCCTTGTTGCAGCAAACCTAGGTATTTGGTCCCACGTTATTCTTATGGAGAATAATAAGGGTGTTATATATCGCTTATTTATGAATGTATATGGATGAAACTTGGTATGTGACTTCACTTAGATGAGTTCTATTGATATTTGCATAAAAACCCATTATTTTGTGTTCCTTGTTGCAGCAAACCTGCGTAATCAGCCCATTCTTCTGGAGAATAATGAAATGCTATGTCCCCCCTAATTATGAACATAAATAAATAAAAACTGGTATACGACTTCAACTAGTTGAGTTATATTGATAGTAGCATAAAAACCCATTTATTGTGTTCCTTGTTGCAGCAACAATACTCAACCCCAATGTTATTCTTATTGAGAATAATTAAAATTGTATATATCGCTTATTTGTGAATACGTGTTTATGAAACTTGGTAATTGGCTTTATGTAGTACTAAGAAATTTATATCTCCATTGTAAATTCGCTGAGTATGCGGGTTTGCTGCGACGGGCGTATTTATTATTTTGAATCATCATCACAATTTGTACTCGGTTGCCGTCTGATGTTTGAATACAATATAAGTGTAAACCTATTTTTAAGTGTTGTAATACGTTTTTTATTACACCCGTGAGTAATGACAGCTACTATGCTAATGAAGAAGTTGTTTCTTGCTATAGTTTAATAGGTGTGGATGCCCCTTCTCAGAGAAATGCGGAGTGTCCAGATCATGAATGCATGCACAGGACTCGAACATAATCAGATACAGTCTGGAGACATGAGATATTCCAACTCATGAGTGCTATGTAGTCAGTAATCATGAGTGTTATAAGGACTGTTTAAGAAAGCCTACTTTTCAGATTATTTATTAATTATTCAGTCAAAAATAAATAATACTGTTTTTCAAACCATAAATTTGCGTTACAAATAGTTACTTTAAGAGTCTTCGGTAACACCGACTTATGAAACAGACCAGGTCTAGCATCTAATAATTTCGTATTTTAGCGGTGAAATCAACTTGAAAACGTACTATGCGTTTTATCTTAACAACGAACCAATGAACCAATTGCCAGCAGATTTTGTTCATACAAAAGATTGAATTAGATTTAGCTGAATGTAGTCGATTATACAGTTCCTGGTGTACTTGAGCTTCTGCACGAATGGACTCGTTTCTGCAAGACCCATCGACGTCTTATATTTGTAAAATTACCCTATCCTTTATTCCAAAACTCAGACAAACATTAAAGTTTGTTAAGAAGGGCAGTCCAATGTTGTTACTGTCAATTTACCTCGTTCCAAATAAGTTTAAGTAATACAGCTAAGCAACGGTTGTTACTCAAACTTGAGTCAAGCCGATATTTATGAGAAAGTAATTTATCTTATACAAGTTATGTAACAGTAACACATGTTAAGGATCAAGCTTGTTTGTTGAATGTAATGAGATATACTGTAACAACATTTACACGATCGGGCCCGGGGGTATTGTGACTGAACGACGCCATCTGACCCCGCGAGCAATGGCCGCCGCTCGGGCGAACCGGGTTGGCCCCGACAGATATAATTGTTTTCGGTCTGACGAATCACAAAACATCATTGGACAAAAGCTGGTTTTCTGTCCCGTATGAATGGGCGGGCCAGCCTCGTAAAAAGGGTCCGATCTTAATGAAATTTGGCTCAAATGTGTAAACTGACATTTATGACTTTAAGTTCGAAAACCAGAAAAATCGGACTATGGGAGGGGGGGTTTGTGGGGGTTTTGTACCCCAAAAATGGGTTTTTTGGATTTTTCTCATGTAATTATCATTTAAATCAAATTTTAATTTATACCGTTGCATTCAGCTTTAACAAAACAAACAATTTGGTATCTTGATCATTGCTCTACGTCAATTGGTTACTGAGATATTGAAAGTGCTAAACACGTTGTCCAATGTTATTCTTACGGAGAAAAAGAAAAATTTTATATCTCGGTTGTTTATGAACATAAACTGACGAAATTTATGGCTTCATCTGGTTGTGTTTGGTTGTGGTTTATTGCTGTTTGCACACAAAAAATTTCACCTATGGTTCCCGTAGCAGCAAACCTAGGTATTTGGTCCCCATGTTATTTTTGTGGAGAATAATAAAGATGTTATATATTGCTTATTTATGAATGTATATGGATGAAACTTGGTATGTGACTTCACTAAGCTGATATTACCATAAAAACCCATTATTTTGTGTGCCTTGTTGCAGCAAATCTACTCATGCCCTGGAGAATAATTAATATTTTAAATATCGCTTGTTTGTGAATACATTTCTTGTGAATCCCGTTAAGTGGAATCGTGTTATATATTCATTGGAAATTCGCTGAGTATGCAGGTTTGCTGCGACGGGGGTATTTTTATTTTAGAATTTATTCTCCTTGTGAGACCGTAATCAACCGCCTATTGTTGTGAAACTTACTACGGCTAGTACTGAAACTGGGACTGTTTTCGATATTACCAAATATACTGCTCCAGCCTGACGTGGCAAATCTCATCAGAGCTAGGAACTCATCTCAAATCAAAGTAGTTTAATTCCAGTACAAATAATCCAGAACTGTACCAACGATTAATTATTCCTTGCTTGCTATTTTAAAGGGTTCGTTGTTTAGCCGTTGAGTAAAAGCTTCGCTATCCCTTCGAAATAAAAATTAATTCCTGATCATAAATCCTGAATGTCTAGTAGAATTTCACACACGATCTGTAATCAGTCCTCTTCTTGTCAGTCTCCATAATGGAAGCACTAACAGCGTCAGCAGTCGCGGATCAGCACAGAGCGCAGAAGTCACGCACACGTCTGACCGTTGACCCCTGTGGCACAACCTTGGCACAACCTTGGCACAGCTGGTAGTGACGGTAGTGACGATGGCGGGAGTCGCCCGGGGCGTTTAAAGAACCGGATATTAAAACATTGGTAAGCCAGTACACTCAGAATGTAATTTACCAGTGACCCGTAAGATGCCACGTGGAGGGAGAATCACCAGTACAAATCAAGTACAAATCAAGTACAAATCAAGTACAAATCAAGTACAAATCAAGGAGAGGAAGTTACTATATATTTCCAATACACTGCACAATAGAAAACCATCATTTGTAAGACCGAAAACTATACAATGCCTAAACCGGAATAATAGAACTCGAGAAACAATTGTTGTTTTGTGTCACCCAGGATAATAACAGTTTTAGTATAAAATCAGCCTAATAAACATACGATACTATCAATAAAACAACTTTAATTACATCATGTCTCCCATCTATAAAAACGGCTTTCAGCTTGTTAAACTGTATTGATACTGTACAACTACTCATTTGAAATCAAACAATAGTCAATGCCAGAGGGTTTTGGTGTTATGTATATAACAATTGAAGTTATGATTATAATAGTATAATAGAGGTATCTCAAACTTTAAACTCGCATCATAATGTTATATCTATAGGGATATTAATATAATAATTGCAAATTTACATATTACGTAGTAAAAAAAACTCAAATAAAACGCACGAACATACAACTCTTGAGTAATTATAAACGTTTAGCACGGATGAAACTTGGTATGTGACTTCACTAAGATGAGTTATATTGATATTTGCATAAAAACCCATTATTTTCTGTTCCTTGTTGCAGCAAACCTGCATACTCGTGCCCCATGTTATTCTGTAAACTGCCTCTTGTTATTCTGCGTTACGACGCCCAACAGGAGATTAACTAATAATACTATGACGTAACGGACCTTCCAGCCTTATTACTTACTAAGACTGATTCTTTAGCCATGACATTTCTAAATATTTCTAAATATTTCTAAATATTGACTTCCTCCCCTTAATAGTATATTTCTCTTATCAAAATATCTGAATAAATAACCCCAGTAACTCAAAAATGAATTATACTTCTAGATGTAAGGCAAAATGAATCACATACCAAAAAAGCTCTGGGCGTCTGGGCGCGCGTCGCAATCTCGTCAGTCAGTCTGGGCGCGGCCGTTGCTTGGTGTCCTCAGACGATCGGCTACTAACTAACTAGCGACGCGTCCGGCTTTTAAACCCCCGCTCGGAAACGCCCCCCCCCCCGCCGCTATTACTGTAGGTCTCGCGGTAAGACTTAAGCCCGAGACCACGATAACCGTTTTAGGGTCCCGGGATGCCAAAAGCGGCATTTGTTCAAATTTATATATATGTGTGTGTCCGTTACCGCGATAACTTTTGAAAGAAGCGCCCGATTTTGATACAATTTGGCACAAGTGTTGAGAGTAACATTTATGACTTTGAGTTCAAAAACCAGATCGTTCACAGAGGAGAATGATTGGTTAATCCAAGTTTTAATCCAAGTTTTTTTATAAGTTAGTTCAACCAATTTCAGAGGTTGGACAACTATTTGTATGAGTTCAATTAACTAAGCTCAGAGAGTTAAAAAATATATGTTGGAACAAACAATTTTATAAGTTAAGTTAACCAATAAATTCATTGGTTAAAATAACTAATTTGTTTCAAAGTAGTTGGATTAATCACAAATGTAGTTGTTAAAACCCATATTGTCTAAGTTGACCAAACGGCTTGACTGGTTAAATTAACCAAATCCTCAATTTTCAAAGTAGTTTGTTACAACCCATATTCATTTAGTTGTTAGGCTCAATGCTTAACCCAGACAGTCCTAGAACCCCAGGCTTAACTTAGCTCTTGGAAGAATAGGCAAAGTTGCTGGGTTCTACGTTCCGTCTAGATCAAGGATTATGCATTCATGAGAAAGGGGGGCCTAACAGTTTTATGAGGACGAAATGAATGATTCAAAAGAAATTTTTTACAAAGACCTCCATGTACTAGGATTGTAAATTAATTAATTGTTTGGATCAAATAACTTTAATCATAAAAGGAAGCTGGTAATTATATGATAACTTACCTTCAAAACGTGGTATTAAATCGTCCAACCCCCAACTTATTAGAGTAGTTTACAACTAAGTTGACTCGAATAATTTTAAAATATTCATACAAGCGGTGGACTCATTTATATACTTTTAGGAGTAATATATTGCTGTCATGTCTATGCACACGTACCTCTCGGGTTAAAATAAATATATCTAACCTATATCAATTTCTGTGTCAGCTTACAATTATTAAGTTCTAAACAGAGTTTTTAATATTTCAATGATTAGCTATTAACATTTAAAATACGGCTGAAACATAATATGCTTATACCTTAATTTTAAAAACAGTATAACAGTATTATAACAGTATTATAACAGTATTATAACAGTATTATAACAGTATACCAGTATTTGGAAAAATAACAGTATACCTGCATACTCAGCCGCCATGTTATTCTTATGGAGAATAATTAAAATGTCATATTTTGTTTATTTGTGAATGTATATTGATGAAACTTGGTAGGTGGCCGTAACAGGCCACAGTAACTTTAATGAATAATTTGCAAACTAATTACTTTAATACTAAAAACATATTTAAGGTTTAATATGACGAATTAAAGTTGTGTCAGTTAAAAGCGTTTCCCCAATGCGATACTACATAGTATAATATATAAAAAATATATACAAAATTATAATTTTAGCGAATTTCCCCTATAGGGAAGAAGCTATTACCGTAGTCGGCATGGTAAGACCCGGGACCATGATAACTTTTCGTTTTGAGGTCCCCAGACCCCCAAAACACCAGTCGTTCGAAACTGTGTGTATAATATATATATGTGTGTCCGTGAGCACGATAACTCTCGTGAAAATGATCCGAGTTTTATGAAATTTGGTATAAACGTGTAAAGCAACATTTATGATTTTAAGTTCGAAAACCAGCCAGATCGCTCTATCCAAAGGGGTATTTTGGGGGGGTTTTGTACCCCAACAATGGGTATTTTGAATTTTTGACATATCATTTTTGAAGTAGTCAAATATTAGTTTTCCCCATTCGATTCAGCTTAAAAAAACACACAATTTGGTATTTCGATCATTCCTCTACGTCAATTGGTTACCGAGATATTTAAAGTGCTAAACACAGTACGTTGTCTAATGTTATTCTTATGGAGGAAAAGAAAAATTTTATATCTCGCTTATTTATGAACGTATACTGACGAAACTTGGTATACGGCTTAATCTGGTTGTGGACCATTGATATTTGCTCAAAAAACAATTTTTTACCAATGGCTCCCGTAGCAGCAAACCTGCGTACTCAGCCCATTCTTATGGAGAATAATTAAATGCTATGTCTCCCTTAATTATGAACATAAATGAATAAAAACTGGTATACGACTTTACCTAGTTAAGTTCTATTGATATTGGCATAGAAATCCATTTTTTCTATTCCTTGTTGCAGCAAACCTGCGTACTCAGCCCATTCTTATGGAGAATAATTAAATGCTATGTCTCCCTTAATTATGAACATAAATGAATAAAAACTGGTATACGACTTTACCTAGTTAATTTCTATTGATATTAGCATAGAAATCCATTTTTTCTATTCCTTGTTGCAGCAAACCTGCGTACTCAGCCCATTCTTATGGAGAATAATTAAATGCTATGTCTCCCTTAATTATGAACATAAATGAATAAAAACTGGTATACGACTTTACCTAGTTAATTTCTATTGATATTAGCATAGAAATCCATTTTTTCTATTCCTTGTTGCAGCAAACCTGCGTACTCAGCCCATTCTTATGGAGAATAATTAAATGCTATGTCTCCCTTAATTATGAACATAAACGAATAAAAACTGGTATACGACTTTACCTAGTTAAGTTCTATTGATATTAGCATAGAAATCCATTTTTTCTATTCCTTGTTGCAGCAAACCTGCGTACTCAGCCCATTCTTATGGAGAATAATTAAATGCTATGTCTCCCTTAATTATGAACATAAACGAATAAAAACTGGTATACGACTTTACCTAGTTAAGTTCTATTGATATTAGCATAGAAATCCATTTTTTCTATTCCTTGTTGCAGCAAACCTGCGTACTCAGCCCATTCTTATGGAGAATAATTAAATGCTATGTCTCCCCTAATTATGAACATAAACGAATAAAAACTGGTATGCAGCAAACCTGCGTACTCAGCCCCATGTTATTCTTATGGAGGACAAGTAACGTGTTATCTCCCTTAATTATGAAAATAAAGCAATGAAATTTGGTATGTGGCTTTGCCTAGTTGTTATATTGATATTTGTATAAAACCCCAATTTTTGTGTCCCTTCCTTCAGCAAACCCGCATAATCGGTCGCCATGTTATTCTAATGGAGAATAATTAAAATGTCATATTTTGTTTATGAATGTATATTGATGAAACTTGGTATGTGGCTTTATTTGGTATTAAGATACATTTATATGCATTGGAAATTCGCTGAGTACGCGGGTTTGCTGCTGTATACTGTATTCGATTTTATTTAAACCCCGGTATAGTATAAATGTATAATGATACTGTATTACAAACTTAAGAAAACTAAGCAAATTAGATAAATACTTAAATTTGAGAATTAATAACTAATTGTCCACGTTTTCAAAATATATAGTCTTGTAATACACGTACTGTATTTACTATTGCATTCACAGACACACACACACACATATATATATAAACCCCCAATATTATTTTGTAAAAATATACAATCTTGAACGAATAATATGTTTGACTCCAGGATCTCCAAACGAAGCGTCTGGTTGTTATAAAACCACTTTCAAACAAGTTTTAATGCCAAAGTGACCCGCAGGTTTCGCGAAACCCAACACAAACCAAACCCGCCACCTGCCACCTGCCGTCACCCGCAGGTTTCACATGCCAAGGTAGCCCACAAGTTAGAAATTCAACTGCTATCTGTCGTTTCAAAAAAGTTGACTTACAAAAACATCAGACTCGTGGTCTGTATTGATTGACTATGCTAAAACGGATACAAACGGATACAAACGGATACAATAAGGGGTTCACAGCCCATAAAAACTATTTTATACACATTAAAATATATAGATTATCACCTAGATGTTATATTGGCAAATATAAATGAACAATGAGTGTATACACGTTAGAATAATGTGAACTGTCCATTATCCTCCACAATATCTAGTGAATTTGTTCAATATATACCACCAAGTAACCATTACCATAACCTTGTCATATTCATATTCCACCATTAGCCAATGTAAACCTTAATAACACCCTTTACACCCACCCATTCAATAACTAACCCCCCAACCACAGTGACTCGTTCACTGAATAGTTCAAACACCCATACCAGCCACCAGTTCACTAAGAGACGAAATTTCAATCACAAATATATTTTAACATAAATGTCAAAGAACCATGAAACCTTACACTTACATAACTACTTTATTCAATCGTTCTTTATATTCTACATTTAGTAAATAAACAGTTTTTTTTCATTAAAGTTAGGCTAAGAGGGAGAAAGTATTTGTCAGTTTCCTGATACCGTTTATTAGTGAATTTCCTATGGAAAGTGAACTATTAGCATGACCCGCACGGTGAAACTTAAGCCCGGGACCACCATAGAAGTTCCTAACGAGACCCCCTGAACACGTTTTGGGGGGTCGTTCAAAATTTTATATATATATATATATATATATATATATATATATATATATATGTGTGTGTTTGCACTCTAGCGGTCGCAATTTTTGTCCGATTTACTTCAAATTTGGTAGGGACGTTCCTCTCTGTAATCAGTTGGACAAGTTCGTTGGGCAAAACAATCGGAAAACTCTAAACCCCTTTTTTGGGGATTAATCTTTAAAATTTCGAGTTTTTGGGCCCAAAAATGGTCATAAAAGCCCCAGATGTAAAATAAATGCATGTAAAAAGATGGAAAATAGAGAGGCGAAAGTTTTAAGCCCTCTCTCGTCATTCCAGCATAAATATTTACCGAGTTATTAAAGAAAATGTGTATTGACTAAACACAGTACGTTGTCTTATGGGGGTTTTACACGAGTACTTTTATCATCCCCAGCAACCTCACACCTACTTTCAAGCCTGTCTGGACCTTCTCCTAACCTTATATTGGGCAAAATTGTATTCCCAGCTTTGCAAGTAAATGAAACCAGTAGTATCAGAACAGCCAAAAAATCAATGTTTTCAGATTTCAATAAAAATTGGACAAATGTATGTTTTTACACTGATTTTGAGTTTTAAAAGTTTTTATTTGGAAATTCACTTCCCTCACGTCAGCGTGCTGCGTGCGAACTCGTTATAATATATTAAGATTATTAGCGGGGCGAAGCCTACGGGAACAGCTATTATACTATAATACCCCCGTCAAAGCAAACCTGCGTACTCAGCGAATTTCCAGTGCAAACTATATGTCTTAATACCACATAAAGAGGCATACCAGGTTTCATTAAAATATATTGACAAATAAGTGATATATCAAATTTGAATTATTCTCCATAAGAATAACATTGAGGATGAGTACGAAGGTTTGCTGCAACAAAAAATATGGGGTTTCATGTAACTATCAATATTACTCAACTAGGTAAAGCCACATACCAAGTTGCATTAATATAAATTTATAAATATGCGATATATACCATTTTGATTATTCAAAATAACATGGGGGATGAGTACGCAGGTTTGCTGCAACAAGGAACACAAAAAATGGGGTTTTATGCAAATATCAATAGAACTCAACTAGGTGAACCAACATACCAAGTTTTATTAATTTATGTTCATAATTAAGGGATACATTACATTTTACTCATTCTCCATAAGAATAAGATGGAGAGGACGAAGGTTTGCTGCTACGGTAATTATCGGTAAAATTGCGTTTTTTGTTCAAATAACAATAGACCACAACCAGATGAAGCCGTATACCAAGTTTCCTTAGTATACGTTCATAAATAAGCAAACTATAATATTTGTCTTATTCTCTATTATCTCTTATTCTATAAGTCGGAGAGGCTGCTTCAGCGACTCGCCGCCAGTTGGCGCTAGTGGCGGCGGGCGTTGACTCAGTTGACTGTACTACCACAGACAAAGGAATCTATAGAATCTATAGATTCCTTTCTCTGTGCGTATACCACGTTTCGTTAGTATACGTTCATAAATAAGCGAGCTATAATTTTTTCTTATTCTCCAAAGAATAACATTGGATAACGTACTGTGTTTAGCACTTTCAATATCTCTGTAACAAATTGACGTAGACTAATTATCAAAACACCAAATTGTGTGTTTTTTTAAAGCTGGATCCAATGGTGAAAACTAAAATTTAACTTTTTAAAATTTTACAAGTAAAAACTTCAAAAAAACCATTTTTGGGGTACAAAACCCCCCAAAATACCACTTTGGATGGGTCGACCTGTCTGGTTTTCGAACTTAAAGTCATAAATAATGCTTTACACGTTTGTACCAAATTTTATCAAAATCGGACCATTTTTACGAGAGTTATCGCATCCACACACACACACACACACACACACACACACACACACACACACACACACACACACACACACACACACACACACACACACACACACACACACACACACACACACACACACACACACACACACACACACACACACACACACACACACACACACACACACACACACACACACACACACACACACACACACACACACACACACACACACATATATACAGTTTTGAACGAATGGTGTTTTTGGGGTCTGGGGACCTTAAAACGAACAGTTATTACGGTCCCGGGCCTAGGTCTTACCATGCCGACTACGGTAATAGCTTCTTCCCTAAAGGGGAAATTCACTAAAAACTTATTTAAATGTGCATTTATTGGTTAATTAGTTTTAAGACTGAAAGGTGTATTAGGATTTGGGTTATTCAGAACGGCGAGAAATATTTACTATAGAATAACTCAAATTCCCAAATCCCTTTTCTAATAAACCATTGTGTATGCACGTCCAAACTTTCTCAAATATATGTTCTGAGATAGTGCATAACAATTTTAAAAACACAAACAACAATAATATAATAATAAATCTGTATCTAACATCATGCAATTAAAACGCGTTTTGGTGCGAGAAGCATTTGGACATTTCATGGACCGGAATCTGATCGACCTCAGGCAAGTGACAAACAATTGTTGGTAGATCACATTCACAGTGTTGTATTGTGACGAGTTTCAGTTAATTTCAACAACCGATAAGTTGAGTGAAGCTCACGCTTTGTTGAAGGCAGCAATCAAGATGTCCCAACTTGCCTAATTATCCAACATGATGTTGGATCTGAGTTCGCTTTGCTTTACCAAAGTTTGGTACGTGATTGAGTTTCTGCTCACAGATCCACCTATTATTAAAGACAAACATCAATTTTGTTGTGTGGGCTAGTTAGTATCAATGCAGATTTTTAGTCATGATTACCATTAACACATGTACTCTATATTTTTATGCTCAACATCAAATAAGTCTGCATTGCTGATGGTAAATAATAGCAGTTTTTTAATGTGTGGAAATTACTAGCTGTTGATATTATTTAAATTATTCTTTTAAAGGTTGGTAAAATTAAACTTTACGACACTACAAAATACGTTTGCTGTTATAAAAGTTGGTTGGTATATATACATAATCACATTAGTGTCGGTATATAAAGCCGGTACAAGTAAATAGATTTTGTTTTAACACAAACTGTAAATTATGTAACCATTAGGAAATAAGTTTTTTGTTTGATTTAAAACCTATTTAATTGCAGGCTGTGCATTTAAAAAACACAATATAGCAATCATAACGATACAAACATTATTTATTATTTCTATATTTAAAAAGGCATCCTTGCTTACTTGAATAATGTAGTATATGTTGTTGTTTGTTTAGTTTTATTTTTGGTAAAATACATTAAGTGATTATTTCGTGCTTGCAAATCATGAAATCTTTGAATTAGCTAAGCCTGACGGACTCTTTTAGGATACCATAAAAGCCTGAAGAGTAACATAAAATAGAGATAAATATGTCAAACCTCAAATTTAGGAATACTGCTGGGTAAGATATGGTAACCAACATTCGTGAAGTGTAGGTATGAATGCACCCCTCGCTCACATGTTTTTACGCTTGGAACTCATAATGACGTAAATGATTTAATAAAGAGTTTTTAAATACGAAAAACAAGGGAAAGCTTTCACAAAGCTGAAACGAGTTACAACTCAATCGTCAACTTTAATAATACAAGCTACGGCAGTGCCGACTACAGCGTCAGACGTCTGCATTGTGTCAAATGTGACTCAGAGAGCTCGTAGCCTGAAGCACGGCTGTTGTCACGCACCTGGCATCACTCTCAGGGAATATAAAACTAAGTTATCGCTCGGGAATTTGCTTTGAACTGTGTTAACGGTGTAAGAATATATTTTCGAAGAAATGCGAAATTATCTAAGTTGGAGAAACGGTATTTTACTCTTAGTATTGCCAACTTTTTATTTGATTTATGCTATTTGCCTCCTGGATTGATTATATGACTTGGTAAATAAGGTCCCTAATTTGTGGTCGTCAATCCACTAGTTTACGATATTACTAGTTACTTGGTCAGTCTGCTCCTCACTTGCGCTATTGTCCTTGGCCGGCCAAAAATGGAGAGTAAACGTGTACACGTGAATGCACATTTTAAAATCTTTAATTGTTTTGTGTTATGTATTAATTTATGTTACGTGTTTAACATGTTTTAAGAATCAAGACGATGACATTATTTTATCTTCTGTGATATATAGATTTGATAATGGTACTAGAAATTCTAATTACCTAGAATACTACTCCCGAAACTAGTAATCTAGTAAACTAGGGGATTGACGACGTCAAGGTATGTAACCTTATTTTCTAAGTCAACTTTTTATTATGTTACAAGTTCAAACTCAAACTTGCCGCCATATCAGAAACGTCTAGAAGACACTACCGCGCACACAAGAACCTAACAACAATGCAGTCACGTGACCCGCCTCGCTCATAAAACTGATCGACTGCGGCCACTCGTTCTCTTAGCTCGGAACAATTCGGCGTAACAGCATCTAAACTCTTTTCTAAATTAATACCGCGTTTCTTTGCCAATTCTAAAAGTTCGTCGATTTGTTAACGGGGTGCACCCATACTTTTATATTTCGAGAATTATTTTAAAGAAGAGGCCAAAATTCGCGGTACAATCTCGCATTCGAATTAATTAATTTATCAAACTTTTCAAAACTTACACGTGCTGAGAGCAGGTTTAAACACTGCCATTCTTGTCGTTTGTGGGGATAAATATTAATTAAACAACTGGTATTATTAGAATTTAGTGCATTATTGTGTTACAGTGTATTTATATTGTGTGCGTATATAATATTCTGCAATGGTCATGTAAGTAACATTTATTTATTTTACATTGTTGGTCATATTTCGTCAGAGCACATGTCATAGTTGGTACTGATCAATGTTTTATAATTGTTAAGTTTGAATTCATTTATCACTGTTAATTTATTAGATGTAATTTCATATTCACAGATTTTTTAACACAACTTTCTATTTATTGTAATATAATTTGAAAATGTAACTGCTGTAGAAGAATAATTTATATTAGCCTGTAGCAAGAATACTTTTGAAATATATTTAAATTCAATAATATTGTCTCAAATCTTAAAAAATTGTGAGAGCTGGAATTTGAGTAGAATCCAAAATTCTAGGAAATTCAATATTCATGCAACAGAGTGTTACTATTTGGTTGATTTAAAAAAAAGAGTATAAAGTAAATTAATTTGCAGTTCAGAGCTCAAGTCAGGATCCACAAGCATATTGAATAAGGTTAATCATGAATCGTTCAAATGTGTAATTTTATTTGGTGGTAGAATGATATAGGAGGATAGAGTGTGTCGGAGGTCAGGAGGATTTGTTAGGAGGATTAGAATATTATTATTTATTCCCGACCACTCGCTTGTTTTACAAACCACCAATTGATTAACTAGGATTTCCTGATTACCACGACTTTATACTGTCACTTGAGAACTACATTTAATTATTTATAATATAAAATAAAAAAAAAAAATATAAAAGTAAAAAGGCCAGAAATCAACCAAAGCCATAATCTCTAAGGTGATACATTTCAGATAAATAAATAATACTCTTTTCTGGCTCTAATTAAGGCATGCATAAGTTGTAATGTTTTTTAGGTTTAAATAAAATAGTTTCTTGCAATCAGTTTTTCATTCAAGCAACCCAAACTAAATCAGAGATCCACGAGTGTTTTTGGGCCCAGCAACACTCGCTCTGTTTAACTGTAATTGACAAATTAATGAAATTGAAATAAATTGAGTTTTAAATTTGACACACAAAGACAGTTTAATTGCAATTAGGTTTTTAAAAAACATAACAACTAGTAGCAGAGTCAAGGAGAAGGAGAACAATAACAATTAGCACGGCGCAGGTTGTTATAGTTATGGGGTCAAAAAAAAGTAAAAAACAATATTTTTAATTTCTCCCCTTATACATAGTATATGGAAAAAGTATTGTTTTCGTCAAAATTTTCGAATTTGAGTTGTTAGTGGAAATATTCGTTTTGGTGTTCCCTGAACCCAAAAAAGTGATGTTTACGTGATGTCTGTGTGTCTGTCTGCCTGTCCTGATGATCGTGTTTTGTCTGTCTGTATGGATGTATACAGAGCTAGAGCCCAAACCAATGGTCCGATTTTTATGAAATTTGGTATGTAGGTACTAATCCACGATATCTCCAGGCGTTTTTTAATTTTTTTGAATTTTTGATTTTTAAGGGTAATTATCCCCCAAAAACCGCCAAAAAACATGAAAAATCAAAATTTCTCAAAAAAGCTCTAACGATTTTAATTAAACTTTGCCGTTTTACAACAAAATGACACCACCCGAATTTCTGTAAAAATTCGGGTTCAGAAATTATAGGGCTTAAAACATAAAAAATTCGTTTTTTATATTACATAAAAAATAAATACAACAAACATTACTATTCACCGTTAAAAAGAGATTAAAAAACTAAATAATTTAGTATTTTGAATTACTATTCTATGATTGCTGGTTGTGGAAAAAATTTAAATTTTATTTTTGCGGTAAACGCAGTACGTTGTCCAATGTTATTCTTATGGGGAATACAACAATTACTATTTCTCTCTTATTTACTGATTAATTTCGTTCCAACTTGATATGCTTGTCAAGTAAGCATTGACCAACTGAGGAAATTCGAGATATGTTGCCCCTTATCCCTGGGGGGTGAATAGGGGGCATTTCCCCTCTTAAAACCACGTATGTACTAATGTATTCTGTAGTGCCTCCAAAACAGGGATTTGGGTGGATGTTTTTGAAAACAACTTGTTTACAAGATTTTATGTTCATTCAACCGTGCTTTGTATTCTATATTTAGTAAATAAAAAGTAATTTATTCATTAAAGTTGGACTAAAAGGGAGAAAGTATGTGTCAGTTTCCTGATACCGTTTATTTAGTAACTTTTTCAAAACAAAATGTCTACAAACAAACAAGACTGTTACTAATAATATAAACATCAAAATATCTGAGCTAAACTGTAACACATTTAATTTATAAGTAATATAAATACAAAACTAAAACAAAAACCAAAGATGTGGGTGGCACTGCGCAACGCTGTATCAAGTCATGATTTTTCACTCTACAACAACACAAAACATAGGTGTAAAGCAATACAGAACTAACTCAAAACACGTTATGTATTTATTTGTATTTGTACTGTTATTAAAATAGTATGATGGAAGTGTTTTATATAACTAACTGTAACCTTGATTTACATATCAATTTTATTTATTTTTAATTTTGAAAGATTTATAACCATCATCAATAGATACGGGGGTGCGCCAGCTCTTACAGTTAATATGTCGTGTGAGTTACGTAATGTTTATTCAAACCCCCCTCCCCTACATAACGCTACACAATACCCCCTCCCCCTGTGCGTTACGTAATATGTGTATGACCCCATATATGTCTTACACATGTTTTTTTTATACATGTTTATTTTATTGTCATGGTTCAAAACCGGTACAACGAAGCAATCCCACAATATTATGTTAGGCAATATGTAAATAAATTTATGTTTAAATATACTATGAGACTATATCAATTCAAAAACAAGGTAGAACATTGTTTAACTTATTTTTCCTTTTATATAAATAGTTTACTAAACATATTTCCGTTAAAAGTTATTGTCCTTTTGGACATCAATTCAGCGTTTAGTTTGTCTTACGGCATTGTTAAATCTAGGTGGTTGGTTACCTAGTCCGACCCCACGGTAGTCCTGTGCTACTAATTGCCTTTGACCATCCGCGATCAGTACAGTACTTACAGTATACTAACAAATTTTCTGCATTTTACCAAAAAGGTTTAAATTACATGGTGATAATGCCGAGTGATCTATGTCATGGTATAACTACCACTGGTTTGAAACCATGACATAGGATATATCAAGTGATTCGGAGGCTATTTCATCATGAAATTCAAGATTTTATCTATTTAATTATGTCTTTAGAGAAGAGCACTCAATTACTTACTACTCTTCTCTGTTAAGTCATACTAATGCTAGTGCAATTTATAAAATGAACTAAACGTTTTTAAACGTCAATTCTGTGTTTTTTTAGCACTGCCTTGTTAATCCGAAATGTTAAAAACTAAATACCGTGAGAAAACAAATATTTGTTGAGATTTTAACTATGATTCTAACAGGGCGGTGTACATAGTGAGTTTATAAAATGCGTTTCTGGCGAATTGTGATTTTCACTGTAACTAAAAGCCATTCTTTTGACATGATTCGATCTGTATACGTTATTATTTCTGATCAAGCTTTAAACTCTCCGTTTGTCAAAATTTAGGACCCAAACACCCACTTCTTACATTTGAACATACAAAAATAAAAAATAGCAACACAAGAATTGTAAAGTATTTAAAACGATGAATGACAATCCCACCGTATAGTCTCTAGGTTCAGTAAACTCATTGACTGGCCCAAAGTAAGACACTCGTGACGCTGTATGTGGATACATGTTGGCATTCTGGTTTACTAATCATTCGTCAGAATAATGACTCCAATTATGAATGGAACTGTACAACGGTGTTTACACAGTCTAGGGGAACTGACGATTAGAGGGTTAAGGTGAAAAACAGTACAAGTACAGAATTTTGACATGAACAGATTCAAAAGGAACTTAAACTTACAGAGGTGTTAACAAAATACAGATGACGAAACCTTCAATTACAAAAAAAATTGTAGGTGTGTACATGTTTTAATCTCAACTGCCCGTAGTCATAGCCCAATAGGCCTGTGTATGCTGTGCGGCGGTCTAAAGATAGTAAGGTACCGTAAAAGCATTAGTTAAATGGGTAAATGGTTTTTTTGTTATCAACAAATAAATTATAATTATGATGCGAAGTAACCAAAATAAACCTTTTTTTGCCACATTGCACTACGCATGGACGAATTAATATAGACATTTGTAGAATATTGATATTCACTTATATTAAAAGTTTATTAACAGTTTATAAATCTATAACAAAACAAATTACTGGAAATTCTTCCAAAAATCAAATGTATCATTTTACACCCGAAACATATAAATATCCCGTTACTTTCCGTCAGGTCCCTGGTATCTAACGGAGGGACATATATTAGTTAATTTTATGTTGATTTCCTTTGGAGATTCAATCTGGCTTTACAACTTTTCACTGTTTTAAACATTTTAATCATAATTTTGCTTCGTTTACCTGATCAATCTAAACCATGCATTTAGATAATACATTTAAAATTTGTTACTCATTAGCCAATTATCTAGTCAATACTATACTCACAATAACTATGCACTCTTCTTAAAATACTATCGTAATGCTTCGTAGTAATTTGGTAGTAATCTTCACAGAATATAGAATTTTGTTACATTTTATTGTGTATTAAATTTGGACCACTGTACACAATGTATTTAATTTTAAAAAGGGAATAATTACTGCAAAAATTTTACTATAAACGGTACTTATGTTAAACAATCATTTAACAGTCAAAGTGTAATATTAGGTGATCCTATTAATATTATAAATGTGAAAGTTTGTAAGTTTGTATGTTTGTTTAGATATTTGAGGCTCAAGTACGCTCTAACCACTAGACTGATTGAGCTGAAATTTTACAGGGAGGTACTTGATAGTCCTGAGTAACATATAGGCATATTAAAGTTGCGAAAATCCTATAGGGCTTTGCCCCACGGGGGTTCAAAGTTCCGACATATTCCTTATGGACATTCATTTTTGTTTGAGCTGATGAAAATAAAAACAGCTGATCTTGATTCGTAGTAGTTCCACGGGCTAACCACAGAATGCAGCACACACAACTGCCATAGTTTTTATAAATTATTCGCGGGGCGAAGCCTACGGGTAACAAATAGTTTATTATAAACCTTTCAAAGTTCATTTTTTAAACTTACAAATTTAAACTTGCAGGACAAAGACTTCAGAAAATTAAAAACAGGTCTTTTATATTCTGCATTTTAATTTCCGAGATAAAATATATTCTATTGATAAACCACACAGCAGATTTTAATTGCTCAGGGAAATGGACGGTATTACTGAAGTTGACTGTCGGATTTTACTTTAAAACATTTATTATTAATTGTATTGCTCATCAGTTGTTCAAGTGTCTTAAAACAAAAATACACGAAACTTCGATGCAGACCTTTATTCATCTTCAAAGGTGCTACGTGATTATGTTTTGATTGTTGATAATTGACAGTAGAGGACTGTCTATGTATACATTTGTGACTGTTTGTACCAAGCAGATTATTATGCGATGTTGCCCAAAACAATATTAAAATTCTTGTTGAACACTACCAAATAAGCTACTCAATTTCACCTTGTGAGAATTCCAGTCATATAGCAAAACAAAATTAATGTTATAAATTGTCTATAACCTTTATAAATGTAACAAGCATATTTCAATATTCTCCAAGAAACATCCAAATCCAAAATGTGTGTTTTAATGTTTGTTTGTCAGAGACGATGACAAACCAGAATCCCTATTCTGGTTTGAATCCCTAAGGTCCTGTCTCTTCAACCCGCTTGAGAATCCAGTGAAGTTATCTTTTATAAATAATGACATTGCAAACTGAGATATTTTTGAATAAATAAAATTATGATTCGGGGATAAAAAATTTGGTTTTATTAAACTAAATTAATAAACAGTTGGCAACATTTCCTCCTTATTTCAATTTTAAGTTTGTATTTGACCTTTCAAGTCGACATAAAAGGCATGATTATTTATTAAATCAAATAAGTTAGTCTTGCCAAATAAAAATAAATAGAAAAAATAACAAATATGTCTCCTTGTATCTAAAAAACTATTAATACTTTTTTATGTTTTATCTAATCTTTTTTTAAATAATTTTTCAGCTATTTATTCTCAACTGATTGTTGTTTCTATGTATTATGTAATTTCATACAATTTAATTTTCAATATTAATTTCATCACTGTGTTAATTTATCTGATTTGCTTACGTGTAAGTTACGTACTACTGTCCATTAGCTTTTACGTATAAATAATGCTCGGAATTAACAATGTTTTACCCGTTCAAAGTAAAGTTTCATATTGTGAACTACTGTTTGATACAGTGTCACCAACGTGACGACCCCAGGAGAGTGTACGTGACACCGCAGCGTCCATCGCATGCCTTCTTGACATTTACTGATCTCTTTATAATCATGTCAGATCCTTCCACTGTTTCATATTGTGAACGACTGTTTGATACAGTGTCACCAACGTGACGACCCCAGGAGAGTGTATGTGACACCGCAGCGTCCATCGCATGCCTTCTTGACATTTACTGATCTCTTTATAATCATGTCAGATCCTTCCACTGTTTCATATTGTGAACGACTGTTTGATACAGTGTCACCAAGGTGACGACCCCAGGAGAGTGTACGTGACACCGCAGCGTCCATCGCATGCCTTCTTGACATTTACTGATCTCTTTATAATCATGTCAGATCCTTCCACTGTTTCATATTGTGAAAGACTGTTTGATACAGTGTCACCAACATGACGACCCCAGGAGAGTGTACGTGACACCGCAGCGTCCATCGCATGCCTTCTTGACATTTACTGATCTCTTTATAATCATGTCAGAACCTTCCACTGTTTCATATTGTGAACGACTGTTTGATACAGTGTCACCAACGTGACGCCCCCAGGAGAGTGTGTGTGACACCGCAGCGTCCATCGCATGCCTTCTTAACATTTACTGATCTCTTTATAATCATGTCAGATCCTTCCACTGTTTCATATTGTGAACGACTGTTTGATACAGTGTCACCAACGTGACGACCCCAGGAGAGTGTACGTGACACCGCAGCGTCCATCGCATGCCTTCTTGACATTTACTGATCTCTTTATAATCATGTCAGATCCTTCCACTGTTTCATATTGTGAACGACTGTTTGATACAGTGTCACCAACGTGACGACCCCAGGAGAGTGTACGTGACACCGCAGCGTCCATCGCATGCCTTCTTGACATTTACTGATCTCTTTATAATCATGTCAGATCCTTCCACTGTTTCATATTGTGAACGACTGTTTGATACAGTGTCACCAACGTGACGACCCCAGGAGAGTGTACGTGACACCGCAGCGTCCATCGCATGCCTTCTTAACATTTACTGATCTCTTTATATCATGTCAGATCCTTCCACTGTTTCATATTGTGAACGACTGTTTGATACAGTGTCACCAACGTGACGACCCCAGGAGAGTGTACGTGACACCGCAGCGTCCATCGCATGCCTTCTTGACATTTACTGATCTCTTTATAATCATGTCAGATCCTTCCACTGTTTCATATTGTGAACGACTGTTTGATACAGTGTCACCAACGTGACGACCCCAGGAGAGTGTACGTGACACCGCAGCGTCCATCGCATGCCTTCTTGACATTTACTGATCTCTTTATAATCATGTCAGATCCTTCCACTGTTTCATATTGTGAACGACTGTTTGATACAGTGTCACCAACGTGACGACCCCAGGAGAGTGTATGTGACACCGCAGCGTCCATCGCATGCCTTCTTGACATTTACTGATCTCTTTATAATCATGTCAGATCCTTCCACTGTTTCATATTGTGAACGACTGTTTGATACAGTGTCACCAAGGTGACGACCCCAGGAGAGTGTACGTGACACCGCAGCGTCCATCGCATGCCTTCTTGACATTTACTGATCTCTTTATAATCATGTCAGATCCTTCCACTGTTTCATATTGTGAAAGACTGTTTGATACAGTGTCACCAACATGACGACCCCAGGAGAGTGTACGTGACACCGCAGCGTCCATCGCATGCCTTCTTGACATTTACTGATCTCTTTATAATCATGTCAGAACCTTCCACTGTTTCATATTGTGAACGACTGTTTGATACAGTGTCACCAACGTGACGCCCCCAGGAGAGTGTGTGTGACACCGCAGCGTCCATCGCATGCCTTCTTAACATTTACTGATCTCTTTATAATCATGTCAGATCCTTCCACTGTTTCATATTGTGAACGACTGTTTGATACAGTGTCACCAACGTGACGACCCCAGGAGAGTGTACGTGACACCGCAGCGTCCATCGCATGCCTTCTTGACATTTACTGATCTCTTTATAATCATGTCAGATCCTTCCACTGTTTCATATTGTGAACGACTGTTTGATACAGTGTCACCAACGTGACGACCCCAGGAGAGTGTACGTGACACCGCAGCGTCCATCGCATGCCTTCTTGACATTTACTGATCTCTTTATAATCATGTCAGATCCTTCCACTGTTTCATATTGTGAACGACTGTTTGATACAGTGTCACCAACGTGACGACCCCAGGAGAGTGTACGTGACACCGCAGCGTCCATCGCATGCCTTCTTAACATTTACTGATCTCTTTATATCATGTCAGATCCTTCCACTGTTTCATATTGTGAACGACTGTTTGATACAGTGTCACCAACGTGACGACCCCAGGAGAGTGTACGTGACACCGCAGCGTCCATCGCATGCCTTCTTGACATTTACTGATCTCTTTATAATCATGTCAGATCCTTCCACTGTTTCATATTGTGAACGACTGTTTGATACAGTGTCACCAACGTGACGACCCCAGGAGAGTGTGCGTGACACCGCAGCGTTTATCGCATGCCTTCTTGACATTTACTGATCTCTTTATAATCAAGTCAGATCCTTCCACTGTTTCATATTGTGAACGACTGTTTGATACAGTGTCACCAACGTGACGACCCCAGGAGAGTGTGTGTGACACCGCAGCGTCCATCGCATGCCTTCTTGACATTTACTGATCTCTTTATAATCATGTCAGATCCTTCCACTCTTTCATATTGTGAACGACTGTTTGATACAGTGTCACCAACGTGACGACCCCAGGAGAGTGTACGTGACACCACAGCTTCCATCGCATGCCTTCTTGACATTTACTGATCTCTTTATAATCAAGTCAGATCCTTCCACTGTTTCATATTGTGAACGACTGTTTGATACAGTGTCACCAACGTGACGACCCCAGGAGAGTGTGTGTGACACCGCAGCGTCCATCGCATGCCTTCTTGACATTTACTGATCTCTTTATAATCATGTCAGATCCTTCCACTGTTTCATATTGTGAACGACTGTTTGATGCAGTGTCACCAACGTGACGACCCCAGGAGAGTGTGCGTGACACCGCAGCGTCCATCGCATGCCTTCTTGACATTTACTGATCTCTTTATAATCATGTCAGATCCTTCCACTGTTTCATATTGTGAACGATTGTTTGATACAGTGTCACCAACGTGACGACCCCAGGAGAGTGTACGTGACACAGCAGCGTCCATCGCATGCCTTCTTGACATTTACTGATCTCTTTATAATCAAGTCAGATCCTTCCACTGTTTCATATTGTGAACGACTGTTTGATACAGTGTCACCAACGTGACGACCCCAGGAGAGTGTGTGTGACACCGCAGCGTCCATCGCATGCCTTCTTGACATTTACTGATCTCTTTATAATCATGTCAGAACCTTCCACTGTTTCATATTGTGAACGACTGTTTGATGCAGTGTCACCAACGTGACGACCCCAGGAGAGTGTACGTGACACAGCAGCGTCAATCGCATGCCTTCTTGACATTTACTGATCTCTTTATAATCATGTCAGAACCTTCCACTGTTTCATATTGTGAACGACTGTTTGATACAGTGTCACCAACGTGACGACCCCAGGAGAGTGTGCGTGACACCGCAGCGTCCATCGCATGCCTTCTTGACATTTACTGATCTCTTTATAATCATGTCAGATCCTTCCACTGTTTCATATTGTGAACGACTGTTTGATGCAGTGTCACCAACGTGACGCCCCCAGGAGAGTGTGTGTGACACCACAGCGTCCATCGCATGCCTTCTTGACATTTACTGATCTCTTTATAATCATGTCAGAACCTTCCACTGTTTCATATTGTGAACGAATGTTTGATACAGTGTCACCAACGTGACGACCCCAGGAGAGTGTGCGTGACACCGCAGCGTCCATCGCATGCCTTCTTGACATTTACTGATCTCTTTATAATCATGTCAGATCCTTCCACTGTTTCATATTGTGAACGACTGTTTGATACAGTGTCACCAACGTGACGCCCCCAGGAGAGTGTGTGTGACACCACAGCGTCCATCGCATGCCTTCTTGACATTTACTGATCTCTTTTTAATGAAGTCAGATCCTTCCACTGTTTCATATTGTGAACGACTGTTTGATACAGTGTCACCAATGTGACGCCCCTAGGAGAGTGTGCGTGACACCGCAGCGTCCATCGCATGCCTTCTTGACATTTACTGATCTCTTTATAATGAAGTCAGATCCTTCCACTGTTTTATATTCAATTCCAGAAATTTATTGAAAAGCTTAAACATTTGTAATGTAGACTAACATTAACATGGTGAAAGTGTTTCAGTCTGAAATACCAAAATAACATTTAAATATCACCCGTTGTTATCCGAAAGAACGGGTTATCGGAAACTGTTTAATCTCCTATAGTTCGTGAGGTTTAAAATGGCCTACATATAAAGTTTAAAAACAAATGGGCTGGAATAAAACGTATTAATGAATATCAAATGACTGTTTATTTCAAAAACGAAATTTGCATAAGCTGAACAAAATAAAATATGTTATACAAACATAGAAAAATTGCAATTGTATTTTAAACTGAATAATAACCAGCCAGTATCCTATTTTCCTCATGGGGATGTCATATTTCGCAGGCATAAAGTGCAATTTAATAATTAAAAAGTAAACCGCACAATGAAGGTCTGTAGTTACAAATGTATTTTGAAACAGCTGATTAAACTAATCAAGATAAAATCATGACACAAACCCAATAACATGTTTATTCTATGAGAATGGCATGGGAACTCTGAGAGCCAGTGGGATGGAGCCCTGATGTCCAAGAGAAAATAAATCGCGTTCGAAACATATAAAGAATAATCCCTTTAATTTAACACCTTAATCGTAAAATTGGTCATGAAATAAAAACGTAGCTGGTCACAAACCAAAATATTTAGAGAATTAAGGAGTAGATTTATAATACGGTTGCTATAGTTACTTGGAAGGAAATATTCTATAACTCCTTCCTAGGTGGTTATCAGGAGTTCAGGATGTTCGTCATTCATCACTAAGACATAGAACCTCCGTGACTAAGAATGCTGTCTAATTGATTAACCTTGTTATTGCAACAAGTAATGGAGTTAATGTCCACAACGAACGTCTTAATGTAACCATAATACAATAATCCATAGAATTTCAATAATCCTGAAATATATTCGTATACTATATTATTATATTATTATATTATATTATAATTATATTATAATATAATTATATTATATTATAATATAATTATACTATACTATATTTCCGCTCTATATTGCTTTATTTGTTTAAGGTTTTATTATTAAAAAAAATTTTACATCACCAGTTATTCTATGTCAGTTATGGAACATATTTTAACAAAAACTAGTAAAATAACTGAAATAACAAAAAAATAAAAACGGTACACTGCTTAAATAAAACAAAGTGAGGAAACGAAATACCTTGTTTGGTAATTTAACTACGTCTTTATTTTAACTGTATGTTGCATTTTTCCTGTGTGAATTTTAATTTGCTAAGTATTTGTGAGTTAAAACAACTATCTATTGCATTTTTATGGAACTATCTGCTATGTACATGCGAGTTAAAATCACAAATAATACAAAATGTTTTATAAGGTTATTAATACACTGGAGTTGAATTACACTGAAACAGAATATTTCGCTTTAAAGGTCACGTTTAGCGAGCTGTCTCCAGTCTGATGTGCTACTGAGTTTAAACAAATGTAAACCCACATTTCTCGCAAATGAACACACAATTCATCACCGACGCGTTGTTGTGTTGATACCCGGGATATGCGGCCTGATCCGCCTCATTGTATCTCCTCGCGTGTGCGTTTCATATATAATGGGAATATTGTAATGCCAAAGAAATGCGGTCGAAACATTCTAAAATCAATTTAATTTGTCTTGCCCTTGATTCAAAGTTTTCATGGTTTATGTTTTAGAATATTAGATATATTAAACTTCATAAATTTAAAACTTTCTATTTATTTACAAGTTGTTTAGAATTGTAAGTTTTGTTTCATTGTCATTAAGTGTCATTTGCAATACGGTAGCATAATCAAGATACTAACAGCTTTAATACCGGTAACATTGCTCTTTTATATATCAGCGGCATGATGACAATTTGTATTAGGATTTAGCCATAATCTCAAACACATTGAAAACATTAATAGTAGGATAATACTAGCTTTTTGGTAATGGTTTAACATAAATTAGTTTGTTTAAAACAAATATATCTATTTTGACATGTGGGAGGTAGAACATATACTGTAACAGGTCTAATACACAAAATTAGTTCTAGTAGAATCGGCGCTATATCGTAGTGTGAACTTGGGGAGGGGGTTTTGGCGAGATTGAAAAGAAATTTGTAAGGACTAATAACTAAAATGCTATTTATGCGTAGAAGCTTTTATACAACATAAAACTAATATACTTAAAATATTATAATAAATTTTAGTTACTTGAACTAGAATTATTTATTAGCGAATTTCCCCTATAGGGAAGAAGCTATTACCGTAGTCGGCATAGTAAGACCTAGGCCCGGGACCATGATAACTTTTCGTTTTGAGGCCCCCAGATGCCAAAAACACAATTCGTTCAAATTCATATATATATATATATATATATATATATATATATATATATATATATATATATATATATATGTGTGTGTCCGTAGGCACGATAACTTTCGTAAAAATGGTGGTCCGATCTTGATGAAATTTGGCACAAACGTGTAAGGAAAGATCTATTTTCATGAGTACGAGAACCAGACTCTCTATTTTAAAGGGGGTTTTGTACCCCAAAAATGGGTTTTTTGAACTTTTTACATGTAATTCTTTTTAAACCCAAACTTTTGTTTAGACCATTTAATTTAGCTTAACAAAACAAACAATTTGGTATTTTGATCATCGCTCTACGTCAATTGGTTACCGATATATTAAAAGTGCTAAACAAAGTACGTTGTCCAATGTTAATCTTATGGAGAATAAATAAAATTTTAAATCTCGCTTATTAATGAACAAATATTAACGAAACTTGGTATTTGGCTTCATCTGGTTCTGGTCTATTCTTATTTGCACAAGAAAGCAATTTTTACTGATACTTACCGTAGCAGCAAACCTGCGTACTCAGCCCCTATATTATTCTTATGAGAATAAATCAAATCTTATGTCTCCTTTAATTATGAACATAAATTAATAAAATATTGTATGTAGTTTCACTTATTGTTGACTTATACTGATACTTGCATAAAACAAAATTTATTGTGCTCCTTGTTGGAGCAAACCTGCATACTCATCCCCCATGTTATTCTTATGGAGAATAATTAAAATATGGTATACATCGCTTATTTATGAATGTTGATTGATTAATCTTGGTATGTGGCTTCACCTAATTAAGTTATATTGATATTTGATAAAAAACCCATATTTTGCGTTCCTTTTTCAGCAAACCTGCTTACTCAGCCCCATGTTATTCTTATGGAGAAAGTTTCAAATGTTATATATCGCTTATTCATGAATCAATATTGATAAAATTTGGTATGTGGCTTAACCTAATTGAATTCTATTGATATTTGCATCAAAGTCAATTGGTTGTGTTCCTTGAGTCAGCAAACCTACATACTCATCCCTAATGTTATCCTTATGTAGAATAATTAAAATATCGCTTATTTGTGAATATATTTTATGAAACTTGGTAAGCGGCTTTCTGTGGTATTAAGACAAAAATGTGCATAGGGAATTCGCTGAGAACGCAGGTTTGCTGCGACGGGGGTATATTTTTAAATTGCAATTTATAAATATGTTGTTTTTTCTCTGAGGATCCAGAAAAGTTTATTTCCCTTAATTACAGTTCCGAGTAAAGTTATACGTACTTAAACCGCTACTTTCACAGACTATAGTAACAAAACGTAACCTGGACATCCACAATATGAAAGTGAAGGACCAATAAACACTTTCGACCCCCTAGATGGTGCTATATAACTCCTTACAGTCTCAATAGATATATTTACTTAAGCGTTACTTAAATGTTGTACACAATAAACTAAATTAGGAAAGGTTCAATCGAACAAAGAATACTGAGTGAAACTGAGCTTAGTTTTGACCCCTTGGACATTTGATGTACTGATCTTAGCAAATTGGGATTAGATATTGATATATTTATTGATACATATATGAAGAGTTTATTCTGTTTGTTCCCCTATCAGTGGTTTCAATTAGAGATACATGTACTTGGTCATTAAAATATGATTTTTCACAGAAAACTAAATAGTAGGAGTTGTACAGGTGTCAATTACATGAACAAAATACAAACCTCAAGAAGGGTAACTAACTATTCAATCTCTCTGGTTTAGAATAAGTTCAAAGTGAAGTAGAAACAAATATACTCATCTTTCATGGCTCTTATAGTTATTATAACTTGAAACGTAAATTGACTTATTAGTCAATGTAATGTAGTCCAATACTTATTAATGTAGTCCATAAGATTAACACTGAAATTTTATAGGCCAACGGGCCGGATTCCTAAAGTAATTTTGAAAAACCCAGGTTAATTCACATTAACTAGGAGGAAAATCAGACTGTAGCCAAAGTATTTCGGGCTGATATAAACGATATACCAGTAAAAGTAATATATTTTAAATAGTAATAATGTATATAATATAAAAAATAACTTACACACTACAAACAAAATTTACTAAAATCGTTAGTAACTGAAACCACGCAGCACCCATGATGTGGCAAGTTACTTAGATTTATATCCGAGAAATGTAGGATCGAGCTCTAAGGTTTTCTGTTGCCGTTGGAGTCTAAAATCGAATGTTTACTGGGTACTTGTGTGACAGGGGGAGTGACAGCCTTGCAAGAGGTTTAGAGCGAAACATCGCACTATTCTTGGGACTACATTGTGAGTCTTAAAAGTTGTTGTGAGGTATTTATATATGCATTCCGTTACATACAATTTTACTGTCATTGTCAATGGTAATTTATATATTACCATTAGGGATAATAATTTTATTAAATTCAGTTTAAGAAAGTATCATATGTTTATAAAAAATAAATAAAAAGGTACTTTTGTTAGAATATGAATACAGAATATTTAATATACGTAAAAGGTTTAAATTAATGGTATTTATTACACCTTTCAATTGAAAAAATCACTTCCGTTTTTTTTGTGATGTCACTTGGGGCTTCTCCACATTTAATTTTTTAATACATGATGAACACTAAATATGTAATCTTTACTCAATATTGTGTTCAATTTGCATTTGTAGTTCTACCACTTTTTGTAATAAACCAGAATGATTTAAATGCTGTTAAATAATAAACTTGATATTTTGGCGTTGGCTGCTAGAACTTTTCAAAATTACAAATCAAATCGAAATTCTGGTTCGCCATTCCCTTCTACTAAAAATCACTATCACTTAGAAGAAAATTATCATTAAAAACCGTCGAATTTTGTCTTAGAACCTTTTTGAAAAAAACTCTAGACTCTTTTAATATATTACGACCTTTGTTCTCTTAGTTCCAGAAGATAATGAGTTTTTCATCAGTGCACAAATAGTTTAAAATCAAACATTTCCTTGCCCTTTCTCCTTATTACCGTAACCTTACAATAAGCTGATGTAAATAAATAAGTGTAAACCTTTAGCATAAGTACTTAAAAAATACATACTTTTCAAACAACTATATATACTGTTGAGATAGATTTTTTGTACAACTAATGTTGTTGGAAGACATATTCTAATTCTGATTCTGATCCACTACCAATATATAAAAAATCGTAAATAAAAACAACTGGGAATAGTGTAAAAAATTTGTTAAAAAGTGATATACTGTGGCCACACTCTAGGATTGCCATAAGACGTTCTTGGATTTGGCTCGCATCTACTGGCTAAAGATTTCCCTCGCGCTCAGTTTATCTTCCTTCTAGATTTAGTTTCAGCGAGATGTCTGTCTTGACTCGCAGAGCTTTTTATTTAAACTGTTGAATTTTATTTATCAGTTATGTGTAGTTATATGTAGTTTTTATATGTTTTAGGTTAGGCCCTGCAGCTATCAAAGCATGCACGTTAGTTATTTGAAGCATAACGATTTGAACACTTATAAAGCTGAAATCCAAGGTTTAATAGAATACATAAAAAATAAAATGTCATAATTGTTTATTTCGAGTAATTCTAGAACTGTCAACTCTATTTCCAAAATGTGTTCTTTTTTGACAAAAATCTGTATATGTAAAGTATTCATCCACTCCCTGAACATTAAAAATATACAGGGAAACATTTTATTAATATTTTACAGATTAACTGAAGTAGTGTGGAATTAAAAAAATGTTACCATTAGAATTCGCACCTTACTAGATCAATTGACATTGTAACAGTAAAATTTATAAAACATAAAAGCCTAAAAACTGTAACTTGTGTAATATGTGGTTAAAAACGTTATGCGTCACGATTTATACTGTTTTAATCGCTGATAAATACTATATAATTTATGTTGAAATTTTGAAATATTGTAATTTCGTAATAAAATGAGTGTTTATGCGGTGTATTAAGACATATGCATTGTAAATTCGCTGAGTACGCAGGTTTGCTGCGTCGGGGGTATTTAGTTATACTTAGGTATACTTATAGTGTTAATAAATTGTTAACACTACAAGTACTGCAATAACGACATCTACCATATTGTAGAATTTTAAACTCTAAATCAGATTTTCTATTCGTTCTTAACCCCGCACAGTTCTTAACCCTATTGGCTATAGTCCCGCAGGCTCCTTCATCGATTAGATCATAATTAAAACGTCGTCAAAACACAATCAGCATCAGCCAGGTGAATGAAGTATTAACGACATGGAGATTAAAACACAGTGGCATTTCCTTGCACTGTTCTTTGAGCTTGATCTTACAATTTAGTAGATGTTGCTCCTAAATATTAAAAAATAACTTCCGGAAATAAAAAAATCTAAGGCAAATAAGTGTTAGATGGGTAGATTAAGAAAGCCTTGGCCTCCTGGCTCGTCTTGCACGTGGGAGGTTTGTGCAGGTTACCGGAGGGGAAGGATATAGAAGGGATAGAAAAGGTGGAACGGGATAAGTAGCTAATTATTAACCTTTAAGAGAGCAAACGTTCGTGACTCCTGCAACAGTTGCTTATCGGCCTCAAACAGGCTGCTCTGTTCTTCTAGGCGAACTGACAAGATATTCAGGTTCCACAATGTTGGGAAAGTCGTACCATCCTTTGCTGTCTAAAGACATTGAGAGACTTAAGGCGGTCCCACACTTCTCGCGAACAGGCCTGAACATTCGGCCGAACTGAACGTTCGCCCTGTTTGAAGCTCCCACACTTATCGCGAACACCCACCGAACATTCGGGCGAATGTTCGGGCGAACATTCCCTCGAAAATATTAAATACATTTTATCAGCTGTTGGCGCATTGTCCGTCGTGTCCTACGAGCATTGTCATGATTTCGTGACAAAATGGACGACTCTACAGATAATGTTTCTGTTGTTGCATCTACAGTCGTGATGAAATTAATTATAAAAGGTGTAAAATTTAATCATGTATAAGAAACCAACAAAAATTTGAGAAGCATATTTTTTACGAAGTAAAAAAATCAAATATAAATGTATCATATACTAGCTGATACAACTGATTAAAATTCCTTCTGAAAATACATCTGTTCAAGTACTTACCTGATTTATTAAACCTATTGCCCATAAGAGTAACATTGTAACTTTAAGGGCGACTGGGGCTAAGGGATTGCCAAGATGAGACGTTGAAACGGAACAGACAAGTCGACAGACAGTCACCACCTTTCTTTTATACATGAAGGGGATAGGATAATTAATAACTACAAAAAATGTTAACAAACATTGGAAATTGTTTTATTATTTTTTATAAACATTTAAATATTAATTTTATTAACGGTCAAGTTTTTACAATTACCTTACCATAAGGAATATACTAACCAATAATATTAAAAAAGAGATAACTCAAAAACTTTTCTTTTCGGGTAAAATTTCAACGTGGGAATGACAGGTTGGTTGTGCACCTGCACCACATTTGTAATTCTTGGAAGCTTATTATCTCTTGTTAAATAATTGAGGTAAATTAAATCGATTCTACTGTCGTGTACTCAACTGAGATGACACATTTATATTAATTTGGTAAGACAGACACGAAATGTTTTTCCCCCGAGTAGTTGTCCCCCTTTGCCATTGTGACCGGCACTGATTATTAATATTAACCGAATAAGTGAAAGGAAATCAACTTAAAATAAAGAATATGTAGGGACAATAATTAAGGGTTCCGTATTGCAGGATTTATTTCTATTTCTCTTATAAATAATTAATTTAAATTGTCCATTATTGAGGTTGGCGTCAATCTGCTGCCACGAACGCAAGTGCTTTTATGAACTGAATGATTCGAAACAACACACTGCCTAGACACACTGACGCATAGTGCAGCTGGTTGAAGAAGGGACGCAAGCCCTGAACCAAGCAGAATCCGTCAACAGTATATGTAATAAATGTCAACCCTCAGCGCCTTAAAACAAAACATCAATTTACACAAATAACAGTAAAATAATTTATTTATGGCTATGATCATTTAATTGAAATTCGCATCGTATGTCAGTACAACTAGAAATTGTCATTTAATTATAGATTATTCATCATCAATGACCACCCAAGTGGTATTCAATACTTACTTGAAAGCAGAAAAAATAAATACGGTACGCATACAGATAAATACGCATCTTTTAGCGAATTTCCCCTATAGGGAAGAAGCTATTACCGTAGGTCTCATGGTAAGACTTAAGCCCGAGACCACGATAACTTTTCATTTTGAGGTCCCCAGATGCCAAAAACACCATTTGTTCAAATTTGTATATATTACCTCTCGTAAAAAAGGTCCGATCTTAATGAAATTTGGTACAAATGTGTAAAGTACCATTTATTTGAACGAGTTCGAAAACCAGATGAATCGCACCATCCGAAGGGGGTTTTTTGGGGGGGGGGTTTGTACCCCAAAAATGTGTTTTTTGGGGTTTTCACATGTAATTTTAATTTAAATAAAATTTTAATTTATACCATTGAATTCAGCTTATAAAAAAAACAATTTGGTATTTTGATCATTGCTCTACGTCAATTGGTTACCGAGATATTGAAAGTGCTAAACACAGTACGTTGTCTAATGCTATTCTTATGGAGAAAAAGAAAAATTGTATATCTCGCTTATTTAAGAACATAAACTGGCGAAATTTGATATGTGGCTTGATCTGGTTGTGGTTTATTGTTGTTTGCACAAACAAAATTTTCGCCAATGTTTCCTGTAGCAGCAAACCTAGGTACTTGGTCCCCATGTTATTCTTATGGAAAATACTTAAAATGTTATATATCGCTTATTTATGAATGTATATAGATGAAACTTGGTATGTGTGTTCACTAAGATGAGTTCTATTTATATTTGCATAAAAACCCATTATTTGGTGTGCTTTGTTGCAGCAAACCTGCGTACTCATCCCCAATGTTATTCTTATGGAGAATAATTAATATTTTAAATATCGCTTGTTTGTGAATACATTTCTTATGAATCCTGTTAAGTGTTTTAATGTGTTATGTTATATATTCATTGGAAATTCGCTGAGTATGCAGGTTTGCTGTGACGGGGGTATTATTGTATTGTCTTAGTAGAACAAGATCGTTGACTATCAATGATGCAGTGATGCAATGATGCATGTTTCGCGAACAGTGAGGGAGCCTCCCGAGTATTCGTCGGAATGAACCGAATTCGTCGGAAATGTTCACTGAACATTCGGTCCCGAATTCAAAGTTCGCGCAGCTCCCAAACTTCTCGCGAATACTCCAAACATTCGGAGTTCGGCCGAATGTTCGGGTGTGTTCGCGAGAAGTGTAAGACCGCCTTTACCTTCTTGCAATGCCATCTTCAGTTGCTGTATCGCTGTACCCAGTGTCAAATACCTACTCAAGAATCAAGAATTTTATTTGCCATTAAATAAAACATCTTTACAATAAGCATCGTCAGAGTACATTAAAATCAATAAACCTAACAATAGCAAAAGAGCATAAACAGACTTATCTAATACAATAAAAAACAGATATTACAAGCATTCCTTACACTAGTTACACTACTGTTATGTCATTTTCATTAAATGTCCTGTACCCAGTGTTGACCTCAGTCTATATCAGGGCGATTTCAGTGTAAAGACCAACTTAAAATTCGTCCTGAGACCCATATAAGGGTAATATTAAAAGTTGCTTTAAAATATAATATTCTTCCCGGAACAAATTTGTTAATTGGCCACGAGGTTTCGATATTGATTTAATATTTATTTCTAGCTTCTTTAACATAAACGTTCGTAGGAAACTAACTTTGTTTTATTTCATCATAGGAAAGTGTACAATAAAACTCAGGAAACAATATTCTCCACATTTATGTTATAGGCAAAAAACTACCTTTAAAAAATTAGTAAAGTAAATTATTTACCAAGCAAGAATGAATGAATAAATAAAAAAAAATAGCAAAATGTAAATAAAGTAGGAAATAAATATCTAGTTAGCCAAATATTAAACATATAAAACCTGAATGTGCAACTACGAATCAGAGGAATTCTATTGATGTCACAATTGATGAAGTCGTTTCATAAATTGTTGGATCTAATAATGTTGTAATTTTTTAATTAGTTTGTATGTTTAACAACTTTATTTTGGGGGTAGGTCAAAACATATTTAAAATGATACCTAACATCAGGGTAAGCAGGGATTAACAATGTTAATTAAAACAAACCCGTTGGATAATATTGTTAAATGATGAATATTATTACTGGGACAAAAATGCAGAAAATAGTTATTAATCTAAATTGTAACGACAACGGACATTACACCAAAATAATAATTTAATTTCTCTAGTTTTTTTAAACTGTTCTCTTTTAGTACCGATAGTATTGATCCGTGTCTCACCTTCCGAAAAAACAACTGTAACTACAATTTACGTCAGTTTTCAAACAAGTATTTCAAAATAACATGCAGGATACACTCTAGGATTTCCACGAGAAATGGATTTGGTTAAAGGTTTCCTTCCCGCTAAGTTTCTCTTCATGTTTATATCTTCCCGGTATAATTGGAATTGTCTGGTCCGACATTTTACGCTGTTGAGGGTTTACTATTAAAAGAAACCATGTTTATATTTACACTTATACCATGTATTAATACACGGTAAATACACAAAAATGTGGTACAAGACAATAAGACAATCAATTTCGTCCGGTCATACCGATCATTGTTTGTAATCTTATCGTCGTATTCATTATAGGTCCCCTACGTGTAAATATAGTTTGACTTTTTATAAAACTTTTTCCACTTTCACCCCATAACTATAGCACCACGCTAATAAAAATTTGGTAATTTCCACAAGTAAGTCGGTCAGTCTGCTCTTGTCTTTGGCCGGCAAAACATAGGGAATATTGTACATTTTAAAATATTTAATGTTTCTTTGTGTTACGTACCCATTTATGTTTGGCGTTGAACATGTTTTCAACCTCAAGACGATGACAGTATTTTAGCTTCTTTGATATAAAGATTTGGTAATGGGACAATCCTACTCCCGAAAGTAATGATCTAGTAAACTAGTGGATTGACGACCACAAAATATGTAACCTTATTTTCTAAGTCATATAATCAATCCAGGAGGCTAATTGCATGAATAAAATATCAAGTTGACTATACTAACAGTGACATACTCTATCCAACTTACATAATGTGGCATTTCTTTGAAAAAATATCCATACACCAATAACACAGTTCAAAGTAGATTCCCAAGTAAGAACATGGTTTTATATTCCTGAGGGACGATTCTGAGAGTGATCCCCGGACGGCAGTAATGCCACGAACGTGACAACAGCCGTGCTTCAGGCTACGAGCCCTCTGAGTCACATTTGACACATTGCAGATGTCTGACGCTGTAGACGGCACTGCCGTGTATTGTATTATTAAAGTTGACGTTTGAGTTGTAACTCGTTTCAACTAGGTGAACGCTTTCCCTTTTTTATTTAAAAAAATCCTCATAAAATCATTTAAGTCATTATTTCTGTGTAAAACAATGTGAGTGTATGCATGCATAACTGCACTTTAATGATTGTCGGTTTTGTAAATAGAACCGACATTGTTTTAAAATGTTAAACTGTAATAATAAAAGAAAAGTTTTTTTTCTGTTACTTGGTTAAACTCCGTGATTATACAGTTGATAAATATACTCATTCCTTCTCCATATCTTACCCAGCAGTATTCCTATATTTGATGTTTGACAATTTTATCTCTATTTATTTTACTCTTCAGGCTTTTATAGTATCCTAAAAGAGTCCGTCAGGCTTAGGTAATTTAAGGGTTTCATGATTTGCGAGCACAAAATTATTGGTTTATGTATTTTACTAAAAAAATATATATACTACATTATTTAACATCAAGTAGGCCAATATAAATATAGAAATAATAAAAAAATGTCCGATACTGTATCGTAATGATTGCTATTTTATGTTTTTTTTTTAAATGCACAGGTTGCAATCAAATAGGGTTTAAAACAAACAAAAAACATATTTCCATGTGGTTATACAGTTTACAGTTGGTGTTCTAAAACAAAATCAATTTACTTGTACCTGCCTTTAAGTACCGACACGTATGTGATTATGTATAGTTACCAACTTTTATAACTGCAAATGTATTTTGCAGTGTCGTAAAGTTTAATTTTACCAACCTTTAAAAGAATAATTTAATGAATATCAACAGCTAGTAACTTCCAAACATTCAAAAACCGCTATTGTTTACCATCAGCAATGTAGACTTATTCGATGTTAAGCCTAAATAAACGGTATCAGGAAACTGACACATACTTTCTCCCTTTTAACCCAACTTTAACGAATAAATTACTTTTTATTTACTAAATATAGAGTACAAAGCACGGTCGAATGTACAGAAAATCTTGTAATCAAGTTGTTTTTAAAAAAATCACCCAAATCCCTGCTTTGGAGGCACTACAGAATCCATTGCTACACTCGTGGTTTTAAGAGGGGAAATGCCCCCTATTCACAACCCCCCAGGGTTATTAACAGGGTTATTAAGGGGCAACATATTTCGAATTTCCTCTGTTGGTCAATGCTAAATTGACAAGCATATCAAGTTTGAATGAAATTGATCAGTAAATAAGAGAGAAATAGTAATTTTTGTATTCCCCATAAGAATAACATTGGACAACGTACTACGTTTTTTGCAAAATGAAAATTTTAATTTTCTCCGAAACCAGCAATCGTAGAATAGTAATTCAAAATACTAAATTATTTAGTTTTTTGAGCTCTTTTTAATGGTGAATAGTAATATTTTTTAATATTTATGTCTTTTTATGAAAAATCCAAAAAAAAACTGAATTTTTGATGTTTTAAGTCCTGTAATTTCTGAACCCGAATTTTTACAAGAATGCGGGTAGTGCCATTTTGTTGGAAAACTAAAGGTCTACAAACGACTAAAGTTTAAACAAAATCGTTAGAGCCATTCTTGAGAAATTGTGATTTGTCTTGTTTTTTGGCGGTTTTGGGGAGATAATTACCCTTAAAAATCAAAAATTCAAAAAATGAAAAAAATGCATGGAGATATCGTGGATTAGTACCTAAATACCAAATTTAATAAAAATCGGCCCATTGATTAGGGCTCTAACTCTGTACACATCCACACTAGACACACACACACGCACACACACACACACACACACACACACACACACACACACACACACACACACACACACACACACACACACACACACACACACACACACACACACACACACACACACACACACACACACACAGACAGACAGACAGACAGACAGACAGACAGACATACAGACATCACGTAAAAACCACTTTTTTGGGTTCAGGGAGCACCAAAACAAATATTTCAACTAACAACTCAATTCGAAAATTTTTTACGAAAACATTACTTTCTCCATATACTATGTATAGAGGGAGATAGTAAAATATAGAGTATTTGTTGTATTGCTAATGAAGTATAAAAATCTGCACAGATACTATTCAACCCACACCACAAAATTAATGTTTGTCTTTAATAATAGGTGGATCTGTTTGTTATAGAAACTCAATCACGTACCAAACTTTGGTAAAGCTAAGCGAACTCAGATCCAACATCATGTTGGATAATTAGGCAAGTTGGGACATCTTGATTGCTGCCTTCAACAAAGCGAGAGCTTCACTCAACTTATCGGTTGTTGAAATTAACTGAAACTCGTCACAATACAACACTGTGAATGTGATCTACCGTCAGTTGTTTGTCACTTGCCTGAGGTCGATCAGATTCCGGATCATGAAATGTCCGAATGCTTCCTGCACGAAAACGCATTTTAAATACATGATGTAGATATCAGTTTTTTAATTATATTATTTTTAATTTAAAATTATAACACTCACCATTATTTTGTAAAATTTGGATGTTATTGTTGTTTGTATTTTTTTAATTGCCAAGCACAGCTAAGAAAAGGTGATTTTGTAATTTTAGATATTCTATAGTAAATATTTCTCGCCGTTCTGAATCACACAAAATCCTAATCCACCTTTCAGTCATAAAACTAATTAACCAATAAATGCATATTATAAATAAGTTATTATAATGTATTACATTATAAATTATACCGACGAAAGCTAATTAGCAGAATCAGTATATTTGAGCAAAAAATGTTTTGCATCTAGGGGTACTGACCTTTACCATTAAGCTATTGGTATTAGTATTAAGCTATTGGTAACATTAAGGTATTGGCTTAATTTCTATGGTAAAAAGGCTACAAACATATGTTTAGAACTCTTAAGAGCAACAATAACTATCCTAAGCGATATAATAATTATTTTCTTGAGAAATATATAAGTGATATAGCCAGGAAGGACTCTCTGGCTGTATGACTCAAGGCTACCTTACCTGGTTTAACGATTACTCCAGAAATTATTTTTTTTGCTAATTCCGATACTGTATATTGTAAACATTGTCATTGAATAAAAATAATTATTATTATTAAATTTTTGCATTACGAGGACAAATAGGTATTACAATTCACAAATAATATATCAGGGATATAGTTACTATAATTAGTACACTAATTTAATTCTGATCATCAGTGTGTTTTACAATTTAAAGTGATTAAAAACACCGTCCAAGCATTAAATTTACCTCTAACTTACTAAATTATTTCCGAAACGTACTAATGCCAATTTACATTCCTTGCTTATACTAATTTAATAACCTGTTAAATAAATTGCCAAAACATACACCCGCAATTTTAAAGGGGTGACTGATGGCACGAAAGGGTCAGGGCTACTGTCCACCTCTTCGTGAGCGGAGCTTTGCAGGATTGAAACACAAGTTAATATTTCCAGCTGTGCAAACCATTTGTTACTGTGAAATGTTACTTTGAGACTTTATTGATTGTGTTACAGATTATTAAGCCCTTTCCCAAACTTCTGTGCAAACTTTGCCTCCAATTTAACTGTTGGCAATCATAACTTGCTACTCAGTAAAACAATCGATGTGCTATTGTATGTGTACAAATAATTTAATGCTAAAAACATTTAAGTTTAGAAAATTCCACTTAGCACATTATGAATAATGATAGTCTTAGAAAACAAACTGTTCTGTAGAGATATTCTGTAGAGATGATGGCGTATATTTCACCCTGCTTCAACAACATCGCAACCTTGATGTAAACACACGGCCAAACAATCGCTAGACGGAGCTTTAGTTGGGAAATTCTGCTATCCAGTTATACCTTATGGGTTGGATAGGTACCAAATGTTCATAAGCAAGATGCTCCAATAAGACCCTTGATAAATTTTAAAGAAGCCCCATCATATTTACTGGCCAAAAAGCTAGATAAAATAGTACGAAATTAATTTGAATTAAAAAATAGCAAATCTGTAAAAAACACATCTGATTTGGAAAATAAAATTAAATACATAACAATACCACAAGGTGCCACAATGATTTCTTATGATATAAAGAGTCTATATACAAGTATTCCCATTGATGAAACTTTGCACATTTTAAAAGACAGATTGGTAGAAGGGCAAAAATTGAGTAACGAGGAATTGAGTATTCGAGAAAAAATCGAATTAACCAGTGCTGTTGTCCGACAAAACTATTTCGAGTTTAATGACAACTGTTATGAACAAACAGAAGGCTTAGTAATGGGATCACCTCTATCAGCAATATTGAGTGAAATATTTTTAAATAACTTAGAAAAAGATAAAATAACAGCCGGTAATCACCATTGCAATAGATTAATTTACTGGTGGTGATACGTTGACGACGTGTTGTGCTTATATAGAGGAAGTAAAAGACAGGCTACCAACTTTGAAAATTACTTGAATTCTATCCATAAAACATAGTATTTTCATCTGAAACCGAAAATAAGAGAACCATAAATTATTTGGACCTATCAATAACAAACGCAGATAACAAGCACCAATTTAGAGTATATAGAAAACCCACACAATCTGATCAGGTGATACATTCAACTTCTTATCACACTCAAACAAAAACCTTCAGCTTTTAACTCCATGATTTACAGACTAGTCAGTATACCAGTGAAAACCAATAGTCAATTTCAAGAATTGAATACAATCAGGTACATTGCCCAACAAAATGGGTACGATCCGTCTGTCACTGGCGAACTTTACAAAAAAAAAAAAAAACTGAATAAAAATAGTAACACACAACACACTTCACTTCAAGAATCTGATAATAAAAAGTACGTTTCCGTTAGATGCTCAAAAAGTGCAGAGAATGCTATCAGGAAAACATTCAGGAAAAATAACGTGCTTGTATCTGTTAAATCCAGGAACAATCTACAGAAAATATTAAGTTTTAATAAAACACTGAAAAATGGGTCGAAATGTAACAGCTCTGGAGTATATAAGCTAAGATGTGACGATTGTGATGCCTATTATATTGAACAAACGGGCAAGATACAAAGAACATACCAGTGAGGTGGAAAGAAACAAAAAGGGAGCAGGGCAAACAATTAAATTAAAATATTCGGAACACTTAATTGAGAATGGACATAAATGCACAGGTATAAGCACAATTTTGAAAACTTTGGCCAGAGAGAAAAAAGGACAGCGGCTCGATAGACTGGAAGAGTTAGTCATTTATCAAAGTTTTAAAAAATATGGCTGTAATATTTTGAATGAAAGGATCCACTCCGACGCCAATACGATATATGAGAATATTATTAAAAGGACAAACAGAGAGACAAGGATGCAGATTAAAACGTCACAGGTCGGAGTCCAACAGGTTCAGGAGGTCCGCCGAGATAGTGACACCGCAGTTCCGAGCCGGATCCCTTATAATAGTACGAGGTTTTAGGTTTTATAATAGTATTTTTATTAGTCGTGTATATATTCTTAATGTATGTAAATATTCTTTTTTTATCAACATGACGTAGTTTGCTACTAGACCTACGCAACGCAGATTTCGCGAATAATCTAGTGTATAGTATATGGATACTGATGATTGCCGAGCGCCGAAACGCGTTCATCACAAACAAACTTGGATTGACGACGTAAGTAAAATAACAACTAGGTAGGATAGGGTTAGCATAAGTTATAGCTTATTAGCAATAACTGATAAATCCAAATTCAGTTTAAATCCAAACAAGTAAATGAAGATAAATCCAGGTGACAGTTACGTAACGTTTCACCTGAAGCAGAGCTATGGCAGTAATATAGTTAGAATTCTCCAATGATTTCTTTAAATATTAGCCTCTTATTATTAAACATGTTAAAATATTGTTTATATATTTGCTTCACGGATCATATACCTTTTGCGGATCATATATTTTATTTAAATTAATAAAACATATTTACTAATATTCTTCACTTCCAGTTAAAAAATCTAAAGACAAATCATTAAATATCGAATTAGGAAATGTCAAAATTTCTGAGGTCACTGAAATATGTTTATTAGGAATAAATTTAGATAACCACTTATACTGGAATACTCAAATAAATAAAATCATCAACAAATTAAACTCTGTGTGCTTTAATCTGAGAGTATTAGAAAATTGCTTCAATTTTGAAAACCTAAAAATTGTTTATTACTCTTATTTTCAAAGTATATTACTATACTGCCTCTTTGTATGGTTCGGCACGTCTAAGGAGAAAAATTCATCTTCGACAACAAATTCACAGAACTAATACATATGAAAATTCACCCCAATATATGGGAAGAGTCATAAATCAAATTCAAAAAAATCACAAAATTGAAGTAATTGGAAGAACATAACAAAGAAAAGACAAAAAAATTATAATGAACAATCCTTTATTTTCATAGCATGCATTTTTTAAAGAAAAAAACAAATTAAAAAAAAGATAACATGAAAAAGTAGAAAATTTAAGCTGCAGTATTTTTTAGACTTAAGATATTTTTTGTAAAAGCCTACACAGTTTATAATTGTTTTTCGGCAAATAAATATTATTTTTAATATTATTATTGGTTGAGATTTTATTATTTTGATAATATTCGAATTGTTGCAGCACCAAAGAGGGCTTTCACATGTTTGTATTTTCCGCCTCTTTTTAGATTTGAAAGTGGTGGGGGGTCTAAAGAACAACCCCTTTGGTCAATCGCAACTCCAGGGCTGGACAAGCTACACAAGCTTGGAGTCGCAGGTTTTTTGCTACCGCTAAATCCATTTGCCAAACGCGTTTTTCATTTTCATTTCTTACAGTGCAGTATCATATTTGTTATTTAAACTCATTCACATTCATTTTGTTTTCAGTTATTCACTTTTAATTAAAAACTTAAATGTTTAGTAACAAGTGTTTTTTTATAAAGGGCTGCCCACTTATATTTTACACTATTTGAATTTGAACCACTTTACCTTGTTATTAATAAATAAATCAAGGTTATTATGTGCTTGTAAAGCCAAAATTAAAATAAACTTTAGTGTTTTTGTGAAAAACTGATGATGGATTTCTTGTTACATTATCTTCACTGATTATTCTTAAACTGTCTACTTTTCTTTAGAGTTTATAAATTTTACAATAGATTTATTTTATTTTCATTAGTTTTATTTTCGTTCTTAATTTCAATTAATATATTCATCATAAGTCTTCTTAAGTTGAAAACAAATTCGTAATGTTTTGTTGGAAATGCTATTAAGTTACACCGTAATATGACATGCATATTTTATTTAGTACAAAGTTCTTAACCTGGAAGTGAATTTCCACATTTACAAAATATCTACTTTTAATGTCTTTTATATTATTATACGATAATATATTCAAAATATATTTTTAAATTATTTAAATTTGAAAGACAGCATATAGCGACCCAAAACTTATTATACATACTTTTACCGTTCACAAAAAATTATCCCTTTTAATGAGATGTTCCACATTTAATCCAACAGTATGATAGACCTACGATCTAGTACTGAATTTACGTTGATGAACGAATGCTCGAGGCGACCTATCCTGTTAACTGATTGTGCGTAGTGACCACTTCAACCTTGTTACCATGATATCCTTGAGCGGTTATGAGACAGAGTTGAAATGAATATGAATAAACGTATTCAGTCTCTTGAAAATGGGAATGTGTTGTTCCATTTACTTGGGAGAGTTTGGAAATACAAAGAAAATAATTTGTTTCTGATTACAATTTGTATTTAGTTCTATAAACACAATAAAGAAAACTTTAAAGGTTTAACAGAAAATTTAATTACAGTACGTCATCAATTTTGATCATATTTGCTTTGGTCACCATTGTAAAATCAACCAGCGTGCATTATGTTTAGAATAATGTTCGAAACTAACCTACAGAATAGTTAGTTATGTTTGGTTTTCTACATCTTAATATTTTCCAAATACTACTTAAATTCTAAATTGCGATATTCTCGGTGTGATAGTCAACAATTGTGAATTGTTTAAGGTAAGTCATTGATATATATTATTTATTTATTTAACCAAAATAGACAATATAATATTGCATTGGCAACAAATAAAATAATTCAACAATGTTACCTAAAAGTATATCTTAAATCAGTATTGATGCATTAATAACTTTTTAAACAAAACAAAGTTTTTTCTGCATTTATTCATACGATTCACTCTTCTTCAATTGGGATATATCAACCACTATGACATGGCCTTTAATCATCAATAAATTTATTACTAGCATAATGTGTCTTGATTAATGAGTTTGTTATATGTTGATATAAACTTATTAACAACTGCAGTAGTTACTTGGTGTTCCGAGCATAATAATAGAGTAACACACTATTTAAGGCGGTCCCACACTTCTCACGAAAAGGCCTGAACATTCGGCCGAACATTTTCCCTAATGTTCACTAAATATTCCGTCTCGTATGCATTCAAAAGTTCGTACAGCTCCCACAGTTCTCGCGAGTATTCCGAACATTCGAAGTTCGGCCGAATGTTCGGGCGTGTTCGCGAGAAGTGTGGGACCGCCTTTAGGCCAGCCGACGATGTTTATAACTTAACATATAAATTAACTACATGGAACTACTTCATTTGGCGCCGTACGCATTACGTCCATGTTTGTAGGGGCAATAATTATCCTTGGAAATTATAATGATGAGGTAAAAGACACTTTTTAAATTTTTCCATGTAGCTTTTATTCCACTCAGAAATCGGTAAACACAAATATTAAATTGATAAATTGTATGAGACAAGTCTTGAAAACATAACTTCCAGGGTCAGATACCTAAAGTTAGCTATCGTAGGCCCTAGATATCATGACATTTGGCGGTGTACGCATCACGTCCATGTTTGTAGGGACACCAGTTGTCCTGAGAAATTATAATGATGAGATAAAAGACACTTTTCAAAGTGTTGATTTTTCCAGCTACAATTCCACTCAGAAATCTGTAATCGCAAATAATAAATTAATAAACTGCATAAGACAAATCTTGAAAAAATAACTTCCAAGACCAGATAGCTAAAGTTAATCGGAGGCCCGGGCCAACCCGTCACATAACAAAAAAATCATGCCCATGTGAAAACAAATTTTAATTTATTTAATAAATAAAAATATGATAGATTGACTTTGTGATAGGTGCATATTCTCTTGCGAATGATTGGGCGCACAGCTGTGACTGAGAATCATGAAACACTCCTATTGACATTCAAAGTGAAATGAAAAATAATCGATGTTATTTCTTAAAATTGCTAGGTAAAATGTATTTCTGCTTTCATTATTGCATTTATATATTTGTTTTAAGATTTATTTTAAAAGGGCTATTTACTTTTCTTTAATATTTTTAAACTGGTCCGCAACGTGAACAATGTTTTAAATCTAGTCCGCAATATTTTAAAATTAGTCCGCAATGTGAACAATGTTTTAAAACTGGTCTGCAACGTGAACAATGTTTTAAATCTAGTCCGCAATATTTTAAAACTAGTCCGCAATGTGAACAATGTTTTAAAACTGTTCCGCAATGTTTTAAACTGGTCCGCAGTGTTAACAATGTTATAAAACTGGTCGGCAATGTTAACACTATTTTAAAACTAGTCCGCAATGTTAACAATGTTTTAAAACTGGTCCGAAATGTAAACAATGTTTTAAAACTGGTCCGCAACGTGAATAATGTTTTAAATCTGGTCGCAATATTATAAAACTAGTCCGCAATGTTAATAATGTTTTATTGTTAACATTGCGGACAAGTTTTAAAACATTGTTCTGATTGCGGACACGTTTTAAAACATTGTTCAAATTGCGGACCAATTTTAAAATATTTCGGGCCAGATTTAAAACATTTTTCACATTGCGGACTACTTTTAAAATATTTCTGACCAGTTTTAAAACATTGTTAACATTGCGGACCAGTTTTAAAACATTGTTAACTTTGCGGAACATTTTTAAAATATTGCGGACCAATTTTAAAAACATTGCAAACCAGTTTCAACATTGCGGACCAGTTTTAAAACATTGTTAACACTGCGAACCAGTTAAAAAATATTGGAGACTAGTAATAAAACATTGTTTACATTGCGGACCAGTTCTAACATTTCGGACCAAGTTTAAAACATAATTAACATTACGGACCAGTTTTAAACATTGCGGACAAGTTTTGAAAAAAAAATGTTCAAATTGCGGACCAGTGTTAAAATATTGCGGACCAGATTTAAAACGTTTTTCACGTTGCGTACGACTTTTAAAATATTGTGGACCAATTTTAAAACATTGTTAACATTGCGGACCAGTTTTAAACATTGTTAACTTTGCGGAACAGCTTTAAAACGTTGTGGACCAGTTTTAAAATCATTGTTTATATTGCAGATCAGTTAAAAGAAATTGCTGACCAATTTAAAAAAATATTGCAAACCAGTTTCAACATTTCGGACCAAGTTTACAACATTGTTTACATTGCGGACCAGATTTAAAACATTGCGGAACAGGTTAAAAATATGGTTAAGATTGCGGACCAGTTTTAAAACATTGTTCACTTTGTGGACAAGCTTAAAACATCGTTTACATTGCAGAATAGTTAAACAAATTGTGGACCAATTTTAAAAACATTGAAACCCAGTTTCAACATTTCGGACCAAGTTTAAAACATTGTTTACATTGCGGACCAGATTAAAAACATTGCGGAACAGTTTTAAAACATTGTTCACTTTGTGGACCAGTTTTAAAACATTGTTAACACTGCCGACCAGTTAAAAAACATTGCGGACCAGTTTTGAAACATTGTTCACATTGCGGACCAGTGTTAAAACAATGTTAAAATTGCGGACCAGTTTTAATAATTGACAACATTACGCAATGTTCAAGTCAACGCAATTTTAGTTAATGTTTTAGATAATTGCGGACTTAAACAGATTTAAAACATTGTTTACGTTACGGACCAGTTTTACAATATTGCGGACCAGTTTTAAAATATTGCGGACCAGTTTTAAATTATTGCGGACCAGATTTAAATATTGTAGACCATTTTTAAAACATTCTTCAAATTGCGGACTAGTTTTAAAGTCTTGCAGACCAGCTTTAATACATTGTTAACATTGCGGACCAGTTTTAAAACATTGCGGACCACTTTTAAATCATTGTTAACATTATGGACCATTTTTGTAAAATTTTTAACATTGCGAACTAGTTTTAAAATATTGCGGGCAAGATTTAAAACATAGTTCACGTTGCGGACCTGTGTTAAAACATTTTTTACATTACGGACTAGTTTTAAAACATTGCAGACCGATTGAAAAAAATTGTGGGCCAGTTTTAAAACATTGTTAAAATTGCGGACCAGTTTTAAACATTGTTAACTTTGCGGAACAGCTTTATAACGTTGTGGACCAGTTTTAAAATAATTTTTTATATTGCAGACCAGTTTAAAAAAATTGCTGACCAATTTTAAAAAACATTGCAAACCAGTTTCAACATTTTGGACCAAGTTTACAACATTGTTTACATTGCGGACCACATTTAAAACATTGCGGAACAGTTTAAAAATATGGTTAAGATTGCAGACCAGTTTTAAAACGTTGTTAACACTGCGGACCAGTTGAAAACATTGTTCACATTGTGGACCAGTTTAAAAACAATGTTAAAATTGCGGACCGGTTTTAATAATTGATAACATTACGCAATGTTCAAGTCGTCGCAATGTTAGTTAATGTTTTAAATAATTGCGGACTTAAACAGATTTAAAACATTGTTTACGTTACGGACCAGTTTTAAAATATTGCGAACCAGTTTTAAAACATTGTTCACTTGTGGACCAGTTTAAAAACATTGTTTACATTGCAGACCAGTTAAAACAAATTGCGGACCAATTTTAAAAACATTGAAAACCAGTTTCAACATTTCGGTCCAAAATTAAAACACTGTTTACATTGCGGACCAGATTAAGAACATTGCGGAACAGTTTAAAAAATTGTTAAGATTGCGGACCAGTTTTAAAACATTGTTAACACTGCGGACCAGTTAAAAAACATTGCGGACCAGTTTTGAAACATTGTTCACATTGCGGACCAGTTTTAAAACAATGTTAAAATTGCGGACCGGTTTTAATAATTGATAACATTACGCAATGTTCAAGTCAACACAATTTTAGTTAATGTTTTAGATAATTGCGGACTTAAACAGATTTAAAACATTGTTTACGTTACGGATCAGTTTTACAATATTGCGGACCAGTTTTAAAATATTGCGGACCAGTTTTAAATTATTGCGGCCCAGTTTTAAATATTGTAGACCAGTTTTAAAACATTCTTCAAATTGCGGACTAGTTTTAAAATATTGCAGACCAGCTTTAATACATTGTTAACATTGCGGACCAGTTTTAAAACATTGTTCACGTTGCGGACCTGTGTTAAAACATTGTTTACATTGCGGACCAGTTTTAAAACATTGCAGACCGGTTTTAAAATATTGTGGACCAGTTTTAAAACATTGTTCACATTGAGGACCAGTTTTAAATTATTGCGGACTAGTTTTAAAACATTCTTCAAATTGCGGTTTAGTTTTAAAACATTGTTTCTTTTTAGTGATCAGTATGTTGTTTAATTGTATTTTATGTTATATAAATTTAAAGATGTTTAACGTTTGGGAACAGGCAGATTTGTTTGAACTCTATTACGGTACGGTACTGCAATCAAGGACAAATAAGAGCAAAGTTTAGTCTTAAAAAAATAATAATCATACATATATATATTTATGAATTTTTTTAATTATATAGAGAAATACTAACTGAAAAACGAAGTGTTACTGGATGTGAACTTACAAGAAACTCCTTATACATTTTTGCATGGCTAATCATATCTCTTACTTGAGGATTGTTGATTTTTTCAAAACAGAACATAAACTGACAAAAGGAGGGGTAACATAACACATGCTATGAATGACATTATAAACATGCAAGAATAAACTTTGAGCTTTTCCGTGATTACTAATAATATTATGAGAACGCAGCGATTAACATGACATAATATTTATACAATTTGAGAAGTTATTTTTAAGAGTGTTTTTTGAAACTCAGTTAACAAAGTTTTACACTCCAGTTGCTAAGCTAACAATTGTATCAGTCAGCCTTGTCAGTTGGCCTCTAACTTGACGACCAACTAACTACTGAACGTTTATTTTTCTAATGATGATTTTCCTATCTTTAATTGTTGTGATACTAATAATTCTCTTTCATTCTCTAAAATAAATTACAGTGTTCAATGTCGGACACACAAATATTTTGTATTAATTCAAATAATTACAGAGATTCAGTAATAACTGAATAAATAACAACGTAGCCCAAAAAACTTTTAATTCATATAAAATTAAACATTAAAGTTTAAAAATTAAACTTTAATAAATTGTTTAACTGCGAATGCTGGCACAAATATTTATCTAATATAATTCAATTTCTGATGTTTTGTACCCGGGTTAACATGTATGGCTGTGTTCTTAGGATCAATACCATCTAACAATGTTTTGTTATAATTTATTTTGTTTTATGGTGCTCTATGAAACGCAAACCCGTCTCTGGTAAATAATTTTTTTTAAACAGCTTTAGTACTTATTGAATACAATAAATCAGGTGAACACAAGCTCTGTTGACGTGTGTGCATTTTAGTATAAAATTTATAGATTATAAATCAAACAGAATTATAATCCGTATCAGAAGCTTAACCAAACTTTTATTATGTTTAAAAAATGAAAATTTACTTTGAAATAATTACAAAAAATAATACCCCCATAGCAGCAACCCTGCGTACTCAGCGAATTTCCAATGCATATATATGTATCTTAAATACCACATAAAGCCACATACCAATTTTCATCAATATACATTCATAAATAAACTATTTATGACATTTTAATTATTCTCCATAAGAATAACATTGCGGCTGAGTATGCAGGTTTGCTGAAGCAAGGAACACAAAAAATGGGGTTTTATACAAATATCAATATAACTCATGTAGGTAAAGCCACATACCAAATTTCATTAATTTATTTTCATAATGAAGGCAGATAACACGTTACTTATTCTCCATAAGAATAACATTGGGCTGAGTACGCAGGTTTGCTACTACGGGAGCCTTGGGTAAACATTTTTTTTTTAGCAAATATCAATGGTCCACAACCAAATGAAGAACCAAATGTGAAGGGTCCACAACCCTTAACCGTATACCAAGTTTCGTCAGTATACGTTCATAAATAAGCAAAATATAAAATGTTTATTTGCCTCCATAAAAATAACATTAGACAACGTACTGTGTTTAGCACTTTCAATATCTCGGTAACCAATTGACGTAGAGAAATGATCAAAATACCAACTTGTGTGTTATTTTAAGCTGAATCCAATGGTAAAAACTAAAATTTGATTTTTTCGAAAAATATATGTAAAAAATTCAAAAAAACTCATTTTTGGGGTACAAAACCCCCCCAAAATACCCCTTTGAATGGTGCGATCTGGCTGGTTTTCGAACTTAAAGTCATAAATGTTGCTTTACACGTTCATACCAAATTTCATAAAAATCGGATAATTTTTACGAGAGTTATCGTGCTCACGGACACACACATATATATATATATATATATATATATATATACTGCCGTCGCAGCAGACCTGCATACTCAGCGAATTTCCAATGGAGATATAAATGTCTTAATACTACATAAAGCCACTTACCAAGTTTCATAAAAATATATTCACAAATAAGCAATATATACAATTTTAATTATTCTCCATAAGAATAACATGGGGGCTGAGTACGCAGGTTGGCTGCTACGGGAGTCTTTGGCAAAAAATTGTTTTTTTGAGCAAATATCAATAGACCACAACGAGATGAAGCCGTATACCAAGTTTCGTTAGTATAATTTCATAAATAAGCTAGATATAACATTTTTCTTTTCCTCCATAAGAATAACATTAGACAACGTACTGTGTTTAGCACGTTCAATATCTTGATAACCAATTGACGTAGAGGAATGATGAAAATACCAAATTGTGTGTTTTTTTAAGCTGAATCCAATGGTAACATCTAAAATTTGACTATTTCAAAAATTATATATAAAAAATTCAAAAAACCCATTTTTGGGGTACAAACCCCCCCAAAATACCCCTTCGGATTGAGCGATCTGGCTGGTTTTCGAACTTAAAGTCATAAATGTTGCTTTACACGTTTATACCAGGTTTCATTAAAATCGGATAATTTTTACGAGAGTTATCGTGCTCACGGACACACACACACACACACACACACACACACACACACACACACACATATATATATATATATATATATATATATATATATACAGTTTCGAACGAATGGTGTTTTTGGGGTCTGGGGACCTTAAAACGAAAAGTTATCATGGTCCCGGGCCTAGGTCTTATCATGCCGACTACGGTAATAGCTTCTTCCCTATAGGGGAAATTCGCTAAAAATTCACATAATTTTGTTAACTGGTAGTAGATGCTTTTTTTCCAACAGGAAAACATATTGCTGCTTCTAGAATGTTTTGTGTAAACTGGTCATAATTGTAGAACAGTTAACCATATTTAAAAACAACATTTTATCGATATTATAAAATATTTTTCTGTTTTCGTATTATAGTGTTTGCGGATGGAGTACAACCGTAAACTAGTTTCAGTTATACAAAATATAGTCAGTTTCATTGTAGATTTTACCTGGGAAGAATTATTTTAATACGTAAAAAATACAGTTTAAATGCATACACTTCCTGTTATTGGTCGCTATATTTATTTTGCTAAGCCTAAAAGCAAAACAAAAGACTTCTAACTTACAGAAATGACATTTATGTGGCGAGACAAGAGACTAATGTTGGCACCTTTATCTATTTTTGCAATAAATTCCTTGGTTTTCGTAGAATATATACCATAGAATATAGAGTATTTATTTATCGTGTTGTCTCTATTGGAGGTATTTGTTTAATTAGGTATGTACTGTAGGTCAAAATCACATAAACACCTGAATCGCAAAATAAAATGATTTGTAATCCCAAATAATTAGTTCGGTGTTTTTTTAGAGAATTTCCCCTATAGGGAAGAAGCTATTACCGTAGGTGACATGGTAAGGCTTAAGCCCGAGAACATGATAACTTTTCGTTTAGAGGCCCCCAGATGCCAAAAACACTATTCGTCCAAATTCATATATGAATATGTGTGTGTGTGTGTGTGTGTGTGTGTGTGTGTGTGTGTGTGTGTGTCCGTTACCTCGAAAACTTTTGAAAGAATAGCGCGATTTTGATGAAATTTGGCACAAATGTGTAGAGTAATATTTATGACTTTATGTTTGAAAACCAGATCGATCGGACTAATGGGAAGGGGGTTAATGGGGGTTTTAAATGTTCCAAAAATCAGTTATTATGAAATCTTTACCCTTAAATTAAAAAAAACACTCAATTTTGGTTATAGCAATTTTATAGAGCTTAAAAAAAAATATTATTTTGAATCATTAACCTAGGTTAAGTGGTTGTGGAGAAAAGTCAAAAAACGTGTCCATAAATTTTCCCATTTTAATTTTATGGGAAAAAGGTTTTTCCATTTTCCTCAGATAACTTTACTAAAAATTTCACATTTCTTTTTACCAATCAGTTTAGCTCTAAAAAACAATCATTTTGGTGTTTTAATTGTTATACTACGTCCAACCGTTGCAGAGATATGATATTCAAAGTGCTAAACACAGTACGTTGTCCAATGTTATCCTTATGGAGAATAAATAAAATTGTATATCTCGATTATTTATGAATGTATATTGATGTAACTTGGTATGTGACTTCAACGAATTGCTGTATATTGATATTTGCACAAAAAAGAAGTATTTTGTTGATTTTCCCCGAAGTAGCAAACCTGCATACTCGGCCCTCATGTCATTCATAAGGAGAACAAGTAAAGTTTTATATCCCCCTTAGTTATAAACCTAAAATAATAAAACTTGGTATGCAGCTTCACTTGGTTGAGTTATATTAATAATTGCAAAAAAACACATGTCTTATCTTCCTTGTTGCAGCAACCCTAAGTACTCAGCTCTAATTTTATTCTTATGTAGAATAAATAAAATTCTATATATCACTTATTTATGAATGTAATTTTGTAAAACTTGGTACGTGGCTCTATAAAGTAGCAAGGCACATATGCATTGTAAATTCGCTGAGTACAAAGGTTTGCTGCGACGGGGTATTCACATTACATTTCCAGTCCCTTTTAGCGAATTTCCCCTATAGGGAAGAAGCTATTACCGTAGGTCTCATAGCCCGAGACTTAAGCCCGAGACCATGACAACTTTTTGTTTTGAGGTCCCCAGATGCCAAAAACACTATTCGTTCAAATTTATATATATGTATATATATATATATATATATGTATCTATATATGTGTCCGTGAATGAGATAACTTGAGTAAAAAACGTCCGATTTCCATGAAATTTGGCTCAAATGTGTAAAACAACATTCATGACTTTAAGTTCGAAAACCAGAAAAATCGGACCATGGGAAGGGGGGTTTATGGGGGTTTTAAATTTCCCAAAAATCATTTTTTTGCATTTTTCACCCTAAAAATTTTAAAAAACTTAATTTTGGTGGTGACCATGTTATAGAGCTTAAAAACAAATAATATGGTATTTTGAATTATTAACCTAGGTTAAGTGGTTGCGGAGAAAATCTAAAAAAACCTACTCATAAAATCTCCCATGTTAATCTTATGGGAAAAAGGTTTTTGGCTTTTCCTCAGTTTATTTTAATGTAAACTTCACATTTTCTTTTACCAATCTGTTCAGTTCAACAAAAAAATCATTTTGGTGTTTAAATTTTGATTCTACGTCCAACCGTTGCAGAGATATTCAAAGTGCTAAACACAGTACGTTGTCCAATGTTTTCCTTTTGGAGAATAAATAAAATTTGATATCTCGATTATTTATGAATGTATGTTGATGAAACTTGGTATGTGGCTTCACGTAGTTCTGGTGTATTGATATTTGCACAAAAATTGATTTTGTGTTGATTATTCCCGTAGCAGCAAACCTACGTACTCAGCCCCCATGTTATTCTTATGGAGAATAAGTAAAATGTAATGACTCCCTTAATTATGAACATAAATTAATAAAACTTGGTATGTAGCTTCACTTGGTTAAGTTATATTGATAATTGCATAAAAACCCATTTTTTGGTTCCTTGTTGCAGTAAACCTGCTTACTCAGCCCCCATGATATTCTTATGGAGAATAACTAAAATGTTACATAGCGCTTATTCATGATTGAATATTGATGAATCTTGGTATGGGACTTCGCCTAGTTAAATTCTATTTATATTTGCATAGTAACCAATCGTTTGTGTTCCTTGTTTCAGCAAACCTACGTACTCATTACCAGTGTTATTCTTATTGAGAATAATTAAAATCGCTTATGTTTGAATATATTTGTATGAAACTTGGTATGTGGCTTTATGTGGTATTAAGACATATATTATGCATTGGAAATTTGCTGAGTACGCAGGTTTGCTGCGACGGGGGTATTTAGTTATACTTAAGTCTACTTGTAGTGTTAACAATAAAATATAATCTACATTAACAACATCTACCATATTATATCACATTAAACTGTACATCAGATGTTCTATTCGATCAGTACATTGGCTATAGTCCCGCAGGCTCCTTCATCGATCAGATCATAATTAAAACGTCGTCAAAACACAATCAGCATCAGCCAGGTGAATGAAGTGTTATCGAAATGGAGATTAAAACACAGTGGCATTTCCTTGCACTGTTCTTTAAGCTTGATCTTACAATTTAGTAGATGTTGCTCCTAAATACTAAAAGATAACTTCCGGAAATAAAAAAAGAAAATAAGGTGTTAGATGGGTAGATTAAGAATCCCCTAGCCTCCTGGCTCGTCTTGCACGTGGGAGGTTTGTGCAGGTTACCGGAAGGAACGGAACTAGCAGGGATGGAAAAGGTGGAACGGGATAAGTAGCCAATTAACCTTTAAGAGGGCAAACGTTCGTGACTCCTGCAACAGTTGCTATTAGCCTCAAACAGGCTGCTCTGTACTTCTAGGCGAACTTACAAGATATCCATTTTCAGTTACCACAATGTTGGGGAAGTTGTACCATCCTTTGCTGTCTAAAGACATTGAGAGACTTACCTACTTGCAATGCCATCTTCAGTTGCTGTATCGCTGTACCCAGTGTCAACTACCTTCTGTTATGCCATCTTCATTAAATGATCTGTACCCAGCGTTCACCTCAGTCTCTACCAGGGCGATTTCAGTGTAAAGACCAACTTAAAATTCGTCCTAAGACCCATATAAGGGTAATATTAAAAGTTCCTTTAAAATATAATATTCTTTCCGGAACAAATTTGTTAATTGGCCGCGAGATTTCAATATTGATTTAATATTTATTTCTAGCTTCTTTAATATAAATGTTCGTAGAAAACTAACTTTGTTTCATCTCGTCATACGAATGTATACGATAAAACTCAGGAAACAATTTCCACCACATTTATGTTATAGGAAAAACCTAAATTAAAAAAAATAGTAAATTCATTTGCCTAACAAGAAAGAATAAATAAATAAAAAATAAAAAATAGCAAAATGAATATAAAGTAGGAAATAAATATCTAGTTGGTAAAATATTAAACATATAAAACCTCAATGTGCAATTACGAATCAGAGGAATTCCATTGATGTTTCAATTGATGAAATCGTTTCATAAATGGTTGGATCTAAAAATGTTGTAATTTTTTAATTAGTTTGTATTTTCACAAACTTTATTTTGGGGTAGGTCAAAACATACTTAAAATGATACCTACACATCAGGATAAGCAGGGATTAACAATGTTAATTAAAATAAACCTGTTGGATAATATTATTAAATGATGAATATCATTTCTAGGACAAATATGCAGACAAATATATTCATCTAAATTGTAACGGCAACGGACATTAAACCAAAATAACAATTTAATTTCTCTAGTTTTGTTTACCCAATTGTTCTCTTTTAGTACCGACAGTATCGATCCGTGGCTCACCATTTGACAGAAAAACTGTACAATTTACATCAGTTTCCAAACAAGTATTTCAAAATAACCGGCAGGATACACTCTAGGATTTCCACGAGAAATGGATTCGGCCCAAGGTCTCCTTCCGGCTACGTTTCTCTTCATGTTTGTATCTTCCCGGTATAATTGGGATCGTCTGGCCTACAGTAAACAGCATGTAAATGTATTTTGCGCTATTGAGGGTTTACTCTTAAAAAAAACCCTGGATATATTTACACTTATACCATGTATTCATACACGGTAAATACACAAAAATATGGTATAAGACAATAAGGCAATCAATTTCGTCCGGTCATACCGATCATTGTTTGTAATCTTAAGAGTCTTCATCAGTGGTCGCCATATTGGATTTATGTTCCATAAGAACAATGTTAACTTTGTGCCTCCGTTACGCATCACTTGATCGTCACAAAAAATCTGTTAAAGTCTTAAATTAAAGGTACAGTAGTCCTCTAGGGAAAGCCAAAACGAATTATGGAAATTGTCCTTAAAATATTAAGATAATTGCCATTAATTATACTTTTAATTGAAGAATTTTTTGAGAGGCAATAGGAACCGATTTTTGAAAAGTAAAATTGTATTTCCCTAGTGTCATTACTTATAAAGCTAGTTACGAAATTTCAAAATGTTATTAACCAAAATAACACTGGAACGCGTTCACAAGTGATGGTACGTTCTGTTGGAGAAGCGTATAAGCGGTCAGTGATCGGCGCGAAACCTGGCGACAGAGAAGAGCACCACACACGGCGGAGTGATATACAATGTCCGGTGGCGCGAATTTTTAAATAACAATCTAATGTTGAGTGCCCTTTGGCTTGTGATTGAAACTCTGGTCAGTTTAATACATATTTTGTTTTTAAGTAACTATAACATAATTGTTATATCTAATAATAACATTGCTTCATATAAGGTAATTTTTTAGCGCGTAATGTTGGCCGTAAATTGTGATGAAAACACAGTATCAAAAGAAAATAACGCACAGGATTATAATTTATTTTTCCGAATTTAAAACCAGTTTTACATACCTTTTACGTCCAAACAGTTCAAAAATATATGCTGCCACATACTATGACGACATGTTTCGGAATCTAGAATTCCATCTTCTGGTCATACCCAAAAACGTCCGTAATTCACCCAGATTTTCGTCAAAATTTAAAATTTTGTTGTTGTTAAACATTAATACAGTTCAACATAACACACAACACAACATTAAACACGTGTTTAATGTCGTGTTGTGTGTTATGTTGAACTGTATTAATGTTTAACAACATAACAATTTTAAATTTTGACGAAAATCTGGGTGAATTACGGACGTTTTTGGGTGTGACCAGAAGATAGAATTCTAGATTCCGAAACATGTCGTCATAGTATGTGGCAGCATATATTTTTGAACTGTTTGGACGGAAAAGGTATGTAAACCTGGTTTTAAATTCTAAACAACAGTTCAGGAGGCATTTTCAAAATGAATAAATTATTTTTTCGGTTTCTTTGGCAGCCGCTTTAAGTAAAAAATAACGAGTTCGCACGCAGCACGCTGACGTGAGGGAAGTGAATTTCCACATAATAAACTTTTAAAACTCAAAATCAGTGTAAAAACATATATTTACACCAATTGTTATTGAAATCTGAAAAAATTGATTTTTTGGCTGTTCTGATGCTCCTGGTTTCATTTACCTGCAATGCTGGGAATACAATTTTGCGCATTATAAGGTTAGGAGAAGGTCCAGTCAGGCTTGAAAGTATGCGTGAGGTTGCTGAGGATGACAAAAGTACTTTAACAAAGGAATAACAGGTTTTTCTAGTGTAAAACCCCCATAAGACAACGTACTGTGTTTAGTCGATACACATTTTCTTTAATAACTCGGTAAATATTTAAGCTAGAATGACAAGAGAGGGCTTACAACTTTTTCCTCAGTATTTCCCATCTTTTTACATGCATTAATTTTACATATGGGGCTTTACTGACCCTTGTTGGGCACAAAAAATCGAAATTTTAAAGATTAATCTCCCAAAAATGGGGTTTAGAGTTTTCCGATTGTTTTGCCCAACGAACTTGTCTAACTGATTACAGAAAGGAACGTCCCTACCAAATTTGAAATAAATCGGACAAAAAATGCGACCGCTAGACTGCAAACACACACACACACACACACACGCACACGCACACACACACACACACACACACACACACACACACATATATATAAAATTTTGAACGACCCCCCAAAACGTGTTCAGGGGGTCACGTTAGGAACTTATATGGTGGTCCCAGGCTTAAGTTTCACCGTGCGGGTCATGCTAATAGTTCACTTTCCAAAGGAAATTCACTAATAATGATTTTACTCTAAAACATGCAACATTACATGATGACAGTCTTTTATATTAAAATGATTTACCGTATTTTAGTTGAAGCTAGGTGTAAATTTGTGATCAAACAATACAGAATGATCGACGTAGTATACGACAAACTACCCGAGAATAGCCTCGTTATATGCTGGCCAATTGAATTAATCGACAAAAGTGATGAATTTTGGAAATCCGAAATGGAGAGTAAGATACATACATTTTATCATTACTGTCTGTTGCCTGAACTGTTAGACCCACGGAAGAGGAGAAGTATGCCACTCAGGGAGCCCGAGTACATTGTAAAGGCACAAGAGAAGAAAAATGAAGAGAAATGTTTAGCTAAACCCCTTTGCTCACCTTAGGTTTAATGTTTATGTTGTTAGTTGTCACGTTTTTTATGATTTCGAAAGATTATGGGGGATATAGCTTGATTATATTGTTATATTATTTTATTTTTATAATAATTATCGTGTAATATATACCTGGTTATATCTCTTGTACAATATTGTAAAAATGTATTATATTTAAATATGTATACATATGATATATTGACTAGATCTCATCACTTTGCGTTTATTTCTACGTTTACAGTGTGTGTTTTACGTTTGTTATGTTCTGTTATGCTTACACCATTTGTTGTTTTATAGACTCCTTAGCACTGTTTTCTGAAATACTTAGCTAAACCTTTTTTATGACCTGTTTTAGTATGATTTTTAATAACTTAAAAATGTGTAATGGTTGTTTCTTTACTGTACAGTTTTTGTAATTTACATAAAACGTTATACGATACTGTAACAAAGGGGTAACAATCATTGTTTACTATTATATAACATTATTTTAACCTTGCATTTTTTACAATTTAGTTTACTAAACCTAAAGTGGGATGTAGCTTGATTATTTTGTTATGTTTGTTTCGTTTGATAATACCTCTCGTCTCTTGAACTATAGTGTAAATACAATAAATTAAAATATGTATATATCCATATATTGACGCGATCTCCTCACAGTCATAGTTTATTAATTTGTTTCCTGTATGTAGTTTACATTTGTCTTCGTTATTTTTATATAGTATTTTTTTACATCGATATAAACAAATTTATTAATGCTTATTTCTTTCTGCATAGTTTTTGTAATTCACATAAAACATTGCTTTGTTAACTTACAAAGGTAAGTCACAATTATATTGTAACTAACAATATAATAATAGACTAACAAACATAGCATATTTGGTTTTCTTTACCGCATGTGGGATGTAGTCTAGTTCGATTATTTTGTTATATTTTTTGTTTCTTTCTATAATGTCTCTCATAAATGTAACACATCTTTATTTATATTATATAACCTACTTGTTCTATAGTGTAAATATATAATATTGAAATATTTATATTATATGTTCAGGCTACGATTTAAAATTGTGATGATTATAGCTTTTGTAATTTCAATCCTTTGTCATTATTAGAACAGTGTTTATTTATAATAGTCATTAAACAGCAATATTCATGACTACATCGCTGTTCAGCTCTTTACCTAGGGAAGTAACCTCTTTAATTTTCATTGTACTTTGAATTGATCAATTTATTTTATGAGGTATCAAAATTTAAGGTAAAACTATTGTCAACAAATATATTGTTGTATTTAAATAGAATTCATTTTACAAAAGCATGTGTTACGACTGGGATTGGCAGTAAACAAATGTTTCTCTAAATATGAATTCAGTTTTGTAATGAAAAAATATTGTTTTATCAAAATGTTTGATTTTATTATGAAAATATAAGTATAAATTCATAAAATAATTTAATAATTTAGTTGTTTTTAACCTTCCAGCAGTTTTAAGTGGGAGTAGAGTTTATTATAACATAACAAGTATATTCTCAATAGAATTATTTGCCAATCATATTGAAGTTTGATACGCTATGTTTGTACTTGTTACTGGTTTGAGGTTTTTCATGTGACGAGGAAGCCTAGGAAATTGCTGTCGAAGTTGCCAAGTGTCGAGGCGGCAATAGCCATAGCAGGGCCGGCGAGAACATCTACTAGTTCCCGCCGGCCTTTTTCGCAGGTCGGTAGGAAGCCGATACAATGGGTCCCGCTATGTCCATCCCCCCACCCCCTCGGCACGCCACCCTCAAATTGGAAGGAAGAGACACCTTCACTCCTCCCACCCTTACTTAAACGGTTTGAATACTGGCGGCAGGACTACTTTTGTGATGCGGCTCGCGTAACACCGGATATAGTTTCGTCAATAGTTGGCACTGCCTCCACCAGTTTTGGAGCGCTGGAGTCAACGGCGACTTTCCAATTTGGTGATGAAGACTCTTAACGTCGTATTCATGATAGGCCCCTTAAGTGTAAATATAGTTTGACGTTTTATAAAACTTTTTCCACTTTCACCCCATAACTATAGCACCACGCTAATAAAAATATGGTAATTTTCACAATTAAGTTGGTCAGTCTTCTCTTGTCTTTGGCCGGCAAAACATAGGGAATTTTGTACATTTTAAAATATTTAATGTTTCTTGGTGTCATGTACAAATTTATGTTTGGTGTTGAACATGTTTTCAACCTCAAGACGATGACAGTATTTTAGCTTCTGTGATATAAAGATTTGGTAATGGGACAATCCTACTCCCGAAAGTAATGATCTAGTAAACTAGTGGGTTGACGACCACAAAATATGTAACATTACTTTCTAAGTCATATAATCAATCCAGGAGGCTAATTGCGTGAATAAAATAACAAGTTGACCATACTAACAGTGACATACTCTATCCAACTTACATAATGTGGCATTTCTTTGAAAATATATTCATACACCAATAACACAGATCAAAGTAGATTCCCGAGCAAGAACATGGTTTTATATTCCTGAGGTACGGCCCTGAGAGTGATCCACGGACGGCAGTAATGCCACGAACGTGACAACAGCCGTGCTTCAGGCTACGAGCCCTCTGAGTCACATTTGACACATTGCAGACGTCTGACGCTGTAGTCGGCACTGCCGTAGCTTGTATTATTAAAGTTTACGTTTGAGTTGTAACTCGTTTCAGCTAGGAGAAAGCTTTCACTCATTTTTTGATTTTAAAAACTCCTCATAAAATCATTTACGTCATTATGTGTTCCGTGCGTAAAACGACGTGAGTGTATGCATGCATATCTGCACTTTCATGATGGTAGGTTTTATAAATAGACCCGATATTAAAAGAAAAGGTGTATTTATGTTAATTTGTTAATATCCGTGGTTCTATGGTTAATAAACTCAGAAATATTTCAAAATTGGGGGTTTGTCATTGTCACCTTGATATTCTCTTACTCTTCAGGCTTTTGTAGTAACCTAAAAGAGACAGGCAGACCTAAGATTTTTAAGGGTTTTATGATTTGCAAGCGCAAAATAATCGCCTAATTTATTTTACTTTTAGAAAACATGCACTACATTGTTTAACAGTATTTCACTTTGAAAATCACTTACATTTCCTTTGTAAATTTCCAATGTAGTCCACTTTAAACATTTAAATATATAAATAAAAAATAATCTGCCGGTATTTTCATTAATGGTATTTGTTGTGTTAAAAATGAACCGAATGCATTAAAACAGGGTTTAAAACAAAACAACATATTTCCATATCGTTATATCATTTAGAAATGATGTTACGAAACATCATCGATTTACTTGTGCAACCTTTATGTTCCATGTACGTGATTATGTATATTTACCATCTTTTATATCTGCAAACTTACACTGTCGTAACGTTTTTTTCCTAACATAAACAAATCAAATAAGAACAACACCCTCGGTATTTTCAAAACTTGTTTAAAGAAGTTTATTATTTTACTAAGAGCAATGTTTTACTTATCTGACCTTTAGGATAAAAATAAAGATTATAAGAAAATGGGCCAATACTAATTATTAACGAAAAACTGCCTGGATATTAAATAACCCTCACCGGAAAATTGGTGTTTGTCTTCAATAATAGATGGATCTGTGAGCAGAAGCTCAATCACGTACCAAACTTTGGTAAAACAAAGCGAACTCAGATCCAACATCATGTTGGATAATTAGGCAAGTTGGGACATCTTGATTGCTGCCTTCAACAAAGCGTGAGCTTCACTCAACTTATCGGTTGCTGAAATTAACTGAAACTCGTCACAATACAACATTGTGTATGGGATCTACAGTCAATTCTATGTCACTTGCCTGAGATCAGTGAGATTCCGGATAATGAAACTTACAAATGCTTTTCGCACCAAAACGCGTTTAAATTACATGATGTTAGATTCTGATTGTTTTATTTTATCATTGTTGTTCTTAATTGTGTTTTTTTAACTTCTTACATACAGTCTCAGAGAGACAGTTTGGACATTCTCAATTCTCAATGGTTATTATAAGAGGTAATTTATGAATATGAGTTCATTTATTTATTTAGCCTGGAAAACAATATAATACTGCATTGACAACAAATTAAATACATTAAATAGCTTTTACCTAAATTTAGAACTTAAAATGAATCTTGTGTCATGAGGTTTTTAATGAAATAACGTTTTTTCTTCTTGTCTTCTTTATCCTTTTTTACTAGGATATTTTAACCACTATATCATGGTCTTAAATCATTAATAAATTTATTATTATTATAAATTGTCTTGATTGCTAATTTGTCTTATAAGTTGATATTTTCTTTTCCGTTAGTATATTCATGGACACGATAAAATCCTATCTCGCCAAGCCATGTCCTAAACTTCTTATTTTTTTATACCAATATTTTTTATTGTTATGGCTTATGGTGGTATAAATTAATCACCCAGTAGTATCTTGCTTGGTTTTTAAAAAACTCAGAAGAATGATCTGGAATTTTCAAATTATTACTATTTCTCAAATTATGTGTTATTCTATAGTAAACATAACTCGTCGTTCTGAATCACACTAAATCCTAATAGGTACACCTTCCAGTCTTAAAACGAATTAATCGATAATTTGTACATAACGACGAAAGCTAATTAGCGTAATCGGTTAATCCGAGCGAAAGTGTTTTTTTTCATCTGGGGATACTGACCTGGAACATTAAGCTATTGGTTTATATTTCTAAGGTAAAAAGGCTACAAAATTAAGTTTTAGACCTATTAAATGTAAAAATTATTATTCCTATGAGATATACAGTAATAACGTTCTTAATATAAGAGATATAGTCAGGAAGGGGAAGATGTGACTCTTGCCTGCCTAACCTGGCTTAAAGATTTCTCAAAAAATTATTGCTTGTGCAAATTCCGATATATTGTAAAAATTGTCACGGAATAAATAATAATATTATTATTATTATTACATTCTTTCATTATGAGAATTTACGGGATATAATAAAAAACCTCTTACAACATTTAAAAGATATTTACACTTAGTCTGTAATCACATAACAGACGGTAAACATACATAACAGATGGTGCAAGGCTAAAGATGTCGACCAGTCTCACCGGTCTATTACAATGGTCTATTATAATGGCAGGAACCAATGATGTGTCTAGTAAATCATCTTGTTTGGCAAGTTGTGGATTTTTTAACATCTTTCTCTCATGACAATGTAAAAGTGAAAGTGTTTAGTTTTTTTCAGGTATGATTCACCACATTTAAACAGATTTATAATTTATGTAAACCGAAATCTTGCCAATGTGTGTTCGAGGCATCATCACGCCACTTTTGTGTCATTATGCATTTACAGAGGCATTATATCACTAGACACGAGTTACATTTTAACTATGTAGGCAAACGCAAAATTGCTAATTTGATATTCAATTGTGTTGTAAATGGCTCCAACGAAATTGTACTGACATCTGTTTCTGACGTTCCGCAGAATATTCCAGTTCACATATCCGATTGACACTCAAGTTCAAACCGAACATTAAGATTCAACCATTCCATATCAGAACCTTCTGTTACACCTAACATCAATGGCCACCAAGCACACAAGCATTTTTATAGTTGTTGCAATCTACATGGTACTTAACACTATAATTACGTTCGACCATCCAGATTAATGTTTTAGGCCTAAACACCATGAAGCATCTAGTCTTACAACACTCAACAACTTTGGTACAATTAAAACTAAGAATAGAAATGAAGTTCTGAGAATAGTTCACCAGAATGTACAGGGTATTGTATCCAAGCTTGATTTAGTAGACATTTTTATCGAATTTTTCACCAGATATTATTGCATATCGGAACATTTTCTTTGTGAGTCTAACCTAAATGCATTCTGTCTGCCAGATTATACGATGGCCACTAGATATAGTCGCTCTTCAATGATCAAAGGGGGTGTTTAAAAAAATAGTTTAAGTTTCCGGATGGTTGATGTCAAAAGGTTTTGCTCTGAGGGAGTCTGTGAATTTTCGGCTATAACTTTAATGTGGAAGCATATCTTACTTCTTACTTGCCGTTTACAGGCCTCACCATCAAAATTTGGAAAGGGTGGATCATTTCTTGGAACCTCTTGGTCGTTTCATTAAATAATTTGCCAAACCTAGTGTTAGGATAGTAGTTACCCGTGATTTTAATATCAACTTGTCTATTTCGGATGCTTCTTCAAAAAAACTCAGAGATGATGCTGTCATTTGGACTACATGACACTGTATACTCTTACACCAAGGAATTCAAGGGTAGTAAGTCTCTGATAGACAATGATTTTTGTATCGTAAGTCCCCAAGTCTTGCATACTGAGGTTGTTGTATCTTGTATATCTGATCACCACGCTCAAGTCTCTGATATTAAATTCGCTCCGGCTTCCCAGGGCAGGGTTCCGGGGTTTTATTTTAAAGAGTTTATAATGGAAGATAATGTTCGAAAAGTTAGATTCCTTTAAACAAATTAGCTCTGTGGTAGTGTTTTTTCAGCTGTGAGTGTAAATGAAATGTTTGATAGTTTCGGTGTTGCATTAAATTACTTCTTCGAACTGTCATTTTCATTTAAGAAATCTAGGGTTCACCGAAAAGTGTTATTCTGTAAAATAAAGCTTGATTGTCCCTTATTACAGATTTGCGAGAGCGTCACCTCAAATGATTCCATTTAACTAAAGATCTTGATAATTTATATAAGATCTTGATCTTAAATTGCAATATCGCAATATCAAAAATCAATATAGAGCTGCTAAAGAAAAAAACGTACTTTCTCATCTGAACACATCAAGCAGTAGATCGAGAGCTGTCTGGGATTTAGATAATGAAACTATTCCGGGCAAAAACTCAAAATACTTTAAGTCGTTCAAGATAGAAGCTGACAGTGGGGAAATGTTGACAAAACCTAATGACGAAGCAAATGCTTACAACGAATTTTTCAATGGTATCTCCGTATCTCTTATCAAATATTCACTGGAACTGGACTGTTCTGTGGATGTGCCACCAATCTAATCATCTCTTTTCCTAAGCCCTACTAGTGAAAAAGAGGTTTTGCCGATCATAAAGTCTTTGAAAACCAGTTATTCTGCTGGTTTAGATGGTATATCACCTAGCAGGCTACTCAAGGTAGTTTGTGATTGCTTGATTCTGCCTCTATCTCGTTTGGCTAATGTTTGTTTTGAGGAGGGTGAATTTCCCAAGTCCCTTAAATAAGCTATTATAGTGCCCCTCAATAAGAAAGTAAGTGTTTATGATAGAAATAACTAACGTCCTATATCTATCACATCAGATTTCTCTAAAGTCTTGGAAAAATTATTTCTGAATCGTCTTTATCCTTTTTGTTTGATAACAGGGTACTTTTTGAAAAACAATTTGGTTTCCAAAAATACTTCCACTGTCGGTGCTATGTTCAGTTAAATTTATAATATATCAAAATCCCTTGATGAACATAAACAGGTTTTAGGGGTTTTCTTTGATTTGAGTAAAGCGTTTTACATGGTTAACCAAGAAATGCTTTTGAAGAAATTAGAACATGTTGGTATTAGAGGCAATGCTCTAGGTTGGATACCTTATATCCTGGAAGGTAGGAATCCAGCTGTCAAAATTCCCAATCTTGATGCTGACAGGTGTATTTATTCGGAGAAGTCACGTAAAGTTGATGTTACATGTGGGGCCCCACAAGGTTCAGTATTGGATCCGATACTTTTCTAGCTGTTCCTCAATGATAATTTTTCATGTGTATCAAATGTTTATTTGTGACTGTTTGCGGATGATACGTCTTTGAGCGTAAGCAGTCACTCTCTTAAAAGCCTTGAGATTGAATCCTTCACTCGAGGTAGTTATATTTTTCAGTGGTTTTTTGATAACAATCTGCGAGGAAGTACCGTAAACAAATAAAGGCCTTTTAATTTAAACTGAGAAATTCAGTGGAAAATCCATCTAGTGTTTTCATAGGTAGCATAGGTTTAAAGCATGAATTTAAATTTAAAATGTCTCAATTAGGGGTTTTAAAAATACAACTATCAATATAAACTCATCGGAATAAGGAATAAGGTGCGAAATCTTTGGCAAATTTACTACAAAGGTGTTTAACTGGCTATTTAAATAACGTTTATTGGAATGTTATCTTTGCTCGACGTTATGAGGTTGCCGCACGGCCGCTCTGCCAGTCACTTTCTTTCGATAATCGTAGAGCTTATTAGCAATAACATAGCTCGGTTTGTAGCTAAAGGAGTCATTATTAATTAATTTTCCAGTAAACCGTAGATAAAATGCAGGCTAAACAGAAGGTTAGAAGTTATAACCTCTACAAGTTACTAGTGTTTTTTATCTTGACTATTATAGCAACAAAGTCCGTTGGAACAAAAAATACAACGGTCTATAGAAAATAGATCACAAATTGTGTTAATGAAAATTGCTAAACTCGACTATAATAGTGAAAAGTGATATTCTTAAAGCTTATGAAATTTTCTCACGGGATATAATAAAAGACGTCTTACAACTCTTAAGAATATATTTACACTTTCTTTAAATCGATATAAGGCGGTGGCTACAAAACTGATACTACAAAAACAAATTTGAACCAGAGAAATAAATAAATAAATGTCTAATGTATTTCTTATAACTTAAGAGTCTTCATCACCGGAAGTTGCCGGACGCCATATTGGTGTTTTGTTCCATAAGCCCAATCTTAACTTTGTGACTCCGTTACGCCTCACCTGATCGTCACAAACAATTAATTTTGGTGTCATATTAAAGGTTTCGTCGTCCTCTAGGGAAATACAATAGTCGAATTTGGATTTTATTACAAATTAGTGAGAACATGTACAGATTTCAGTTCAAAATTAAACTATTTATTATGAAACTATGACACCCAAATTAAGGAATTCGACATTGTATTTCCCTAGAGGACGACGAAACCTTTAGTTTGACACCAAAATGAATTGTATGTGATGATCAGGTGAGGAGTAATGGAGGCAAAAAGTTAACATTGGCCTTATGGAACAAAACTTCAAGGTGGAGTCAAGCAACTTCCGGCGATGAAGACTCTTAATATTGTTACTAGTAATTATTATCAGACATAAGATTTAGACGAAGTTTCAACATATTTGATCAGACTTCACACCAAACAGTCTTGACAAGAATTTTGGGTTTAGTCCCTTGTATGCGGGGCGTGCGAGAAGCCGCCAGTGACAGTGAACCCGTCATTCTAGGTGTTGTAAATCACACTAGACAATACCGATCCGTTGACTGAAGGCCGAGCCTTCGCACGCTGCCGGTCGGTAAGGAAGAATTATTTGAAAAACTGCTAGCGCTCTAGTGGCCAAACTCCAAACGAAAGGCGGAATTCTATCTGACTCCTGCCCCCTCTTAAACACAAGTTAATATTTACAGCTGTGCAATCCATGTTATCACTGTGAAATGTTAGTTGAGACTTCATTGATTGTGTTACAGATTATTAAACCCTTTCCAAAACTTCTGTGCGAACTTTACCCCCAGTTGAACTGTTGGCAATCATAACTTGCCTCTCAGTAAAACAATCGATGGGCTGTTGTATGTCTAAAAATAATAAGTAAATAAATAAATAAATAAATAAAATGGTCTTTTATTTAGAGCGTTTTTCATGAACATTAAATGGTTTTCAAAACAACTCGAGTCACATAAAATTGCCAACACAAAACTATTTACAACCAAAATTATCTAATAATATTATACAATGTTATATGACTTAAAACTAACAAAATTTACCTGATCAAAAACAAAATCTTTAATACCATGCTATACAAATGTTGTGCATAAGAAGTACTATTCACGTTTAGAAAATTCCGCTTAGAATATTAAGGTTAATGATAGTTTTAGAAAAAAACCTGAGTTATGCCATACAAGCGATGACAAGTGTCTGTTTCCTAAAATAAAGCCTATTCAATGTTTCAATTGTTTGTGTTTTTTTACTTTCTCCCCCTTATATATAGTATATGAAGAAAGAATTGTTTTCGTCAAAATTTTATAATTTAAGTTGTTAGTGGAAATATACGTTTGTTGAACTTTAGTTTTCCAACAAAATGTCACCACCAGCTTTTCTGTAAAAATTCGGGTTCAGAAATTACAAGACTTAAAATATAAAAAATTCAGTTTTTTTTTGGATTTTTCATAAAAAAACATAAATATAAAAAATATTACTACTCACCAATATAAAGAGCTCAAACAACTAAATAATTTTGTATTTTGAATTACTATTTTACGATTACTGGTTGCGGAGAAAATTGAAATTTTCATTTTGCGATAAACGCAGTACGTTGTCCAATGTTATTCTTATGGGGAATAAAAAAATTACTATTTCTCTCTTATTTATTGATCAATTTCGTTCAAACTTGACATGATTGTCAAGTTAGCATTGACCAACAGAGGGAATTCGAAATATGTTGCCCCTTAATAACCCTGAGGGGGGAATAGGGGGAATTTCCCTTCTAAAAACCACGTGTGTAGCGATGGATTCTGTAGTGCCTCCTAAACAGGGATTTGGGTGGATATTTTTGAAAACAACTTGTTAACAAGATTTTCTGTCCATTTGACCGTGCCTTTGTATTCTATATTTAGTATATAAACCCATTGACTATGGATACTGAAGTATCTATAGTCAATGATAAAACGTAATTAATTTATTAAAGTTGGGCTAAAAGGGAGAAAGTATGTGTCAGTTTCCTGATACCGTTTATTTTCTACGTTTTCCGTTGAAGAACATTTTCCTAAGGATAATTTTTCAATGTTTCAGCTATGTAAAATAAATACCCCTGTAGCAGCAAACCTGCGTACTCAGCGATTTTCCAAAGCATATTTATGTATCTTAATACCACATAAAGCCACATACCAAGTTTCATCAATATACATTCATAAATAAACGATTTGCGACGTTTTAATTATCCCCCATAAGAATAACATGGCGGCTGAGTATGCAGGTTTGCTGAAGCAAGGAACACAAAAAATGGGGGTTTATACGAATATCAATATAACTCAAGAAGGTAAAGCCACATAGCAAATGTTACTAATTTATGTTCATAATTAAGGGACAAAACACGTGACTTATTCTCTATAAGAAAACATGGGGCTGAGTACGCAGGTTTGCTGCTAAGGGAACTATCGGCCAAACAATTTGTTTGCAAATATCAATAGACAACAACGATATGAAGCAAAACCAAGTTTCATCTGGATAAGTTGATAAATGAGCGGGATATACGATTTTTCTTATTCTCTATAAGAATAACATTGGACAACGTACGTACTGTGTTTAGCACTTTCAATATCTGTGTAACCATTTGACGTAGAGCAATGATAAATACCCCCGTCGCAGCAAACCAGCGTACTCAGCGAATTTCCAATGCATGCATATGTTTCTCACTATCACATAAAGCCACTTACAAAGTTACATAAAAATACATGAATAAATAAGTGATCTATATAATTTTATTTATTCTCCATAAGAATAACATTAGGGCTGAGTACGCAGGTTGGCTGCAACAAGGAACACAAAATATGTGTTTTTATGCAATTATCAATATAACTCAACCAGGTGAAGCTACATACTAAGTTGTATTAATTTATGTTCATAATTAAGGGAGATATAAAACGTTACTTATTCTCCATAAGAATAACATTATGGCTGAGTATGCAGGTTTGCTGCTACTGGGATAATCAACAAAAAATCAATTGTTCGTGCAGACATCAATATACCTACCAGTACCACGTGAAGGCACATAACAAATTTTATCAATATACATTCATAAATAATCGAGATATCAAATTTTATTTATTCTCCATAAGGATAACATTAGACAACGTACTGTGTTTAGCACTTTGAATATCTCTGCAACGGTTGGACGTAGAATCACAAATTAAACACCAAAATGATTGTTTTGTAGAGCTGAATTGATTGTTGAAAGCAAATGTGAAGTTTACATTAAAATTAACTGAGAAAAAGCCAAAAACCTTTTTCCCATAAGATTAACATGGGAGATTTTAAGAGCAGGTTTTTTGTATTTTCTCCGCAACCACTTAACCTAGGTTAATAATTTAAAATACTATATTATTTGTTTTTTTAAACTCTATATAATGCTCAACACCAAAATTGAGAGTTTTAAAAATTTTAGGGTGAAAAGTGCAAAAAACTGATTTTTGGAACATTTAAAACCCCTATAAACCCCTCTTCCCATGGTCCGATTTTTCTGGTTTTCGAACTTAAAGTCATGAATGTTACCTTACACATTTGAGCCAAATTTCATCGAAATCGGACGATTTTTACTCAAGTTATCGTGTTAACGGACACACACACACACATATATATATATAAATTTGAACGAATAGTGTTTTTGGCATCTGGGGACCTCAAAATGAAAAGTTATCATGGCCTCCGGCTTAAGTCTTTCCATGAGACCTACGGTAATAGCTTCTTCCCTATAGGGAAAATTCGCTAAAACACCAAATTGTGCGTCTTTTTATGCCAATTCCAAGGGGGGAAAATTAAAATTAGAATTTTTCAAAAATTAGATGTAAAAACTCAAAAAACCCATTTTTGGAGTACAAATCCCCCCAAAATACCCCTTCGGATAGGTCGATCTGTCTGGTTTTCGAACTTGAAGTCATAAATGCTGCTTTACACGTGTATACTAAATTTCGTCAAAATCGGAATCTTTTTACAAGAGTTATCGTGCTCATGGACACACACACACACACACACACACACACACACACACACGGACACACACACACACACACACACACACACACACACACACACACACACACACACACACACACACACACAGACAGACATCACGTAAAAACCACTTTTATGGGTTCAGGGAGCACCAAAACGAATATTTCCACTAACAACTCCAATTCGAAAATTCTGACGAAAACAATACTTTCTCCATATACTACGTATAAGGGGGAGAAAGTAAAAACGTCCGATTTCGATGAAATTTGGCTCAAATGTATAAATTAACATTTATGACTTTAAGTTCGAAAACCAGAAAAATCGGACCATGGGAAGGAGGGTTTATGGGGGTTTTAAATTTTCCAAAAATCAGTTTTTTGAATTTTTCACCCTAAAATTTTTAAAACACTTAATTTTGGTTTTGACCATGTTATAGATCTTAAAAAAACAAACAATATGGTATTTTGAATTATTAACCTAGGTTAATTGGTTGCGGAAAAATCCAAAAAAAACATGCTCCCATGTTAATCTTATGGGAAAAAGGTTTTTGGCTTTTCCTCAGTTAATTTTACTTTAAACTTCACATTTGCTTTTACCAATCACTTCAGCTCCACAAAACAATCTTTTTGGTGTTTAAATTGTGATTCTACGTCCAATCGTTGCAGAGATATTCAAAGTGCTAAATACAGTACGTTGTCCAATGTTATCCTTATTGAGAATAAATAAAATTTGATATCTCGATTATTTATGAATTTATATTGATGCAACTTGGTACGTGGCTTCACATTGTACTGGTATATTGATATTTGCACAAAAAATAAATGTTTTGTTGATTGTCCCCGTAGCAGCTAACCTGCATACTCAGCCCTAATGTTATTATTATGGAGAATAAGTAAGTTTTATATCTCCCTTAATTATGAACATAATAAAACTTGGTAAGTAGCTTCACCTGGTTCAGTTATATTGATAATTGCATAAAAACTCATTTCTTATCTTCCTTGTTGCAGCAAACCTGCGTTCTCAGTCCTAATGTTATTCTTATGGAGAATAAATAAAATGTTATAAATCACTTATTTATGAATGTATTTTTGTCAAACTTGGTAAGTGGCTTTATGTAGTAGTGAGAAACATATAAATGCATTGGAAATTCGCTGAGTACGCAGGTTTGCTGCGACGGGGAGTATTCTAATTGTTGCGGCATCAACTGGGGCTTTCACATTTTTATCTTTTCTGCACTTGTAGATTTACAAGTGGAGGGGAGTCTAAAGAACAACCCCTTTGGTCAATCGCAACTCTCAGGGCCATCGAGGGTCCAAACTACACTATCTTAGAGTCTCAGGCTTTTTTTGTGCTACCGCAAACTGACATTTGCCAGCCGGGTTTTTTCATCTTCATTTCTTACAGTGCAGTGTCCTATTTCTTATTTAAACTCATTCACATTCATTTAGTTTTCAGTTATTCACTTTTATTAATAAACTTTATTTTCTATTAACAAGTGATTTTTCATAAAGGACTGTCCGCTTATATTTTATACTATTTGAATTTGTTTAATCGAACGCCGTGCTTCTACTAATAAAAAATTTCACCTGATGTTTAATGTAAAAAGCCGTTATGTTATTATTGTTTTTGTAAAATTCTCCATAAGTTTGCAAAACTTGTGATATACTACACTTATTTTGTAGTATGTTTACCAATTTAACTATTATTAATGAATAAATCTAGTTGAGCATTGATTATCAAGCCAAAATGAAAATGAATTTTGTGATAAACGTTTGTGTTGCCATAGCAAACTAATGATGGATGTTTTTGTATTAATTTCACAAATTCTTCTTAAACTGTCTAATTTGCTTAGGGTTTTAACTTTTACAATAGATTTATTTTGGTTTTATTACTTTTATCAATGTTCTTAATCTCAATTAATATATTCATCATCAGTCTTCCTACATTTAAAACAAATTTGTAGTGTTTTGTTGGAAATATTACTACGTTACGTCGTAATATGGCATTTAAATTTTCTTTAGTGCAAAATTCTTAATCTGGAAGTGAATTTCCATGTTTATAAAATATTACTCTTAATATCTTTAATATTAAAATATATTCAAAATATGTTATTCAATTATTTAAATTTGAAAGACAGCATACAGCGTAACAAAACATATTATACATACTAACCGTTCACAAAAAACGTAAAGGGTCCATCCATTTTAATGCGAGCGATGTTCCATATTTAATCCAACAATACGATAGACCTACAGTATGATCTAGTAATGAATTTACGTTGATGAACGAATGCTTGAGGCGACCTATCCTGTTAGCTGATTGTGCGTAGTGACAATGAATACAGAGTACTTTGTATTCATTGGTAGTGATCACTTCAACTTTGTTACCATGATATGCTTGAGCGGTTATGAAACAGAGTTGAAATGTATATCAATAAACGTACTCAAGAGAAGTACAGATTGGAAATACAAAGAAAATAATTTGTTTCTGATTACAACTTGTATTTCCCCTTAATAACCCAATTAAAAAAATTTAAAAGTTTAACAGGAAATTTAATTAAAACAAAAATCTTGATAATATTTGCTTTGGTCACCATTCTAAATCTAATCAGGGTGGATTATGTTTAGAAATGTTCGAAACCAACACATAGTATATTTATGTTTGGTTTTATATATCTTAATATTTTCTAAATACTACTTAAATTCTAATTTTTGATCTACTCGGCGTGATAGTCTTTAATGTTGTGAATTTTTCGATGTTAATCATTGATATATATTATTGATTTGTCTATTTAGCCGAAATAGACAATAGAGGCTAATATTGCATTGGCAATAAAACAAATACATCAAATAATTTTTACCTAAATTTATATATTTTGCAACTACAGGATGAATATTAATTTATAAATCCAGAACCGACTTAGAGCAACCGAAGGCAAATCAACACCGAATATACATAAGCAAGAGACATCGCAGGAACGGCCCATCGAGGTAAAACTCCTGGAGAGATCGCTAGGTGAGCTAAAAACGGTCCGCGTGGGACTGTGCGGAACAGAAATGGTGGGCCACTGTGTGCTCAGAGCTGTTACTGGCGTTGAACGCGCTGTCGTTTACACGCTCCTGGACTTCACTGCCATGTTTGAATTGTAATGAAATTTATATATCCTTTGTGTACGTGAACTACGGAATGCGAAAGTATAAATATTGTTTTATTTTACCGTGTTTTAATATTTTTAATAATTAAAAACTCTTACGTGTTATTAAAGAGGGACATGAAAAAGTTACTCAGCGAGGAAGTTTTTTATTTGTAGGTTAGAAGCAAACTTCCAGCGGGAAGGTTGTAGATAATTAGTTTCTCTAAAACTTTTATTCAGAACATTTGTCGGTAAAGTTGGTGGTTTGCCTACAATTCGTTTGGAAAGATGCTGAAACCTTTCGCCGCGCTCTATCCAAGACGCGCCGTGCCGCGCTGTTAAATTCAACTCAGTGATGCTGTGTTACAACATGGCCTAGTTTTTTGATAAAATACATAGTTATACGACTTTTGTTTTAGTCGTCGAATTCGGGTTACGTTTTAGTATCGCTTTTACTGTTCCCAATTAACTAAGTAAATTAACAAACCAACATTCAATTTAATCACATTTGATCAACGAAATTTAGTTATAGATCTAATAGTAACGTTTAACGTTGGTAACCATGTTGGTAATGAATGTTTATTAAGAATACATTTGCTATTAAAAAGTATTTGTCTTGTATGGTTTACATTCATCAACAAAGTTTTATGATATAGGCCAATTAACTTTCATGCAATCTACAACTTTTGGCGAACGTCGAAGTTTATATGCTAAAATTCAAAGTTTCACTGCCCAAAGAACGATATTACTGCTCATAAAAAAATTCATTCCAGTACCAAAAACTTCAAAACATCATTATTGAACAACACCTAAAGCCTAGTGGATCGTACATAAATTCATATGACTGTAAATATGAAAGAATCAGCCATCGAGAAGATTATTTTACAAAACTCCCAACTTTCTGTTCTTTTTACGCAACTAACCCTGGTCGGATATAGTTACTTTTGGTATTAAAAATTCGAGAAACTATTCAGGAATACGGATCAGAAGGCCATTCAACCATAAAAAATGTTCCCTGGCTGCAAGTTCAATTCAAGTGAGCGCGCGTCGTGTTTTTCCCTATATCTCCAATGCTAAGCGCTGCCGCGGTGGCCCACCATTTGCAGCGCGACCTCGAACGCGGCCGGACCGAAATTTGGTTCGCTTCACCACGGGCGCGAGCGGTCCAGTAGTTTTAAGTCTTTGGAACGGCCAAGCCTACGTGACGAGACGTGGGGTCAACGATTGATCAATGAACGACACGTGTAACACCATTGGACTAATGAAAGCAGAGCACCAAGGAAGGGACGCCGGTCGGAAGATAGGTTGACGGACAGTGTGGAGTAACAACGGGGAAATGTCGCGTCGGTCGAGAGTGCGTGTCCGTCGGGAGTGTCGCGAGTGCCATGTAATTTAAAAGGATACATTTTGGGGATTTAATATGATGAGTTGGTAATTAAGTTAAATTAAGCATTAGTATTAAATAAATGTAAGATTCTAAATTTGATATAATCGGTTCGTCAGTACTTAGACTATTCCCTCAATTGGCTAGAACACATTTTTAATTCATTACAACAATTTATTTAATTTGCTTTCGTTAATTTGAATTAATATATTTCACGTTTATTAATTATGAATGCTAAATTGTACTCCCCATTGTCCCTGAATACGTAGTTGTGCCTCCTTCAGTATTAATAGTACAGTTGCTCTGATCTGGGATTGTTTAGATTGCCAGTGTTTTCTAATATACTTATTGTCATTTTATTGAATTTAATTTGTCAATATATGTTGTAATCCTTTTATTGGTGTTTAATTTCCTCACCCCTTTTAGAATGGCTCAGTTCGACCATTTAGTCGTCCCTCGTTAAAGGTACGATTGCTACATGGAGGACTGAATTATTCTTTAAATTAGTCTAGATGCAGTAATCAGTTTAAAACGAAATAATGATTTTTTCCCGCAAGTCTTCTAACAATCCACCACTCGGATATTTAAACTACTACACCATGACCTTTAATCATTATTAAATGTATTACTATCATAATTTGTCTTGATTAATGTAGGCCATTATTCATTTGTGTAGGTCACAATGTAGGTCTAAAAATAGTAAGGCACCGAAAAAGTATTAGTAAAATGGGTAAATGGGGTTTTTGTTATTAACAAATAAATTCTAATTATGTTGTGAAGTAGCCAAAACAAACTTTTTTCCCTATGACATTACAAATAAACGAATTATTATAGACATTTATACAATAATAATAATCAATTGAAAGTTGATTAACAGTTGATAAATCTATAACAAAACAAAGTACTGTAAATGCTTTGAAAAATCAAAGTATTATTTTACACCCGAAACATATCAATATCCCGTTACTTTCCGTCAGGTCCCTGGTATCCAACATAGGGACATATATTAGTTAATGTTATGGTGATTTCCCTTGGAGATTAAAACTGGCTTTACAACTTTTCACTGTTTTACACATTTCAATCATAATTTTGCTTCTTTTACCTCATCAATCCGAAACATGCATTTAGTTAATACAATATCGATTGTTATTCATTAACCAATTATCTAGTCAATACTATACTCACAATAACTATGCACTCTTCTTAAAATACCATCGTAATGCTTGGTAGTAATTTGGTAGTCAGTTATACTGAATTTCATATTTTCTTACATTTTAAAGTCTATTAAATTTGGACCATTGTACACAATGTATTTAATTTTAAAGAGGAGATAATTCAATATAAAAACGCCCCGTGATAAAAAAGTTTTATCTTTAATGTAAATAAATGACTGCATAGATTGAACTATAAACATTACTTGTGTTAAACAATCATTTAACAATCAATGTGTATGTTTCTTCTAGCTAATTATTCTTGGTAATTTATTCTAAGCCTTTCTAAATTTATTTTTTAAATTTATAAATTTAAACTTGCAGGATAAAGACTTCTAAAAAATTAAAATACGCCTTTTATTTTCAGTTTTTAATTTCCGAGAAAAAAGATATTCTATTGAAAAACCACACAACAGATTTTAATTGCTCAGGGAAACGGACGGTAATACTGAAGTTGACTGTTGGGTGATTGCATTTTACTTCACATTTATTATGTATTATATTGTCCATCAGTTATTCAAGAGTTATAAAAAGCACGTAACTTCAATGCAGACCTTTATTCATCCTCAAAGGTGCTTTGCGGTTATGGTTTAATTGTTGAAAATAGACAGTAGAGGACTGACTATGTATACATTTGTGACTGTTTGTCCCACCATAAGTAGATTATGCGAGGCTGTCCATTAAATATGTCTTAAGCGTATAAAAACAATATTAAAATTCTTGCTGAACACTACAAGTCGGCTACTCAATTTCAGCTTGTGAGAATTCCAGTCAATAACAATGCAAAATGAATGTTAAATAATTGTTCATAACCTCTATAAATTTAACAAGCATATTTCCATATTCTCCAAGAAACATCCAAAATCCAAAATGTGTGTTTTAATGTTAGTTTGTCTAAAGACAATGACAAAGAAAAATCCCTAAGATCCTGTCTCTTCAATCCGCTTGAGAGTTCAGTAAAGTTAACTTTTATAAATAATAACATTGCAAGCTGAGTTATTTTCGGAGAAATAAATTGATGATCCCAAGACATAACATTTGATTTTCTGTTGCAATTTCAGATTTAAACTAAATTAATGTACCTTTGTTAACATTTCCTTCTTATTTTAATTTTATTTGACCAATGAGCTTTAAAGACGACATTAAAGGAACAATTCTTTATAAAATCAAATGAGTCTTTCGGAATGTAAATAATAACAATAAAAAGAATGTCTTATTGTATTTAAAAAACCATTACTACTTTTAAAATGTTAACTAATTAAACAAAATTAGCTATTTACTCTCAACTGATTGTTCCTATATATTATTTAATTTAATACAATTTATTTTTTTATTTATTTCATCACTGTGTTAATTTATCTGATTTGCTTACGTATAAGTTACGTACTATTGTCCATTAGCTTTTACTTATAAATAATGCTCGGAATAAACGATGTTTTCCCCGTTTAAAGTAAAGTTTCATGTTGTGAACGACTGTTTGATGCAATGTCCCCAACGTGACGACCCCAGGAGAGTGTGCGTGACACCGCAGCGTCCGTCGCATGCCTTCTTGACATTTACTGATCTCTTTATAATCATGTCAGAACCTTCCACTGTTTCATATTCAATTCCAGAAATTTATTGAAAAGCTTAAACATTTGTAATGTAGACTAACATTAATTAGGTGAAAGTGTTTCAGTCTGAAATACCAAAATAACCTTTACATATCACCCATGAAATTATCGGAAAGATCGGGTAATCGGAAACGGTTCAATCTCATTTAGTTCGTGAGGTTTATAATGACCTACATTTAAAATTTAACAACAAATGGGTTGGAATAAAACGTATTAATGAATATCATATTACAAAGGACTGTTTATTGCAAAACCTAATTTGCATAAGCTGAAAAATACAATATATTATTCAAAAATAGCAAAATTGCAATGGTATTTTGAAATTAAATAATAACCAGCCAGTATCCTATTTTCCTCATGAGGATGTCACATTTCACAGCCATAAAGTGCAAATTAATACTAAATTAAAAAGTAAACCGCACAATGAAGGTCTGTAGGTACAAATGTATTTTGAAACAGCTGTTTATACTAGTCAAGATAAAATAATGACACAAACCCAATAACATATTTCTTCTATAAAATTGGAATGGGAACTCTGACAGCCAGTGGGGTGGAGCCCTGATGGAAAAGATAAAATAAATCGCGTTCGAAACATATAAAGAATAATCCCTTTAATTTAATCGTAAAATTGGTCATGAAATAAAAACGTAGCTGGTCACAAACTAAAATGTTTAGGGAATTTAGGAGTAGTTTTATAATACAGTTGCTCTAGTTACTTGGGAGGAAACATTCTATAACTACTTCCTAGGTGGTTATCAGGAGTTCAGGATGTTCGTCATTCATCACTCAGACATAGAACCTCCGTGACTATGAATGCTGTCTAATTGATTAACCTTGTTATTGCAACAAGTAATGGAGTTAATGTCCACAACGAACGTCTTAATGTAACCATAATACAATCAGATAAACAAATGCAATAATCCTTAAATACCTACATTGTTATACAATCTTCACAATATTGTTTCATTTGTTTAAGGTTTTATTATTAAAAAATGTCATGTGTTACATTTCACCAGTTATGATATCAATAAATAATTTCTTTATTAACACGATACGTGTTGTTACAACTAAACAGGATAAATAAAATAGTCTTACAACACTATAAAGTATATTTACACTTATTCTGTACTTACATACAAGGTGGTAAAATATACACAAAAGATGGTACAAGGCGATAGATTACCACCAGTTACACCAGTCATTGTCAGGCCCAATCAGAGAATGACAGAAACCAGATGGTGAACAGCGTATATACTATTGGCTACCAGAAGTTCCGGAAAAAAGTTGTGATAAGTACCACCAGACTCAAAGTTGACCTGTTCATTGATTAATTTATCACTATCCTTACATTTTTCCTTAAAAATAAACAATTCTTCCCATGCATTCATTACATTTCCTTTCTTACAAATATGGAGAATATTTAAATTGTCTTCAATTAATTGTTCCCAATGGGTGGCCATTTTCCAGAAGGTGTTTTGCAACATTCGATCTTTCCGGTTTTGCGGTTCTTCCATGCTGAAAAATGATTCTTGTATCTTTTTACAAAATTAACAGTTTGACCAACATAAAAATTATCACAATCATTACAACTGATTTTATATACACCGGGCTTATCAAACTTATCGCAATCTTTTATGTTCGGGTGCAGAATTTTACTCATGGTGTCTTGAAGGCTACGGCTACTCCATACTTCTTAAATCGATTTGCAATATTCTTTTTTTTATCGCCAGTGAATTTAAATGCAACATATCTCGTACTCTCCTTCTCCCGTTCGTTGCTCAGAGTTGTCATATTTCGGAGCCGTTCTTGGTTCTTCATCTTCTTTAATATCTTTGCCCCCATTTCATCATTGAGTGTAGAATGGTATCCGTTGGCTCGAATTATAGATTTGATTGTAGCTATTTTCTTTCTTCTGCTTGTTTCACTTAATCGGATCTTGTAGGCTCTGGGCAGCATTGAACGAAATGAAGCGGTCTTGAGTAGTGTGGGTTTGCGGGTTTTGCGCCGGAAGTGACGTCATCCGGTCACGTGACCGGAAGTGCTGAGTCATGAAAGATGTTATCTGGGGCTGAGCCAGTGACGTAGGCGGTTTTGTGACGAAATGAGTAAAAGTTCAAAGTTCAAGGTCACGGGGAGGTAATTTTAAAAAAGTACTACCTCGCACGCGTAAAATCCGATTGTGATTCGATAGTTTTAATTCGATAAAATATCGAATGAAAATTATCGAATGAAGCAATCGAATGATACGAGTGCGAGGTAGAACAATTACAAATATTACTTTATTTTATTTACAATAATTCATATTACAAATATTACTTTATTTACAATAATTCATGTTTACAATAGTTCCCCGTTGTTGGTTGTCATCGATGTTGTTGATCCGGACGAGTTGCGGCCATCACTTTGTTTTCTGAAGAAAGACGGTAGATACTTCGATCCCTGCGCAGAGTCCATGTTGTGTTTTTGACACCTATCTGTTCTGTTAGGTGTTTGCATTTCATTGCTGTCAGGAGGAAATAATACGTGACGGCAATGAAATAGAAACATCTATCAGACCTTGAGTGAAATGATATTGTTATTTTGTGAAGAGCGTCTCGGAGAGCTCGATGTTCACCGGTCGAGAGCCGGAGGTGTACTGACTATTCGCTAGCTAGCGTTCTGGTATCAAACAAAATGGTGGGGGTAAAAGTGTAGTAGAACGAAGCAGATGGCTGGTGGCAGGCGGCAGGCGGCAGGTGGCAAGTGTGCGGCAGATGGTAGTCCCCCCACTACACCAGTCCCCCACTACACCAGTCCCCCCACCGAGTTTTACATCGCACAATAACTAGTTTACATGTGTTAGTTAGGGTTTAGCTCTTAGACTGTCAAGACCTTAGCTCCGTAACTAAAAACTTCAATAATGTTTGCGCTTCAACTCTGTATAAGTATAACAGCTACTATGATCTAAACCGGTGCATGTATTCATATGGTTCTTTTTGCGAAGCAAACAACTAGCTAAAAGTGTTTCAACCTCGATTATTCTTCGACGAAACCGCTCATTGTCCACTAAAAGTGTAGACCTTCTGTCTTCATTGTCAGGGAAGTAGAAAGTAGTGTCAAGGGGACTACTGAAGGTCACCTTCCTCATGTTCCTGTAAAACTGCGACATTTTTCAGACCCTCTAGGTAGATGTTCATCCGTCAAGAGCTGGAAGAATAATGATGGAGCGTTATCATGTATGATAGGCACCTAACCCCCACCACAACGTTACCTTGTCCTTCAAACCATCGTTTTTACGCTACAGATGCTATACTGTTGGTTAGATTTAAATTTAAATTGCACCTTCTTGTTTGTCTTGGCAAGCCGCGTAATTGAAGTATCCACATGTTATACTTTGAACCAAAAACAAAGAAGTTATTTAGGTTTGTCCTTGAAAATAGGTGTTTTTTCGCTGTTGCTGCTATACCCGTTGTCGGATCTGAATTCTGTTTGCACCAACTTGTTCGTCTGATCAATCCGCGTAATTTGAGTACCCACTTAATATACTTTAAACCGTAAATAAAGAAGTTATTTAGGTTTATCCTTGAAAATAGTAGTTTTTTCGCTGTTGCTTCTATACCCTTTGTCGGATCTGAATTCTGTTTGCACCAACTTGTTCGTCCGATCAATCCGCGTAATTTGAGTACCCACATGACATACTTTGCACAAACTTTATACCCCCCCCCCCCCTTGGGTCATGGTCATGGTCAAGGTCAAGGACCTTGGGACTTCGAAATTTTTACAAAGTGGGCTGCACACAAACATAAGACTAACAGTCTCCTGCCTATGTACAGGCCAAGTCCCTAACTTGAAATGCTTAGGGTGGTCCTGAAAAGGACCGTTTTTGATGCCATGAAGAGGAGTCCTGAAGGAGTTGCGGTTAGTCGAGGTGGAGGAAATGGACAAGGGCTGTGACAATTTATTTAATTAACCAATGCGCCTTGCCCTCTTGTCTGACGAAAAACAGTTCCTTTTTGGATGGGATTCTAGGCGGTTGCGGCAGGGAATGAGGCAGTTGGACCTTGAAGTGAAAATCTTCATGTTGTAAAATATAGCTGTTTCCGCTGAGCCTTGCCACAAACTTGTATTTGATATTTGTTTTTAGTTTTCTAAATTTAAGTGATTTGAAGTTTAGAGGAGTGACTAATTCTTCTTCCTTCAACACCCTCGTCCGCTCCATCACCTCATCCACGGTGAGAGGTGGAGTTGAAGGTCGAGGCTGACTTGTAGTCGAAGTCGAAGGTCGATGCTCAGATGACGGATGTTGGTTGAAGTAGAGCGGATGGTTCTTAAAATTTCTTCTTATTGTGGCCTTGAAAGAAGTTGGTCTCTTAAAACCACTTCTTCTCTCAACCGTCTCCTTCAGGGATTCCTTCAGACGTCGCAGTTTCTCAAGGTTCACAGGGGAAGTCATCGTAGCGCTGCTGATCGGCACGTAGTTTTAGTTCGAGAGACAAAGCTGGAATGAGTCCTAATGTCTTGACTTTTGAAGGGTCAGACGGTTTATCTCGTTGATTAGGTTTTTGGCGGCTTGCCAAGTGTAACCTTGACACTTCCATATACGGGTAGAAAGCTGAGAACCGGTTCCCCTTCCCTTCATGACACCCCCCCCCCTCATTTGGATCATGTCCCCCCCCCCCATTTGGGTCATGTCCCCCCCCCCCATTTGGGTCATGCCCCCCCCCCCATTTGGGTCATGCCCCCCCCCCCCCCGACGTCACGGGGCGGAGTCACCTCCCACCACTGACCGCCGCCTTTATAAGCGGGAGCAGTCCGCAGTCTCTTCGCAGTAGGCTGCCGCCCGTTCGTGATCTACGTCCGTCCGGGTTGCATTCTGCTGCAGCGTAGGTCTTTTAAGTGTGCGTTGGGCCCGACGCGCAATTAAGAGATCCGCGCCTTTGCATGTGCATGGTAGTTTGTTAAGCATGGTAGTTTGTTTGTTAGATTATTGCTTGTAGATTGCTGCTAATTAATGTAGTTAGTTTAATGAATGTTGGTGTTGGTTTTGAGTGTTTTATTTAATGATGAAATATGTACCTTTCTTACAGATCCTTATCCCTGGGTAAAGTCTTTATATCCGTGGGGTTTGTTATCAAAGTAATTTAAATGCCGGTCTTTGTAAATATTTAATGATGAAATATGTACCTTTCTTACAGATCCTTATCCTTGGGTAAAGTCTTTATATCCGTGGGGTTTGTTATCAAAGTAATTTAAATGCCGGTCTTTGTAAACTACCTTGGTCAAAACATTGGTTCGCAGTAGCCTGACGCCCGTTCGTTGATCTACGTCCGTCCGGGTTTCAGTGTTGCTGTTGTGACCTTGTTAAACTGACCGCAGTATCCTGACGCCCGTTCGTGATCTACGTCCGTCCGGGTTTCAGTGATACTGATTGTTCTTTGTAAAATTAACGTTAACTCTAACTGACCAGTTTGTTTCAAAGTAATGTAATTTGTTTCTCATCCCTTTCCTAACCCCCTGACAATAAGTTTCGGCCCTGAAAACCGGACTTGTCAATACGGCCATGTAAACCGGTTGACATTACCTTTCTTAGCCTGAGAAACTGTTGTGATTTTCCTTTTTTTTTTTGGAGGGTTTTTTTCTTTATTTTTTGTTATTAAAATCATTGCTTGTAATTCCCTGTCCCCTAATACAGAGCGGGGAATAAAGCACCAATTTGTGCTCTACCGGACTTGTCAATACGGCCATGTAAACCGGTTGACATTACCTTTCTTAGCCTGAGAAACTGTTGTGATTTTCCTTTTTTTTTTGGGGGGTTTTTTTCTTTATTTTTTGTTATTAAAATCATTGCTTGTAATTCCCTGTCCCCTAATACAGAGCGGGGAATAGAGCACCAATTTGTGCTCTATTCCCCGCTTTGGCAACAAGTTCAGATGACCTTGACCCACTGACAGGACTTATAAAACCTCTGTCTGGTTACATATAGGAAAATTAATATTTTAAACCATAGCCTATCCCCCTTCCCCTTTCCCCTTTCTCCTTCCACTTATATTGGGTATAAAAGAGGCTTCCCATTACTGGTAAGATCATTCTGCTGCTTGTGCTTGCTCAACTCAGAACTATGGAGTCACACCCGATATCACTACCGACTTCTGCATCACCCTCTACTTCTACATCACCCTCGACTTCTGCATCACCCTCGACTTCTGCATCACCCTCGACTTCTGCATCACCCTTGACTTCGGCTGCTGGTTCAATTCTTCGTCAGGCTCTTTTAATGTCTCTTATCATCCCTGAGAAGACAACTTCACCACCCATTATGGATCGACCAACTTCTCCTTCACCATCATCCTCGAGATCAAGGTTTTCGTCGAGCTCCTCCTCCTCATCATCTACCTCGAGATCAAGGTCTTCTTCGAGCTCCTCATCATCCACCTCAAGATCAAGCTCCACCTCGAGATCAAGCTCTAAAATATCTACAAGACCCCCAATTGAAATTTCACCTTCCACTAGTTCAACCAGACCTTCAGTAATTTGCACAAATATTCAATCTCCTTCAGAGAAATTTAATCAATTAAAGTCATTGCATAGAAGGTGCATACGTCCTGCACAACTATGTAATTATATCTTCAAAAAAGGTGCAAAGAAAGGCGAACGCTGTGCAAAACAGTGTACTTTAAATGAAGAACTGTGCAATCTTCATTTAAAAAATACCGCTTCTCCTTCTTCACCACATCCAACAGTGAAACCGGCTAAGACTCGGATTAATAGGCTAGCTAAAAACAAACAATACGTCTTTGTAAAAATAATGGGATTCCTGAAGGTCATGTTAAAATGTGAAGACCGCCTTTACATTTTAAGATTACCTAAAGGCATGCGTCATCCCAAAAACCCTACAAAAAAGCACTATCTAATCCGAGCCGATTCAGGAACCACTGTGTGGAATAAATTGTAAAAAAAAAAAAAAAAAAAAAAAAAAAAAAAAAAAAACATTCTTTCCAAATTAAATAAAGTTTTTCCAAATTAAAAAAAAAAAGTGTGGACAACCTATTTACAAATTGTAGCATATGCTGCAGAGTGTAAATAGGTTGTCCACACTTTTTTTTTTACAATGTTACAACGACCTTGACCTAGATAACGGACTTAGATATTTTACACTAAGACAAAGATAAACGTAAAAGGAAAAAGGAGAAATATTATACTAAAGATATTATTCAACAGTGAAGAAGGGAGGGGGTAAGCGGGTATTTAAGCAAGCGATTCGGAATATAATTATTAGTTGTATCATCATGAGCGTCAACAGCAACACATGGGGAAAGGAAATTAGCGAAGAGGAGTTGTACGCGATTGCTGAGGCTGCTGAAATTACCGAGGTTTCTAAGATTGATAAGGTTGCGGAGAATGATGCCCAGTCACAACCGCAACAAACTACATCATCGATGCGGTCTACAACGCAGCAACCAAGACCCTATCATGTTATCCTGGAGGAGTATAATGAGGCAATGAGGTACGCCTTTACAAAGTGGTGTGGACAACCGCGTTCTCCTGAACAATGGGAGGAGCACGATGCAGACTTTCGCCTGGTTGCAGACTTAGAACTTGAGCTTCAAAGAGCAAAGGCTGCTCAATAGTGTGAAGATTTATTGTTTACTTTAAGAAATACAGAGCGGGGAATAGATCAGTTTGAGGTCCAAGTGAGAACCACTTACTGCTCTATTCCCCGTTTTGGCAATTTGTTCAGATGACCTTGGGACTTAGAAAATTTTGTTTGGTAAAAAAAAAAAAAAAAAAAATATTGAAATATATATTTCTTACAAAAACATCCCCTCCCTAAAACTTGCACTCCCACCACTTCCATTGGGTATAAAAGAGACACCTTATCGATGGTAAAATTAGTCTGCTGCTTGTATTCGCCCACCTCAGACACCATGGAGCACATCAGAAAACCAACTTCTGACGCCTCTTCTTGTACTGTTTCATCTTCTGCTGCCCCATCGATACTTGTCCAGGCTATGATTCTATCCAACATTTTTCCAGAGACTAGTAATACTTCGCCAAACTTAAACTCGAGATCTCTCAAAACCGAGAGAAACAATGCTAGTTCTAGAAAAATGAGAACAAGGATCGCTGATTGTTATAAAGTATTAAGACGCATATTACCATCCTCCAATCCGTATGATTCTAAATTAACCACTATACAAAAGTCAATAAAATACATTTCAAACCTTCAGTCGCAGCTTCAAGAACCGTCCTTAATTCACAAAGAAGATTTACACAACCCTCCACCTTTTGAAGCTGTTTTTCTTAAAGAGGATGAGTTAGCGGACCAACATTTCTTCGCTGAAGAACCTTCAGCTTACAAACAAATCTTCCTCATGGATGAAGATCAGGACGAGTAACTATCTTAAAAAACTAAAGTCCTTTGAAATACAAAGCGGGGAATAGATCAGTTTGAGGTCAAAGTGAGAACCTCTTATTGCTCTATTCCCCGTTTTGGCAACTGGTGTAAATGACCTTGGGACTTAGAAAATATTCGTTTGATAAAAAATAATGAAAGATCTTCTTATTTCTCACAACAACAATATCTTTTCCTAACCCCCACCACTACTTAAACTAAGTATAAAGGAGGTTCTCCATCGCTGGTAAAAATTAGTACTCTGCTGAAAATGAATGCATCCACTACTTCTATCTCTGCAGCAACTATAATAGTTAGCAGACGGGTCGAAAACATTGATCAGTTGCTTGCTGTAAGGAGATTACTGCTACGGTATCTTGATATAGAGGTTAGTTGTCAATTGTGCATGTGGAGACCAACAGGTGAAGTTTATAGTAGTGAAAATGAAGCATTTGAAATAAACTACAGTAGAAAGTTATATAAAATCTTTGGTAATATGGTAAGGTTAGTCAATAATGGATGGAACATTAATATAACATTTTATATTGTTCCAAACCTGTAATTAAAGCAAAAAAAAACGATGGGTATATAAGCCCGATGTTACAGAGACAATTATCACTTTGGTTCTGAATTGCGTCAAGAGAGCACCTACCATGGTATACCTCCACTATATTGACTCTACTGCTAAAGCGGATACTTTTATCCAGCGTGTTTACCAACTGTTAACGGAGTACCATTATGTTCAGGTCAAAGGATTGGGTATTCGTGGAACAGAAGAAGTAAAAATAGATGTAAAACCAATCCCTTTGAAGAAAAAAATTGACCAATTATTACAAGAAGGCTACACACTGTGCCTTTATTACACAACCTCATAAACTAAATAAAACGCCAAAGGGGGGGGGGAAATACAGAACGGGGAATAGATCAGTTTGAGGTTTGAATAAGAATCTCTTACTGCTCTATTCCCCGTTCTGGTAATAGGATAAGGTGACCTTGACCCACTTACAGGACTTAATCATTTGTGTTACAATAATACCTCTTCCCTATCACTTTTCCCTACCACTTGCACTTTCAACACTTACCCCCACCACCACCGAAATCATGTATAAAAGGTGGTTTAGTTTTAGTGGTAAATCAGTCTGCTACTTGGAATCATGTCGCCCAGAGATAACATTTTCCCTTCTAAGAAGACTATACTAGAATTGATTAAAAATATTCCATTAAATTTAAACGAAGATGAAGACGAAGACGATTCAGAGATGGAAGGTGAACTATTTAGTGATCTTGAACTATTTAGTGATCTTGAACTACTGAGTGAGTATGCTAGCAGTGAACCATATCTTGGAGAGATGGAGCTGTTGGAGCTGTTGACTGACGACGACGATGTCGATAATAATGAACCGGAATTTCATCATCAGTTGCTTTGCTTGGAGGAAATGGACCTTGTTGATAGTGAAACCCCTCCAAGCAGTATTAATATCGATGATGTAGTTCTAGATCCAGTCACAGGGAACTTTTGTGTTCGTCGTCGCTTATTTAGTGATACGAGCTCATCATCATCATCATCGGAAGAATCTGAATAAGTTTTTGTTGTCTTCAAATAGTTTACTTTAAATACAAAGCGGGGAATAGATCAGTTTGTGGTTATAGTGAGAATCACTTACTGCTCTATTCCCCGTTTTGGTAATATCGTTGTATGACCTTGACCCATTTACATGATTAAAAAAGTGGGGTAACTTATACATTTAATGGTGGGGGAACGTCTATTTAAAGACGATGCAACAGTGTATATTTATCATATAGGCATAATGAACCCACCAGGAAACTCCGTTTGCTACAGCTTTCCCCTCATAATAACAAAACGGTTCGAACTCGAAAGGCGACTCATAAAAGTCGACGTAATTCCACAAGATCTTCGTTCGGCAATGTTGACTATTGAATATGTTAAAGATGAATCTACAACTGAAGATCCCTATTGTTTTATGAAATTTTTAGTTGATCAAGATGCAATGTGTACAATCCAACTTCACATCCGAGTTTAAAATTTATCAAATGTTTCTGTTGGAGAAAATTGTCTTAGTTAAATACAGAGCGGGGAATAGATCAGTTTATGGTTTAATATGAAATCATTTACTGATCTATTCCCCGTTTTGGCAAATTTGTTCAATGACCTTGACCTAAATACAGAAATTTGTAGCCTCCAGCTACAATAGTAAATATAAAATGCAAAAAAAAAATAGTAAACTTAACGTAATACGTACCCCCATTACTTTTGCTAGGGTATAAATAGAGGGGTATTTGCAGTGTTGTTCATTATTGCCTAGACCCTTGTGGAGATCGCACCTACATTATGCATCGCTGCGATATTTGCAAGTCTTCATTTAAGGATGAATTTATTTTAATGATACATAAAGAACTGAAACATAACAAAAACCAAAATGAAGAATATGAAGAAGAAGAATTGAAAGAAATAGATCAAATGTTAGCTCAACACCAAAATTCCAGACCTAGTGTTATTCAATATGCACCATCAACATCATCATCATCATCTGCATCGACTTCTACGCCTGTTCTGTCTACACTTCACCGTCCTTCAGCATCAACAGCAGTAAATGTAGAACTACATGCCCGAGCACTTCCGGGTAATGTAGTAACCCACTTCAAAATTGACAATGCAAAATTACAACTCAAAGAGTTTTTAAATAACGCAAAAGGATTGGTAAGCAACACTTTGCAAAATGAATTAAAAAGATTAAATTTTATTAAATTTGGACTATTAATGGATGCTTTATTTACAAACATTCAAAATGAAACTTCACCGAGAGGGTTTTTAACAAAAAACCGAACTATTATGTTTTCGTCAGATATTGATTCAATCGTATCTGAATGTTTTGAAGAGCTAATGACTAAAATACAAGAACATGAAGGAAGAGGCTCTGGATGGAATTTGTTAAGCATCACAGGGCTAGACTTAAGAGTACACAAACACGGCTATGGAATTCGAGGAAGTAGCTACATTCCTCTACCAACAAAGATTAGAAATACCTTATCCTGCGTCAACGTACAAAATCAAGATACTGAGTGTTTTAAATATGCTATGTTGGCCAAATATGTAACAATTCATCCGGAAAGACCAAGTCACTATTATGAAGAAGTACAACATAGATATAATTTCCAAGGGATGACTTACCCTGTTGCTATAACAGACGTTTCAAAATTTGAAAAACAAAATCCTTCAGCTTCTGTCAACCTCTTCGGATTGGATTCGACAAACAATTTGTACCCCTTGCGTATAACACCAAATGAGCGCAGAGATCATACCGATTTGTTATTAATTACTAAAGGTGATATTTCACACTTTGTGTATATCAAAAAATTTGAAAGTCTTGTTTCTAATCAATTATCTAAGCATAAAAGAAAGATGACAATTTGCAAAAGATGTTTTTGTCACGTGAACAAAGAACTAAGAAGGGGAGGGTCTGATTGGTTAGTAGAACACCAGCGGTTATGTAATGGAAACTATGAAGTAAGAATTAAATTGCCGCATCCTAGCAGAGCGCAGATAAAATTTGACAAAGTAATACAACAATACCGTGTACCTGTTGTTGTTTACGCTGATTTCGAGTCTTCTTTACATCCGATTGAACAACAAGAAGAGGACGTTACAAGAAGAAGCAAATACCAACTTCATTCACCAAACAGTTATTGCATACTAATTAAATCCACGTTGACTGAAGACCATCTTCAAAAATATGGACTATCATCTTCTCCAAAGATTTATCGCGGTGAAGAAGCAGCCAAATACTTTGTCGATGATTTGTATGACATAGCTGCAAAGGTAGAAGAACTGTATGGAACAAAGGTACCCATGTCACCTATGGAAGAAGAAGAACTTCAACATTATGATTCAACAACAACGTGTTATTTGTGTAATAACACCTTTACACTGGATAACGTTAAAGTTCGTGACCACGATCATCTTACGGGAGCGTACAGAGGTGCAGCCTGTAACGCTTGCAACTTGAACTACAAACTACCATATTTTATCCCCGTAGTTCTGCACAATCTGAGTGGTTATGATTCGCACTTCATAATCCCCGAACTAGGAAGAGATAATGGAGCAATAGACGTTTTGGCTACTACAATGGAAAAATTTATAAGCTTTTCAAAAAAGGTGGGTAAAATTAAATTAAGGTTTGTTGATTCATTTAGATTTATGCCTTCAAGCCTCATGAAATTATCTGAAAATCTAAGAAGAACAGATTTGATAGAAACAAGCAAAATTGTACCCAATAGTAAAATGGATTTGGTTCTTCGAAAAGGAGTCTTCCCCTATGATTACATCGATGGACTGCATAGATTTGATGAAACATCACTACCTTCACCAGAACACTTCAAAAACAAACTTAATGATTCGGAAATATCACTTGAGGACTATCAACACGCACGTCGAGTATGGAACGAGTTAGATATGAAGACCTTAGGAGATTACTCGGACTTTTATGTCAAACTAGATGTAACTCTTCTTTGTGATGTAATGGAAGAATTCCGAAACACCTGTTTTGCTGCATACGGTTTGGACCCTCTACATTCGTATACTTCACCAGGATTAGCTTGGCAAGCCATGTTAAAAGAAACAAAATGCAAACTCCAACTTTTAACAGACATTGACATGGTTTTAATGGTTGAAGCTGGAGTAAGAGGCGGATTGACCCAAAGTGTTACCAGACATGTCAAAGCCAACAACAAATACCTACCCGATTACGATGAAACCAAACCGTCAACCTATTTAGGATATTTCGATGCAAATAACCTGTACGGATGGGCAATGTCAAACCCACTTCCTTTTGATAACTTTAAATGGATTAATCCCGACTCTATTGGCGATATTTTACAAATTCCGAAACATGGTGACACTGGATATATTTTGGATTGCGATTTTGAATACCCAGAAAATTTACATGATCTTCATTATGACCTTCCACTTCTTGCTAAAACAGAAATTTCACCAATTGGAAAACACCCCAAATTAATGATGACATTAAATGATAAACAACGCTACGTGGCTCACTTTTGGGTGGTTCAACAAGCTATCGAATTAGGACTACGTCTAACAAAAATTAATAGAGTTTTGGAATTTTCTCAATCATGCTGGTTGAAACCCTACATTGATTCAAATACCATCAGAAGAGCAGCAGCTACATCAGACTTTCAAAAAGATTTCTTTAAATTAATGAATAATGCGATATTTGGAAAAACATTGGAAAACAAAAGAAGACACAAAAATGTTAAACTTGTTACCGACGCAAAAAAATTACAGAAACTAGTACAGCAGCCAAATTTTAGAACATCTATAATTATTAATGAAAAACTTGTAGCAGTGTCCATGAAGAAGACGAGTGTGAAGATGGATCGTCCTTTGTATATAGGCATGTCAATCTTGGACATCTCAAAAACACACATGTACGATTTTCACTACAACAAAATGGTGGCGTTCTACGGAAGAGAAAATATATCTATTACATATATGGACACTGACGCTTTTATATATCGCATAGTAACATTGGACATGTATAAAGATTTACGTACATTTATTTACAAGAACGACTTTGATTTCTCCGATTATCCAAAAGATCATCCAAACTACGACAATGACAGACACAAAAAAGTACTAGGCAAATTCAAGGATGAGGCTAATGGTGTTCTGCTTGAAGAGATTGTTGCACTGATGTCTAAACTATATTCTTTGAAACTCTATAATGAAAAAGAAGAAGAAGAAAAGAAGAATAGCTATATTAAGAAAGCTAAAGGTGTAAAGAGTTTATATTTAAAGAAGAAAGTGCATTTTGAACACTACAAGCAATGCTTATTTGAGGATAACATCATTACAGCTAAATTCAACACCATCAGAAGTTTTAACCATCAGCTGTACAGCGTGACTGAAGTTAAAAAGGCGCTATCCTGTAATGACGACAAAAGACAAACCCTTCCAGACAACATCCACACTTTACCATTCGGTCACTATTCCCTCAACCCTATTGACTAATAACCCTTTCATCGTCCTAGATCCTCTATCCTTTTCCTTTCCGTAAAAAAAGGGGAAACACAGCAATGTTAAGCTGTGTTTCCCCTTTTTTTACACAAGTTTTGAATGACCTTGAACTATATGTATATATATATATATATATATAAGCAGATTTATACAAAAGAATATTTAATACCATATCAGCTGCCTTCGTGAAACCATCATGTCAGACCTGAAGGAGAAGATTATTAATGAACTACACAAACCTGCAAGAATAAAGTTTCCAAGAAGAAATACTGTTATAAAAGGGATAAATGATCTATATCAAGCGGATTTAATTGAAATGCGACCGCATAGCAGAATAAACAAAGGATTTAAATATATACTCACAATTATTAATTGTTTTACAAAAGTTGCAGACGCTTTGCCTCTAAAGGACAAGACTGGTAAAAGCGTAACAGAAGCCATGGAAATAGCCATAAAAAGAGATAAAAACAAAATTAAACATTTACAAACTGATGATGGAACAGAATACTTTAATACAAACTTTGCACAGTTAATGAATAAATATAAAATAAATCATTATTCTACAAATTCAGAGAAAAAAGCTGCTATTGTAGAAAGATTTAATAGAACCTTAAAAGGAGCACTGTATAAACAATTTTCAAAAAGAGGTTCTTACGTATGGTATGATGTTTTACCACAATTAATAAATGATTATAACAACAGGTTTCATAGAACTATTGGTATGAAACCTAACAAAGTAAATATAAGAAATGCAAAAGATGTATTAAAACGCATAAAGAAAAATACAAAGCCTAAAGTAGAAAAAATGCAGCCAAGAAAATTTAATGTAAGTGATAAAGTACGGATTAGTAAATATAAGGGAGTGTTTACAAAAAAATACCTTCCCAATTGGACGAATGAAGTTTTTACAGTGTATAAAGTGCAACCGACTGTACCTGAAACGTATATCCTAAAAGATAACAAAGGAGATTTGTTGCAAGGTGCATTTTATGGACATGAAATGTTAAAGTCAACAGTAGGTGATGTATATCTTGTTGAAAAAGTGTTACAAAGAAAAAAGGACGCAGTTAAAGTGCGGTGGTTAGGGTTTAACAAAACTGAGGATTCATGGATACCTATAAAGGACTTGGTTTAATACAAGCAACTCATTTCATCGTTAACCTTTGAGCAGGATGGAGATTATTCACCATAAAGATCGATTCAATATTAATAACATAGATGATTTAACTGTGGATAACGTTAAAATCAACAATGGTAAACACGGTAGTTTACTTCCAAACACTGTTCGATGTATAGTAAGTGGCCCCTCAAACTGTGGAAAGACCAATGTTGTCTTTAATTTGATCACTAATCCGCAGGGATTAAGGTTTAGTAACCTATATATTTTTTCAAAGTCTCTACATTAACCAAAGTATCAATTGCTGGATAAAATCCTATCTGATGTGTCTGATGTTAATTTTTACAAATTTAACGCTAGTGATAGCATTATGCAACCAAACGAAGCGAAACCGTATTCTGTATTTATATTTGACGATGTATCTTGTGAAAATCAGGATACTATTAGAAACTACTTTGCCATGGGAAGACATAATAACATCGACAGCATATATATAGGACAAACTTATAGCAAAATCCCAAAACAACTTATCAGAGATAATGCAAATATTCTAATTGTATTCAAACAAGATGATACTAACCTAAAACATATATATAACGATCATGTGAATGCGGATATGCCATTTGAAAAGTTTAAAGAGCTTTGCGGAAAAGCATGGGCGGAAAAGTATGGATTTTTGGTTATTATGAAAGATCAAGCTATAAAAGATGGTCGTTATAGAATAGGTTTTGATAAATTCGTTTTAATACACTGATTAGCGGTATTACTGTACAAGTCGTCAAGGTGTGAAGATGGTTAACCAGGAAAAGCTATTAAAGGAAATAAAATCACTTAGTGATTCTATTAGACAAAAAAACCGAGCTTTAAAATCAGGTATAAATGAAAGAGAGCAATTTTTAGAAACAACATTCAAACCTGTTACTGAACCTTTAAAGCGATTAGCACAAAATATGGAAAGACCTTCATTTCGCTTCGAAGGAGACAAAATGCTACCAATTTCCAAATATGAAGAAGAATTTCAGAATGATGAAAGTTCTGACCAGTTACAAACATCTGAAGAAAGCGACGAGTATGAAGAAAGCGGAGATATAGGAGATTTAAGGGAAAAGAACATTGCAGGAGATACAAGTACAGAAGATACAAGTGCGGAAGATACAAGAGCAGAAGAAGAGGATATCAACCCATCCAACTTAAGCAAATTAGGCACAGATATTATGTTTAAAGGAACACTTGGAAGAAAATATACATTAAAAATGTTACATGGCACACATGCTAATCGAAATTATCATACATATGGAGCTAGAATAGAGGATAAAGGATTAATGATTGGAGATAGAAAGTTAGATATAAACGAAAATGATGATATAGTTATTGGTGATAAGAAATATAAAGGCACAACAGGTTTGTTTGAACTCATCTTTAAAAATAATCCTGGTAAATTTACTAAAAAGGATTTACAATTGTTTAAAAATATACTAGAGTATACAAATGCACATAGAAAAAAATATTCCAAAGAACTACCTATTCATAGAAACAGGTCAATAAAATACACAAACATTATATCTAGTCTTTTCCCCTCGAAATCAAATAAAGCTCCAATTAAAAGAAGAGCTTTATCTTCTGCTGAATTAAATGTTTTGCATAAAAAAAGAAAAACAACTGATCCTACTACATCTGGAAGGGGATTATTAAAAAATTTGTATAAAACCAATATAATATATTACAACGATATAAATAAGTTAGTTGATCGAATGAGGTTATTACATGAAGCTATGGAAGCCGGGCACACTGGTTTAGAAAACGAATGGGTAGCTTTGGTTGATGAACTGCGAAAACGAGAAATAATTGTTCAGTAGACGTATATATATATATATATATATATATATATATATATAGTAAGAACCTAAACGATAGCGATTCAGTTACATCATGAGTGTGGACAAGTTTGGACGGTATTCCGAGTTTGGAGTAAAATCTGGATATAGTGAAAAAAGAGCTGGGTTTCCGTTAACACCTGATGGTAATTATAATTTTGAAGGAAAAGTAATTCAAAATGTTGGTGATCCGCTTTTGTCTTCTGATGCGGTTACGGTACAATACATGGATAAAAGAACCCCGATTGTACACGAAGACCATTGGGGATTTTCCGGTAAAAGGTTAAGCAATATAAAACATCCCATTTATGATGGTGAAGCAGTAAATTTAGCGACTTTAAAATTGTTAACGATTTACAAAAAGAATGAAACTGATACAAGCTATGATGTAAAAAAATTAAAATTGTCAAATGTAGGTGATTGTGAGCAGGATGGAGACGCTGTAAATAAGAAAATATTTGATATAGTACACAAGAAATGGACTACAGAATATGAAAAACATATGGAAAGGTTTGGTGCAGCTTTATTTAATTATATCCATCGGGCTTCAGGAAGAGCTGTAGCTTCAGATGTTGACAGCCACAATTATTTAGACTGGAAAAAGATACACAATCCAGAAAAACCTAATCAATTAGATAAACCGTCTGAGCCTTCTAAAGTCAAGACATTAGGAAAGGGGGATAAAGTGAATGTGATTAATGAACCAACAGAAAACGATGAAGATTATATAAGAGAAAAAAGAATTTAAATACCCATGATAAGGGATAAAGCATCTACATTTAATTAATTAATCCATTTCTATATAATAAATGGATTTTAAACAGTATATATAATACAAGAAGCCAAGACTAATATTACATTCATTGTAAAACATTTATAGAGTGCACCTACTGATTGTAAGTTTGGCTATAAATAGTCATGCCGAGGGCTAAACGCATCAGTCATAATCGAGAGAGATTACAGAGAGGAAGGGGAATAGCATCAACAGCATTTTCTCTATTAAGTAAACCGGTTGGAGCTATAGTTAACAAGGCGATTGATTTATTACCTGTGGAATTACATTTACCTGGAGGATATCAATATTGTGGTCCTGGAACCAAATTAGAGAAACGGCTTGCTAGAGGAGATCCTGGAATAAATAAGCTTGATCAGGCTTGTAAACAGCACGATATAGCGTATTCCAAATTTGGTGATACAAAAAATAGATCAATAGCAGATAGAGCACTTTCTGAGAAAGCTTGGCAAAGAGTAAAATCTAGTGACGCGAGTATTGGTGAAAAAGCAGCGTCTTTAGCAGTAACAGCAGCAATGAAAGCAAAAACTACGTTTGGAGGAGGAGGAAAGAGAAGAAGGCGTGGGAAAAGACCCGCTAAGAAACAAGGAGGTAATATCAGAAGAAAACGTCGATCTACTAGTGGTAAAGGTAAAAAGAAACCAACAATATGGTCAATGATAAAAAAGGGAGGAGGACTATACCTAAGACCGTATCGTGTGTATTAAATAAGAAAGAGCAATTAATAATTAAAAACAAAGAATTAACCAATGAAGAACTGATTACATATGCTTCTTGTTTGAAAATCCCATTTTTTAGAGGAGTATTTATGAAAGATGAATTACCGGTTAAAATGTGGAAAAATGAGACTGGTATAGTAAATTTGGATAATAGTGAAGGATTAGGCACTCATTGGGTGTGTTACAAGAAACTTGGTGAAACGATTTATTATTTCGACAGTTTTGGAAACCTTCCACCACCGAAAGAACTTCAACAATACTTTCGTGCGGCAGAAAATGTTTTTTACAATTATACAAGAAAACAACCTGATGATACATCCATTTGCGGTCATTTATGTTTAGACTTTTTAGCTAAAAGTGTTAGTCAACTTTAAGATGTCTTCGTATACAGTGTCATTAACCGGTAACTCATGTACTTTGCGCAGTATTCTGTTTCCAGCGCTACGTTTGCAAAAAGGAAGACTATGGGAAGCCGCATTATTGGATTTAACAACATATAACTCTATTCCAAACGTTAGTGAAGGAATTAATAACAAAATACATTATTACAAGACAAAAGATAATAAAGGAAAATATTCAGCTTTGGAAGAATTCAGTTTACCAACAGGAGCTTATGAAATTGATAATATAAATGAAGTTATACAAAAACATATGGGAAAAGAAAATATAACGATAAAAGGCAATAACAATACAATGAAAGCCGAAATTACTTCTAAGTATTATATTGATTTTGGCCAAGAACGTTCAATTGGTAGTTTATTAGGGTTTTCTAAGGAAACAAAGGTATTAGAACCTAATACAACTCATTCTGGGAATAGAACTGTGACGATCATCAAAGTAAACAGCATAGACATTACATGTAACATTATACAAGGATCCTACAGAGATGGAGAAAATCGGCATATATTACACACATTCTACCCATCAGTCGCACCGGGTTTCAAGATAGTAGAAAAGCCTCAAAACCTTGTGTACCTACCGTTAAACACCAGTTTCATTTCAGACATCGTGCTGAACATAGTGGATCAAGACGGAAACCTTATTGACTTTCGAGGAGAAGCTATTACTGTAAGAATACATATAAAATCATCCGCTTAGATAATGGGGTTATCATTTAAAAAGAGAGAGCCAACCAGCAAAGAGGTCAGTAGCTCATCAGCTGTAGAAGGATTAACAAGTGACAACATTCGTTTTCTAGAAGAAATTGGATTAAAGGTCATTAACAATGGATATACTGGATATAGCGCAGGGCCCAACATTCGACGAGACCTTATGGGAAAAGGAATATCACACGCACAACCCTTACGCTTCGTCCAAATTAAACAATAACGATGAAATTAGGATTCCTATACAACAACAAGACATTTATACTCTTCCATGCGAAAGTTATTTATATATTGAAGGAAAAGTAACAAAAGCTGACGGTACTGTTGGAACCACTGTTCCGTTCATAAATAATCCTATGGCATTTTTGTTTGACGAGATTAGATATGAAATTTCAGGAGTTACAGTCGATTCAACAAAAAAGGTTGGAATTTCCAGTACCTTAAAAGGATTAGCGTCTTTAACACCAAATGAGAAGAATCTGTTAGCTGTTGCAGGATGGGTTGCACCAGACAAAAGTATAATTACTCCTGACGCTTCGGGAAACTTTGATTTTTACGTACCTTTAAGATTACTTTTAGGATTTGCTGAAGATTACAGAAGAATAATAATAAATGTAAAACAAGAACTAGTTTTATTAAGGTCATCAAACGATAATGATATTATTAAAGCATCTGCTGGAACAACTGAAGCCAATTTAGACTGGAAACTAACATTAGACAAGATTGTTTGGAGAGTACCACATGTGCGACTAAATGATGAACACAGGATTACATTATTAAGAAAGTTAAAATCAGATCGAGACATTGTAATGCCATTCAGAAGCTGGGAGTTTCATGAATACCCCGTTTTACCTTCAACACAACGGCATACATGGACTGTAAAAACTTCTACTCATTTGGAAAAAGCGAGATATGTAATCTTTGGATTACAAACAAAGAAAAAAAGTATATTAACTGAAAATGCTGGTGAATTTGACCATTGTAAATTAACAAACTGTAAAGTGTTCCTGAATTCACAATTCTTTCCCTACGACAACTTTAATATCTCTTTTGATAAAAAAAGGTACAGTGTTTTATACGATATGTACGCTAGGTTCCAAAATTCATATTACGGCAAAACAAACACACCTCTACTATCTCCCGTACAGTTTGAATCGAAATCTCCGATTGTTGTAATTGATTGCTCCAAACAAAACGAATCTGTAAAATCGTCTAGTGTTGATATAAAAATAGAAATGGAATTTCAAGAAAACGTACCTGCAAATACATCTGCGTATTGTTTAATTTTGCACGATAAAATTGTTACATACACACCGTTGACTGGTATCGTAAAGACGGTATTGTAAAACGTTGTACCACCACCGGCACCGCCACTGTCGCTAACCTATAAATAGCGGAGCAACAATGCAGGTCTTCAGTTGATCGTCTATCATCGCATGGGCAACATCTTCTACAAAATGAGTTCTCCATCTGTTGTACAAGGTGATGCAGAGGTAGCACCGTTATTAGAACGTGATAATACTAGTGAAGAAAAAATCATCAAGGAAATAACTGCATTTTTAAAGTTTGGTAAAAGAGATAGAGAGGAGGAAAGTAATGCAGACCCATCAAAGGTAGTACCAAAGAGGAAGAAGAAAGTTGAAGAAAATATTCCTCCTCACATTTTAACTGAAGTTTTTTTGCGAATCTTTTACCCCATCTCAGCATGCATCAGTAAAAGTGTATCAGTTGGATTGATGAAGTCATTGGATTATTCCCCTACAGTAATACTACACCATGGAACAAAAAAGGTTTTATTTTCGCAAAATGCTTGGGAGTCATTTTTGAAACATGTACATTTAATAGAATGTTATTTAACTAACAGTTTGTGTGGAAGGAAAACACATATTCGACTTTTGGATTGTGACAATGAAATCGATATTGTTAAACATCGTGGACAACTACAAGTGCGAATTAGAGACTTGACTCAACATGAAAATAAGATTCTACTGTCACATGAAGAATTCTACGTTTTAAACTACGCAACAGAACCTATTACAAGGTACATGAGACAGTTGGTATTTGCAAGCGCTATTATTAAAGAATATTTGGTCGATACCTTGGAAAAACAACCTGATAGCACCATCGTGTACGGACCTGTGGATACATCTATTTTTAATAGAATACCTCATGAAGTTTGCATGTGGAGAAAGTTAAAGGATTTTGAACCACTTGTAGAAATCGCTACAGAAGCTACAGAAGAAACAACACAGGAAGAAGAAACGGAGAAACAAGAAGAAGAAGAAAACGAAACACAAGAAGAAGAAGTTAAAAAAGACTAAAGTTTGACTTAGTAAAGAAGAACACACGTGGGGTAGGCCTATTGGGGACGGTGCCCACGTTAAATATACACCAACGCGCCTGCAACTGTACGGCCTGGTATTTAACCTACCGTGGTGTGGAAAACAGTTTAGTTGATCGCTAGGTGCCATGATGAGCGGAGGGGATGAAGAAGTGAGTGTAAAGCCTTGTGTAATAGAATTTCAAGCATTTCGAAATAATGATGATAGGTTTATTATCAAGGAATTAGTAATTTTAGACTTGCTTACATTTGTAGCCTACCCATTCACGTTTGATGCTCCTTTTTCTTTTAACAAACTTAACACCAAAGCAAAAAGTACAAACAAATGGATAACAAACTACTTTCATCACATACATTGGTATGAAGGATTTATAAGCTACAGTAATCTGCACAGTATTATGTTTAACTTTTGCAAACAATATTCACATATATACACAAGAGGATTAGAAAAAAAGAACTGGATACAAAAGTACACGCACGGTGATGTTTTCGATATAACTATCAGTAAGGACTTTAACATTAATCTCGGTAATATTTGTGTCGCTGCAAAAGATCTTAAACACGGCCAAACAAACTGTGCATTGTACAACGCGTATCGTTTGGCTGCTTACTTGAAACAAACGCAGGAATGTGGTGGGGGTAGCGGAGAACAGAAATGTGGTGGGGGTAGCGGGGCCTATAAATACGAGGAGACAGCACCGCTCCAGCACGAGTATTATTCGAGACTCCGAAGAGGCAACATCACAGAAGACACCACTGACGAAGATGACATCACAACAGTTTCTACAAACACTGGTTGATCAATTCAACACTCATTCAAAATCCGACCTTCTGCTAACTAAAAAGTGTTCAGAACTAAAAGAACAAAAACACTACATTATTCATAACATCAAGAAAGTGGAAACCACACATGGAGAAGCAATTCTAGTTTCATTGAGCGAAGGACCTTTCTCTCCAGGAGATGAGCCGAAGTTTCAAGTATTTCTTCCAAAACGATTTGTTCAACTGCTACAAAATGAAGATTTGCGAGATATTCAACCGGGGACGTTGTATTTGGTATCACACGGTGTAAGCGGCAACAACTCGACGGAACTCACTCTGCACATCACGCATCCTTGTACATAATGTCTCTGTTTGTATTTTATTGTTTGTATTTCTAGTTATAAATGTTAAACTTAAGTTTATTGTATTGTAAAATGTTTGTTTAATAAAGAAAATAAAAAAAAAAATAAATAAATAAAATAAAAAAAAAATAAAAACAGCAACACAGCAGTATATTATTTTATATACTGCTGTGTTGATTTTTTTAAAATTCAAATGGATGACCTTGAACTTTCATTCAGGGTTAACTTATGAAGAGGTATAAAAGAGAGGGAGCAGTGAAGTTAGTCTCAGTCTTGTCTAACACACGCTGCAGCTAACATGTCGGTGTCACCTATGAAAAATTTATTTTTCGATAACAATTTGAAGACATATTGTTGCGAGTTACAATGTTTTAAAATACCAGGCGATCAAGTTGACGGGAAAGCTTGTCGTAAGTGCAAGTGTTTCAGCTATTGCATATGTAGATGTAAAACGTATCAAATGAACCGACAAGATAAACTACAAGAATTACGCCGAAGGATTGCATTACTGTGGCGGCGAATGTAGTAGCAACCAGCTGCCACCTGCCGCCTGCCATCTGCTGTCCGCCATCTTCTCCGCCCCACCATTTTGTTTGATACCAGAACGCTAGCTAGCGAATAGTCAGTACACCTCCGGCTCTCGACTGGTGAACATCGAGTGCTCTTCACAAACGTAAAACATTGTATTAAAATGTCCATTAAAATTAGGTGTATTCATTATGACTCTATTCATCTGGCGACTTTCCAAGACCTCGAGGTTTTTAATGAAGAGTTAAGACTTCTCATTGCGTCCGGTTACGATTTATCTTTGGAACTTTACGCATCAAAAAACAACATGGACTCTGCGCAGGAATCGAAGTATATACCGTCTTTCTTCAGAAAGCGAAGTGATGGCCGCAACTCGTCCGGATCAACAACATCGATGACAACCAACAACGGGGAACTATTGTAAACATGAATTATTGTAAATAAAGTAATATTTGTAATATGAATTATTGTAAATAAAATAAAGTAATATTTGTAATTGTTCTACCTCGCACTCGTATCATTCGATTGCTTCATTCGATAATTTTCATTCGATATTTTATCGAATTAAAACTATCGAATCACAATCGGATTTTACGCGTGCGAGGTAGTACTTTTTTAAAATTACCTCCCCGTGACCTTGAACTTTGAACTTTTACTCATTTCGTCACAAAACCGCCTACGTCACTGGCTCAGCCCCAGATAACATCTTTCATGACTCAGCACTTCCGGTCACGTGACCGGATGACGTCACTTCCGGCGCAAAACCCGCAAACCCACACTACTGTCTTGTGGTTTGATGGATGTATGGACTTGCTGTTGATGGTTGTATTTGTTTGTGTTTGCTTTCTGTAGATTTAGAATTCCAGCTTATATTCTCTTCTCATTAGTGTTAGATCCAGGAAGTTAATTTTTCTTTCTTCTTCAAGTTCGCTTGTAAAAGTCAGGTTTATGTGGTGGTTGTTGACTATTTGCATCATATCATCTGCTTCACCATCATTTGTTTTGCTATAAATTAAGACGGACATTGAAGCAAACCAAGAATCAAAAATCAAGATCGTTTATATTCATAAAACTATACACATAGCATGTACAATCGTCAACATTGTTATTCAGTAACAAAAGATTTAAAATAAAATAAACTACTGCTCCAACTAAAAATTAGCATTGCCATTATAATACTCCTGGACGCTGTAGTGCTCTTTACCAACCAAAAATGACCTAAGCCTGCCCCTAAACCTTTTAACGTCTGACTCTGATTTTATGTGCAAAGGAAGTGAATTAAACAGTTTTATGATTGTGAAGTATAAGTGTTTTTCAAAAGAAGCAGTGTTGTGATGGGGAATGGTCAGTGTAGATGAAGCATGCCTGAGATTGTAGTGCCTAATGTTACGAAAATAAAATAAGTGTTTGTTTTTAATGAAGAATGAGACACACTGAAAAATATATATGCAAGAAAATGTGAGTAGATTGTTGACTGTAAAAATGGCTCTACATGAATCACTTTTTTTCATACCAAAGACCAATCCAATTGCTCTTTTTTGCAAACGGAAAAAAATATTTTGTTTTTGTGGTTGAAACACCCTAAATTGCAACGGCATAACTTATTTGAGGATAAAAGGAACCAAAATATGCTGAAAGAAGTACATCAGTGTTCGCAAACTTAGCCAGCCTGCGAAAAATAAAAATACTACTATTGAGTTTACGAGATAAGTTGTCAATGTGTTCAGAAAAATCAAGGCGATTATCAATTATTAAACCTAAAAAAATCGTTGTAGACAAGAATCAATTTTAGTATCACCTACGTTTAGTACTGTACTAGATGGATGGGCTATTGATTTTCCCAACTTTAAATCGATGAAATTAGTTTTTTCAGTATTAACAGTGAGGTTATTTTCAACTAGCCATTGCAGAAGTGAGCTACTTTGTATAAACGATTAAATCTCAAGGGTAATTTCGAGAAGCAATTCTTATGTTCAGAGATGTATCATCTGCAAATAGGCATAGATCAACACTTGACACACTAGAGTGAATGTCACTGACAAAGAGTAAAAAATAAATTGGTCCCAGCACCGACCTCTGTGGGACTCCACAGATAACGGAAATTTCATGAGACTTCTGAGATTAAATACACCGATTAGCGTATAAGTAAGGGATTTGTACGGTTTGTGTTCTACCTTCCAAAAATAAGGATATCCAGCTCAGAGAATTGCCTCTAATGCCAAAGTGTTCCAATTTCTCTAAGAGCAAAGAAACCATATCAAAAGCTTTACTCATATAAAAAAAATCCAAAAATATGTTTACGGTTATCAAGAGCCTTTGATAAATTTGATATAAAACTAAACATAGTATCAACAGTCGACATTTTTTTCTAGAAACCAAACTGTTTTTTGTAAAGCAAATGGTGGTCAACTAAAAAATGATGAGGACGGTTCAAAAATAACTTTTCTAACATTTTAGAAAAGGTAGATGTTAAAGAAATAGGTCGGTAGTTGTTTGTATTAAAAACACTACCCTTCTTATAAAGGGGCTTTACAGCTGCCGATTTCAGAGCCTTAGGAAATCTTTCCTCAGCAAAAGAGGCATTTGCCAAATCAGGCAAAGGCACAACAACAAAAAAATCGTCATGGCGTACTAGGTATTCACCAACTTCCTTGATGATACTAACCACCAACTTTCTTAACTTGATGACACCAACTTTCTCGATGATATACAATCTGAACCAGTGGAGTTGCTATTTTTAAGTGACATTATAATTTACAAGACCTCTTCCTCACATTATAATTTAGTTGGACGCAGGAAAAGAGATGAACAAGATGATGATACTACTAAACAATGGTTTATAGCAGCTGGATCGTTGACAAGTCCTCCAGACACGCTTGTGAAAAAGAAATTAAAAGTATTTGCTATCACCTCAGGCTTTGTTAAAAGGTCTCCACTGTCGGTTAACAATTCAAATGACTTAAAATACTTTGTTTTATTTTTCGGATTAGTCTCATTTACGATATCCCATACTGCTCTAGATTTACAACTGGATGTGTTAAGATGAGAAAGGACATTTTCAGCTTTCGCAGTTCTGACCGCCAACCTATACTTCTTTTTTAGATGTAAATAAGACATTTTTTAGAGGATCTGATTTTTCAGATCTTTTATTGAATAGAACATATCAAGGAGATAATCTCGAATCCGCAACAAGGACTGGTCAAGTTTGGTATTCGTGAAAGACAATTTTGGTTGAATCTTAGACTTATTACAAGGAAATGATAACTCAAAGTTCAAAATAGAATTAAAGAAGTTCGCTTTTTCATTCATACTTTCAGCTGTTTGAAAAACTTGGTCCCAGTGTTCCTTTTTTAAGTATTTTTAAAATGCAAATGTTATCCTCACTAAACGATCTCTTAAACCTAAACTTCGGAAGCTCGCAGTGCAAGGGTGTAACCAGCTTAATATCGGTAACTTGAGCATAATGATCTGAAATACCTGATACGAGAACATCAGAATTCAAAGTTTGAGGACTGATATTACAAAATACATTATCAATTAGGGATTTACTTCCTTTAAATTCCCTAGCATAAGAGTAAACAGTAGCATGCAAACTAATTGATAACATCATTTCATATAGTTTTTTTGAAGACGAATCATGAATAGAATAATCTATATTGAAATCACCCATAATTATAATTCTAGTATTTATTTCGGTAAAATTTTCAAGGCAGCCACTAAGAGATTCTAAAAATGTATCAACACTTTCAACAGTTTGATGTGGAGGCCTGTACACCGCAATAAGGAAGTAAGAAAAATTCCCCAAATCAAATTTTATAGCTGCAAGTTCACAATAGCCTTCAGTACAAACACTTTTAACATCAACTTCTTGATGATTCAAGTTATCCTTCACCAATATACAAACACCAACCCTAGCCATATCAGAGCAACAGTACCCAGAGGCCATTGTGTATTCTGATAAGCAAAAGGAATTCAATTCAACCTCACGAAGAATGCATACATGCAGAGGATGGTTGGTGAAACCAACTCAATCAAAATTTCAACCATACTAAGCTTAGATACAAGATCTTGAACATTCTGACGGACTACTCTCAGGATACTTCTACTATCCATGTTATTCATATGACTTTTGTTTTGTGTTCTGCAACTTGGATTGACATGTGGTTCAGGTCTAAAAAATTACTCTGACTGCGATAGGGATGATGAATATAGTGTTGGACGAACTGTGAACTGTTTATATTATGATAATGGTTGTAATTTTAATTGTTGTAGCTACTATTGTTAGCTTTAGGTATGTTCAAAACTGTTGTAGACATGTGAACTGGAATACTGTGCACAGGGTCGGGCTGAAGGCCAGCTGAGGTTACAATAAGGTTCAGAGGCATATTGGCAATATGTTTCTTGCCAAGCATATTAAAATGAAGACCAAACCTTGTGTAAAAATTAGGTTTGGAAATTGAATCAAGTGATAAGAATGTAGCGTGACCAGAATTAGAAACTGATTTCAGAATTGTTCGTTAATATTTGAAATGTTATCGTTAATGTTAGGCTGGTCACGTCTGAGGGGCAATCCAATAACAATCAACCGTGTGTTTGAGGAATTTTGCAACAATTTTTCAATCTGAGGACAAATTTAGTACAGGGTCCAGGGCTTACATCAAATAAAATAACCAAATATTTTTACTCCATATCTTTCAAGATTACATCAACGCCATTAACCCATTGGCCTAACTAAACATAAGAGCTGGTCTCGTTCCTTACTTGTCATTTTTTAAACCTATGAATTGGAATATAAAATTGGTGTTTTTAAATGGATCATGGTGTATTTTAATTAAAATATTGTTTTATTTCAGTTCAGAGAGTCGCATTGGCACACACACAGTGACGTAAGTAAAAAGTAGCAAAATCCGTGTTGATCATGTGCAACTCACAAAGAATTAACCGATCCCGTCAAATTCCAAGCAAGCCTGCCACCGTTTGTTTTACTTGGGCCCTCCCACCAACGTTGCCACAGACCGGTCAACTCATTGAGAGTTGCACGACTGGTCAGTTTTGGTAGTGTACGGGATTCGAACCCACGAAGTTCGTATCAACACTTGGCCAAGATGTTTCCACGACTTTATCTGACTCAGCTACCACGACCAGTGGCCTAGAGGCGTTATTTAGGTTTTCCAAAAATTAAAATATAAAATTTCCTAAATATTCTGATGCTAAAAGACCAAAATCTAATTTGTGCGGTGTCATCTGGGCTATTCTTGGTTTCTAGGCGGGGTTTTTTCTAAAATCACTGTAAGAACTTGCCTCTCTGTATTAGTTTTAGAGGCTATATTTTTTAACTTTTGTAATGGCTCAATTAAAGGTTGGAACGCTTCTAATCTTTCGTCGGCTTCTAGAAATTTACTACGTTTTAAAGCCCCAAATTTATCTCTTGTTTGTTTTGCAGCGTCAAATAATTCCTGTTGGATATTTTTTCATTTTTTAATTTATTTATCTCATTAGTCATTAGTCATGCTGTCAAACATTTTATCGTGTATTATTAAGCAATATGCAGACGTGTTTGTAGAAAAATTTTCCGCAGTTGCAATTTCTAATTTAAAATCTACAGCCTACTCATTGACCGATTCATTCTGTCTAGAAACGTCTATTACAATTAATGGATACTTATTTATAAAATGAATTCTAATAATCATAGGGTCTGAGGTGGTGTTGTAGTAAGTCTCCCAAAATCTTATATACATTTCATAAGCTTTAGAGACGTCATGATTTTCAAAGTCGAGATTTAAATCACTATAAGGATAATACTCAGAGTTTAGAAACACTTTAAGATTTTTTAAATTACGGTGATCAAATTCGTCAGTTATTTTTTGTGCTTTATTGTCCCTAAATGTTTGGAATCCAATTATAATATATCTAGGCGTCTCCAAATTTGAAAATGTTTTAACTGACCAGGTATGTCTCGTGGTATTGGGATACGAAGGGAGTTCCTGCAATTCCGAACTCCAAAATGCAATTTGCAAGTTTTTATTTTTCAATAACATCTTTTGTAATTGCAACCTTTTGCCGTCAGAGAGCATAATATGTGGCATCACCCACTGGATCAATTTAAGTGTAATTTTAGGAATTGTATCGGCCCCACCTGTTGGAGCATTAGCTGTTGTCAATATACAATTTAAATAATTTTTGCACCTTTTCAACACCAATTTTTGTTTAACATTTACTAAAACCTTATTAAAATCATCAAACACACCCATTAACAATTCTAACGGAACACACGTACTAAACTTGCCATCTTTATGGAACTCTTTTAAATTCGAGTCAGAATCAAATGCGACATTTGACAGTTTAGCCGTTTTACTGCAAGAGCACAATATTTCCATAAGACTGGATATTCCTGGATTTCTTACAATGTCTATTTCTTTACCAGCGACTTAGTATATAATTTCGTCAAATAAGAATGCTAACGCATTATTTTAAAATGTCCTTTGACGTGATTTTCTATTTCTCCTTTCATATACAGATAGCTTATAGATGGGAGTGTTAGTAAATCTTGATTACGTATATTTATTCGAATTTCATCGGAATTGTTTACTGCCAAAGTATTGTGGGGATCGTAAGAGTGATTTGTAATTTTAACCACACTATCGTCGAATTTGGATTTCCTTGTGCTATCTAGAAAATCTTCCATTTTATTAACAGAAAATTTAAATTTTAGTCCAATTGAATGTAGAAATCTTTTATTTTGTACACTCAATCCGTTCTTATAAATTCTCAAATCTTTTTTATATGACAAGTTATTGTGGTTTCTTCCCCATTAAAACCAATTAGTTTATCGTGTTGATCTGAAAATGTAATACTAACAACATCTAAAGTTCTCTTGTTAACTGGAAAATACATAATATGTTGTGGAAACTTCAATAATTTTCTATCCGGGAGGAGCTTCCGGATAAAATCTAAATATAGTGTTTGATTTACTCTAATCACATTTATATTATTTATGTTAATTTTATTTGCGGATTTAAACACAACTTTGGGAATATACATACCGTGAAATCCCAATAATACAGATCCTAAACAGGGATTCGTAAAATCAAACACATGACTAGAATGTAGTGTGGCTTTCATAGTTTTACTATCGGCTGAAAATGAAAAATTTTGGACTTGCTTTTGAATTTCCTTCGCAAGCTCAAACACCTCGTAGGTCCCTTCTATAATTTATAGTACATTTAAAGCTTTGTGATCGTAATAACACATATCCTCACCCCCTTCTATAGTTAATTTGATGTCTAAGTTTATTTAATTTTGGAACTAACCTTTTGTAAAATATAAGTTTTACTTTAGTAATAATTAATGCTTGGTTATTTTGTATTTTAATTTCAACTTTCTTATTAAATGCTTGGTTCAATGCGTCAACGGTTACCTCCCCTTTGGTGTTGTTATTTTCTGTTTTTTTTTGTTAATATTTCAAAGTGTTTAGTGTTTTTTAACATTAAATATAGAAATATAACTTTGAAAATCTACCAAGCCAATTACATAATCACCACTTAGTTCTATAGGAGGAACAAACACCGACTTTAGCTCTGGTTCAGTACCCGAAAACGTTATAGTAGGCCTAAATGAATTCATTTTTATAAACTAAATTTTTTAGAAATGATAAACATAAAATTCCACAAACGGAAATATTTAAATCTGGTATTTAAATCAGTTGTATAGTATATTTTATATGGTACAAAATATTCAATTACTTCTTTTGGAGGTTGTATTTCGAATGGGTCAAAATAAATTACAATATCTTTATTTTTACAATATGCTGTCCAATGTGTGCCTTTGTCACTGTCTAAATTAATTATTCCCAACTCTCTTACTTTTGGTGACTGATATTTTAGCTCGTTTTTTAGGTACACCCCTCGAAAGTGAGGCACGTCTTTTGTGGCCTCTACCAGATGATAGTTGTCCATCTTTTCATTTCTAAATTTTAATCCCATTCCAATCTTTGCTTTGGCCTTAATTAAATTTTTCACAGCATACGCTACCGCCTTTTTGGACAAATTGGCATCTTAAGCCAAAACTCTCGTCCAGGCCTGGTCCGCTAACCTCATATCTGCCTTGTTCCGAGCGGCGGTATCGGGATTATTCATGTAAAATAAGTCATGCTCTTTACAATAAGAGTATAGCTCATTTTTTGAAGGTACATTTTTGGCTAAATTTACACGTACGTTAGTTCCTAGCCCACACCAAGAATATCCCGGCAAAGATATTGGGAAAGGAAGGTTCTCTATAAGGGTATTTAACAACCCTCGAACTCTATAGGGTTTTAAGAATAATCTTTTACCACATTTCGTTTTCTTAACCATTTTTATTTTATTTTGTAAATGTCAATTTATTCAACAAAAGACTAAGTTTAAAACTGTGCATAAATAAAATACACAAAAGAAGTTGGATCTATTTCCCAGTAATATTCGCTGTCTTATAATTGGCCCAAGCGGAAGTTTACCACTGTAATTTATAATTTAATTGTAAAAAAGGAGGGATTAAAATTTACAAATGTATATATAATATCTAAAGATTTAGAACAAGAAAAATATAAACAAAATATTCCGTTTGTGTGACGAAGTTAAATCACACACATTTTCTGACTGTGAAATCACAACAAAAGGCGTAGAAAAACAGTCAATTGTTGTATTTGACGAAATAAATAGTCCTAATATTACACAATTTTTGTTAATGTACAGACACAAAAATATTAATACTTGTTAGTTGTATCAATCTTACAGCAAAGTAAACAAACATTTACGTGACAATGTAAACTTCCTAATATTATCCAAACAAGATGATTTAAATTTAAAACATGTGTATAAAAATCATGTGGGAAATGAGTTTTCATTTCACAATTTAGAAATATCTGCAATCAATGTTGGGAAATTAATATAAGGTGCAAGCCATTGTGATTGTCTAAATTTTAATATTTCGTAATATTTTGTTACCACTAAACCCAATTCCTCATATTTTTGGAATGCTTTATAATGTAAAATGTATTTAGTATTGTCATTTAAATTTGGAATTAATTTTCCATTCATCTTTTCTGGGGCTAGCGGATAGTCATTGTGTTAATCATGCAAAATTTTATCAAATTTTAAATCGACTTCTAAAATGTAACCAAAGTTTTCATCTTGATTGTATTTATAATCTTTTTCACTCGTCCAATGGAACCTATCGTCGGGGAAAGACTCACACATACCTCTAGATAATAGAGAATTATAGTCTAAGGATACAAGATAGGGTTTTCTTGATTGGGGTCATTGGGGCCATGTATTTATTATTGGCTTTAGCATAGCGTGTGGAAATCATACTGACTCCTCCTCTGATTGAACTTTCTATACACAGGATAAAATAAAACTGCCTCTCACAACACTACACAATTTGTTTAAACTTGTACTGTACTTACAAACAAGTCGGTAAATATACAAAAGGATGGTGCAAAGCGATCGATTTCAACCAGTCACACCGGTCATCATCAGGCCCAATCAGCGAATGACAGAAACAAGCTGTATGCCATCTGGTTTCTTATAAGCCTGCCAATAATGACCAAAGAAAAAATTATAACTATTTTATCACTATTATCGCTATTTTTTATGTTTAAAACAGCACGTTTTAGTGTTAAATGCAGTATTGTGGTGTGGGGGGGGGGTATGATTTTGGAGTTAAAGGTTTATATTTGTAAATATGTAATTCCCAATATTTAGTATGTTCAAATATATCCACCCGCTTCCTTGGCTTGGTACTTGTGCATAGACGTGTCAATCGGTAGAAGAGGATTTTCAATTTGTGATTGTAAATATTTTTTCTCAATCGTTAACATTGTCAAACTTCGAAAATCAGCAATACATTCTTTGTCAATTTTATTCAATCACCATTATTGTTCACTGAGTGTTTCATGAACTTTAACGTCCTAAGAAGAATCCATTTGATTGACAAATTACAAGTCTGAAGGGTATTTAATATATCTGCAGACTCGCCTTCACATTTAAACATATTATAAATTCTTTTGTCACAATAGTACTAGTGGTAAATTTGGCGCGAATAATGACTTTTTTATAAACCTTGAAAATATCATGATTTTGTAACATGTTGGTTTTTAATTTATTATTATTATAAAATGTTTAAATGCATTTTATTACAAATTTTAGGAATAACTTTGTGTATAGTTTGATAGTGACGCTTAAAATTGCGTCAATTAAAATTAGGTATTAAACTTAATACCCCTTCGCAGCAAACCTGCGTACTCAGCAAATTTCCAATGCATATATATGTGACTCACTACTATATAGAGCTATTTACCAAGTTTCACAAAAATACATCCATAAATAAGTGATATATAGCATTTTATTTATTCTCCATAAGAATAACATTAGGGTTGAAGACGCAGGTTTGCTGCAACGAGGAAGATAAGTAATGTGTTTTTTTTTGCAATTATCAATACAAATGAACCAGGTGAAGCTACATACCAAGTTCTCTTAATGTAGGTTCATAATTAAGGGAGATATACAACTTTACTTATTCTCCATATGAATAACATGGGGGCCGAGTATGCAGGTTTGCTGCTACGGGGACTAACAACAAAAAACTTGTTTTTTGTGCTAATATCAATATACCACAACTAGTTGAAGCCACAAACCAAGTTTCATCGATATACATTCATAAATAATCGAGATATAGAATTTTATTTATTCACCATAAGGATAAAATTGGACAACGTACTGTGTTTAGCACTTTGAATATCTCTGCAACGGTTGGACGTAGAACAACGATTAAAACACCAAAATGTTATTTTGTTGAGCTAAACACATTAATAAACAGAAATGTGAAGTTTTTAGTAAAACCATTGACTATTAATAGTCAGTGGTAAAACTATCTGAGAAAAATCTAAAAACCTTTTTCCCATAAGATTAACATGGGAAACGTTTTTTGGATTTTCTCCACAACCACTTAACCTAGGTTATAATGATTCAAAACACTAAATTGTTTTTTTAAGCTCTATAAAATGGCTATAATCAAAATTGGGTGTTTTTAACATTTTGTGAAAACATAAGTGAACCTACAGATTTAGGTGGATTTTTAAACAACGGGTTGCGGCTTTATCACATAGCTGATTGATGAGTAGTGGGAATGAAACTTGGGACCCTGTGAACCAAGGTCACATGGACAACCAGTACATCAGGCTTCTTCATACTACCTGTCCGTTTGATTGAAAAATTCATTAATTAAGTCATTTCATTTGGCAAACTTAGCCAAAGTCGTTATATTTCCTAGTTGCAGTACTTAATGTGGTTTGGAAAATTACGTTATATTATGAATATTTTAAAAGAATGTAGGTATTGCAACTTTCGATCAGGAAACAGTCAGAAATCCAATCCAGACAACCAATCGTTATTATTCACTTCTTTGTACTGGATACACGTCCTCATATCGGAGTCACCAGGTTAAATATTTATACTGTCTGCTTCAATGATTGTGACAGGTTTACATAGGGCAAATATAAAGTAACATTTTAGTTGAAGGGGCCATTTTAGTCCACCTGAGTAAAACAACAAACAATCCGTAGGGAAATTAAACTCTAAAAATTACATTTATTTATAAATTAACCATACAGTGTAGGGTGATTGATAAAAGTGTGCTAGCTGATTTACTTAAAATTAATTGCAGCAACTAGACAATTTTAAACGGCACGTCTCCTGGACTTTTGATTTTGTATACTTTAGTGATCTTTAACATTTTGTATTGGAGGCCATCTATGAATATTGCGCGGACATATTGAAAATTGTAAATACAAAGCACTAATATTTATGGTGTTTTTAGAATTGAGATGCAATTTCAAGACAATGTTATTAGTTTATAATTTCTCCTAATCTTAGCAATCAAGGAGATAAGGTCAACGTAAGTTCATTAATTTTACTAAACCTACTAGAAAAGTATGGATTAAACTCAAACAGAATCTATCCAAAATAAAAACTTAATGAAAATCCTCCAAAAAGTTATCAAAAATTAACAATTTTGGAGTTAGCATTTTACCTAGGTTTCTTTAAAACCCGTTCTCTTCCAGTTCATTTGTTTTTTCACCTTTTTTCATAATGCCATTTATAAATATTCATCGAAATTACCTAATTTTAGGAATACAACGGAAATAATACGTCATTTCCAAACATTTTAGTTTACTCTTTATTTAAGAGGATGTTGGGGTCACAAAAGCTGCTGATCAGGTGTAAGTGTAGGCAAAACTCGGAACTGACCAAACAAGATGTTGCGTCGCCAATAATGTTATTCATCACTGTATTATAAAATGTAGTGCCGCTCTAAACAATTCCGACTAAGGTCGGGCTCGGCATTTCGTCAAAATTACAAAAGGAGGCTACACGACGTGAATTTAAACGGGCTTGTCAATAGAATAATGCAATCTTAATTATATATTTTTACAACATTTGAATCTCTCACCTAAAGGTGTTTATTGTTTACCCGCCGCGCCGGAAAGGAGGTGAATATTAGCCCAGCCGCTTGCTACCCTGTGACAGTTTCACTGTCAATTTGCGTTCGAGTTTAACAATTCTTAGAAATAAATTTTATTAATATTTTACGAAATGGAAAACAAGTTTTGTTTGAAACTTGATAACATTTTACAATTTTTTCTGAAGTCGTTTTCTTAAGTCTCTAGAGAAACACCAACACCTGTTTTTTAATATTACGATATTTGTTCTTTTAATTCAAAAATCGCTTTTAAATTAAATTTGTCTTTAAAAGATCTTTAATTTTAGTCGTTGTACGTAATTCTCTAGTCAGAAATAAACGAGGTATCATGCTTTCTGTTTAACATTGTTTCGTATGTAGTATACATTCAACATGGCCACTGTCTCCACTGTAAGAGGACGCTGTAGTTTTTAAAATAAACGCTTTGAAGTTTGATCCATGTTGTTATTATAATGGAAAACAAATGTAACTTATGCTGCCCGTGTCTCCTTACCCGCTAAGTTTTGGGGAAAATGGCATAGAATGTAAATGTTTTGAAATTACGCCTTAGTTCTCCCCATGAAATTTGGGACTCAATATTTAAATATTTCAAGTTGACCACCATATTGGACAAATTATTTCCAATAACTTATTTTGAAGATCACTAAAGATATTCAACCTAAAATTTAAAGGAGTTTCCATTTGATATTTGTTCATAGCTCCAATAGTTTTCAAGTAAAAAAGCTGGCACACTTCTATCAATCATCCTGTATAGTTTTTTAGAATTTAAAATATATTACCTCAAAAACCTAAATTAAACATGGGTATGAATGAAAAACTTAAGTCGCTATTGAATATATATCTTTAAAACATATTGTTGTTGTCAAAAATATCAATTTAGATTTTGAGGTTTTGCTATTACGTTTTGTTGTTTTCTACTTCATACTTTTCGCCCGGGGACATGTAAAAACAAATGTTTAAAAAGTGTGTAAATGAAATATATATGATTTAAAACTATCTTAAATACTGATTAATGTTGTGATGTCTTCAAAAATGACTTGGACAAAAATGGCAATTATTTTGTTTTATAAAACAAACCATAATAATAGGGACCAACTTCTGCGGATTCCATAGAGGGAATAACATGTTTGGATAAAACGCAATAAGAAAAAATAAAATTAATTGATCTGTCTGATAGTAATGAACATATTTTGCTCAAAGAAAAAGTAATAAACATATGTTTAAATTGTAAATATTGTTACATAAAGCTGCAAATAATGTTATAAAATATTTTGGTTAAGATTAATCTGTTGTTATTTTTAAAGATAACATATACGTTTCAATGACCACTACATTTTGTTTTAGTTTACATTCCAACCCATTTTTCTTTAGATAAAATTATAATAACTAATAAGATAAAATAATCAACGATCACCCTATTGCTCATAGTAAGCCTGTAGCTCAACTTGATCCAAATCCTCAAAGTCAGTGGTCAGCAGAAATAATAATATCCTCTAGTAAATGCTACTCGACCAGAAAACGTCGTCAATCGTATCATGCCCTAAATCTCTTTGTGTCAGGACAGTTGTGTCTAGCTTAAGAAATGTTAAGTACAATTTTAAAGTACAATAAGAATTTATTTGCTATGAACATAAACAGTTTTTAACATATAAAATAAAAATTAAGGACATAGAACATTCAATATGTAACTTTAAAAAATCATTTATGTCAAATTAATCAAAGATTTTTCCTAAATAGTTCATCTAAAAAATGTGTTGCTAATCATAAATGCTATAAAGGGAGTAATTCTTGATAATTTTACCGCAAAAAATATTTTAGGACACGCTAAACATGAATTGAGTGTGAAATTTTAGAGCCAACTTTAAATTCGCTCAATACCGTAATATAACTGTTGTATATGAAACGTACACAGAAGGAGATACAATAAGGCGGATCAGGCCGCATATCCCGGGTATCAACACAACAACGCGTCGGTGATGAATTGTGTGTTCATTTGCGAGAAATGTAGGTTTACGTTTGTTGTTTGAACTTACATAACACGTACAGTTGTCAGGATGGAGACAATTTGGGTATTTTTATGTTTTTTTTCTCAACCACCACTATTATTTTGTGTGGAATAAAATTAGTTTTATGGTACAGCCTTGTTTAATCTAGGTTTGTGAACTAATTTAAAAACACACATCAAAAATACATTGTGCTGCAATTCTAGTAGTTATTTTGTTTAAATTATCCTTGTAACATCTGTACTTCCCGTTCTACTATGTTTAGTTGATGTATAAAAAGCTGTTAAATAATCGAATTAATTATTTGCTATAGTTACATTAGATACTGGATGACATATGATGAGTAATAACATTGGAACTCAGAACACCCATCATGTTGGTGACCACTTAAGGTGAATATTTTTTAAACCCCAAAAGGCACATCTTAGTAATTTAGGCCTATACAGTTCAAACTAGTAAACATAATTTTATAATCCATATAATTAGTGGCGTAACTGCCGGGCCCGCTAGGCCCGCGGTGCGGGGGGCCCACGCGGTAAGGGGCCCGCAAGCCAAGGCGACGGGGCCCGCGGGCTGAGAGGAAAGCTTTGGCGGGCCCGCATAATGAGATAAAATTGTTATATTTTATTTTGAAAACATTTCAAATTAGCAATAATGTTAGTGAATCTTGAAGAATATATTAATTTTAGCCTAGTAATAGATCTTTTTGTTTCGTTGTGCTTAGTGTTTAATAAATGGCACACTTTAAAACTGCAATAACTTTTATTATTTAAATTTTCCTAAATTCTAATTATTACTTTAAAAGTAAACTTTAAAGTGAGATATTTTAACAAATGTTGCACTATTTTGCATAATAGTTATTTTAAAATAGTTTATAGTAGTGTCAGTAAAGATTTGAACTGTGTTTTGAGGGTGAATCAGCATTACGGTAGTGATAAATTATAAATTCGGGGCTCATGATAGGTGAAACTGTACGATTACAATAAATTGTGGGGGGGGGGTGGGGGCGGGCTGAAAGTAAGTTTGCGGGGGGTCCAAAAAAATCAGTTACGCCACTGCATATAATAAGTTTTATTTTTTATATTACACTTACTGGTTAATGTTTACTAGATTAAATCAGATCAGAGCTGGTATTGAACACATGAAACGGCCTCACCATGATAGAATTAATAATTAGATTAGTAATTAGACAATGTAATCAAATTGTATGTATCTGCAGTAAAAGAATCTAATCCTTGAGGACAAGAAGAAACATGACTACTACGAGACAATTTCTTCAATGTTTACAGTGTCTATACTAATCGTATACTAAATAAATAGTAAAAGGGTTGGATATTGTTTTAAAGTTTTAGCTTGGATGTTATCGAATTGTTAACCCTTATTTGTTTGTTATTTAAAATGTATTATATTGTAAGACGTACATCCATAATTAAGTAAATACATAATGATCTATTGTATAACGTGCAGCATAATGACCTTCAACGTTTCCACGTTAATTATTTACTTCCTACTAGACCGAATGAGCAAATATTTTGTAGGAAAACAGCATGCAATGCACCATAATGAGAAACAGGCCTATACCTACCATCTTGTATATCCTTTGTGAGACTCATCTGCTCCATTGACATTTAAAATAGCAATTTAAACATCACTGACGTTAGTAGTTTACAGAACCGATTGAGCATAAATTTGTTAGGAATACAGTTAATACATCAGAATAAAACCTTGGCCTACTCCTGTTCTAAAAATGCTTTAGGGCTCCCCTAATGGTGGAGCTTTAGAATATATGGGTGAAGAGTTGAGATCTAACTTGGCCTCATCCTTGGGAAAAAATAGTTTTGTATAGAATATTATTTAAAATAACTAATACTTGGGTTAGGGTTAATATTTGTAAACAAAAACAAAAGAATCATTAGAGTTGTAAAAAAACACTTAATTGTAAAAATAACACTCACTTCATAAAGTATAATAAGATTTTTAGAGAGATTAATTGGAACGTGTACATGATTAGGTTATGTATAAATTGCTAGAACCATTAAGATTAAATATAAAGTGGACATGTCCAATATTAAAAGAATCGAGCAAGTAAGCAAAGCAAATATACTCGCCTTGAAGATAAGGACTGTTGGCATTTTGAACAAACTGACTGGCTTTTCGAGTAAAAACCAGGGCGTATATTAAGGCGAATATGATGCCTGCGAGTCAATCGGCAAGTGGTATATGTACATGTAAGGCGTATGCCCGCCTTATCAGTCCTTATCGCTGCCCGGTTAGCGCTGGCGTCCCATGGTTAGTCCAATCCAGTTAACACTGAGTTACGGCCGTTTACGGTTCGTGGGAGGTTCTTACCTGAACGCTGTATAAACGTGGTGTCATCCCGTGGTTTTGTGTGGCAGTTTTGTGAGTGAGAGCTGGATTGTGACCTGCTATAATAATGACAATAAAGTGCTTAAAACAGTCTTAATTAAAACGCCATTAACTTTTTAAAGCATACTATTTGCGTTTGATTTAGTTTAAAATTAAAATTATAAATAGCTTTAATATAATATTATATATTTTATTATTTAATCTACTTTATCATACGATTTAAAACTCTTGATGTAGTTTATTGTCAACCATATTCGTAATTTAGATTCGTACGACAGGCCTTGTGGAAGAGATCTTATTTGCAGCTCTGGTCGCAGTACGTTAGACCACGGTAACCCGTACCTATTGTTAGAGTCACCTCCAAAACAGCTGTAATACGATTGTAAATTTCGGATTAAGTTTCATAGTGAAAAGCATAGTATATAAATTTGGGGTGAGTAAGTATATGTTTTTACCCCAAAAAATACACATTAATTTTTTTCCGAATCCAGGTCAACATTTAGGCATATTGAAATGTTTTAACTGATTGATGATGAATCAACTGTATTAAAAGTAAATTCATAATAATAATAACGAATGATTCTTCTTGAAAATTGTAAACAGAGAGCATTTTAAAGATTTGCTTATAAAATTATTGCATTTCGACCTTTTACTACATTAGTTTCTAGGTGGAAAAGTGTTTGTTTTCCCAGATATATTTAATATCTGAAAGGAGACTTGATGTATGTGACGAGTCTATAAAGAGATTAGCAAATGTCAAGAAGGCATGCGACGGACGCTGCGGTGTCACGTACTCTCTCCTGGGGGCGTCACGTTGGTGACACTGCATCAAACAGTCGTTAACAACATGAAACAGTGGAAGGGTCTGACATGATTATAAAGAGATCAGTAAATGTCAAGAAGGCATGCGACGGACGCTGCGGTGTCACGCACACTCTCCTGGGGGCGTCACGTTGGTGACACTGCATCAAACAGTCGTTCACAATATGAAACAGTGGAAGGGTCTGACATGATTATAAAGAGATCAGTAAATGTCAAGAAGGCATGCGACGGACGCTGCTGTGTCACGTACACTCTCCTGGGGGCGTCACGTTGGTGACACTGCATCAAACAGTCGTTCACAATATGAAACAGTGGAAGGTTCTGACATGATTATAAAGAGATCAGTAAATGTCAAGAAGGCATGCGACGGACGCTGTGGTGTCACGTACTCTCTCCTGGGGGCGTCACGTCGGTGACACTGCATCAAACAGTCGTTCACAATATGAAACAGCGGAAGGGTCTGACATGATTATAAAGAGATCAGTAAATGTCAAGAAGGCATGCGACGGACGCTGCGGTGTCACGTACTCTCTCCTGGGGGCGTCACGTCGGTGACACTGCATCAAACAGTCGTTCACAATATGAAACAGTGGAAGGTTCTGACATGATTATAAAGAGATCAGTAAATGTCAAGAAGGCATGCGACGGACGCTGCGGTGTCACGTACTCTCTCCTGGGGGCGTCACGTCGGTGACACTGCATCAAACAGTCGTTCACAATATGAAACAGCGGAAGGGTCTGACATGATTATAAAGAGATCAGTAAATGTCAAGAAGGCATGTGATGGACGCTGCTGTGTCACGTACACTCTCCTGGGGTCGTCATGTTGGTGACACTGTATCAAACAGTCGTTCACAATATGAAACAGTGGAAGGATCTGACATGATTATAAAGAGATCAGTAAATGTCAAGAAGGCATGCGACGGACGCTGCGGTGTCATGCACACTCTCCTGGGGGCGTCACGTTGGTGACACTGCATCAAACAGTCGTTCACAATATGAAACAGTGGAAGGGTCTGACATGATTATAAAGAGATCAGTAAATGTCAAGAAGGCATGTGATGGACGCTGCTGTGTCACGTACACTCTCCTGGGGTCGTCATGTTGGTGACACTGTATCAAACAGTCGTTCACAATATTAAACAGTGGAAGGTTCTGACATGATTATAAAGAGATCAGTAAATGTCAAGAAGGCATGTGATGGACGCTGCTGTGTCACGTACACTCTCCTGAGGTCGTCATGTTGGTGACACTGTATCAAACAGTCGTTCACAATATTAAACAGTGGAAGGTTCTGACATGATTATAAAGAGATCAGTAAATGTCAAGAAGGCATGTGATGGACGCTGCTGTGTCACGTACACTCTCCTGAGGTCGTCATGTTGGTGACACTGTATCAAACAGTCGTTCACAATATTAAACAGTGGAAGGTTCTGACATGATTATAAAGAGATCAGTAAATGTCAAGAAGGCATGTGATGAACGCTGCGGTGTCACGTACACTCTCCTGGGGTAGTCATGTTGGTGACACTGGATCAAACAGTCGTTCACAATATGAAACAGTGGAAGGTTCTGACATGATTATAAAGAGATCAGGAAATGTCAAGAAGGCATGTGATGGACGCTGCGGTGTCACGTACACTCTCCTGGGGGTGTCACGTTGGTGACACTGTATTAAACAGTCGTTCACAATATGAAACAGTGGAAGGTTCTGACATGATTATAAAGAGATCAGGAAATGTCAAGAAGGCATGTGATGGACGCTGCGGTGTCACGTACACTCTCCTGGGGGCGTCACGTTGGTGACACTGTATCAAACAGTCGTTCACAATATGAAACAGTGGAAGGTTCTGACATGATTATAAAGAGATCAGTAAATGTCAAGAAGGCATGTGATGGACGCTGCGGTGTCACGTACACTCTCCTGGGGGCGTCACGTCGGTGACACTGTATCAAACAGTCGTTCACAATATGAAACATTGTTTCAAACAGGTATAGTTAAATACGAGTTTCAAATATTTATGAAATACCCAACAGACACTGTATTTCTTGTTGATGTGATCGTAGGTACATAAGACCATATAACAAGCTCAGGGTGAATTTGATATGGAAATATAAAAGTATAATAGAGAAATGAATGTTTTACCTACAAATTACACAGTACACAATAACTACAGAATAACTACAAATTAGAGGGCAGAAGACGTTTAATGTAACTGAACCAGAATAGCACGTTGTTCACAATGATAACAAAAGTAATAACTCATTCTTGTTTAAAATGCTATTCACTAAATATTAATTTGTTTATAGAGTAACAGTTTCTGTAGGATATTCTTAACACTAAAGTAATGCGTACTAAATATCGTGCATTATGCGAATTCAGATCATATTCTTTATACTCCGTTGTTGTTTTTACAATGTTTTCCATTGTTAAATAACTGATAACGTAAACAATTGAGCAATCAAAAGTTAAACTATAATATTATATTTCACTGCTATTTACAAAAGTGACTTTTGTGACGAGTAGGGAACGATACTTTTCATCACACTAAACTTAAACAAATTAACTAATATTTCATAGTCCAGCAATTGTCTGTAAGTAAACACAGTACGGGTTCACAATTCATTTTAGTGTTAAAGTCAGCTGTTTGAACACAGAATCGTCAAAAATAACGAACTCACACTGGTGCTCCTGTTGAGCAAAACGGGAACTTCAACTGTTTAGGACAGGAAATATTTTGTTTCGGACAGGCATCGTATTGTTTGGGACAGGAAAAGTAATGTTTAGGACAGGCAAAGTCAGCTGATCATTTTTTGTTATGTTACAAGGAAATCGATAGTTTTTGAAGATCTCAGCTGTATGGTAATTGGCTATTTTCAAATAAAGAGTAATGAAAATAATTTATTTTATATTATTACGTAAAGAACGCTCTTTAAAATAACTGACAACCTCAATAAATCTTGACTGTAGTTTAACCTACTTTTCCGAGTAATAATGTTTTGTCATCGAACTAATTAGACATTGATAACGCCGATTGATAAGTAAACAGAAAATAAAACCGTTGCTTAATCAAAATTCTATACTTTCGGAAGCGGATATTCAATGCAGAGTTTTGATCAGTGTAATAATCTAAGGGCTAACACAGAAAACATCTGATGATTTTAAAATTTAAAATTTTGCTGTCGGTTTATGCGTATGAAAGGTATACAAGAACGTATTCGTAGTTATAAACATTTCTGTCAGCATCAAACAAGTGTCGTCTAGTATAACTAGTATAATGAATGCTCTTCCCACCTAATGTTATTAACGTGAAAGCTAATTATATCTGAGTAAGCCAAAGCTTCACAGTTGCTGGGTTGTCAGTGATGCTTTAGTGAGTGCATTTCAACTCAGGAGAATCCAGGTTACGACAACAACAGTGTACAATGTATAGTTTGTTTTTGAAGCGGTAAGCTTATACCAGTATTCAAACATTGAGTTTACTTTACATCTGGTTATTATTCCATTCATAAACTTTTGTCATTGGATTATAATTATTTTGCCGAGAGTTTACTTCAACTATTTTTACTGTTTATTACATTACAACATAAACATTTCAAGTGCTATTTCCAGTTACAAATACAACTATTTTTCAGTTATAAATATTTATTTATTTCATGGTGTTAACACTGTTTTTAAAATCAAACATTAATTATTTTATGAAAAATTTTACAATCTCTTTTAAAGCGGTTTTTGTTAAAGATAATATATACATGGATGACACATACATTTAATGTACCACTTACATACTCTTCTGTTAAGTGACTAAAATTTAGTCGAGCAGATGAGGCAGCATCGTAGGGAGGCTGGTGTTTCAAAGAGACTCTAAAACAGTTATTGTACCTTTTGATTCTGAAAATACTATAAAACTGATATTTCATTTGAAACTTTCCTTATCTTTCAACACCATTGCTTGTTAACGATAATAAATTAACGTTGATGGTTCAAAGATTATCTGGAGAAACCCCAATAAAATTAAATAAATAGCGTTACGACACATGTTTTAGTAAAGAAAATTAATGTTTCTATACAAGTATAATTAAATGAAGAACCTTGGATGATAACGGCAGTGAATCATCACTGAATTCCTATTCTACAGGAAATCTCTTCTATAACACATAATGGTAAAGTAAAATATAATTGTCCGATAGTCAACTGTTGCATTACTGTCCATTTCCCATTGGCCCTGGTGTAATCTAAATCTGCTACATCGCCAATAGAATATTTCTTAACTCAGGAACTGGAGAGAGTAAACAGTATCCAGTTTGAATTTTAGTTTTAATTTGTAAAAAATAAATATTAATAATTTGAAAGAAGAAAACTTATTTCATTAGGTATATAACTGTTAAACAAAATTCTAGGCTTATACTACTAATAGTTTGGTTACTGCTGCAATTATTCTTTGTTAATTTTTTACTTTCGTGCGTGTATAAAATTTATAATTGATGAAAAATGAATTCATTGTGGAAATTACAAAATGAAGTACCGGTATAATAGCAATTAAAAAGTTATAAAATTTTAAAAATAAATTTCAAAAAGATCTTAATGTATTAACTAGTTAAACTGAGTAATAACTTATATTCAAACACCGTTTGGCTGAATTAGTTGAAAGGAGGATTTTTATTTAATCTTTTAATTTAACCCTTTTAATTTCACTTGTTTACCCCAGTTGACTACTCTAGATGTATTAAGTTCGTTAGAATTAGACATTTTTATAAAGAGCAATATCAATGCCAAGAAGGTATGCAACGTTCGCTGCGGTGTCACGAACACTCCACCGGGCTGACACTACTAAAAATAAACGGTATCAGGAAACTGACACATACTTTCTCCCTTTTAGCCAAACTTTAATGACAAAAATATTTGTTATTTACTAAATATAGAATATGAAGTATAGATAAATGTACAGAAAATTGTCTAAAATAGTTGTTTTCAGAAATATCCACCCAAATTGCTTTTTTGGAGGCACTATAGAGTCCGTTGCTACACACAGTAGTTTTGAGAGGGGAAATGCCCCCTTGCCCCCCCAGGGTTAAATAGCAACACATTTCGAACATCATCTGTTGGTCAATGCTAACTTGACCTGCATATCAAATGAAATTGATCAGTAAATAAGAGAGAAATAGTTATTTTTGTATTCCCCATAAGAACAACATTGGACAACGTACTGTGTTTACCGCTAAATGAAAATTTCAATTTTCTCCGCAACCAGCAATCGTAGAATAGTAATTTAAAATACTAATTTATTTAGTTTTTTGAGCTCTTTTTAATGGTGAATAGTAATCTTTTTTAACATTTATGATTTTTTATGAAAAATCCAAAAAATTTAATTTTTGATGTTTTAAGTCCTGTAATTTCTGAACCCGCATTTTTACAGAAATGCGGGTGGTGTCATTTTGTTGGAAACCTAAAGTTCTACAAACCACGGAAGTTTAATCAAAATCGTTAGAGCCGTTTTTGAGAAATTTGGATTTTTCATGTTTTTTGGCGGTTTTTGGGGGATAATTACCCTTAAAAATCAAAAATTCAAAAAAATGAAAAAAACGCCTGGAGATATCGTGGATTAGTACCTACACGCCAAATTTAATAAAAATCGGCCCATAGGTTAGGGCTCTAGCTCTGTACACATCCACACAGACACACACACACACACACACACACACACACACACACACACACACACACACACACACACGGACACACACACACACACACAGAGACAGACATCACGTAAAAACCACTTTTTTGGGTTCAGGGAGCACCAAAACGAATATTTCCACTGACAACTCAAATTCGAAAATTTTTACGAAAACAATACTTTCTCCATATACTATGTATAGGGGGAGAAAGTAAAATAGTAATGACACTTCTGGCCCGGAGAACTGATCAGAACATACAGCCAAGTATGTTTGGTTGCTAACGTACTTGGTGAAGACACTGTAGCATCTAGTAACATTTTGATCGCTTTCATAATCCTACAAAAATATTCTCTGGTCGTTCACGTCATTGTTGACAAGGGTTAAGTCAAAACTGACGTAAAGGTATTACACAATATATAAACTAAACAAAAGTATTGCAACAAAATGGAACATTGATTATAAATGCTGATCATTTCCCAAAGTGCATGTGGCAAGAATTTTATTACACGATAATCATTGTTAATTCACTACATTATCGCAAAAATATAGTCAATTACACTTATCTAGTATTTACAAACGTATCCTGTCAGCCTAATTAATATGGTGCATGTTCATCAAAAATTAAGTTCAAAGGTTGATTTATTTGAGGACAAAATGAAATCTATTTATTTTCTGATTGGATTATTGGACCCACCGTTTTGCCTTATGTAGTAGTTTTGATTAATTCGATTTATTAAACTGGGTTTTGTATAACTTTTAACAATTTTAAGCTTTGGTCTAAATACAATTTTATATTGGCTTACTTTGTAAAATAGTAATGCTTATCCTAACACCCGTAGCTGAAGAAGTCTACAATTTGTTTCTACATGTCCGTACATTTATTCTACACCATATCAAAAGTTTTTTTTCTGGATTTACATAATGAAAAGTTTAACTTCAACTTATATATTTTATTTACAACTTTATTGTTTAAACTTTTATTGTTTACAACTTTTATTGGAGATTAAAAGTGTGTTTGTTTACAGATTTCCAAATAACACCGAAGCAACAGTGATGAGATAAATATTTGAACAAAGTTTCGTGTCTTTTGACATTGTAATTGGGCAGACAAACTATTGTCCCTACAAACAAACTCATCGTGATGAGTCCACTGCCAAATCAAGTAAGTAAATAGAGTAGCCTATGTATATTTCCACGCCTATGTAAGTTTTAAAGTCCGTCAGCTGATTAGAGTGGTGGTTTACTATTAGTAATTTATCGTAACATTGAGAAGCCCGTTATTGCTAACTAAATCATGTTCAGTCCCTAATTTTCATTTATACAACATTTTAAATAAATATTTCTAGTTCTATCAGTGTTTAGATTTTCAATATTGGTTTCAAATGATTACAACAAAGTATATAATATAATGTTAATTAATTAATTATGTATAGTATGAAAACACTCTTAGTTTTTGAATTTTTTATCTCTAATATATAGTTAATATTTACCAATTTCTAATGGCGTAATTTTAATCTATTAATCAACTGAAATAACGTTACCCACAAAACACATAAAATGTATAAAACTGAAAGAAATGAGCATATCAGGTGTTTTTCCAAAATCTTTACTTACGTTAACAGCCTATAGATGTCAACTGTAGCTTGTTAGAAGACCTACGAAATTTGGCCGGTAAGGATCCGACATGTGTGCGTGCCGCAATTAGTGTTTTAAATAAATGTGATTTACATGTAACAATGTACTTTGTCGTGTGTTTGTGTGTGAATCGACAACCATCGAAAAATGGGCTGTTTAAGTTATTCGACCGCTGTTGAAGATGGACGGGATTCGTCCGAAACATGTTCAGCGTGAAGACGCATTAACAAGCGACAGTCTGTTAATCGATCTATTGACTGTTTACGTAAGTAAATATTTTGGAAAAATACCAGATTATCTCAGGTGTAAAGGCTGACGTATTGAGTATAGTATAGTATTGAGTAATTATGTATTGAGCATATCAGTTATCAATTTTTTATTTTTTCAATATGCGTTATTATGTATTAAAATGTAAGCGATTTAATAAAAAACAAAAGCATAAATATTTTTTTATTTGTGAAATAACTATGACTTATTTAATAAGTAACTAAATTTTAAGTAATATTTTAAACCTGCAAATCTCCATTCACGAAGAGGTGGGCAAGTAGGCCCGAACCTTTCGTACCATCAGTCACCCTTATGAATGTGGTTTTATGTTTTGGCAATTTATTTAACAGGTTATTAAATTATTATAAGCAATGAATGTATTAATTGGTATTAGTATGTTTCAGAAAGCGTTTAGTGAGGTTAAGAGGGAGTAAGGTTTTTGATGTCCGTATTGTTTATTGTCATCAACTGGAACAGTATGGACAGTTGTCAGGTGTTATACATTATGAAGAAGAAATAAATAACCTAAGATAATAAACTAAACTTCTAACTTATTTTCAGTAAAAAACTCCTTAACACAGTAACACTCCTTTGCTATCAGAAAAGATCTAAGTCTGAATCGTTTACTATAATGTCTGTTTTTATTTCTGTGGGGAGGGAATTGAAGAATTTAATAATTCTGTAATTTAAGTGTTTTTCAAAAAAAGTGTTATTATGTTGTGGCAGAGTTATGTCTGAGCTTGTAATGACCAGAATTGGGAAACTGGAAAAAGTTATCATTTCTTAGAAAAAATAAAGACATTCATAAATATATAAACAACAAAAAGTGAGCAAAATATTTGAGGCAAAAACGCCTCTACAAGAATCAGTCCTATTCATTCCAAAAACCAATCTAACAGCTAGCTTTTGCAAACGGAAAATTGCCGTTGTTTGCGATGATTCGGCACCCCAAATTGCTAAGCCATAATTTATGTGAGGATAAATGCACCCAAAATAAGCTGCGAGACGTATTCGCAAATTTAGAGAGTCTACGAAGGACGAAAAAACTGCCTTTGATTTTAAGCTTTACCTTGGCAACATGATCTGAAAAAAAAACAGCCTACAATCAACAACCAATCCTAGATAACTTTCGTTCTGATAACACTTGATCACACTCTCACCTATGAAAACACTAGATGGATTTTCATAACCCCCCTTCGGATGATGCGATTCATCTGGTTTTCGAACTCGTTCAAATAAATGGTACTTTGCACATTTGTACCAAATTTAATTAAGATCGGACCTTTTTTACGAGAGTTATCGTGCTTACGGACACACACACATATATATATATATATATATATATATATATATATATATACATATAAAAATTTGAACGAATGGCGTTTTTGGCATCTGGGGACCTCAAAATGAAAAGTTATCATGGCCTCGGGCTTAAGTCTTACCATGAGACCTACGGTAATAGCTTCTTCCCTATAGGGGAAATTCGCTAAAATGAGGTAAAGCTTTCACCTAGCTGAAACGAGTTACAACTCAAACGTCAAGTTCAATAATACAATCCACGGCAGTGTCGACTATAGCGTCAGACATCTGCAATGTGTCAAATGTGACTCAGAGGGCTCGTAGCCTGAAGCACGGCTGTTGTCACGTCCCTGGTATTACTGCCGTCCGGGGATCACTCTCAGGGCCGTACCTCAGGAATATAACAAATTCCCATGTTCTATCTCGGGATTGACCTGTGTATGAATATATTTTCAAAGAAATGCCACATTATGTAAGTTGGATAGAGTATGTCACTGTTAGTATAGTCAACTTGATATTTTATTCATGCAGTAAGCCTCCTGGATTGATTATATTACTTAGAAAGTTATGTTACATATTTTGTGGTCGTCAATCCATTAGTTTAATAGATCACTATTTTCGGGAGTAGTAATGTCCCATTATCAAATCTTTATATCACAGAAGCTAAAATACTGTCATCGTCTTGAGGTTTAAAACATGTTCGACACCAGACATAAAATGTGTACGTGACACAAAGAAACATTAAATATCTAAAAATGTATAATATTCCCCATGGTTTGCCGGCTAAAGACAGGAGTAGACTGGCCAACTTATTTGTGAAAATTACCAACGTTTTATTAGCGTGGCGCTATAGGTATGGGGTGAAAGTGGAAACAGTTTTATAAAACGTCAAACTATATTTATACTTTAGGGGGCCTATAATGAATACGACGTTAAGATTACAAACAATGATCGGTATGACCGGAAGAAAATGATTGTCTTATTGGATTATACCATATTTTTGTGTATTTACCGTTTATGAATACATGGTATAAGTGTAAATATAACCAAGGTTCCTTTTAATAGTAACCCTCAACAGTGCAAAATACATTTACATGCTGTTTACTGTAGGCCAAATAATCCCAATTATACCGGGAAGATACAAACATGAAGAGAAACGTAGCGGGAAGGAAACCTTGGGCCGAATACATTTCTCATGGAAATCCTAGAGTGTATCCTGCCGGTTATTTTGAAATACATATCGACACCATCGGTACTAAAAGAGAACTTTTAGGTAAACAAAACTAGAGAGATTAAATTATTATTTTGGTGTAATATCCGTTGTCGTTACAATTTAGATGGATATATTTTTCTTCATATTTTTCTAGAAATAATGTTCATCATTTAATCATATTATCCAATGTGTTTATTTTAATTAACTTTGTTAATCCCTGTTTATCCTGATGTGTAGTTATCATTTTAAATATGTTTTGACCTACCCCCAAAATAAAGTTGGTAAAAATAAAACTAATTAAAAAAATACAACATTATTAGATCCAACCATTAATGAAACGATTTCATCAACTGAGGCATCTATAGAATTCCTCTGATTCGTAGTTGCACATTGAGGTTTTACATGTTTAATATTTTAATAACTAGATATTTATTTCCTACTTTATTTTTAATTTGCTATTTTTAATTTTCTTATTTACTTATTCATTCTTGTTTGGTAAATAATTTACTTTACTAATTTTTTAAAGTTATTTTTTTGCCTATAACATCATAAATGTGGAAAATATTGTTTCCTGAGTTTTATTGTATACTTTCCTATGATTAAATAAAACAGTTAGTTTTCTACGAACATTTATGTTAAACAAGCTAGAAATAAATATTAAATCAATATTGAAACCTCGTGGCCAATTAACAAATTTGTTCCGGTAACAATATTATATTTAAAGCGACTTTTAATATCACCCTTATATGGGTCTCAGGACGAATTTTAAGTTGTTCTTTACACTGAAATCGTCCTGGTATAGACTGAGGTGAAAACTGGATACAGAACATTTAATGAAGATGGCATAACAGAAGGTAGTTGACACTGGGTACAGCGATACAGCAACTGAAGATGGCATTGCAAGTAGGTAAAGGTGGTCTCACACTTCTCGCGAACATGCCCGAACATTCGGCCGAACTCCGAATGTTCGGAGAATTCGCGAGAAGTGTGGGAGCTGCGCGAACTTTGAATTCGGGACCGAATCATTTCCCACGAATCTTGTTCATTCCGACGAATACCCGGGAGGCTCCCTCACTGTTCGCGAACATGCATCATTGCATCACTGCATCATTGATAGTCAACGATCTTGTTCTACTAAGACAATACTATAAAACATGCGTATTTATCTGTATGCGTACCATATTTATTTTTTCTGCTTTCAAGTAAGTATTGAATACCACTTGGGTGGTCATTGATGATGAATAATCTATAAGTAAATGTCAATTTATAATTGTATTGACATTCAATGCGAATGTCAGTTAAATAATCATAGCCATAAATAAGTTATTTTACTGCAATTTGTGTAAATTAAAGTTTTGTTTTAAGGCGCAGGGGGTTGACATTTATTAGTATACTGTTGACGGATTCTGCTTGGTTCAGGGCTTGCGTCCCTTCTTCAAGTCAGCTGCACTATGCGTCAGTGTGTCTAGGCAGTGTGCAGTTTCGAATAATTCAATCATATTTTTATTTGTCTTTGTTTTGCGGTTTTGGGGGATGTTTACCTTTAAAAATAAAAAAATTGTTAAATGACAAAAATACCTGGAGATATCTGAGCCACTGGCCCTTGCTTCCGCACCCAGATAAGTTACCCCATACTCAGAAACAAGCTCCATGAAGTCGGAGTGGGGTGCAGTTTACAGCCCTACCAAAACTGACTTAGCGTGGACGGGTCAAGAAAGAAACACACTGTTGAGAGGCACTAAAAGAATATATAGAGCAATAACAAAACACAATTGAAAAAGAACAAGAAATACCCTATCATGAACCCAAAAAGAACCGTTCAACAATATTAACTGGAATGACACTTTCATTAGGATCACAATTTTTATATGAATCCATAATACCGGTACAACACACAAAGAAAATTCAATTATTTAAAATTCCATTATTTATTTGGTGAAGCCCTCTTTTGACGACACAACCCTTGTTGTAGTAGAGAATAGCCATCAGCCGATGCTAAGGGTAATAGGCCAAGACGCTGTAGAATAACTGCTCTCCAATGAACCTATAAATAAACCAGTAACCATTACCTTTATTTTTACAGTGAAAATGTCCCAATGTTGTTATTAGTTACGGCGGGAATATTGTGTTTACGTCGCAATTTAGTCGCAACGGTTGGTGCGAGTCACATCCACGGAGTATAACTAAAGTTTCCGGGTCAAAACTGGAATACGTAAATGTGAAATATTTGTTTACACATATGTTTTCACATTGTTACACATATGTTACACATTGTTTTCATATAAATAAAAAACATATATTTTTTATATACCGGTACTGGTAATGTTTATCCAATTTTTATTTTAGCCTAGCTTAAGATTAATTGAAAAACAAACTAAACAAACAAACGTGACGTTATAATTAACATACAGACGATAAGATATTTTACAAGAGACCTAATCAATATATGGAACAATTTCATTTTGTTTTTTATATCGTTCCGTTTATGAAAGTGTACCAGTAGACGTAAGTTTGCGCCAAAAACTAATCTTATTTATGAATTCCACGCTAAAAATATCTTACAGAAAATGTAAAACACATACAACTTCAAGAACGGTACGGTGTTTTCTACTTGAACCATTAACCTAATTGTTTGCCTCGGTGCAGTACGATAAGTGTTCACCCAAACAATCCAATACCTGTAAAATATCGAACCACTAACTTATGATAGGCTAGTTACATCGATACTAGGAGTACGCTCTTATATCGCGTGTGAGGATTGAGCTCACAGTTAAAAATACAAACAAAAATGTTCTTCAGTACAAAATAACACTAACTGATGCAGATCAACCTTAGGCCAAGGCTCTAAATAATGTTTAAAATGATTATTGACCTATTAAATAAAAGTTGTGGCCTTAAAATGTCGATAAAACATATTAATAAGACATAGCATTTTACTTGACTGTTACTTAAAATATATTCATGTTAGCATTCATAACATAAAGGTTTACCTCGATGTCTTGACCAGTGAGTTAGATATTTAGTGATTTTAGTTAACAGATAATGAAAGGTAACTTATCATACACTGTTTATAAAGGAAAAATGAATCAGTAGAGACAAGACACTATACAGGAGTACTGGCAGTAGTAAACATCTTTAGAGTGTTCTTTGACTTGAAATTACTCCTCTGGGAAACCCCAGACTCTCCAGCTTAAACGGTTTTAAAGCATGAAGAATAATGCCGAGTTTCTGAATTTGTTACGATATTTGGTAACATAATCCTATGGAATGTTTAGTCCATTAGTTTCCATAATAATGATTTATTAAATCAAGAAGACAATAAGGCTAAGCTACGGAATATGAATAAATAAAAAAAATTAAATTCATATACCGGTATGTTATTTCTGTTGGACAAATTCTTATTAATAAAAAAACACCCGTTTATTAATATAATAAATGAAGAATCAACGGAAATTATAAGTACTATCTACCGTCACAATAAAACAACGAATAAATAATTTATTTATGAAAAAATAATCCCCGGTATTGCCTATGTACTTAAAAAATTATGTTTTTTAGGCATGTAACTGTGCATTTTTAGTTAAACACAGCTAAAACAAATATGACTAAATAACTCTTTTTTTTAAATACTGTAATCTCATGTGAGTCCTTCAAAACGATTTTTATCGCCTTCTATAAGAATCGTACAATGTAAGTTTGGAAGTGATGGCTAGTTGTTTATTAGATAATCAAAAACAATAAAAATTACTGAAATGAATGAAAAAAGGCAGATTAGAGTTATAATTTTGTTCATTATAAAATCCAAGACCATATTCATAATATACTTTATGGTGAATCATTCTGTATTGTTAAAAATTGTATTGGAACTATTTATGGTTATTATTTGTGGATAAATATTTATGAACCATTTGCTTGAGTGTTTGATAATTAGACATGCCTTACTAATACACTTTACTCATGTATATATGTATATTTGCTTACTATGTGAAAATAACTAGAGCGTAAGCGTATATATGTTAGGTTTCTGCGATGTGATGTGTTTATTTAATCAGGACCACAAAGCTCTTCCGTTGTGATGAGAGTAAACATTTCCCCGTATTCTTCAGAAAATTTGTTTTATAACCAACGGCGATTAATTTTAGGTAAATAAAACAATTTTCTTCCTGATTAGAAATGACATGTTATAAAATTTTGAAACTGGATTTAAGTCATGCATTACGGATCACTTAAATATTCGTTTAATTATACGAGGTTCCACGCATTATCTCTCTATGAAGAGGGTACAAATCATTCGTTATTTTGGAATTCTCCTTGAGGTATTTTAATATTTTTTTAAAGTACTACGATAAATTACATAAAATAAAATAAACAAAACGGAAAATATATTTGTTTAATGTATTCCTTGTTATGAATTCAAAGCAGGGAAGGGTTGTAAAGGCGAGATGAGGGCGTATATTTCACCCTACTTCCATATGCTGCAGTTTATCACCTTAACGACCGACAACATCGCGACCTTGATGTGAACAGACGGCTAAACAATCACGAGATGGAGCTTTAGTTGGGGAATTCTGCAACCCCATTAATGAATAAATGAGTATAAATAAGTTTTTTTTCTGTGCAACATATAATTGTTATTATTTATCATCATAATTAATAATAACCAACCCGTCATAGCTAGTTAACATTGGTTGGGTTGCGCGTTGTTACAGTGTTTGCCTTCTTATATGAGGTTAACTAGATCGATACTGAGTAAAATCTTGAAACTTTTGAGGAGTTTCAAAAGGAGTCCTACCTGCTATTTGTACTTTGGGAGTTTAAAGTTTGAAATATTAACTTATATTTGTTTAATGAGGGGTTATATTACTTAATAGTGACAAACTATTCATTCCTTTAATAAATAAGCTTGTTTTAGATTTAAATTTTATATCCTAATCCGACGTCTATCACTCGCCTGCTGTCAGTGGTGTGGCGTTTTCCTTTTAATTTAGATACACTTTCGATGTAGTATTTGGCCCTTGTTAACTTTTATTTCTTAATGTTTGTTAAATGTGTAGCATTTGGTTAACATTTTTATTCAAATAAAGTTTTTGAATGTGTCACATTGGTTTCTTGATAATTAACAGATGGCAGAGTGTTCTTAAATGTATTTAGTTTAAAATATCTAAAAAGTATATTTTTACTTAAAATTTAATAGATTAAACCAATTGTCACAACTAAATTTAAAACTAAAGCTTACAATATTTCATCCAAACAAGCATTAATCTCAGTTGTATTGATTAATTATGTTTGCGATCGACAAGAGAATTTAATTTAATAATATAAACTGGTTATTATAAAATAATTGTCTTTACTCCTTGTCTTAATTCTTTGTTTTATTTTATTTAGCTACTTATTCATTTACTGTCATCTTCTTTATTTGTTATGATTATTTCCCCTAAAAGGTTACAAATCTCATAAAAAAACCTGCAGATGCAATAAAATAGCGTACATACACGAACCGTTCGTGAAAAGCAATGATTGCTTGAGGCGACCTATCCTATTAGCTGATTGTGGGCGGTGTTCATATAAACCTTGTTACCATAATATCCAGGAGCTTTTATGAGGCATTTTTTAATTGTATATAAGTCAACTTACGCTGGAGAAAATGTAATTTTATAACATAAAAAAATAGCAAAATCTTTTTTATATTTTTGTATAATTATTTAGCTATTTATTTCCCCTGATCAACACCAATTCCAACTATTATTGTATAAAAAATTAAATTATTGAATTCATTCCGTATAATATTTTACACATCTAAAAATAACCTAATACATTATAGGTAAATAAATAAGATATAGTAAATTGCAAGAAAGCATGCTATACAATAAATAAATTTAGATAAATCCAAATGTTTTAAAGTTAAAACAAATTTTAACTGACTATATAATGTGTAAATATAACAACTGCAGTAATAATAACAATGATATATAGTTGTTAATAGTATTTACAACAGTAATATATACAGTATATAGATTGTAACTATATCAATCGTGTATGGTTTTAACAAGTAATAAAGACATATCAATTGAATCATACTACTCTTATGAGTTTGGTATGGGACATAACCTCAAAAGGTTTGGTGTATAGTTCGTAGTTTGGTCCTATGAGGTAGGTGCTGCTAAGGGGAACCGTAGCTCAACCTCCCAATCCAATATCACTGCTGCTGGCTCCTGTAATCACGTCGATGAAGAGAGTGGTATAAGTGGCAGCTTCGTTTCTAACCGCAAGAGCCTAGAGAAGTAGTTTTTGTGTGCATTGTTGACTAAACCTCTAGGTTTAACATTATGAAACCTCTTGTTTTAACCTGAAAATTACGGTTTAAACATAATTAAATTTTGTTAGTATTTAAAGTGTTGCATTGGCTGCAAGAGTTCGTAACCAGTGTGATCCGTACATACTTAACTCACAATTATATGGCTTTATAAAAAATAAGGGATTTCATAAATATCAAAACTAATATATACTCTTTATATTCGCTCAATATTTATGTTATATTCCATAAAAATAAGGGATTTCATAAATATCAAAACTAATATATACTCTTTATATTCGCTCAATATTTATGTTATATTAAATAAACTTAACGGTTAAAATATAACTTAAATTTTAGTTACTGATTAGATAAGCCATAGTTACTTCACAAATAATAAAATGTTTGAGCTTTTATTAAATCAGTTACATTTAATACATACTAATGTATGTTCAAAAAATAAAAAAAATTGATGACCGATATGCTCAATACATAAATAGCCTTGACACCTGAGAAATCTAGTATTTTTACAAAATATTTACTTACGTAAACAGTCAATAGATCGATTGACAGACTGTCGCTTGTTAATGCGTCTTCACGCATGAACATGTTTCGGACGAATCCCGTACATCTTTAGCAGCGGTCGAATAACTTAAACAGCCCATTTTTCGATGGTTGTCGATTCACACACAAACACACGACAAAGTACATTGTTACATGTAAATCACATTTATTTCAAACACTAACTGCGGCATGCACACACGTCGGATCCTTACCGGCCAAATTTCATAGGTCTTCTAACAAGCTACAGTTGACATCTATAGGCTGTTTACGTAAGTAAATATTTAGGAAAAAACACCTGATATGCTCATTTCTTTCAATTTCAAACATTTAATGTGTTTTGTGGGTAACGTTATATCAGTTGATTAATAAATTAAAATTTCGTCATTAGAAATTTGTAAATATTAATTATATATTAGAGATAACAAAATTCAAAAACTAAGAGTGTTTTCATACTAAACATAATTCATTAATTAACATTATATTATATACTTTGTTGTAATCATTTAAAAACAATATTGAAAATCTAAACACTGATAGAACTAGGAATATTTAGTTAAAATATTTTATGAATGAAAATTAGGTACTGAACATGTTTCACTCAGCAATAACGGGCTTCTCAACGTTACAAGCATAAATTACTAATAGTAAACCATCACTCTAATCAGCTGATGGATGTTTAAAAATTGACAGATATATTGGATACTCTATTTAATTACTTTAGTTGGCAGTGGAATCATCACGATGAGTTTTTTTGTAGGGAAAACAGTTTGTCTGCCCAATTACAATGTCAAGAGACACGGAACTTTGTTCAAATATTTATCTCATCAATGTTGCTTCGGTGTTATTTAGAAATTTGTAAACCAACACACTTTTAATGTCCATGTAAATACACAACAAACTTTTGAAATGGTGAATAATAAATGTACGGACATGTAGAAACAAATGTAGACTTCTTCTGCTCCGGTTCTTATGATAAGCATTACTATTTTACAAAGTAACCCAATATAAATTTAATTTAAGACCAAAGCTTAAAATTGTTAAAAGTTATACAAAACCCAGCTTAATAAATCAAATTAATCAAAACTGCTACATAAGACAAAACGGTGGGTCCATTAATCCAATCAGAAAATAAGTAGATTCCATATTGTTCCATGTTCCAAAATAAATAAACCTTTGAACTTAATTGTTATTAACATGCACCATATTAATTAGACTGACAGTATATGTTTGTAAATACGAGATAAGTGTAATTGAATATATTTTTGTGATAATGAAGTGAATTAAAAAAAACAATGATTATCGTGTGATAAAATTCTAGCCACATACACTTTGGGAAATGGTCAGCATTTATAATCAATGTTCCATTTTGTTGCGATACTTTTGTTTAGTTTATATATTGTGTAATACCTTTACGTCAGTTTTGACTTAACCCTTGTCAACAATTACGTGAACGACCAGAGAATATTTGTAGGATTATGAAAGCGATCAAAATGTTACTAGATGCTACAGTGCCTTCGCCAAGTACGATAGCAACCAGACATACTTTGCTATATGTTCTGATCAGTTCTCCGGGCCAGAAGTGTCACTACTATTTTTTTAGTAGTGTCAGCCCGGTGGAGTGTTCGTGACACCGCAGTGAACGTCGCATACCTTCTTGGCATTAATATTGCTCTTTATAAAAATGTTTAATCCTAACGAACTTAATATATCTAGAGTAGTCAACTGGGATAAAAAAGTGAAATTAAAAGGGTTAAATTAAATGATTAAATAAAAATCCTCCTTTCAACTAATTCAGCCAAACGGTGTTTGGATATAATTTTAAGTATAATTTATTACTTTCATTTACTAGTAAAAATATTATCATCTTAGTTTTAAAATTATTTTAAAATTTTATTACATGTTAATTACCAATTTACCAGTACTTAAAATTATTGATTTTTTTAAAGCGTTTATTTTTCAGCGATTAACAATTTTATACACAAATATCTACTGAAAGGAAAAAATAACAACAAAATAAATTTCAACAGAGATTAAACTATTACTAATATAGGCCTATAATTTCATTTAACAATTATAGACTTAATGAAATAAGTTTTCTTCTTTCAAATAGTTGGTATTTATAACAAATAAAACTAAAACTGAAGTTCAAATTTGATACAGTTTACTTGCTCAGTTCCTGAGATAAAAAATATTCTATTGGTAAAGGATATAGCAGATTTAGATTATGCCAGGACCTATGGGAAATTGTCTGTAATACAACAGTTTACTATCGAACAATTATATTTTACTTTACCAATTATAATCATACTCATTTTATTATTATTTGTTATAGAAGGGATTTCCTGCAGAATAGAAATTCAGAGATGATTCACTACGGTCAAAGGTTCACCATTTAATTGGCTGTATTGATTTTTCTGTAACTGTGTAAAAATCATTGATTTTCTGAGCTAGAAATATAATTCATACGATATTTATTTAAATTTACTGGGATTTTTCCAGATAATATTTGAATTAACAAAATTAACGTATTAAACGTTAACAAGCAATCTTATTGAAAGATAAGGACAGTTTCAAAGCAAATTATAGTTTTGTTTGTAGCAACTTCAGAACGAGTTCGCACGCTGCACACTGACGTGAGGGAAGTGAATTTCCACATAAAAACTTTTAAAACTCAATATCAGTGTAAAAACATACATTTATTCCAATTTTTATTAAAATCTGAAAACAGTGATTTTTTGGCTGTTCTGATGCTCCTGGGTTCATTTACCTGCAAAGCTGGGAATACAATTTTGCACATTATAATATTAGGAGAAGATCCAGACAGGCTTGAAAGTAAGCGTGAGGTTGCTGGGGATGATAAAAGTACTCTAACAAAGGAATAAGAGGCTTTTCTAGTGTAAAACTCCCATAATACAACGTACTGTGTTTATTCGAACCACATTTTCTTTAATAACTCGGTAAAGATGTATGCTAGAATGACGAAAAAGGGCTTAAAACTTTCACCTCACTAATTCCCATCTTGTTACATGCATTAATTTTACATACGGGGGCTTTCCTTACTCTTTTTGGGTCCAATTTGAAATTTGAAAGATTAATTCCCATAAAAGGGGTTTAGAGTGTTCCGATTATTTTGCCCAACGAACTTGTCCAACTGATTACAGAAAATAACCTCCCTACCAAGTTTGAAGTAAATCAGACAAAAAATGCGACCGCTAGAGTGCAAACCCTCATATATATGTATATATACAATTTTGAACGACCCCCCCAAAAAGTGTTCAGGGGGTCACGTTAGGAACTACTTAAGGTGGTCCCGGGCTTAAGTTTCACCGTGTGGGTCATGCTAATAGTTCACTTTCCAAAGGAAATTCACTAATAAAAAAGGTACAAGGACTGTGTTTACAGTCTCTTTGAAACAGCATTATCCCTATGATGCTGTCTTATCTGCTCGCCTAAGGGTTGGTCCCTTAACAGAAGAATACTGTATGTAAGTGTAAATTTATGTGTAATCCATGTTATATAATATATTATATATAAACGGTTTTAAAATATACTATATGATATCTCGTAAAATAATTAATATTTCATTTTAATAACAGTGTTAACACATGAAATAACTAAATAGTTGTGTATGTAACTAAAAATCATATTTTTTGGCAAATAGCACTTGAAACGTTTATGTGGTAATGTAATAAACAGTAAAAATAGTTTAAGTTAACGACACAATAATTATGATCCGAAGCCAAAAGATTATGAATGGAATAATAACTAAATGTAACGTAAACTCAATGTTTGAATACTGGTATAAGCTCAGCGCTTCAAAAACAAACTATATATTGTACACTGTTGTTGTCATAACCTGGATTCTCCTGAGTTGAAATGCACTCACTAAAGCATCACTGACAACCCAGCAGCTGTGAAGCTTTGGCTTGCTCAGATATAATTAGCTTTCACGTTAATAACATTAGGTGGGAAGAGCATTCATTATACTAGTTATACTAGACGACACTTGTTTTATGCTGACAGAATGGTCTATGACTACGATTACGTACGCACAGTTTATAAACCGACAACAAAATTTAAAAGATAAATTATAAAATGTTTGTGTTAGCCCTTAGATTATTAGATTTATCAAAACACTGGTTTGAATATCCGTTTCCGGAAGTATAAAATTTTGCTTAAGCAACGGTTTTATTTTCTGTTTACTTTTCAATCGGCGATATCAAGTTGAAACTAGTTCAAAAAGTTATGCCTCGGAAGAGTAGGTAGGTCAATCACTCTTGAATTTGTTGAGTTTTTCATTGAGCGTCCGTTACGTAACCTCAAATAAATTATTTAGAGTTTTAAATTTTGATTATTCGATTGTTTATGTTATCAATCATTTAACAACAGTTTTACAACCACAGAGTATGAAGAATGTAATCTGTATCCGCATAATGCATGATATTTAGTGCCCATTACTTACTTAAGTTACGATAATATCATACAGAAACTATTACTATAAAAAGTATATATTTAGTGAAAAGCATTTAAAACAAGAATGCGTTAATTACTATTGTTATCATTGTTAACAAGTGCTATTCTGGTTCATTTACTTCCCTTCTAATTTGTAGTTATTGTGTCACAACATCCAATTCTCTATTATACTTTTATATTTTCATATACGTTTTACCTTGAGATTGTCATATTATGTATCTACGATCACATTAACAAGTATTACAGTGTCTGTTGGGTATTTCATAAATATTTGAAACTCGTATTTAACTATACCTGTTTGAAACAATGTTTCATATTGTGAAAGACTGTTTGATGCAGTGTCACCGACGTGACGACCCCAGGAGAGTGTACGTGACACCGCAGCGTCCGTCGCATGCCTTCTTGACATTTTCTGATCTCTTTATAGACTCGTCACATACATCAAGTCTCCTTTCAGATGTTAAATATTTCTGGGAAAACATACACTTTTCCACCTAGAAACTAATGTAGTAAAAGGTCGAAATGCAATAATTTTATAAGCAAATCTTGGAAATGCTCTCTGAGTACAATTTTCAAGAAGAGTCATTCGTTATCATTATTATGAATTTCCTATTAAAACAGTTGATTCATCATCAATCAGTTAAAATATTTCAATATGCCTAGATGTTGACCCGGATTCGGAAAAAAGTTGAACGTGTATTTTTTTGGGTAAAAACATAAACTTACTCACCCCACATTTATATAATATGAAACTTAATCCGAAATTTACAATCGTATTACAGCTGTTTTGGAGGTGACTCTATCAATGGGTACGGGTTACCGTGATCTAAGATACTGCGACCAGAGCTGCAAATAAGATTTCTTCCATAAGGCTGTCGTACGAAACTAAATTTCGAATATAGTTGACAATAATCTAAATCTAGATTTTTAAATTGTATGATAAAGTAGATTAAATAATAAAATATATAATATTATAATAAAGCAATTTGTAATTTTAATTTTAAACTAAATTAAACGCAAATAGTATGTTTTAAAAAGATAATAGCGTTTTAGTTAAGACTGTTTTAAGCACTTTATTGTCATTATTATAGCAGGTCACAATCCAACTCTCACTCATAAACTGCCATACAAAAACCACGGGATGACACCACGTTTATACAGCGTTCAGGCAAGAACCTCCAACAAACCGTAAACGGCCGTAACTCAGTGTTAACTGGACTGGACTGACCGGGGGACGCCAGCGCTAACCGATAAGGGCAGCGATAAGGACTGATAAGGCGGGCATACGCCTTACATGTACATATACCACTTGCCGATTGACTCGCAGGCATCATATTCGCCTTAAAATACGCCCTGTTTGCGTTGGCGTCTTATGCAGTGATTAAGTGAACAAAGCAAAAGCCTCGAAAATTACTCGTTATAATATAGTTGTAAACATGTTTATTAGTCTTTTTAATTAATAATAGTAGCCCGTCGCTGCTTCGCTGGAAATACAGTGCAATTTTATGTTTGAGAAGTTAGTTACATTTGTTAAAGCACCTGGTTTTAGCTCGAAACCTAAAGTACTTATTTTTTCACAATCTGGTTTATTTCAAAATGCCTACAGTACTTATCTTCAAGGCGAGTATATTTGCTTTGCTTATTTGCCCTTTTCTTTTAATTTTGTACATGTCCACTTTATATTCAATCATAATGGTTCTAGCAATTTATACATAACCTAATCATGTACACGTTCAAATTACTCTCACTAAAAAGCTCATGATACTTTACAAAGTGAGTGTTATTTTTACAATTAAATGTTTGTTTTTGAACAACTGTTATGATTATTTTGATTTTGTTTACAAATATTAACCCTAACCCAAGTATTAGTTATTTTAAATAATATTCTATACAAAACTATATTTTTTCCAAGGATGAGGCCAGGTTAGATCACAATTCCTCACCCATATATTCTAAAGCTCCAACATTAGGAGAGCCCTAAAGCATTTTTAGAACAGGAGTAGGCCAAGGTTTTATTCTGATGTATTAACTGTATTCCTAACAAATTTATGCTCAATCGGTCTAGTAAACTACTAACGTCAGCGATGTTTAAATTGCAATTTAAAAGGCCAACGGAGCAGATGAGTCCCATAAAGGACATACAGGATGGTAAGTATAGGCCTGTTTCTGATTATGGTGCATTGCCTGCTGTTTTCCTAAAAAATATTTGCTCAATCGGTCTAGTAAGAAGTAATATAATTAACGTGGAAACTGTGAAGGTCATTATGCCGTACGTTATACAATAGATCGTTATGTATCTACGTCATTATTTATGTACGACTTACAATATATTATATTTTTTAAAACAATAAATAAGGGTTATCAATTCGGTAACATCCTAGATAAAACTTTAAAACAATATTTTACCCTTTCACCATTTATTTTGTAGTACATAAGGGGCCGAGCTTTGCTCGGGGGAAGGCCAGTAAGTTTGTTTAGAGGACGTGGAGCATATTTCACTACTTCCCCTTACTGATAATCAGATTTGTATAACTCATTTGCCTCTTTTCTACATTTTTAAGGTCACTCCAGTTGTTATTTATAGCTCAATGCCCCTTTGATTTATTTTACTACTCTATATATGTTAGCTTCACTCAAATCTTTTAATCTCTGCTCTCAGGAAACCACATATTAATAATAATAAACAACATGAGTATTACTTTTACAGTTCCCTGGTTGATTATAAACAGCTGTTAAAATTCTTTTGTTTTGATTTGAAACTCCATAAGCTCAATGTTGATTTTTTTAACTTTTCATTTTAGTTTTTTTACATTATTTGATTTTTCCTAGGGATGAGGCCTGTCTAGAACTTATTTTTACCCCAGAAATTAGTTATTTCGAACATTTGAAGGAAATCGTTGGAGCCGTTTTTGAGATCAGTGTCGCAAGCAAGAAAGCAAGCAAACATACAAGCAAACCTTACTCATAATTGAGTATAGAATACGATTAGTATAGACACTGTAAACATTGAAGAAATTGTCTCGTAGTAGTCATGTTTCTTCTTGTCCTCAAGGATTAGATTCTTTTACTGCAGATACATACAATCTGATTACATTGTCTAATTACTTATCTAATTATTAATTCCATGATGGTGAGGCCGTTTTCATGTGTTCAATACCAGCTCTGATCTGATTTAATCTAATAAACACTAACCGGTAAGTGTAATATACAAAATAAAAATTATTATATGGATTATAAACTTATGCTTCATAGTTTGAACTGTATAGGCCTAAATTACTAACATAATTTTTTGATTTTTGTTCGGAAATTGTCGGCCTATGAAACGTATTTTGTATCCATAGTTCAAATTCATATCAGATGTGCCTTTTGGGGTTTAAAAAAGATTCACCTTAAGTGGTCAGCACCATCATGGGTGTTCAGAGTTTCAATGTTATTACACATCATATGTCATCCAGTATCTAATGGAACTATAGCAAATAATTAATTCGATTATTTAACAGCTGTTTATACATCAACTAAATATAGTAGAGCGGGAAGTACAGATGTTGCAAGGATAATTTAAACAAAATAACTACTAGAATTGCAGCACAATGTGTTTTGATGTGTGTTTTTAAATTACGTTCACAAAGCTAAATTAAACAAGGCTGTACCATAAAACTCATTTTATTCCACAAAAAATAATAGCATTGGTTGAGAAACAAAAACTGTCTCCATTCTGACGTGTTATGTTAGTTCAAACAACAAACGTAAACCTACATTTCTCGCAAATGAACACACAATTCATCACCGACGCGTTGTTGTGTTGATACCCGGGATATGCACCTGATCCGCCTTATTGTATCTCCTCCTGTCTACGTTTCATATACAACAGTTAGATTACAATGTTGAGCGAATTTAAAGTTGGCTCTGAAATTTCACTCTCAATTCATGTTTAGAGTGTCCTACAATATTTTTTGCGGTAAACTTATCAAGAATTACCCCCTTTAGAGCATTTATGATTCTGGCAACAAATTTATTTAGGTCAAACCTTTGATTAATTTGACGTAAATGATTTTTTTAAGCCACAGATCACAATGGAGACAGTGGCCATTTTGAATGTACACTTCATAAAAAACAATGTTAAACAGAAAGCATGATATCTCGTTTATTTATGACTAGAGAATTACGTACAACGACTAAAATTAAAGATATTTTAAAGACAAATTTAATTTTAAAGAGATTTTTTTATTAAAGGAATCAATTTCATATTATTAAAAAACAGGTGTTGGTGTTTTTCTAGAGACTTAAGAGAACAACTTCAGAAACAAATTGTAAAATGTTATGAAGTTTCAAACAAAACTTGTATTCAATTTCGTAAAATAGTAATAACATTTTTTCTAAGAAATGTTAAACTCAATTGACAGTGAAATTGTCACAGGGTAGCACGCGGCTGGGCCACTATTCACCTCCTTTCCGGCGCGGCGGGTAAACAATAAACTCTTTTAGGTGAGAGATTCAAATGTTGTCAAAATATATAATTAAGATGCATTATTCTATTGACTAGACCGTTTCAATTCACGTCGTGTAGCCTCCTTTTGTAATTTTGACGAAATTCCGAGCCCGACCTTAGTCGGAATTGTTTAGAGCGGCACTACATTTTATAATACAGTGATGAATAACATTATTGGCGACACAACATCTTGTTTGGTCAGTTCCGAGTTTTGCCTACACTTACACCTGATCAGCAGCTTTTGTGACCCCAAAATCCTCTTAAATAAAGAGTAAATTAAAATTTTTGGAAATGACGTACTATTTCCGTTGCATTGTTAAAATTAGGTAATTTCGATAAATATTTATAAATGGCACTCTGAAAAAAAGGTGGAAAAAACAATTAACTGGAAGAGAACGGGTTTTAAAGAAACCTAGATAAAATTATAGCTCCAAAAATGTTAATTTTTTATAACTTTTGGAGGATTTTCATTAGGTTTTATTTTGGATAAATTCTGTTTGAGCTTAATCCATGTTTTTCTAGAAGGCTTAGTAAAAATAATGAACTTACGTTGACCTTATATCCTTGATTGCTAAGTTTAGGAGAAATTATCAACTAATAACATTGCCTTGAAATTGCATCTCAGTTATAAATACATCATAAAAAGTAGTGCTTCGTATTTACAATTTTCAATATGTCCGCGCAATATTCATAGATGGCCTCCAATACAAAATGTTAAAGATCACTAAAGAACACGAAATCAAAAGTCCAGGAGACGTGCCGTTTAAAATTGTCTAGTTGCTGCAATTAATTTTAAGTAAAACAGCTAGCACACTTTTATCAATCACCCTACACTGTATAGTTAATTTATAAACAAATGTAATATTTCAGAATTTAATTTCTCTACGGATTGTTTGTTGTTTTACTCAGGTGGACTAAAATGGCCCCTTCAACTAAAATTTAACTTTATATTTGCCCTATGTAAACCTGGCAGACGTGTAAGTCTGTCACAGAGAGATTCAAATGTTGTCAAAATATATAATTAAGATTGCATTATTCTATTGACTAGGCCGTTTAAATTCAAGTCGTGTAGCCTCCTTTTGTAATTTTGACGAAATGCCGAGCCCGACCTTAGTCGGAATTGTTTAGGTCGGCACTACATTTTATAATACGGTGATGAATAACATCATTGGCGACGCAACATCTTGTTTGGTCAGTTCCGAGTTTTGCCTACACTTACACCTGATCAGCAGCTTTTGTGACCCCAACATCCTCTTAAATAAAGAGTAAACTAAAATGTTTGGAAATGACGTATTATTTCCGTTGTATTCCTAAAATTAGGTAATTTCGATGAATATTTATAAAAGGCATTCTGAAAAAAAGGTGGAAAAACAATTAACTGGAAGAGAACGGGTTTTAAAGAAACCTAGGTAAAATGCTAACTCCAAAAATGTTAATTTTTGATAACATTTTGGAGGATTTTCATTAAGTTTTTATTTTGGACTTTTCTAGTAGGTTTAGTAAAAATAATGAACTTACGTTGACCTTATCTCCTTGATTGCTAAGATTAGGAGAAATTATAAACTAATAACATTGTCTTGAAATTGCATCTCAATTCTAAAAACACCATAAATATTAGTGCTTTGTATTTACAATTTTCAATATGTCCGCGCAATATTCATAGATGGCCTCCAATACAAAATGTTAAAGATCACTAAAGTATACAAAATCAAAAGTCCAGGAGACGTGCCGTTTAAAATTGTCTAGTTGCTGCAATTAATTTTAAGTAAATCAGCTAGCACACTTTTATCAATCACCCTACACTGTATGGTTAATTTATAAATAAATGTAATTTTTAGAGTTTAATTTCCCTACGGATCGTTTATTGTTTTACTCAGGTGGACTAAAATGGCCCCTTCAACTAAAATGTTACTTTATATTTTTGCCCTATGTAAACCTGTCACAATCATTGAAGCAGACAGTATAAATATTTAACCTGGTGACTCTGATATGAGGACGTGTATCCACTACAAAGAATTGAATAATATCGATTGGTAGTCTGGATTGGATTTCTGACTGTTTCCTGATCGAAAGTTGCAATACCTACATTCTTTTCAAATATTCATAATATAACGTAATTTTCCAAACCACATTAAGTACTGCAACTAGGAAATATAACGACTTTGGCTAAGTTTGCCACATGAGAATACTTAACTAATGAATATGAATGACTAACAACATTCATAATTTTTCAATGAATGTAAATAACAATCATTTGGGATACTTTAACTTGAATGATTAATTAAAAAAATAATCAAATCGTGAAAATTAAATACTAATACTTAATTTTTGGGGAGATATATGAATTACGTAACTTTAATTTGTAGACATTTAGATAATACTCTTTAGAATATAAATCCCTTAGGAAATACCCCCACGCGTTTAAACATAGAGATATCTAGTTACTTATGTTCACGCTGTCTTCAAATACGTTTCCTCAATGCGTCACTGTAAATAGAAGCTTTGCCAATGTCATCTTTATTGATGGGTCAACCAAATGTCTCCCCTCTTGCCAAATAGCATATGCGGACAGTTTTATAGCATAATTCTGAAAAATACTCAAGTACTACTAAACATATATTTCCGATCCCTCACAGAGTTTTAGCGATAAAACTCGTAATTAATTATTTATGTTGTATTTGCTATGTTAAAATTGTAGTTAATAGTTTGTTTTGGCAACTAGGGCCTGATTTGGAGAGAGGATAACTATTTATTTTTGTCCCCTTGTTCCTATATTATTTTCTTATTAGTTAGTTATTATAATGATTAATTTTCTAGTATTTATACTCCACAATTTATATACGATTTAAATTGTTATTCGTTCATATTTGTTATCCTTTTTATGAAAAAATACATTATATTTACAGCTACTTCCATATAAAAATACGTACAGATATAGGCCTGTTTATTGAACATATTGACATGCAATTTTTTTCAATCTAAATCCACAAAGTCTATGTCATTTTTTAACCAAACGGACAGGTAGTACGAAGTAGCCTGATGTACTGGGTGACCGCGTGACATTGGTTCACAGGGTCCCAAGTTTCATTCCCACTAATCATCAATCAGCCATGTTATAAAGTCGCAACCCGTTGTTTCAAAATCCACCTAAATCTGTAGGTTCACTTATCCAGAAAACAAAACTGGGGAGCTCTCAGAGGAGGTAACGTCTGCCTTTGTATCCAGGATTTTCCTATACTAAAAGTTACACGCTAAATAATAATAAATAACCTAAACAAACTAACAATGCGATTTAACAATTGTCATTTTAGCGAATTTCCCCTATAGGGAAGAAGCTATTACCGTAGGTCTCATGGAATGACTTAAGCCCGAGATCATGATAACTTTTCATTTTGAGGTCCCCAGATGCCAAAAACACCATTCGTTCAAATCTGTATATATGTATATATATATATATACATTTATATATATATATATTTATATATATATATATATGTGTGTGTGTGTCCATAAGCACGATAACTCTCGTAAAAAAGGTCCGATCTTAATTAAATTTGGTACAAATGTGTAAAGTACCATTTATTTGAACGAGTTCGAAAACCAGATGAATCGCACCATCCGAAGGGGGGTTTTTGGGGATTTTGTACCCAAAAAATGTGTTTTTTGGGGTTTTCACATGTAATTTTGACTTAAATCAAATTTTAATTTATACCATTGAATTCAGCTTAAAAGAACAAACAATTTGGTATTTTGATCATTGCTCTACGTCAATTGGTTACCGATATATTGAAAGTGCTAAACACAGTACGTTGTCTAATGTTATTCTTATGGAGAAAAAGAAAAATTGTATATCTCGCTTATTTATGAACATAAACTGGCAAAATTTGGTATATGGCTTGATCTGGTTGTGGTTTATTGTTGTTTGCACAAAAAAACAATTTTTCTCCTATGGTTCCTGTAGCAGCAAACCTAGGTACTTGTTCCCCATGTTATTCTTATGGAAAATACTTAAAATGTTATATATCGCTTATTTATGAATGTATATGGATGAAACTTGGTATGTGACTTCACTAAGATGAGTTCTATTGATATTTGCATAAAATCCCATTATTTTGTGTGCCTTGTTGCAGCAAACCTGCGTACTCATCCCCAATGTTATTCTTATGGAGAATAATTAATATTTTAAATATCGCTTGTTTGTGAATACATTTCTTATGAATCCTGTTAAGTGTTTTAATGTTTTATGTTATATATTCATTGGAAATTCGCTGAGTATGCAGGTTTGCTGCGACGGGGGTATTTGTTTGTTCCGATGAACTTGAGGGTACTTTGTGAAATATACCCAGATCTCACGTTGGAAATTGATCTTATTTTACGTAGAGTAAGAAATAAGGGGCGTTACAATCAAAAATGTATTTCTTTTAGGATTTCCAAGGTCTTAAGGATAAAAACGGGATTATATAGTTGTGATACAACAACATTAAAATACATCTCCAACATTTTAATAAAACAACGTAGGCCCATTTTTGTACTTTTTGAAAAAAATTAAACTTTTTGTTAATTCATTTTATAATACGCACACTGCCAACTTTTTAGTTCTTTTATATTTGTTAAGTCGAGCTAATTACTGAGATTACTTGATGTCCACTAGTAAGCAAAGGTGTGAAGGGAAAGTTACTCTCTCCACGTTACTGTATAACGCTGTTCAAAGTTACCGCCTTCACTGTTTACTGAGATAATAAACCAAAATACCCCTGTCTCAGCAAACCTGCGTACTCAGCGAATTTCCAATGCATAATATATGTCTTAAAACCACATAAAGCCGTATACCAAGTTTCATAAAAATATATTCACATATAGGCGATCTATACAATTTTAATTATTCTCCATAAGAATAACATTGGTGATGAGTACGTAGGTTTGCTGAAACGAGGAACACAAATAATTGTTTTTTATGCAGATATAAATAGAATTTAACTAGGCGAAGCCACATACCAAGTTTCATCAATATTCAATCATAAATAAGCGCTGTCTAACATTTTAACTAGGTGTACGCTCATTCCTTGCGTATAAGGATAATTGAAACACACGACCAACTTAAATCGAGTCTCATAAAAAATTCAATATCTGATTTAAGTAACATCATCAGAATACATTCCGTTATTATTTAACTGCCGCCAGAATCCGGGTTTTATGCCTATATAGCTATAGTTTTAGTCACTTTTCCCCTAAGAATCAATTATCGCGGTAGCTGAGAGGGTATCGCACTGGCTCTTGGATCGTAAGGTCGCAGGTTCGGATCCCGCCGCCGACTTAACGTTTTATCCGTATAAAAACATACATACATTAATCATTTGTTTTTATCAAAGTAAATGTTGTATAAATACGTAAATTTATTTATTTTAAAAATAAATTGAAGATTTCAGGCATGGTTTGTTGTTAGGATTGGCATGGGTGCGTTATCTTAGAACAAACAGAGTATTTTGGGCTAAGCAGTGACTTTAGTAGTGTAGTTAATTTAACTTTTAAGAGAACAGCGAGTTTCCTATATGAACTAAGATGAAAAAATGAGATTTCAATATTTTGTTTCAATAACCTAGGCTATCATGAAATTAAATGCTATAAACATGAGTAGGGGATCCCCCGATATAGCAAGCCAATCAGAAGCCAGCATTTTGGTCACGTGACATGTGACGTCATTAGGCCCCGCCCCCAAAATGGCGGCACCCATGTTTCCCGCCAGATTTTCCCGCCAAATTCCCTAACCTCACTTTTCTCCCTCCAGTGTTGCCAACCTATGGCTATTATATATTCTATACGCTACCAACTTAGCGGAGCTAAATAAGGTAAGTAAAAAGTCAGTTTGTTATACAATAAGTTTAATATAAAAAAAGAATATGATTATACATGATATAAAAAGAATATATATAAAAAGTTATTAATATAAAAAGAATATATATAAAAAGTTATTAATATAAAAAGAATATACATATAAAAAAGTTAATAATATAAAATCAACCTTCGAAGTACAGTCGCTTACGGCCGCTGACTGTTGTGCGGCAGAAGGGGCAGACATAGATTCGTATGGCACACGCTGGGCACAGTGTATGCTGGCAAGGTGTCAGCACCACCGTGGGCAGACCATCCAGACACACTCTGCACACTATGGCTCTGGGGGGCTCTGTAGGGGGTGGAGGACGCCCTCGCTGAAGCTCCTGGTCCATCTGGTTTCCCGTCTGGGTGAGGATACGCTCCAGCGTTGTCTGGATCTCGATCCAGATGACTGGGGCTACCTCCATCATCTCCGCCCGTGCCGTACCGTTCAGGACGGTCTCGGAGAGGTGGAGAACCTCCCGGAGCTCAGCCCTCACGTTGGAGATGTGGCGAACGGCCTGCCATGATGCTCTATCTACCCCTTCCCGACGTTCCATATTCTGAAATCATAAACATTACTTAAGTCTTAAGGCATAAACGATATAAACCCTGAAATTATAAATACAGTTTAATTTATGAATCGTACTAAGTTATTATTATAATATACACACCCTCAGATAAGCTTCCATTCTTAGGTCGTTCAACCTCTCCTCCCTCAGACAGTTGGGGCAGGGCAGCGGTAGTGGAGGCCGGTTCTCGGGCTGTGGTGGTGGCGGATTCTCAGGCAGTGGTAGTGGAGGCCGGTTCTCGGGCTGTGGTGGCAGCGGTGGTGGGCTAGGTGGAGGCAGGTTCTCGGCCCCCTGTGCCTGCGACGGATCATCATACACAGGCTGGAACACAATACACTGGTTAATTTCATATATAAAATTAAAAAAATCATCCCTAAGGTTTGTATCCAACTTACCAAAGGTTCAAGTCTCCTGGACGGTCCCGCGGCAGTACTGTCGTTAGAAGCCTCGGGTTGCGACATCCTCATCTCAAGTCTTTCCATCCTCTGCCGTCTATCACTTACGTCAAGCTATAATAACAAAACAAACATTTATTTGATTATAAATTAAGCAAAATGTAACAGTAGATAAATTAAAAACAGAATAATATACTAACCCCTAGACGAGTACGGAGACTGTCAGATTCTTTGTGGACGTAGCTAACCCCAGCGCACTCCCTACGAACCCCGAGACTGAGGGTTCTTAGCGGTACTTCTTCCCTCTGCAACAATATTTGAGTAAAACTACATGAGCAAGTGGAACTACATGAGCAAGTGCAATTACATGAGCAATTCAATCTACATACCCTCAACTGGATTAAGGTCCATCGATTCTCAGCCCAATAGCAGTGTTCAGCAAGGATGTATACGTTAGACCGTCTTGAAGGCCATGCAGCCGACTCCATTTCCAGTAGTCGGCTTTCAGCTACTTCCTATGTATGGATAAAAAAAGAATTAAAATATATAACAAGATACATCATGTACGATACTTATATTAATACGTTACTTAGAAAAACGACTCGGCGAAACCCTCGAGGAGCCGGTGGGACAACCCGGTACTCAAAGGAGAGGATGTCTCCCTCTTCATTCATAAAATGAGCGTCGTCCTCCAAGACAAACGCGGGCTGAAAAAACAAGCAATTATTAGATTCTTAAAAATAACGCTAAATGAATAAACTTGTATATTCTGAGTGCTAGCTTACCGCAAGAGCTCTGAGTTGACTGTCACGCAGAACCTCACGGAGGGAGTCAGACTCTTCCCTTAATGTTCGGGTCTCCGTTAAATGTCCTAAGTTCCGCGCAACCACGCGTACTGGCCGTGAACTTAGTTCCATCTCATGGCTCCACGGAATGCGTTCAACACCTCTCTGAAAATTAAAAAAAAATGAGTACATACCAAACAGTTGTTATTGAAAATAATTCTTAATAGAATTTCACGTGTCAACCCTAAAAACTACTAACCATCCATGTAGAAAGCGCCCAGCTAATCCCGTCGAGACGGCATGTTTGCTCATAAATATACGCCCCCGTTTCCACTGTAGGGTTCGAAAACGTGAACCAATCCGATATCCGGTCGTAAGCATCATCCTGAAAAAATATAAATAAATAAACTACTGTATTTAAGAGTAATGAATAATATCACACTATTAGAATGTTACGCACCCAATGCATTTCGTGAAACCCTCGAGGAGGCGCTAGAGTCATGTTTGTGTCTCCGTCATCTCTGCGGTACTCGAGGATGGACCCGTGCCGGTTAATGAAAAATACATGTCCAGTATCATTGGCACGATAGGGGTCAAAGAGGTAGGAACAGCCCCACTAAAAGAAAAAAAGAAAAAGATAATCATCTGTTACAATGTGTTCAATGTTTATATATTGAAATTATTTTTTACTTTAAAAAATACCTACACTACGTAAGATCTCATTCAATCGTCTCTGCGATGTTTGGCTCCTGTGGGAATCATGAACCAGCATAGATACGTCACTTTCGTTAGAATCGCTCTGAAAAATAAAAATAAAATACAAAACTACAAGAAAACCTAATAATATTGTTTAAAAATGTTGGAATTAAATACCCTATACACTTACATCGGAGTCTTCATGAGCAAACATATCGGGGCTCGAAGGAGAGGGTCCCTGTAAATAAAATAAAAAAGTTACCTTTAAGAAACTATTTACTAACTAACTAACAACTAACCTAGCATTGAATTAACTACGTACCCCAGGCAGAAGTGGTGGTGTGTCCTCGCCGTCGCTGTCCCCAACGGACAAGTGGAGAACAGTCACAATAACAACTAGGCAAAGCATTACAGCAGAATGCATCGGTTACTGAGATCAGTATACTGGAAATGCTCGTATTTATACTTTACCCCCAATCGCAACCTTAGTCACCAGGGACCTTATCACAGTAGCTTTCCCTATCTCCTTGAGTTGAATCACGGCCAGTACGCTATGGCCTCGTCTCTCGTACAGTACTGTCTGGAGGTCGTCTGCGCTAATAACCCTCGCTTGGATCAAATTTTAAACTTACCATTACCGCAACCTACACGTCTTCAACTCGTTAATGAGCATAAAAGGTGTTGTAAAACCCTCGAGAGTTTTTGGTTCGAGTTTGAAGGCGACTTGGTCTTGTGTGTCTTCTGCACTCTTGTAAGTACACTTAAATTAAGTACACTTAAATTAAGTACACTGTTAAAAAGGGTTGTTGCATTTTAATTTATGTTTTTATAACAAATGTTTTAGGAAGCCCTCATCCTGAGTGGAGGCAACCTACCTCCATACAGGTCGAAGGAGGCAAGAGAGACCTGCGGCTACACGGACTTTATACCGCAGGAGAGGATGCGGCTCTGCGATGTATGCGACTTTGAAATTAGCAGAGCCGTTAGCAGATGTTCCTGCGTAATATAGTAAGTACAATATTTTACAACACACAGTGTAACCATTAGACAAATAGGCAGTAATGTTCGTGAGCTCAATCACCTTGAGCGATACTTGGATTTAACGAGCGGCTGGGTCGGCTCGTAATCGATGGTAATTTTCGGCCGCTCAATCATCTTGAGTGATACTTTGTTTTAACGAGCTTCTGGACCCTGTTATTAGCGGCTATGATTTAGCCTCTCAATCATCATAAGCTATTATGATTTTTACTCACGTTTTAGTTTTCTATTTTATTATCCATTTGAAACGCTTGAAGTTCTAATCAGAGGAAACTCTTATCAGTACCGCGCAGGCGTGAAACTGCTGCGACACATGCATTCACTCATTCGCATCTCACCATGGAGCACCTCCATTACAGCCACTGCGAGGCCTGCGGCAAACTTACTTCATGTAATATATTGTGGCTTACCCCTTCTGGGGTAGGCTACGACATATGTTGTAGGTGTGAGGAGCTGTCCCCGGAGGAGTGGGGAAACCATCCACCTATCGAGTCCTGTGAGCACGATGCCGTTCAGTAAGTAATTGTGTTAATTATTGTTCTTATTTTTGAACAGGGTAGCAAGCGTTAGACAGTGGTGGAAACTTGTTTTCAAAAACGGGTCTAGCATTGCTTGCTACACTAGTCATCCGCGCTATCACAGGAAGTGATAGCGATTAGGGCGCGAGTCACACTCGCCACTTCAGTTACAGTCATGGAGCCCGTGTGCGTAGAGTTCCCGGTCTATTCCAGTTACTTGTGGCCACTGTACTCGTAGGGTGTATGCTGTTGGAGCAGCCGGGTACAGATCTCTCCACACCTGGAGATCAGGTTCCATTACTGCCTCCATCCACAGCTTTTCTCATGGCTGGTGGTTGAGTGGGTAGTATGGTATTCCTGCCCCACGTGCGGAATGTGTTTCCGTTCTGGATGGACGGAATACTTCTTATAAGGTATGTTATTATTTTTATTCGGTTTTTAGAGTCCAAGTTAAGTATTTGTATGACCCATATTTCCACACCACCCAGGGGGTAGGGTCTCGGCGCGTTTTTTATTAAAGTGAGTATCCCCAGTAGGCCTATTCTCACTGTTTTTAACCACTGCCCCAACCAACGCAGTGATTCGTGGCAGCCACTCCATTACAAAAATGCTGCCTCCGATAAATATTTTTTGTTCTCTGTTTCTAGGCTCTTTACTAAGACTGTGTCCGTTCATTTTAGCCTAGAAAATAGACAGAGAATTTTACTTTTATATTTTTTATTTGGTTTTTATTTTTATACTTTTTTTGTTGCGCCTTTTAATTCGCATTTCCCTGACAGTCGGAGGATTACAACAAACGGTTTCACGGTTTTTTAGGCCAACCTCCCCACACCCCTGGACTTACAAAGGGTTTAGCCCTGCCTGCTGGGTGAGCGACTGCCGGGCCTTATTTTTACTAGGCCCCACTCGAAAATATTTTTCGAGCGTAGTACTGTGCGGACCTCAAGGCGCAAGTTTCGTTTTTATTTTTATGTATAATGCAAGCTACTGTAAAACCATCATCATCTATATACAAACTTTCATTTATTTCTTTAACATTAGAATGAAACGTCCGAAGGAATTGAGCCTTCTCCAGGCCTTTTGTGTGTATGGTCTCGAAGGGTTTACACAGTGAGCGTAAAAGCTCTTCGCTGTAATGTACCTCACCTTCATCCCACTTTATATGGTGAAAGTGACGAGTCAGCCAGCGGGCTGTTCTTTTCATCTTGCTATTCAAAAAATTAAAACAGTAAGGAGGTCGGAATACCAGCTGAGTTCTGTAAGACTTTCCGACTATAGCAAACTCCTTTACAATAAAGTTATTATTATTGTCTTTGAACCCGTGAAACTCGACTACAGCTTCCATAATGAGACTTCACTAAAAAGACGGTCAGCTACTTGAGGTGGTAATTGTTCTGTACAAGCTTCAGCGCCCGATAAAACCTGATCAATAAAAACTTTAATAATATCCTCCAAATAAAACAATTCTAATAGAGAGCGACCGATCAAAGGAATGTTAATTACAAGCTGATTCCACTCGTGTCGATTGAGAGCCAAGGAGTGTTCTCCGTCAGAGACACAAGCGTACTGCTGACCAAAAATACTGTTAACTTTAATATCAGCTCCCGTATCGGTCTTTACAAAGCATTGATACTTGCCTTCAAAAGCTAAAATAATTTCATTGAACCTGTCAACCAGCTGACAGTAAGAATCGTAAGACCAAAACACAACACCTTTCCTCCCCTTAATTAATACTCCGAGGCTGTTGTCCCTGTTTTTAAAAATACCCGATACTACGCACTTGGTGAGTTCAGGGTCCAAGAAGTGGACTGACTTTAGAAATACTCCGGTCATTAAATTTATAGGCTCTTTCCCCTTAGGGATGGGTATAGCTCCCGTACTCACCTCCGTCTCGGCCGATGGCATCTCTGCTACTAATCGGTACGCCCCGTTAATAAACGTCCACACCCAACCTCATCTACCCCCTCCCCTCCCCCCTCCTTCTCCTCAGAATCTGAAGAGGATTCTGAGGATTCACTGTTGTCAAAATCTGTACGCCATTTAACTATAATGCTATCGATCCCACGCATTAATTTAAACTCCTTTTCAACACTAGCAAACTTGTAACTGTCTACGTAATCTGTTTTCATCAAAACCTTCTTGTAGTAATATTCAATTTTAACCCAACCGTAGTAACCCATGTTTACTCACTGAGTGCTAACCTCAGACTAACAAAATCTCTTAACCCACAACATCTATACCCTCCTCATCCTCATCACTGCTAAAGTCTCCATCTTCTCTGGGTTTAACAACTACGGTGGTGGTACCCTCAGGAATATCAGATATTTCCTTCTCACAGTATATCTTGTAACAATCCATTTTTGCTGTACCTATTAAAACATTATCGGAGTTATAAAACTGAATAATAACCCACTCGCCCATGTTTACTCGCTGAGTGCTAGCAAGAGACTAAAGTATTAACACTCTGAAAATTAGATGTATCTGTTACCCCTTCCCCACCCTGCCCCAAGGGGGCGATTAGCCCCCATGTACGTACATTCCAAGTGTTGGACCCGGAGGGTCCACTGTTTAGAAATTACATTGGAGATTTGCTCTTCTGTCAGTTTAATACGCCTTGAAAACCTGGCCCTATCCCTTGCTAACTGTTCCCAATCTGATTTTCTATCTTCAGCGGGCAAACTGTATATTTTTGTAACTACCGGGCTGGGGAAACTAACTCGATATTTTCCTGACATCTCCAGTGATCGGTGTGTATGTGTAGTGACAGTCGTGAATTATGAGACAGTATGCCCAAGTATTAGCTGGGATTGCTGTTTTAGTTTGAATCTCAAGCCTTACATCTACGGGACTGGTCTTAATAGTATCGTCCTGCTTTGAACAGTCAATTACATACAGAGGACACTTTGTTTTAAAATCATCAAAGTTTAATATCGGTGAGCCGATTCTACCGTAATAAGAGTTTTGAAAGTTCGCAAACATATCATAAAACAGGCAAGTGTTCCCGCGAAGGTTGTCATACGGGTAGAAATTTGAGTTTAAATACAGTTTAACATCAAGCAAATCACAAGCGTCGAACTGTGACATGTCCTTTGTTAAGTCATTCTTTCTGCCTGTCTGAAAGGCTAGAACAATATACCGAGGTTTTTCTGTTTGGTTAGATGTTTTAAGTGTCCAAGATAACGTGTCTGTACTCGGTAGGTTCGGGTATTCAATCATTTACCACTGACGGAAGGGAACATGTATTGCGGGGTCTTTCTCAATAAACTTGTACAATTTTAACTTCTGAGCGTCGTTCACTGTAACGTGAGGTATTTGCCAGTAGATTTTGTCAATTGTTAATGTTAAAGTCCCGGCCTCCCTCAATTTTACAGCGTTTGTATCTGTAGCCGAACGTAATAGTATCAGTTCCTGTTTAACATTTACCAACACCCGCCTGTAGTCTTCAGCGAAACCTAGCAAGAGTTTTAGAGGGATTGAATATACAAAGTCTGTCACTGTTACCGAACTACCAGGGCCAAACCAGCAAGCGACCTTTAGAGCATTTTTCTCCTCCTCGCGAATGGATAGAATATGTTTTAAAGTAGCACTAATACCGACATTTTTTGTCCTGTCAATTTCCTTGCCACAAATCTCATGGCGGATTTCTTCAAACAAGAAAGATATCGCATTATTAATAAAGGAAACATCCTGAGGAGTCCCGTCGGCCTTTTTAGCATTGGTCTTCCCGTGTATCACAATAAAACTTTCAAAAGGCGCGGTTATTATGTCCTGCTGTAATATAGGTATTCTTATTTCATCGTTATTATTGTAAGTTGTACTTGCATATGGTTGATGTGAGTGCAGCTCCATCCCGGTTATCAGGTCAGCATACTCTGCCTGGTTGTCTATCGCTAATAGCGCCATTCTTTATTACTTTAAAACCGAGAGAGCGAAGAAACGTTATGCTTTTACAAGTTAACCCCTTGGCTTTCTGAACACTACTGACTTGTGGCCCTAATGGTATATGCCTAAATAGTAGCCCCATTACTGCGCCTGAGATGTAGTCTCACCGAGATCCTTTCTCCGCGAAAGTTAACAAGATTACCGTCCTGGTCTTTTAGAGACACTGTCAAGTTGTTGATCCTCTGACTGATCACAGGTAAATAAATGACATTCCTCGGTAATTCCATTATTTTATAGCCCGGTGGTTCAGCCGGGTAGAACTCGTGTATGACATGGCCCTCAACCCCATTCAAGTATGACCCGCGTGTGACATTACATTCCACCCTTATAGAGTTAACTTTTATTATATCTACAGGCAGTTCCGATACATGTTCATTTTTGGCCCCGTATATTTGTTTTTTGTAGCCCAAAAGTGTTCCCAATGAATGTTCTTTAGTAAAGTCAATTTTCTCAGAACAACATATCGTAGCTTTCAAAGTGTTATTATTAGGTTTCAAAGTAAATTGTACTTCTTTTGGCAGTTGCGACTGTATATACTTTTCAATGTCCTCAATTTCGTAAGACCCTTCAGGGATCGCAATACTTTTATCATCACCGTAGTAAAACGTATCATTTATGTTTTTTTCAATGTTCGGTATAGAGTTATAAGTGGTCAGTTCAATTAAATCAAGTTCCCATGTACCCTCGCTAACATCAATAGGAAACGCTAGCTCGTGGGATAGAACACTAGTTACCCCTGTTAGACAGAACATTACTACAGAGAAACTTTAAACACAAATGTCCACAAACAACTGAGTCAAAATTCTGTTGTCTCTCGTAGTTATAGTACATCCCACATTCATCCAAGTACTTAGCAATTTCCGGTGGAGGTCTTAGGTTTCCAAAACTGTCATAATAATAGGCCTTTTTATCAATCTTCCTGTAACATACCCAGTGCGTGCCTGGACCGGTTGTACTGTCCAAGTTAACTATAGCAGATTCACATTTTCTCGGGTTTTTCGGTAAACTGTTCCTCATATAAACCCCTCTGAAATTAGGAATTTTCAATAACCTCGCGTATTTGATCAAATCGTAATTTGTAAGCGGCTTTATCGGTATTGAGATGCTTTTTTTTCGTTCTCCTTTTCTTTCTTCGGCCTGCGCCCGCCTTTGTACCCGAACCTTCCTTTCTATAGGGTCTAAGATACAATCCTCTACCCTTCGGGCGTTTAGCAGGGCGTTTCTTCTTACGACCTCCCCCCAATTTTGTTTTTGCTTTCATGGCTGTTGTGACTGCCCAAGCAGCGGCTTTCTCACCAACACTGGCGTTACTAGACTTGAATCTCTGCCAAGCGCGTTCCGCCAACTCTTTGTCAGCTTGCCTTCGCCGCTCGCTGTCGGAATCCCGGGAGTATGCTATGTCGTGGACCTTACAGGCCGCGTCTAGCCCGTTTATTCCTTTGTCACCTCTAGCCAATCTCTCTTTTAACTTCGTGCCAGGTCCGCATTACTGATAACCAGGAATATGCAGTTCAACAGGTAGTAAATCTATAGCTTTGTTCAGCACCGATGAAACAATACCTCCACCTCGCACGACCACTAGCTTGCGTCTGAGAGTTTTCCTTCTTGTGTTAGCCATTTATTGCAAGCGCTAGTATCATCCGCTGTAATGTCGTTGCACTCCAACACATTAATGTTAGTTATAAAGTAAACTTGCCCCTTTTATACCTAAACTGGCTCGGAGTTAGCTGAGGAGATTGGGGAAAAGAACAGTATTATTAAATATCCCCGTTGGTTCAAGACGAAAATTCTCTTTAATTTGTATCAAAAGAAGCTCCACTCAGTCCCTCTTCAGTCATAAAGAGATCATAAGTATCAGGCGGAAGAGGTTTGACGTCTTCTTATTCAGGCTCTTCACCACCTTCCAACCCGTCAGCAAACAAAACTTCCCAGTCTAAGTAATCGTTTTCACCCGGCGTGGGTAGAATGGCAGACCTCCCAGTTTGTTTTTTGTTAATATAATTAAAGACCATGGTACCAAATTTCCTCAACTGTTTCTCGTGAAAATCTTTATTACTAGTTATTAGACCTTCGCATTTTGACAGTCTGGTCTTGAGACCGGTTAAGTCAAACTGTTGATTAGCGAGGTTAGTGGTTATAGGCAATATCTCTTTTTCCACGTACGACTTGGTAACTGCATTGCTGGGGTCTGTTGGTAGAGCTAAATTAGTTATTCGTTTATTGTTAGCGTCATAATTATCTTTGGAGATAGTCATACTCAGTTTTTTTAGTGTGCCCAAGTTAACTGCGTCCGAGGAATCTACAGGGTCAGCTACACTCCATAGTCTTTTGTTTTGCATATTGAACTTCTGAAAGTCAGAAGGTATAGATTTATGGTCAACATAATTCTTTGTAGCAGCGTCTAGTGGTTGTACCGGTGTAGCCAATTTACATAACCGTTTATTTTGCATATCATAGTCACCCTGGGGCGTTAAATTGAAACCCTCTCCCTTGGGGCCCTTGACGGCCTCACCTCGGGATTTCCGGCTACTACGTCCGAACTTGTCAATCGTCATTTTAATAATGCTTTAAACCTACTGTTACCAGCTCCTTTTATGTAACCAGCCTCCCTTAGTTCCTCCACGATACTCAGTATTTCACTGCCATGGACTCTGTTTCCAGTCTCTGTTGACATGGCAATGTGTCGCAACCGATCCACTAATTCATTGGCGTCATCCCAATGTATTATATCACGAAATCTTGCATTCTTCCACGCTAGACCCTTACCCGCTTTGGCCGGGAATAGGTCTTTAATAATTCTTCTGTACTTTAGGTTGTTGTCCCTTCTAATTGCATTGTGGAATCTGTAACCTTTCTTGTGAGCGTTGGTGGCGATAATAATACTCTTATAGGTATTAAGATCGTCTTTATTGTATATATCCTCGTCAGGGGTTCTCTTAAATATGAGCTCATACAAACCTTCAGTAGGTCTATATCTTGTGTTGTTTATTAGAATAGTTCCATCGTTGTCAAAGTCTAACACCTTATCTCCCATCATTAAAGTACTGCCTTCGTATCTAGGGCCGTAGTCATGATCAATAACTCGGACCTTACCGCTAGCATCTTTTAAAAGAAGTGTCATATACCCCACCGTCATGGGGTTACTAAACTGACTTACAATATATTGGGACGCTGTTTCCAGTCCCGAAGGGGTCGATACAATTTGCTTTAACCCGCTGGTTTCAGGTGTAGATACACTCTGTGGAATAAATTCAGCTATTTCTCCTTCATCATCTGTCGTATTGTAGTCCATTGGTTCTTCTTTAAAGGTTTCGGGTTCGGTTTTTATGTCGGCTGTGTTTGTTGTCGTTTTTCTAAGTTCTTGAATAATTGGTTTATACTGCTTCTCAAGCAAAATATCACTTTCCTCGGATCCTTCCTTAAACATTTTATATTTCCGTTTAATAGCATTACGCAGCTCTATGAGCCGGTTTGTCAGTTGCTGTTTACTGCTCCGCTTCATAGTCATAAATGATAGATTTCAACCAGCGCATCTAGATTTAAGGCATTTCGACTTGCCTGAAAAACAAGGCACGCCTCTTATGCCTCCGTATGAACTCGATAATATCCAACAGTGAAACACCAGCGCTAAAGTCCATACCTCTGTAGTACCTCTGTTCTCTAGCATCGAACCGGGGAATCACATAACGACCGGTAAAACTCCTGAATACAAAAGTACGTTTCCACCCGTCTCTCCATTGAGGTATTTATGCTACGGTGTATTTATCACTTTCAATTGTGTTTTGCATGAATCGTCTGAGTAACGCCATAGGCCTAGGCTCGTTGAGGTGTTGCAGTAAATAAGAATTTAAAAGCCAGAATTCGCTCGGGTTCGCGCCTGTGAACGCTCTCCACTGGTCAAATAGCACTCTGTTTGTTACACTGTACACGCCATTGTTTAGACTTATACCGAATCTCTCGCACTGTACTGGTAGTGTGGGCAGGGCCAGTTTGAGAAACTCTGTAGTATACAACCCCTGGCACAGGTTATTAACACCGTTAAACGGTTTATTCCTGTTGCATCTAGGGACACTAGGAGGTACGTTCGTGTATCCGATATTATAACTAATATCGATGTGACATTTTAAGCTTGAAGCTTTTTTATAGACTGTCATTGGTGATCTTATAGGAATACTGCGTTCTGTCAGAAGTATACACCGTGAAGCAAATGGGATCTTACATCCGTATTGCAGCATTTCATTACAGATTTGTGTAAAATTAACACTTTCGTGCAAGTTCCGTAAAGGCAAAACTTGCCCAAAGAACTCGGGGAACGGCCTGAATCTAGATATCATATTTTGTGGGTCTCGCACGGTACAGTTGTACATATCTTCGTGATATATTACAAGTTCCAAAGGAACGTTTTTTTCTTCGCATTTGTTCATAAAACTAAGCCATGTATCTCGGTTATAGGTTCTCTCACTCGCAGATATTATTAATAAAACTACAGGAGGTATCACAGCGGATCTTTTTAGTTTTTTATGTCTCCAGCATCTTTTGTTAAGCTGGTACCCATGAGGGGGTTTCTTACTGCAGTAGTTTCCACAGAATTTCTTCTTGTCCTTGTAATAAAAAGAGCACAAGTTTGACTTGACATTATGGAGTTTAGCGTTAAAGCCTCTTAAATCGTTGTACGTGTAGATGCGTACCATTACACTTCTGTTATAAAACTGTCCATTCTCACCCTGTACCTTCCCTTATAAGGGTCTAGAGTCTTGTCAATCACAAGGAATCCAAAGTTGTCTCGCCACGCTTGAGCGCACAACTCTCTAAATTTGTCAAAGGACATGTCGGTAGTGACATGATCACTGTACACATGCCTTAGATTCATATCGTCTTGTTTGAATAAAATAACAAAGTTACAGTTGTCCCTCACCAGTTGCTTGGGTATAGCACTGTATGTTTGCCCTAAATAAAATGTATCTATATTTTTATGTCTACCCATGGTGAAATAACTGCGTATATTGTCATGTTTTTCGCAGGAAATATCGTCAAAGATCATTATAGAGTTTGGTTTAGCTTCGTTTGGGTGTACAACTAGACTGTTGTCATCATACGCGAAATAACCGACCTCCTTAGGCATTACCTTCTTTAGAAATTCGTACTTTGGCTGATGGAGGGACTTTGAAAAAACATAGACATTGTCAAATCTTAAACCGTTTGGGTCAAACAATAAATTAAATAAAACGTTGGTCTTCCCAGAGGAACTTGGTCCGCATATTATACAGCGTATTGAATCAGGTAATAAAATACCGTGTTTATTATTTTTAACCATACCCGACCCAATATATTCATCAAAGTTTTGGACGGGAAGCTCGACTTCCTGCTTCTCAACCCGCATCCTGACTGATTACTCACTACTGATTACAACCGATATATACTTCCCGGACGTGGTCTTGATAAGCACATACCGAGCGGATGAAGCGGCCAACCGCTATCACACCAAGTCCTTGGCGTCAATCCAACTGTCATGGCTGCTATCATATCCCTTCCAGCGTACAAATAGTCTGTCTCCTTTCCTTTTTAAAACTCTTTCAACTAAATAAATGTCACCGGTTTTTGACTTGCTAATTTCTTCTGCATAAAACCCGCCTTTTAATATTTCCCCTCTGTTGTCTTGTAATATGTATGTTACTGGTCTTGTTGGTTTAATCGCGTATACTGTAAACGTCTCATTTGTCCAATTTGGCAAATAGCCTTTTTTAAACACTCTTTTAGCTTTACTGATTCTAACACTGTCACCTAATTTTAATTTTTGTTTAAGGATTTTATGTTTGGGTTTTTTAACTTTATTTATTTTATTTAGAATGTCTTTGACATGTTTCTGTCTCACATCCTTGGGTTTTATACCTATAGTCCTGTGCTTTGTGTTGTTGTAAGATTTTATGATTTCTGGCAATAGACTTACCCACTCATAACTACCTCTGGCAGTAAATAACTTGTACATTTTTGTCTTAATCGTTCTGTTCAGTCTTTCTACAATACTAGCCTTAAGTTCAGAAAATGTATGGTAATGGTTGATTTTGTATTTCTTCATTAAAGCGTTTACATGTTTATTGAAAAAGTCGGTACCCTGGTCTGTGTGAAAGTCTTCATTTTATATTTAGCTAAGATAGGAGTGAGTGCCTTTGCCACTTCTGGCCCTGACTTGTCTTTTAGAGGTACGGCAAAAGCTAGTTTTGACAAACAGTTAATCATGGTAAGAATATATTTGTAGCCTTTATTAGTTTTCGCATAAGGCTTCATTTCAACGAGATCAGCCTGATAAAGGTCCCTTAAACCCTTAAGGGTGACTTTACGCCTGGAATAGTTTCTCCTGGCAGGTCTGTGCAGCTCCTCAGCTATAGCTGTCTTACCGTCCATTTTACTAATGATAACTTTATTCTGAGGACACTAGTTTTATACTAACATCGGTGATTGTCATTATATAGATAAATATTAAGCTCGTAACAAATATAGCAAAGACAAATAATTTGTCCGCTAAAGAGCTTATCAGGCACCACGCCATATTCGTTATCAAAACCTCAGCGTCCTGTTCGATAACCCTCACCGCAGTAACGCTCGGTCAGTACTGGTCGAGATGTCCTGCATACTGCTGTGCTTTTGCTACGCTGTGTCCTGCACCAGGGTACCTCGGGCCCCACCTACCCCGACGGTCACTTATCGTCGTGAGGAGGAGCCCCTTTACGAGGAAGTAAAACCGGTGTCGTCGCAACCGCCTCAGCGACCACCTAGCCCGCCACCGCTGCCACCTAGAAACCCTGTGTACGCTGTGATGAACCCCGTATACTCGGAATAAGTAAGTATCTGTTTGCTTGAGTGGGGTTTGAGACCACCCGTGCATGTGCACCCAGGTTAAACATTATTCCGTGCGTGAGCCAATCCAGATTACCTGGTTGTAGCCCAGTACGAACTAATGCCCTCTCCCTTTTTAGCAAACAAAGGATAGAGATTTTTTAAAGATGAACCATGGCTCCTCCATCGCCATGGTCCGTGGAGGCCTTCCAAAAACAAACTAGTTGCCTCCCCCGTTTTTCTTTTTAATTTTACAAGTCCCACCGTACGGACTGTTCCAAGGAGTAGTCTAGACTACTCGATGTACAAAGTCCTTCATTCACACTGGGTTGTTTGAAAGAGTGGCCGGGGTGTTAGCCCGGCGCCTCAATCTACTAAGCCCTTCATCACACATTCAGGTTTACGGGGCTTTTCGTCACCCACGCCAGTGACCTTCATACAGGTTTACGGGGCTTTTCGTCACCCGCGCCAGGGACCTTAATTCACACACACACACATTCATACAGTGGGACTTAGGCATTATCTAACACATGTTCAACTATATTTACAAAATTGTGAGAAGTTAGGATGTTGTTGTATGCAGAGTCAAAGTGCATACCATAACTCTTCATTACTTCTTTAGCTTTGTTAAGTACATTAATCCCGTTAGGAACAGGAGACTTGATAAAACAAGGTACGAAACCTTCATTTTTGGCTTTAGTGAGAGCTTCGTTAAATTTTCTTTTTTGTATGCGAATACATTTGTACTCGCAGACTCCGTACAGCTCCAGAAGAGTTTCTTTAATAAGGACACATAAAACATGTTTAAGTCCATCGTCGTCTGACATCACAGCAACCTTCGGTGCCTGTTCAGTCATCAACTCATTCAGTGACTGGTTTTCTTCACACATTGTTTCATTTTTACTTTTAAATTCTAAGTTAATGTGAGTGAGCTGTTGGTTAGTTTCCATAACGTTTGTAATTTCAGCCAAGAGTTGAGAGTTTTCATTCTTTAACTGATTATTCTCCTGTTTGATTTGATACACTCCATATTTTCTAATGGAAGGCACGACTTCACTTGTAACCCATCTTTTGAATGCTTTAGCTTCTGGTTTCAAGGAGCGAAGGATAAGAGAATACAAACCAGATTCATTGATGAAGTTAGACTGATCTTGAAAGTTAAAGGGGGGTGTATCGATACACCCCCCTTTAGAGAGTATATTTACAGCCTTACACTTATCTTCCTCATCAACATTTATCCGCAATGCCTGTTTTGAATCTTGATAGCCCAAGATTTTAGCAACATCTTTTGCTTTGAACCAAGGATTATTTTCTCTGTCAAACAGGACAGCAACGGCCTGGTTATTAAATATATAAGAAGTTAAGTGAGACATTTTATAACAAGTATTGTGCAATAGTACAAATCGGAGCTACGTAGGGACACGTCTTACCTCGGCAGGAGCAGCGGCAAAAGTGACCGAGGCAGAGCAAAGCTAACGTTTGAGAATAAAGAGCGCTAAAAGTATCGACCAATCAGCGATCAGAACGCCTAAGACGACCAATGGGGTGCGGGCTTATTCCGACCAATCACAGAGCTGTATTATAACCGGTTACAACTAGTTGTCAGGTTTTTTAAATTTAATTAACACGTGGTGTACGTGTTCTTTATTAAATTCATCATAAATCGTAAGATCAATGCATGGGCGGTCTTCCGGGTTGCCCCACTCGTCATCTAACACAAACGAGTCAATCAGACATCCTAGTTTTTTTGCACCGCTGTCAAAATAAATGTTATATTCTAATTCATCGTACTTGGAAAATTTAGCTACTTTTTTCATAACCCTTTCTTTAGAGAATCCGCTATTTAGCATCGCCTTACCGCTCAAAAATTCAACTTCTATTCTGTCAAAGTCTGCATTTGATTTTACTTCCAATTTTAATGGTTTTCCTTCAAATTTTATTTTTCAAACAGGTCTTCCGTCACAAAGTAGATTTATAAAGATCCAACCGATATTTTGTTCCCAAACTTCCTCTCCCTCCATTTCAACAGGTACAGCAAACAAATTTAAATATCACAGATCAGAGCAACGTAGGGACACGTCTTACCTCGGCAGGAGCAGCGGCAAAAGTGACCGAGGTAGAGCGATCCGCGGAAGGGGAAAGTATGACTCATTATGGGTTAGGGGGGGCGTTTCACCCCCCCCTTGCACTTCCGGTGTTGTTTTACTCAAGTCTTTGAATTTTGTAGCCGTAAGGCAGGGTATCGTACTCACCCTCGAGCTTCCTTTTTGGTCCTGTAATTTTGAAAACTTTAGTTTCGCTTACAGTTACAATATCTCTGTCTTTAGTCCTCCTGATTCTACTCTCTTCAATATCTAGTATTTCAGCTGTTTCACTAAGGACCATCTTTTTCAGAGCTTCAAAGTTTAACGTTTCGGAAGTCTTTATATTGAGGGTGAGGCCCTTGATTTTACAAACGGTTTTCAAACATTGTTCTTTGGTTGACCAGACAAGGTACGCGTAAGTTTTTGGTCCCCCAGAAACGAATTCAACGATGAAAGAGCCAGGCCCGTAATCACCTGCCAATTCATCTGTCATTTCCCCGAGGTAATCTCCCGTAGGGACCCTGTACAATCCTCCCCGGTAGAAATATATACAACTGTCCGTGTCGTAGTAGAGGACCTGACCGCCCAAGGCCTCCAGATGTTCATAGAGTTTCAACCTAGCCTGAGCTGTAGTGTAGGCAGCGATCACTACATTGACATTTCTCAAGGGCTCGCCGACTTCCTCCAGGTACTCCCAGCTAACTACCACCACTTCTTCATTTACAGTCTGAATTCGATTTACTTGTACGTCGGGACTTGTCAGCATTTCAAAGAGTGTTTTGGGATCTCTGACAATCATGGCCTTGGTTTGGTTCTCCCGCTGCCCGAATTTTCCCCAGAATGAATTTAACATTAATTTAGCCAATTGTCTTAAACCCCCGTTCTTAACAATTTTGTTTTTCTCTAATCTGATCCCCTCATGAGTGAAGTAGTCCGCGATGTACTTGTCTTTGTCCTGTTCAGTCTCACACCAGCTAGGATAGCCTGAGGCTTCCTGCTTCATTTTCAAGAATTTATTGATAAAGTCAGTGAAAAGCCCCCCTTTCTCGTATGTTGCCATTTTATATTCCCACAGTTCGTAGATGTCGAGGACAACGTAGCCTTTCTCTACAGCCTTCCTCACCTCGTCCATAGTCCAAGTCCCTACCAACGCCCTTTCCTCACTCTCATGAAAACATTCCCCTTGGTTTTGAGTTTCCCCGCAAGTCCTACACAGGGCAAACATGAGTTTCTTGTTCATTTTGGCTGGGAGTACCGGGTGGTAGAGATCCCGAGGCGGCAGGACTTTACATTTCATCAAACCATCTACACCGAGCCCTCTCTGTCTGCACTCCCTGTCACCCACGTAAATCGTAGGATGACCAAGGGGATACTTACCGTACTTACACACATACGGAAAGAGAGAGCACACGTCCACATACTGGATTGTTTCTGCCCCTTCACATTTGTGGTAAGTCTTGGAGTTGCCTGTTCTGCCCCCAAAGAAAGCGTTTCTAGGGTCTAGAGGAAGGGTGTTTAGTATGGGGAGAGAGTCCAAGTGTGTGAGCTTTTGTACTTTCTTTACTTTTCGAAACTCACATTCCCACATTTCGACTACTTCGTAGTCATTAAACTTAGATATTTTGGACTTGGTTCTCTCGTATCTCAAGTGAAGCGAGTCCGAGGGATCCTCCTTCAGAGGAGCCTCTCGATTGTACGGGAAGCATTTGGGGCAACCGTGCCAGTAGCACCCGTGGAACTCGTAGAAGTTTTCCCCGTCAAACCCATCTACTTTTAGCCCGTTAATCTTTACTTCCTTACTCCGCCCCGCATGCTCGATCCTCACTTCACGCTTCTCTTCTTCCCAGCTGAGCCACTGAATGGCGATAGCTGATAGGTGATCCACTAAACGGTAGCCGTTCTTTGGGATGAGGCCGATCGTGTTTGGTTTTAAAAAGTTGCGGCGGAAGGCCAAGTTGCAAGCGCTAGCGATCGTTACGGCCTCTAGGAAAGGATCAACATTATACTCTTTGAGGAATATCGATCTGAACTTAAGACAGGCCTGAGCTAGGATATCTACATCAGAGATGCAGTACTCTAAAATTTCCTTTTTAAAGTCAAAGACATAGTTTTCAGCCACTCTAGCATCGTACCATTCTTCAAAGGCCTTGTGGGACTTTTCAAACATTGATCCCGGGCAGTAGTACTGCTTGTCGGGCATAGGACCTACATAATCTTGGTTTGCCAGAGTGTTAAACAAGTGGGGAAAGTAGCCCTTCTTTCTCTCGGGAGGCAGATCGAAGGCTTGAGGGAGCGCTGCGAGGGCCATGGGGAAATAGTTGAGTGAGTCCACAAACCTCACGTTGTCCATTTCCATGAGAATAATTTTGGTTCCCCTCATGACCAGATCGGGTGTGAATTTAGTTTCTTCCAACACATACTTTAACAAAAACTGAAAATCAAAGCCTTGGCCGTTGTGGGCAATCACACAGACATTTTTGAACTGTTTTCGAATTTCCATGACATATTCCATAAAATCTTTAACCGGGTCAGAGTTGAAGACTCTTGTACGGTTTCTACATGTCATACAGAATCTAGACTCGATGCAATTAAAGCAAAACTGTTGAGAAACGCACAAGTTTACTTTATGTAATTTTTGCTCGGGGTCAGAGGAGAGAGACTCGTCTTGGCGAGTCTCTAGATCAAAGAAAATGAATAGGTAGTCCTTGCGTTTAGGCTTACCCTCGTCTCGCTGCATGAAACATTTATGATTAGGATCTTGGAAGGAGCCGCAAGGTTTGCAATAGACTTCACCGCACTTGTGGGGTGTGGATCTGTCTCTAATCCAAATTAATTTACCACAGTCAAGGCACTTTTTAACAGCTTTACACCTATCGACTTGGTGAGCAGTGAAACACCGCTGATTTCTCAAAGTCATGTTACATTTTGGACAAACTATTCCCCCATGCTCCTCTTTACAGGGAGGTGAGATGGTCTGACACTGAGAACAGATGTTTGAGCATCGGTGCTCGCCCTTGTGATCGTAGGGGACGTGGCACGCTTCGCAAAAATATTTACAAACAAAAGCAGCAGTCAGACTAGTGATTACGTTATAGTGGCCGTTATTAAACAACAGGTTGATTTGAAATTTAGCATTTTCAACACGACCCTCAAAATAAACGTCACGGCCTTTCCTATCGTAGTTGAACACGGTAATTTTGAAATCTTTCAGCAAGTCTTGAAACTTTTCAAGTTCAGGGATCCCAGCGCCATCCTCGGACATCTCCACCCTAGCCCGCCGAATAAGTTCCTGAGCCCTAACGGTTTGCCTTTTTTTATCATCCTGACGAATCGCTTTGTACTGAGGATCTTTTGTAGCATGGGCGATAGCCACCACCAAAGCTCTAGGGAGACACAAGTTATCTTTGTTGTTAATAACTATTATTCCCCTCCTCGCCTTACACTCCTCTTCAAAGTTGTTAAAGATACCGGGTCTTTTGCGAGTTCCAGAACCTACAGGGAGATTAACTCGGGTACATTCTACTTTAAAGGTGTCCATGGACTTGATGGATTCAGAATTTGACTGTACTATTCCCCCAAAAATTTGCCAAAGGATGTCTTCCTCAATTTCACCAGCGGGCCGAAAAGCAACAAACCCCGGATCTCTACCTTTTAGGTTAAGACTCTGCAAAGTAAAGCCGAGCTGATCGTTTTCATGGGCTTGGCCTTTCATCTCATTCACAATTTTGGCGAAACCTTGTCTGAGCCAATCTATCTCACTAGTATCGGGAGGAGGGTTAGAAAATTTGAAAATAGTTTTATTACCGTACAATCGAAATTTCTTTACATACGCCTGCTCGTCACTGAGGACTTCGACAGGCTCAACAACACCAGCCATTACTACTTAAGTCAAAACAAAATTTAAATAATAAAGTGAGGTTAGGAAAAAGTGAGGTTATGTAAAACCTCGACTTGAGTAAATGAAAAACTGAAATTAAAATAATAAAGTGAGGTTATGTTATACACGCAAAATAGGGTTATGTTATGCAATAAATTTGAGGTTAGGTCTCAAATATAATACGCGTTAAATACTAACGGTAAATTATAGCTAGCACTTACTGCAATTGCACAATACTATCACTATACCACAATATCAAAGAACGGAGCAGCGCAGAGACCTCTGACCAACACGAAAGCCGGGAACAGAGTGAACGAGGTAAGCCGCCAACGGTACAGGTGTATGGATGGACCAATCAGCGATCAGAACGCCTAAGACGACCAATGGGGTGCTGGCTTATTCCGACCAATCACAGAGCTGTATTATAACCGGTTACAACTAATCTAATCTTGGGGTTTTTCTGTTTCAGGGAGGAGGTCACAGAGGATGAAGCGGACCGATAGCATTATATATAATCATGTATTTTTATTATTATATTATTAAATTTTTATATATATACTCTTTTTATATTATTAACTTTTTTATATATATATATATTACCCATTGTTTTTATATTATTAACTTCTTTTATATGTATATTCTTTTTATATTAATAACTTTTTATATATATTCTTTTTATATTAATAACTTTTTATATATATTCTTTTTATATCATGTATAATCATATTCTTTTTTTATATTAAACTTATTGTATAACAAACTGACTTTTTACTTACCTTATTTAGCTCCGCTAAGTTGGTAGCGTATAGAATATATAATAGCCATAGGTTGGCAACACTGGAGGGAGAAAAGTGAGGTTAGGGAATTTGGCGGGAAAATCTGGCGGGAAACATGGGCGCCGCCATCTTGGGGGTGGGGCCTAATGACGTCACATGTCACGTGACCAAAATGCTGGCTTCTGATTGGCTTGCTATATCGGGGGATCCCCTACTAACATGGGTTGGCCCAAGTCCGTACATGAAACTTCTAAAATGACAAGTAGCCTAAGTGTATGTATATGCCTACATTTTATAGTCATAGGCCCAAGTTTATGATGAAAACAGCTCACTAAAATCCAAACCTAGGAGATGTCAAATTATTTCAGTAACCTGTACAAAAGGCTTAGTTTGGTTAGTATAGTTTAAAGCTTTTGTTTTGGTTCGCTACAACATTCCTGGTAATGTGTTTAAAGTATTTTACAGCATTTGTATTTTACAAAATGATATTTCAATATATTGTTTCAATAGCCTAGGCTATCATGAAATTAAATTCTATAAACATGGGTTGGTCCAAGACTGTACATGAAACTTCTAAAATGGCAAGTAGCCTAAGTGTATAGACCTACATTTTATAGCCATAGGTCCAAGTTTATGATGAAAACAGCTTACTATAATCCAAACCTAGGATATGTCAAATCATTTCAGATAACCTGTATAACATGTTTAGTTTGGTTAAGGCTTTTGTTTTGGTTCCCTACAACATTCCTGGTAATGTTTAAAGTATTTTACAACAGTTGTATTTTACAAAAAGATATTTCAATATATTGTTCCAATAGCCTAGGCTATCATGAAATTAAATTCTATAAACATGGGTTGGTCCAAGACCGTACATGAAACTTCTAAAATGGCAAGTAGCCTAAGTGTATAGGCCTACATTTTATAGCCATAGGTCCAAGTTTATGATGAAAACAGCTCACTATAATCTAAACCTAGGATTTCTCAAATCATTTCAGATAACCTGTATAAAAGGCTTAGTTTGGTTAGAATAGTTTAAAGCTTTTATTTTGGTTCGCTACAACATTCCTGGTAATGTGTTTAAAGTATTTTACAACATTGTATTGCCAGTTTAATGTCGGCTTACTCTTACTGTTATCCAACCTTAGGCTATTTCAAATCATTCAAGATAACCTTCCGAAAAAGGCTGTTTGGTTAGAATAATCTATAGCTTTTATTGTGGTTACCTACAACATTACTGGTAATGTATGTTAGGTAACGTAGACAATTTTTATTATTAATTTAGTGAAAATATAACCTAGCAAATAATTGTCCTACAAAATAAATTTTAAGGTAGTTCGCTTACTGTGACTAACTTCATCAACGCTTTCTAGACAAATTGAGGCTTTGTATACTTTTTACACATTTCAATCACAATATTACCAATTGTCTAAGAAAATGTAATAAAACAAGCTATTTCATAAGTTAAGTTAATTATCTTAGGATCTAGTCATCAAAAAGTTATTTTTAGTTTTTCGACTGCCACACGCGTCGTCTGTCGTCTGCCACTGTTACAATCGTCGCCTCCGACGACTGACAATATTTACACAGAGTAGGCGTACTAAGGGAATATTAACTGTATGGATTTTTTTTTTAAACGTACATTTAATAATTTATAAAATAATATATATGCTCACAACTTAAAAATATACTTAGATTTATCTCGTTAGTGTGTTTTTGTTGGTAAAAAAACTGTTGTTATCCAGTATAATAAAGTATACTCTAGTAAACTAACTATTGTTACTCTGTTGTTGAAACATAGACGTCGGCTAAATTTTAACGATTCAAGTACCACTAAAATGGCTTCCAATGTTATTCTTATGGAGAAAAAAATAAATTTGGTTTTAAGATAATTTCGATTAATACAGAACGAAATTATCTGGATAACGAACTTGACCGAAATTTTGACCTGATAAGTTTTTCTGGAAAATTTTAAGTTTAACTGCGGAGGCGTTCTCGAGTTATTGTGGTCACAGACACGCCAGTTGAGTTGATTCTCTTACCAGTCTAAGCAGTAAAGTTGTGTATAAGGATAACTTCACTTCGTTCAATTATCCAATTAATCTCCTTTAGAAAAACATGGGGGCTGAGTAAGCAGGTTTGCTGCAACAATGAACAAAAAAATGGGTTTTTATGCACATAATCAATATACCTCAACAAGGTGAAGCCACATATCAAGTTTTATTAATTTATGTTCATAATTAAGGGAGTCATTATATTTTACTTATTCTTCATTAGAATAACATGGGGGCTGAGTACGCGGGTTTGCTGCTACGGGGATAATCAACAAAAGATCATTTTTTGTACAAATATCAATATACCAGAACTACGTGAAGACATATACCAAATTTCATCAATATACATTCATAAATAAACGAGATGTCGAATTTTATTTATTCTCCATAAGGATAACATTGGACAACGTACTGTGTTTAGCACTTTGAATATCTCTGCAACGGTGGGGTGTAGAATCACAATTTAAACACCAAAATGATTGTTTTGTGGAGCTTAACTGATTGGTAAAAGCAAATGTGAAGATTGCATTGAAATGAACTGAGGAAAAGCCAAAAACCTTTTTCCCATAAGATTAACATGGGAGATTTTATGAGCAGGTTTTTTTTGGATTTTCTCCGCAACCACTTAACCTAGGTTAATAATCCAAAACACCATATTATTTATTTTTTAAGCTCTATAACATGGTCAAAACCAAAATTAAGTTTTTTAAACATTTTAGGGTGAAAAATGCAAAAAACTGATTTTTGGAAAATTTAAAACCCCCATAAACCCCCCTTCCCGTGGTCCGATTTTTCTGGTTTTCGAACGTAAAGTCATGAATGTCACTTTACACTTTTGAGCCAAATTTCATCGAAATTGGACGTTTTTTACTCAAGTTATCGCATTCACGGACACACACACACACACACACACACACAAACATATATATATATATATATAGATATAGATATATATAAAGATATATATATATATATATAATGAACGAATAGTGTTTTTGGCATCTGGGGACCTCAAAACAAAAATTTATCATGGTCTCGGGCTTAAGTCTTACCATGAGACCTACGGTAATAGCTTCTTTCCTATAGGGAAAATTCGCTAAAACGTTCAATGATATGTGATGGTATTTAACGATCAGCTGAGATAATATATTGCAAGAATTAAAAAATCAAATCACTTTGACGAATGGAATCAGCAAGAATGGGTTAAGCAAGAATGGTGGTGGGGCTAACTTTCCCCCTATCGTTCCCCCTCTCATTTCCCCCTTGTTTACTTGCTAGTCATCAAGTCATCTCCGTACAGTGATTGTTACCGTTGTAGTCACATTTTACTGATAACGATTTTCAGCCCTCCGTATAATGTGTTTAACCATAATATATTGCAAGAATTAACAAATCAAATCACTTTGACGAATGGCATTAGCAAGGATGGATTGTGGTGGGACTAACTTTCCCCCTATTGTTCCCCCTCTCATTTCCGCCTTGTTTACTTGCTAGTCATCAGTTCATCTCCGTACAGTGATTTTTACCTTTGTAGTTACCTTTTACTGATAACGATTTGCTGCCCTCGGTATAATGTGTTCAACCATAATATATTGCAAGAATTAACAAATCAAATCACTTTGACGAATGGCATGAGCAAGGATGGATTGTGGTGGGACTAACTTTCCCCCCATTGCTCCCCCTCTCATTTCACCCTTGTTTACTTGATAGTCATCAATTCATCTCCGTACAGTGATTTTTACCTTTGTAGTTACATTTTACTGATAACGATTTGCTGCCCTCGGTAAAATGTGTTTAACCATAATATATTGCAAGAATTAACAAATCAAATCACTTTGACGAATGGCATGAGCAAGGATGGATTGTGGTGGGACTAACTTTCCCCCCATTGCTCCCCCTCTCATTTCACCCTTGTTTACTTGCTAGTCATCAAGTAATCTCCGTACAGTGATTGTTACCTTTGTAGTTACATTTTACTGATAACGATTTGCTGCCCTCGGTATAATGTGTTTAACCATAATATATTGCAAGAATCAACAAATCAAATCACTTTGACGAATGGCATGAGCAAGGATGGATTGTGGTGGGACTAACTTTCCCCCCATTGCTCCCCCTCTCATTTCCCCCTTGTTTACTTGCTAGTCATCAAGTCATCTCCGTACAGTGATTGTTACCTTTCTAGTCACATTTTACTGATAACGATTTGCTGCCCTCGGTATAATGTGTTTAACCATAATATATTGCAAGAATTAACAAATCAAATCACTTTGACGAATGGCATTAGCAAGGATGGGTTGTGGTGGGACTAACTTTCCCCCCATTGTTCCCCCTCTCATTTCCCCCTTGTTTACTTGCTAGTCATCAAGTCATCTCCGTAAAGTGATTGTTACCTTTGTAGTTACATTTTACTGATAACGATTTGCTTCCCTCGGTATAATGTGTTTAACCATAATATATTGCAAGAATCAACAAATCAAATCAATTTGACGAATGGCATTAGCATGAATGGGTTGTGGTGGGGCTAACTTTCCCCCTATAGTTCCCCTCTCATTTCCCCCTTGTTTACTTGCTAGTCATCAACTCATCCCCGTACAGTGATTGTTACCTTTGTAGTTACATTTTACTGATAACGATTTGCTGCCCTCGGTATAATGTGTTTAACCATAATATATTGCAAGAATTAACAAATCGAATCACTTTGACGAATGGCATTAACAAGAATGGGTTGTGGTGGGACTAACTTTCCCCCTATTGTTCCCCCTCTCATTTCCCCCTTGTTTACTTGCTAGTCATCAAGTCATCTCCATACAGTGATTGTTACCTTTGTAGTTACATTTTACTGATAACGATTTGTTCCCTCGGTATAATGTGTTTAACCATAATATATTGCAAGAATCAACAAATCAAATCACTTTGACGAATGGCATTAGCAAGGATGGGTTGTGGTGGGACTAACTTTCCCCCTATTGTTTCCCCTCTCATTTCCCCCTTGTTTACTTGCTAGTCATCAAGTAATCTCCGTACAGTGATTGTTACCTTTGTAGTTACATTTTACTGATAACGATTTGCTTCCCTCGGTATAATGTGTTTAACCATAATATATTGCAAGAATCAACAAATCAAATCACTTTGACGAATGGCATTAGCAAGGATGGGTTGTGGTGGGACTAACTTTCCCCCTATCGTTCCCCCTCTCAATTCCCTCTTGTTTACTTGCTAGTCATCAAGTCATCTCCGTAAAGTGATTGTTACCTTTGTAGTTACATTTTACTGATAACGATTTGCTTCCCTCGGTATAATGTGTTTAACCATAATATATTGCAAGAATCAACAAATCAAATCACTTTGACGAATGGCATTAGCAAGGATGGGTTGTGGTGGGACTAACTTTCCCTCTATTGTTCTCCCTCCAATTTCCCCCTTGTTTACTTGCTAGTCATCAACTCATGCCCGTAAAGTGATTGTTACCTTTGTAGTCACATTTTACTGATAACGATTTGCTGCCCTCGGTATAACGTGTTTAACCATAGTATATTGCTTTTTACCTTCAATTTTGTTGTAATTTCATATATGGATTCTTTGCTTTTCCTTGAATTTTTTACGCTCAACACATATCTTCTCTTGTATTTTAAACGGAAGTCTTGTATTGTGATTGGATTTGGCACTGTTATTGTTATCCCTGCTATCCCATTTACTACCATTGTCTTACTGCCAACCAATTTAATTGATTTGATGCTTCGAGTATATTGTTTGATGATAATGTTATTGTTCTTGCTTTGTTGTATTTAATTTTGATTGTAAAATTAAAAGTACGGTACCATGCACTTTTCCCACTCTTGCTATCGATAGTGATTAATTTAAGGCTTTTTAAAATTAAACATATTCCTTGATATTATAAAAATAAGTACTTTGTTACCTTGTAAATATTTAGTTTAACTGCATGTCATTTTGAATGTAATAATTGTTCTATAAAAAATCAAGCTTTAAAACAAAAAATGAACTACATTTAATTTAAGTAGGCTAACATGTGAATTAGATTATAAGTTCGTTATCAAAACGTGCTATTAAAACTATTTAAGTAATAACTAATTAAGAGTGTAATCTATAAAAGTTTGGCTTGAGGGCTAAACTGAACACTCATGTGCACCTTCAAATAATAAATAAATTATAATAATTCAATATATCAATCCAGATTCGAATTGTTATATATTTTATTTGTTAAATAAATAACCCAACAACAGCGTCTGATATAACATAACTGATACTGACACTTTGGAACCTTTTGTGTTGGAAGACTGATAATTTCAACTTATATGTTCGTCAATTGGTATGCCGCCATTTAGTCGTTACAATTGCCCAATCACAGGAACGACTAGACAGTCATTACATTTATCGTACTAAGTATGAATTAACATTTAGTTCTATATTAAATAAAACCTTTTATTAATTCACAATATTAAATATTGGTAGCTTTTCTAGATACTGTATGTTCATGCACGGATCGTGTCTTTCTTTGTTTTAATATAGCTTAATTTTGAAGAACCTTTTCTATTTGCTGTAGTTTTGATACAACCATTTTACATCTATATCCATACCTTGGATAATGTTTAATAGCCATTTAATAAAGACAGTTTTACTTCGATGGTGTGCTTTAAAATATATCACAAAGGTTAGTTTAATAGACTTTACTTTTTAATTAATGTTTTACTATTTCTTTTACAATGAATCAACTTCTTAAGATCCACAGTTTTTCTTATTTCTAACTATGACATTTTTACAATAAGTCTGGTATTGATTGGGATTTGTTTTGTATCATTCCTTGTTACATTTGAATATTGTTAAGCTTATTAACACTTGGAAGTAAAACTAAATTAAAGTTGATTTACAATTTCTGCTTCATTTAATTATAAGTAATGTGGGTAAATACTTGTACAAAACCAGTTTAAATATCGTCAAACTTTCCTCTAAACTTGTATTTATCTTCTAATTTCGCAATTTCAGCCGTTTCAAACGCATTCAGAGGCCTCTGGGCAACAACGTAGCGGTAGTCGATGTTGTCCTCTGAAACATTCACACAACTGATCAACAATCTGTGTATATTATGCTCAACCTACAACTACAGATACAGTAAGTAGTCGAATATACACCGTTATACAGTTCAAAACAATCAAATTGGTTTGATTTCGTCTCTTAGTCCTTATTGTATTTAGTTGTATTTACTTCATAAAACGTAAACAAATATATGTTAGTCATTAACTTAAAATTGTTAATTTTACCTGTTTATTATGATTATTTTGGTAATTAGATTTGTATTTCGCTATATTCAAATTTTCATTCAAAGAAAATTTATCAATAAGTCTTTTACCTTAAAGAAAAACTCATTACGTGAAGAAATTTGGGATTATTGTAAGTATTAATAAGTAAAAATATCTAACATCGTATAACTGGTTAAACTTTAAAAGCAGTTACCTCCGTCGTCGGCACAGGCATAGAAGTATACGTAGCAACCAGGTACGTGGTTCAAAAAGTAGAACCGCAGTGTGTAAGGATAATCAGTTCCTAATTAAAACAGAACACATTAATACAGAAACTTGCATTAATAAAATAAACAAGAACAAATTAATTTGAAGGTTGACAAATTGTTAATAAATTAAAATTTGTATCTGTGTGAGAAGATAAGGAGACTTTGTTGTATTATATCACGATTGCCATTTTGGCTCATATTCCATGAACATTAAGTTAAAAATTTAGACTCTTAAAATTAAAATAAATGTTAAAAATTCAAATTCAACATTAAAACCTTAAATTCAATTTACAAGAAACAATTAATTTTAATTAATGAGTTTATACCTATAGTTATTTTGAGGATTTTCGCGAAGATATCTTACGTATCAATATAAAATATTGACAAAATGGGTTATAAATACAAGTACAAAGTTTTAAAATTATAAATCATTTTAAAAAAGTGCACAAAGAAACTAGCGCTAAATTACCTCGATCAATGCGAGATTAATTTTACAGATTTGGTAAGGTCAAGTATAAGTGGGTTAAAAATCATAAACAGTCTTAAAAAGTTTAGTTTTATAAATACAAACTACATAAAGCATCCTCTTACCTTTAACGACTGCAACGCCCGAGCCACTGCTCTCTATATTAGATTTCATTATGGTCCCGGTTGTTCCGTCCTTACTGAAAACGATTTTTGGTTTATCATTGCTTTAATATCAATTTAAGTTATTAGTAGTTTGTTTTGATGGAACTCTTCTGAATTGCTGTATGTTAGAATCCTTAAAGTTCATTTAAATTATCATTAAATATTGCAGCAACAACCTTAGTCCTAATTATAGGTTTATTTGATTTAACTGATAAACAGGTTCATAAGAAAAACTCTTATCAACGTATAGTACTGTTTTAAAACTATATCTTTTTATGAAACTTTAAGTAGAGAGAGAATGGCAATTTCGGGTACATTTTCACATGATTTTCCCATAAGAATAACCACTCTTAGTTAATCACTCTTATGTTCCCCACAATACTTTAGCAATAAACAATTCCGATGAAATTCGAATAAGTATACGTAATCAAGATTTACTAACAATCCCATGTAGAAGCTATCGGTATATGAAAGGAGAAATAGAAAATCACGTCAAAGGACATTTTATAAATAATGCGTTAGCATTCTTATTTGACGAAATTATATACGAAGTCGCTGGTAAAGAAATAGACATTGTAAGAAATCCAGGAATATCCAGTCTTATGGAAATATTGTGCTCTTACAGTAAAACAGCTAAACTGTTAAGTGTCGCATTTGATTCTGACGCGAATTTAAAATAATTCCATAAAGATGGCAAGTTTAGAACGAGTGTTCCGTTGGAATTGTTAATGGGTGTGTTTGAGGATTTTAATAAGGTTTTAGTAAATGTTGAACAAGAATTGGTGTTTAAAAGGTACAAAAAATATTTAAATTCATATTAAATTCATTTATATTAACAGCAGCTAATGCTCCAACAGGTGGTGCCGATACAATTGCTAGAATTACACTTAAATTTATCCAGTGGGTGATGCCACATATTATGCAACCGAAAATGTAACCGAAATTGCCATTCTCTCTCTACCGACAGAACATAAGTAAGTATAATAATTTACACATTGCACATTGTATACATTGCACATTGTCATTTATACATTGTAAGTATAACATTGTTTAATTTTATTCAAATAAAATAAAACAAATTCATGAATTTTTAGACAAACTAGGAAATTAAGAAAGGAATATAAATTCTCTTATACCTCTCATTTGAATATGTCTAATTTTTGAACTCATGAAATATTTGCTGCTTTTACGAAGGGTTTAATGTAAATCTTTGGGTTTTTAGCCTTCTGTAGTTAGCGGAATCTACTAAAACCAACAATACTGCTTTTAGGTTATTAGTTTTTCACTGTTAAAACGGTTACTCGCCGTCACAACAAGCGATCGTATAAGATGACAAGTACTCTGTTAACTTACTTGACGTAGGAAATGGTGAGGTTGTACAACCCATTGGTGGTGGTCGGCTTGGTGACCCAGGTCAGATTGGGAAGCTTTGAGGTAGTTGGAGACTTTGTAATCTTTACAAAAGGCCACACACCACCATTTGTTGTTGCAAACTGAAACATAATTACGATTACAAGATATTTCCAATAACTTAAGAAACTCATATTGAGTTTTTTTTCAACATTTCTTGTTGCACTAGGAAAAAGTGACGATTTCTTAAAAAAAATAAATTAAGATTATTACACACTGCATAACATTACGGCAACGGAATCAGAACCGTTTTATATTGAATTTTACATGCAGGAATCAAAAAAGTATGTAAGCTCAGAATACAAGTCTAAGTTCAATTTTAAGGTTTTGACGAAGCTGTAGTTGTCGATACAATGATTCATAAAATGGTAACGTTTCGCAAAATAGGAAATTTTAAATACAGTTCATATTTATATTATTTTTGCTTTTTCGTCTTTACATGCTGCATGGTAAAAATATTGTTTTCATAAAAATGTTCAAAATAAAATTGACGGCAATTTGTACACTTCCTTGTACAAATTAGGAGGTTTTACTATGAGGAGATTTTTCTTATGGTTAGCTATCTGTCTGGGTCCTTGAACATGATGGTATCTCCTCAATATGTAAAAATCAAATATACCCCCGTCGCAGTAAACCTGCGTACTCAGCGAATTTCCAATGAATTTAATAACACATTAAGCCTCTTACCAGGATTCATAAGAAATATATTCATAAATAAGCGATATTTAAAATTATACTCCATAAGAATAACATTAGGAATGAGTTCGCAGGATTGCTGCAACAAGGAACATAAAATAATGGGATTTTATGCAAATATCAATAGAACTCATCTATGTGAAGTCACATCCCAAGTTTCATCCATAAACATTCATAAATAAGTGATATATAAAATTTTTTTAAATTATTTTCCATAAGAATAACATGGGGACCGAGTACCTAGGTTTGCTGACACGCGAACCATGGGCGAAAATTTATTTTTGTAAAAAAAACAAACCACAACCAGATGAAGCGATGTACAAATTTTAGTCAGTTTATGTTCATGAATAATCGAGAAGTAAAATTGTTCTTTTTCTCCATAAGAATTACATTAGAAAACGTACTGTGTTTAGCACTTTCAATATCTCAGTAAACAATTGACGTAGAGCAATGACCAAAATGCCAAATTTTTGTAAGCTGAACTCAGTGGTATTAAAATTTGATTTAAATAACAATTACATGTTAAACCCCCAAAAAAACGATTTTTGGAGTTCAAAACCCCCCTTCGGATGGTACGATTTGTCTGGTTTTCGAACTTGTTCAAATAAATAGTACTTTACATATTTGTACCAAATTAAATTAAGATCGGACATTTTTACGAGAGTTATCGTGCTTATGGCTACATATATATTTATATATATATATATATATATATATATATATATATATGTAATTGGACGAATAGTGTTTTTGGCATCTGGGGACCTCAAAACAAAAAGTTATCATGGTCTCGGGCTTAAGTCTTACTATGAGACCTACGGTAATAGCTTCTTCCCTATAGCGGAAATTCGCTTATATTATCAACAAATAACAAAATTATGTGTATTTTTTTACTGGTGTGCAAGTATAACTTCATGGTGTTTGTTGACTATATCTGCATATTTGATTTAAACATAATTTTATCACCAAATTTATTAAATCTAAAATTGACATTTTTTTCAATTCGTTAGAAACATTTACTTTAAAGCTCAAATAAACTTATTCGTTTTTAGGAAATAAAAAAACAATTCTGCTAACCCCTGATTGTAAACTTCAATAAATGAGAAAAAGTACCTGATTGAAGTTAATGTTGGTTGTGGCTAAACGAGAAGTGTCACATTTCCCGATCTCAGGAGTCGCAGAGGAAAGGCCCACTGCTACCAATATAACAAGTGCTACGGTTGGCAGCATCTCTAATTATGAATGAAAGCTAAACGGTATTTCGGTTTATAAAGTCTGACTAAAATATTTGGTTTTTATTTACCTACACAATAAGTCTTTGAAAAAATTCTTACAATTCTTGTTACAGCATGTTTCATTTCAGAGCGTAATTGACTGTATTGTCATTAGGCTCATTTGTACTGCCAATGCATTTTTTAGCGTGATAATCTATTCAGGTAACATGTGAATTGGGGTTGATAGACGTAGATAGAGGCGATAGCTCAAAGAGTACTGTAGAGCTTACAATTTAATTTTCATATTTGCGTCAATGCCATTCGCGGTGTTTTTGTTTTAGGTCACGTTATACTTTTGTCAAACACACCGTGTTAAACTAGTCGGGTTTATTTTAAATTGATGGATGGTCCTACTGAATCACAAGTAATAGTATAAACCTAATCAGGCAACATCAAATTTAGACTACAAAGAACTATTAAGGAAATAATGCACAAGAATCTATAATACCCTGATGGTTAAACTCACTTCCGGAAGAGCTCAGAACATTAGAATAAACAACAGAGAATGGTAGTTTAAAATCATTCTTAATGAACAATTCTTGAAAGCGACTTAGGTTAAGATTTTATACTTTTAAAAGTCAGATTTACTAAACAATTAATGCCATGAAACAGTTTTACCTACCTTGAAAGGATAGTACATTAGTTGAAAGTCACAAACGATTAGAACAGATTTATGTTAGTAAATAACAGCACATTGCTCACACAACAACGAGGGAGAGGAGGGAAATCATTTCTTTTGTGTGTGCAAAAACGTAATTATTTTAAGCTTTAAATGATATTTTAATAAGACACCGTGTAGCACAAAATGTCAAAAGAGATGTTGTTGCTTCAACCTTAGAATCCTAAGAATGTTGGGTATTTTATTTTCGTTGTTATTAACATAAATTGTGTAGTTATTTCGTCAATAATTTGGTTTACACTATATGTTTAAAAGAGGCGCATTTTAAATGGGAAAGTTTGACACACAAATCGTTAGGCTAATAACTGTATTTTCAGCTGTTGTTAGTTAGGCGTCCGGTCTAGACGACAAATTATTGTATCTTTGTATTTCCTTTGTTGTCTTTTTGTAATTCCAATTGCGAATAATGATTATTGCTAAGTAGTTCAAACAATACTACTGATGTATTAGTAACATATCTTAAGACCATAAACGTTACCTATACTTAAACATGAGAGCATGTTAATGAGTAAACGAAATTGGATAATTGGAAATGCTATAAGACATATTATAACATTAAACAAGTCTAGTATTTTTTATTAATCCACCCCAGAAATAGCAAATAAAATTAAACTACGAGAATCAGATCTTGAGCACTCTTAATGGGTTAAGCACTCTTAAGGTTTACTAATAAATATTTCCAAATGTGTTTGACTGATAATCACGAATTAGATTAACATTACGCCTATTTCATTCTTGGATAAACTGTAATGGTTTACAATTAATGTATCTTACACCAACAGAACACTAAAATTTTGCTTCAAAACAGTTTTTCTTTTGCCTACATGAGATTAAACAATAAACAGTAATGATAATAAAATATTACAATTCAATCGAAATTATTTTTACAGGGGTAAATTTGTGGGTGGGGGTGGCTATTATCATAAAATCAACCCTTCCCGTCGCAGTGCCTCTCTTTGTGTACACTTGCTAATTAGTTCTGGTCAGTGAGGCGAGGGAAACATGAGAGCCTGGACATGGCTGATAATTATAACTGGGTCTCTGTTCAAATTGCATATAATTGACATTACGAATTATTGGTTTTTAAATTACTGATGTACTGAATATAGCTCACTTAATGCTTAAAACAAAGGGAAACTGGGTTTATTATTAACTGCGTCCTTGTGGTTGCGGCTGTTACGATTCTGACGTAACATAGTATACTTCATCCGAGTTCAGACCATGCCTAAACTCTTTGTTACTTCAGCCGAGCTAAGCATGCAAACCATCATCTCCAGGCTTATTCCAAACCCCCGTGACAGGACGATCGCGATTTGGTTCCGGCTTGCAAAACCAACTTTGTACCAGCAATTCTTTCATTTACCGCTTCCTTTCTTCCATGTCTCTTCACTCTTATTTTATTACAAAACTACAATAATTTAAAATGTCAACATAAATTATATAGTTTTTTTCAGCGATTGAAGCAATATAAATCTTAACGCACGACGTTTTTTAACGTTGTATTACACAAGTTACAGTTGTTAGGACTTTATGTCTTATCAATTTGGCTGTTAAAATTTTAGGGTTGATTATTCTAGTAAGGCGTGAATTCTAATGGTTACCATGTACAACTTTTGTTAATCCCACACTACTTCAGTTAATTTGTAACATATGACATATATTTTATTTTTGAGAAAACTGTAATAATGAATACCTTACATATGCATATTTATGTCTTTAAAAAGAACACATTTCAAAAATATAAAACATATTTTAGAGTGCGTTTAAACAAATTATGTATGGATTGTGAATAATGGTTTACAAACATTGTTTTTAAAACTACCCACGCGTTGGTTTATTACGTAATCATAACAAAGAATCTGCTGGAGGTTTTTCTGTGTAAAGATTTTATACTAGGAAAAAAGTTAATGTTCAAGTGCATGTTACAAACTTTTGAATTCTTTTGTGTATTTACTTATGGTGTTATAAATTAATTATGTATTGTATCTTAATTAGAATAAGCAAGACTCCATATCAGATGAAATAGTTTCAAATAGTGTTTCAGTTATACCGTTCAGAGTTTGATTACCTACATGATGCTGTTTAACTCCCCGCAGCCGTTTAACACCAGTAATTTAGTAATTACATCGGTAAACACAATCAATGCAAGAAAGATCACACGATGTATTGACTACATTAGTATTAAACACAGTTATGTTTATTTGCACTGTGACCTTAACTTAATTTTACGTTTAAGTAAGTGGATTTTCCTCCTTGGACCTAAAAGGTTAACTTCCTTCAATAAATCAACATGGAACTCAGTTTCAGAATGTTGAAAGTTCTAGAACTACCCGTCAAAACAATGATGACATCTTATTTTAAGTTTTGTATTAAACCTTGGATTTCAGTTCTAGAATTGTTCAATTTTGTATGGCATCCCAAATAACTGACGTATATGCTTTGATAACTATAGGGCCAAACGTAACACATATAAAACTACATATAATATAACATAACTGATAAATAAAATAAAACAGTTGAAATAAAAAGCTCTGTGATCAAGACAGACATTTCACTGAAACTAAATCTAGAAGGAAGATAAACTGAGCGCGAGGGAAATCTTTAGCCAGTAGATGCGAGCCAAATCCAAAAACGTCTTGTGGCAATCCTAGAGTGTGGCCACAGTATATAGCTTTTTTAAAAGATCTTTTAGACTATTCTCAGTTGTTTTTTATTATCTTGGTAGTGAATCAGAATTAGAATTAGAATAACAATCATTTATTTACAAAGGTACGTCATAAAAAGTATAACAAAGTATACAGTTGTTTGAAAAAATATATATTTTTCAAAATTACACCTCTTCACCAGTTTTAATCTCTTCACTTTACTTACAGCAGCGTAAGGTTACGATGATAAGGAGAAAAGACAAGGATCTTTTTTATTTTAAAATATTTGTGCCCTGATTAAAAACTCATTATATTCTAGAACTAAGAAAGCATAATCATAATATGTTAAAAGAGACTAGTGTTTTCCCCAGTAAGCTTCTAAGGAAGAATTCTAACAAATTTTAACCATAATTTTCTCCTAAGCGATAGTGATTTTTAGTAGAAGGGAATGGCAAACCAGAATTTCCATTTGAGATTTAATTTTGAAAAGTTTTAGCAGCCGACACCAAAATATCAGGTTTATTCTTTTAAAGTATTTCAAAACTTCTGGTTTATTAAAAAATGTGATAGTACTACAAATGCAAATGGACAACATTATTGGGTTAAGATTACATATAGAGCGTTCATCAAGTGTTAAAAATGTAAACTGTAGGGATGCTGCAAGTTACAAAAAGAACAAAATGCCGCTTGGGAGTATTAATTTACAAACTGAAAATGAAGATTTTTTAAATACTATTAATTTTAGCTTCATGTATACATTAAGTAATGTACATTCATATTTTAACTCTTTCTTATAATTTTGTTTATAAAAAGATTATACTTTCTTTATAGTATACATGTAATAATATTACTGGCCCATTATAACATTTTATATCAATTATCACCGACAGTTACCGTAATATTGTATGCACGGTATGGATATAAATACCTCACGAAGACTTACAATGTAGTCTTAAGAATAGTGCGATGTTTCACTCTAAAGCTCTTTCAGGGCTGTCACTCCCTCCCGTCACACAAGTACCCAGTAAACATTCGATTTTAGACTCCAATGGCACCAGAAAGCCTTAGAGTTTGATCATACATTTCTCGGGTAACATGCCACCTCTTGGTTTCTGCATGGTTTCAGTTCCTAATATTTTAGTAAATTTTATTTATACAGAGAGTAAGTTATTTTATATATTATATACATTATTACTATTTAAAATATATTATGTTTACTGGTATATAATTTATATCAAATCGAAACACTCTGGCTACAGTCTGATTTTCCTCCTAGTTAATGAGCAATTAAGCTGGGTTTTTTCTAAATTCCTTTAGGAATCCGCCCCGTTGGCCAAAGAAATTTCAGTGTTTATCTTACGGACTACATTAATAAGTATTTGACTCCATTACACTGACTAAAAATGTAAGGTAGTCACGTTTCATACGTTTCATGTTTAATAACTATTAGAGGTATGAAAGTTGAGTATATTTGTGTCTATATTTGAGTATACTTGAGTTTGAACTTCAAAATAATTCTTTCCAAACGTCCTTAGTTTATAGTTTACATAAGTTTAGTTTACTTATGTACTTTCGTACTTATGCCTTACTTATTTTGTAAACACTAAACTAATTTAGGAAAGGTTCAATCGAAAAAATCATACCGAGTGAAACTAAGCTTAGCTTACCCCTTGGATATTTTTCAAATACAATTAAAATAGAGAGATAATTAAGTTCAAGTACCTAAAATGTATTATGAAATTTTAAGTAATATTAATAATATTAAGATTACAAATTTCCATGCATGTTAGGTATTTGTCCTTACAAATTTCTTTTCAATCTCACCGAGCCCACCCACAACAATTTTAAAAATACGATGTAGTGCCTATTCTACTAGCGCTACTTTTCTGTAGTAGAGCTGTTATGTGTTCTACCTCCCACACGTCTGAATAGGTATACTTGTTTTTAAATCAACTAATTGATGGTAAACCATTGTAAACAGAGCTCTTATTATCCTACTATTAAAGTAACAACCATCGAATAAAGGGTATTCAAAGTTTACCATACATTTCTACATTTAAAACTAGCTCTGTAATTAATTAAGTCTGTCGTTAGACGTACCTATTTGGAGTTTGTCTCTCGAATAGTGTATAAAGTACTGGAAGCTAGAAGGTACATTTTATATCAACGCGTGTCTGCAAATTCAAAATGGCTAGCTTTTCAGACCACACAAGAGACACGCGTGTCTGTGATAAAGGGTAACTTTTGGATTTTTTTTGACTTGGCGGTGCTAGCAATACTTTTGAAAATTTCGGAAATCTGGAATCACAACCAACTGCTCGCAAGTCTGTTTTTCCTTACTCTAAACATCTATATATTTCAGTGGCCATTACTATCAAACAGAAGATCAATATTTGAAAGTGTCATTTCCCTTAATAAAATTAGGTCTCTTTTTGTTGCAGCTCTGACAACGTATTTGTTTAGAGATAAATGTAATAAAGAAAGATAAAACATTTACTAATAATATACAGATGTTTGAGTGGTAAGATTAACAACAAAGGTTTTTTTTATTGATCCACGGCAAAACAAAAATTCAAAAAAGGGAATAGTATATTATGTTGATATGCAGAAAAATATTAATATGAATGATGTTCCTTATGTTCCATAATATATAAAATATTGTAATTTTGTTTTATACACCTTTGATTATAGTTACTACCTAACAATTTTAAATTCCTATTTCTCTTTTGGGTTTTTAATACATAACAAGCAAATTGTTTATGTAGATTATAAATACTATTTTCATTCTCGGTGCTGACACATGCAAACCTTTTGGCCTGAGATTAAAAAAATACAGCATACAATTTCAGAGGGATAGTAATGCTATTAATTTGGTTTTATAAACAACTACTATATACGCCGCGCCGCGCCGCTCTGTAGTATCACTCAATGTCGGAACTTGAAGTGGAACTTTAGTTTATGAGTATTGTCTAATCAAGGTAAAATATTGTTGCGCTTTATGTACCGTTTCACGGTCTACATTCACATTAATATTTTACAGTCCACATCTCGTTAACGGTTCAAATATTACACAATTTAAACATTTAAAAATTATTAATGTAGTAAATTGTACAAACGTAATCAATTGTATAAGCTTGGTTCTCCTGGTACTTTTATTAAACCCGTTAATATAATTCAATATTGATTTTTTAGACAAACTAGGTCAAAGTGGAAGGATTGATAATTATGTAACAAAACTTATCATGTCTTGTCAAGCGTTATGTTTCAAAATCATTATAGTAGAGACTTATAGGCTGATGGCATTGTCTAATTAATTAACCAAGTTAGTTGATAAGTGAATAGCTTTTATACTGTCAACAATGCTAGCGGCGGGGCGGGCGTGCAACTATTTATTTTGACATTAATTGGTGAACAATATCCAGTTACACTATAACAAAAATTCAGTACAAACACACAAATAACACACTTAATATTAGTTCATAGGTTTTTAGCGTTTATATTTTACTTACTTACTTAGTGGTAAGTCATGATTTTTTTATACATATGTCATCATTTAAGAGTTATATTAATTTCACTCTGCATGTTTTTACTAGTTTTTAAACTAGGTTTAAAACCAATTACCTTTAATTCAAGTTTCCAGATCGATTCGACGTATTAGATATTTTTCACCGGATGGGTTGATTAATTTTCATTACTTTTTAAAATATGGTTTCACAGTTGTGTCATCCATCATTATCTGTTTACCAGCACTAAACTCTTGGATGTTGATCAGCCTATTCTGTCCAAGAATTTTTGCACTCCTTTGACTGCTGGTAGATATTTGCCTTTTAAATTACATCTTCTTTTAAGAGGTATACATCCGTTCTCGCAAGGTCTATCTATTCTTCTTTTACTCTCGACTTTCTTTGAAACCAGATATTTGCCTCTCTCTCTTCCTCCAATTTTGTTACATGCCCAAACTGAGTAGTTATGTTTTTATTAATTTATGCCAGTATCACATCCAAACTGTTCTATATCAACACATCAATTTTAATAATAGAATATATTACAAACAAGTTAATATTACGTGTATGTTTGTTTCCAAACTATCTTCCAAAACTTCAGGAACTTGTACCTAGAGTCAAAATAAATTTAAAATGCGATTTAAACATAAGCCAGATTTTCTGCTGTGTGACTGAATGTGCTTTTTAATCATGTATCTATTGAGTTTTTGAAATTGACGTTTCTAAATTTGTATCTTGAAAACGACCAATGTTTTACTGCTGAATCAATGAACTATCATTATGTCATTCATTATCATTACGTTTGAAAATACAATAACTTCAATCTGAGAATACCAAATTGTGTAACTGTAAAAGATTACCTCAGATTGAAAAAAATTGTTCAAATTGCCAGTGAATATTTTTGAATTATTTTATAGCAGTCAAATTGAGTTTTTGTACAATTATGAGAAAGAACGGTCGTAAATTAAAGTAAGTTTTTAAAGGCAATCAGTCACTCTCTAGATATAAAAGCAATCATCTGCCGACACCTTGATATTCTTTGATTTATGTAATATTAGTGTTGGCATTATATATTTGGCTGGTATTTTCGTCATCAGCAATTATTGATCTACAGGGGTCTACTGTCCAGCTTCAACGATGACCAACTTTACCAGGTTATTCGGGAGGTCAAAACAAGAAAAACTGTAATACAAAATGTGTCCTATCCCAAACAGTTTGCTGTTGGTTTTACAAAAACCTCAAAATATCAGAAGCGGTTTAAAATAAAAATAATGAACTTGGTCCACCTATGTGATGTACAATTTCCATTTATACTTAATTTTTCTAAAGATTCACGTATCCAAATGGCCCCGACAACCAGAAAGACGATTCGAGTCTCAATGTTGTATCATCACATGTTGTAATACTTTTTTCGACTTTGTCATAGTTGAAGCTGTACATCCTGTAGATTTTTTTACATTTAAATCACTTTCCTAGCATACTGCAGTTAAAATTATAATCAAGACCAGTTACTGTTCTAAATCAGTTATATTCGTGCTTTGCCGCAACCTACACCCACAAATATTACGCTTTGTTATAAGGCTTTTTCAGCCAAGTATTAAGAAATCATTAGAGTTTGGTGCACATTTAATGAACTTGATTAGTAAGCATTAAAAACACTGTTTAATTTTGTACTTTGCTTACATTTACTTATACTTACTTACATACTTACATTTACTTACATACTTTGTAATGCATACATTTCGCTTGAAAATATTTACAAAATGGATATGAGTATTTGAGATCTTTAAACTTTTACTTTCTCCCCCCCTATATATAGTATATGAAAAAGTATTGTTTTCGTCAAAAATTTTGAATTTGAATTATTAGTGGAAATATTCATTTAAATGGTCCCTGATTCTACAAAAATTGTTTTCGGAGTGATGTCTTCGAGTCTGTCTGTCTATCTGTCTGTATGTCTGTCTGGATTTGTCAGAGCTAGCTAGAAACAACACCAGCGGCCCGATTTTAATGAAATTTGGTACGTAGGTACTAATCCATGGTGTTTTTTTCATTTTTTAAAATTTTTAATATTTAGGGTAATTATCCCTCCAAAACAGCGAAAAAAACATAAAAAATCCAAATTTTTCAAAAACGGCTCTAACGATTTTTATTCAAATTTAATGGTTTGTTGAGCTTTGGGATTCCAAAAGAATGACACCACCCAAATATCTGTAAAATATCAAGGTTTAGAAATTACATAACTTTAAACATCCTAAATCTATTCCGGCGATTTTTAGATTTTGTTGTAAAAAGTCATAAATGTAAAAATATATTACTCATCACCATTAAAAAGGGCTTAAAAAAATAAATAATTTACTGTTTTTAGTTATTATTCTACGTTTACTGGTTGCGGATAAAATTGAAATTTTAGTTTTGCGGTAAACGCAGTACGTTGTCCAATGTTATTCTTATAGGGATTACAAAAAATTACCATTTATCTCTTATTTACTGATCAATTTAATTAAAACTGATATGCAGGTCAAGTTAGCATCGACCAACTGATGCAGGTCAAGTTAGCATTGACCAACTGATATGCAGGTTAAGTTAGCATTGACCAAAAGATGATATTTCAAATATCTCGCCCCTTACCTTGGGGGTGAGGAGGGGGCATTTCCCCTTGTAAAACCACTGTGTGTAGCAAAAGATTCTGTAGTGCTTCTAAAAAAGATTTGTGCGGACATTTCTCAAAACAATTTTTTGGTAAGATTTTCTTTACATTCTACCGTACTTTATTTTCTATACTTAGTAAATATATAATTATTTATTCATTAAAATTGGCTAAAAGGGAGAAAGTATGTGTCAGTTTCCCGATATCTTTTATTTTATTCGGATTTTCTATTACGTTTAATCTACTTTATTAAATGTAATATATCTTCGACAAAATCCAGGAGTGTTATTCTGGAAAATTAATTTTCTTCTATACTTTTGGGTCTAATCTCGCATCTCTGATCTGGGAGTAGCTTTAGGCCTACGCCTTGCATACATTTAACTGAATGTACAAACTTTGAAATCAACTGATAACCATAGTGCAGGATTGGAAGCGACATAGCCATGTACTCTGACGCTCATTTTACTTGACATTATCAGTCGTCCTTTGCAAGAGATATTTTCATATGTCAATAACAGTTGAATGTCAGAGGCTTTTGTGTTCTGTTTTTGTTTGGTTGTATCATTTCATTCATAATAACGGTTTGTAACAGGTTAGATGAGCTTATATCATATAAATTGAGCCATATAATTCCCAGATTAATTAATACTAAATTAATTAACTTAGCTCGTGAAATACAATATACCATTTCAATGTAAGGAGATTAGATACACATTTTTAAAACATTGTACTCCAAGGAGTTTAATGTTATTATTGCAACTTTTATTGCAATATTACTAACCGAGACATTTACAATTTTAACTCTTTGTGAATTATAATACATATGGTTTAATAATATGAATTCATATCTGAAAACGTAAGTTTTATGTGGTGGTAGTTATGTATCATGTTTGTATAGCAATTTATGAATATTTTATATTTTTCAGAAACTTTTTTAAATTGTATAAGCTACGGTATATGACACATAAAATAGATGGAAACCTAAGGTCTTAGTAACATTCATAGTTAAACCTTTTCGTCAATAATTCCTCTTTTTATCAATATAAATAATCAAAACCAAAGTGGGATTGAATTAAATTTAACCGTTTTAAATTGAGTAATAATTTGATAAGCTGAAAGTAGTATAACTATTAAAACATACGTTTGGAATTTGGTTGTCTTATGACACAATCGTTAATGTTATTACCGTCGTTGAAGCCTTACAATTATTCATCAGAAATGTAGCACTGCTGGTCGGCTTAGGAAAAACATTGAATATTCGTTAAAAGTAATGTGTGGTCATTTGACCAAACGTAACCACTTCTGTGAGTGTTATTGTATAATGATTTATGATTTGCCTAGCAAATTATTATTATTGAAAAATCTCATTTTAAATTATGTCATGTTTTAGGAAGATTTATAAGCGTGACAGAACATTTATCAGCAAAACAAATCACAAAATGGTAACAAATAGGGGATTAAAATATACTGCGTTAATTTATGGCAATAAATATGGGATTTATTGTTCCTTTCTTCAAAGAAATACATTTTATAGACACAACAGGAGCAATATAAATTAACATTTAAAGGGATATCCAATGCAATAACATGTTTCATTGTAGGTTTAAGACTACCAAACGGTTTAAATATGCTATTTGGCAAGAGCGCTGATGTTCGACTAGTCGTATCATCGATATAACGGTCTATTAACAGGGACATTTTGAGGAGGCCAATTTGGAGTCATCTATCTGAATAAATAAAGAATATTTCGATTTTAATAGCTGTCCCCTTATACACTTACTTCAAACAATATTTTGTAATTTATATTTTTGATTTAAATACTGAAAACGTATGTAACGGAATCTATTCATCTTCAAATTAAAAGTAGTATTATTTATAATTTTAATCGTTGGTTTTTCATGTTTTGTTTAATTAAAAATATTGCACGTCGTTTTATATTCTTATTTAATGTGTTTTAAATTCTTAAACTTACTACCATAGTAGTACTTTATTAGCTATATACAGCAATGAATTTAGTATATTTTCAAATACCTAACTGCATGTAGATTATTAATTTTATATCAGAGAATAGTAAAGGAAGACCAATTTAGATATCAGAATATTATTTGTACTTTTGTTTAGCGGATTTCCCCTACAGGGAAGAAGCTGTTACCGTAAGTCTCGTGGTAAGATTTAAGCCCGAGACCATGATAACTTTTTGTTTTGAGGTCCCCAGACGACAAAAACACTATTCGTTCAAATTTATTTATATATATATATATATGTGTGTGTGTGTCTATACCTGTACATACATACATATACATATATATATATATATATATGTGTGTGTGTGTGTGTGTGTGTGTGTGTGTGTGTGTTCGTGAATGCAATAACTTGAGTAAAAATCATCCGATTTCGATTAAATTTGGCTCAAATGTGTAAAGTGACATTTATGACTTTAAGTTCGAAAACCAGAAAAATTGGACTATGGGAAGGAGGGTTTATGGTGGTTTTACATTTTCCAAAAATCAGTTTCTTGAATTTTTCACACTAAAATTTTTATAACACTTAATTTTGGTTTGGACCATATTATAGAGCTTAGAAAAACAACAAATAATATAGTATTTCGAATTATTAACCTAGGTTAAGTGTTTGCGGAGAAAATCCAAAAGAACCTGCTCATAAAATCTCCCATGTTAATCTTATGGGAAAAAGGTTTTTGGCTTTTCCTCAGTTAATTTTCATGTAAACTTCAAATTTGCTTTTACCAATCAACCCAGCTTCACAAAAAAATCATTTTGGCTTTTAAATTGTTATTCTACGTCCAACCGTTGCAGAGATATTCGAAGTGCAAAACACAGTACGTTGTCCAATCTTATCGATATGGAGAATAAATAAAATTTTATATCTCCATTATTTATGAATGTACATGATGAAAGTTGGTATGTGGCTTCACGTAGTATTGGTATATTTATATTTGCACAAAAAATTGAATTTTTGTTGGTTATCCCCGTAGCAGCAAACCTACATAATCAGCCCTGATGTTATTCTTATGGAGAATAAGTCAAGTTTTATATCTCCCTTAATTATGAACAAAATTTAATCAAACTTAGTATGTAGCTTCACCTGGTTGAGTTAAATTGATAATTGCACAAAAACATATTTCTTCTCTTTTTTTCAGCAAACTTGAGTACTCAGCCCCTATGATATTATTATGGAGAATAAATAAAATGCAATAGATCACTTATTTATTTATGTATTTTTATGAAACTTGGTAAGCGGCTTTATATGGTTGTGAAAAAAATATGCATGCATTGTAAATTCACTGAGTACGCAGGTTTGCTGTGACGGGGGTATTATCTTTGTACTGATGACACGTCCCCATATCTGAGTACCTCGATTAAATATTTATATCGTCTGCTTCAATGCAATTGCCATAGGTTGTTTCGAATAAGGTAATAAAGGAATAAAGGTAATACAACTATTACGAAATCCCATTTTCCCATACTTAACCATTGCCACTACCTCAGTAATATGAGAGAAAGATATTTAGCAGAGAGAGATTTGATGTCGCAGAATGCAGGTAACAACTAAGAAAATCACTGAACTCAGAAAACCTAATCTAACTCCGTAGAGCGTTGTAAGTCGGCTCTTTGTTTTGCAATATATTGCAAATGGATTTGTGTTCGAAAATAACCAACAATTACTTTGCAGTTCATGACAAAATCATACCTAGTAACATAAACATAGTAACATAGTATATGTTATGTATAGTACCATATGAATAGTAACATAGTAACATAACATAGTAATCATATGTAACATAGTAACATAACTCCGCAGAGCGTTTAATGACGGCTCATTGTTTTGAAGCTTTTTACAAAGGGATGTGTAGTATATTATTATATCTAAAGCAGTTGTACATTTTTATATCTAATTCAATAATTTATATAATTGACCATATAAAAACTTAATTCATCGTCAATTATTTGAAAGTTAATTTTGGGTGTTAGTTTTGGGTAAATTTACATCATGCGGCTGAAAAGCGGCAGAAGAGCAATGGAGTGCTGATTGTAGAGGTGTGCGAGTATTCAAACTTCGAGCTTTTTCGAGCCGAATATTGCAGTATTCGGCTCGGCTTGAGATTTGCAAAAAAGTTCGAACTTCGAGCCGAATATTTTAAACGCCAACTAGTGAAATGAGCCGTCTACAAAAGTAAATTTAAACAAAAAACTTTCAAGAATCAATGTAAATATTCTCGTAGTTTTCGTCGGTAGAGCTCCATAACAAATATAACTCAGCAATGCTAATACTTTCGGTCTTTCGTTTAAAAAACAACCAAACATTAAAGTACTGTAATATTTTTAACTGCCGATCTGATCAACAAACGAAATGGATCTACTTTCTCTACGCTCAATCACATCAAATGGATAAAAACAAAAAAAAACCTTTGGATATTGGTAGTATTATCACACTATTCTGTTTGCAGTGCAGTGTTGCCGTTACCCAGTTGAGTTGTGCAATATTTCACGGTTTATAATAGCTAATACAAAAATCGTAATGCTCCACAAAAAGCACCCCAGCAAAAAACTAAAATCCATGAAAAAACTTGTTCTAACTGTTGCAGCGGTACAGTCATTTCTGCAACTTACAACTTCGAACATTACACATTATTATTTTCCCTGGGGTCTGAAATTACATCTGGAAAACTGTTGGCGTACCCACTTTGCAAACTGCCTTAAGATGTCCAGTGAAGATGGTAATAATGATTTAGCGTGACTAATAGCTAGGGACAAAGTTGTAGGTGATTAAATAATCATGACGGAATTTTAGTGTGCAGCCGAAATAGTACTCTCCAAAAACTGGATTGTTAAAAATCTTTAGTTTACGGTAGAATCAAAAGTACTTTGAGATAAAGCGAATAGAAATACAACTGTAATCATAAATGTAGTTGTTAAAGTTAGCAATTAGTGTCACTTCGCTGTTTTAATAATTTACACTTCAAAATCACTAATTGCGAGGTTCACAAAATCAAAGGATTTTATAAAAATTCTGAATAATTACGTCATGCATGTTTATGATGCCGGTGATCATATTATTTAAAGAATGATTATATTCTTATTCTATGTATGCCTAACCAAGACGCGATCAAAATGGCGCAGTGTTTTGTTACGCTACAGCTAGCTAACAGCTGTGCTATTAAAATCATATTGTTAACTCCGGCTCCGCGGGATTGTTTGAAATTATGAATAAACGTCAGAAGAAAGCATATCATTTTGTAATTGTATGCTATCAAATTGTTAAAGCAGTGATGCAAGAAAAATGCATTGACGACTCTCTTCCACCTTCTGGAAAAAAGTATAAAAGTATAAACAGTTATGATAGGTTATGTCTATTAGGTCCGATACGACATAAGTTAGGCCTATGATTATTGAATAACTTATTTCTGTGAGTACAATAAGATATTAGGACCTAAGTGTTTGGTTACATTTATTTATTTATTTATTCCAACAGTTACACAATTTTTGCAATTAAATACATGGATTCCAAGACGCCTTATCACTAAAGGTTACATAAGGTTACTAAAAGTTACAAGTTACATGGAGAGTACATATTGACAAAGTTTCTTTATTGTGGTTGTTAATAAATACGGTAATAACTGCAGTAGTTAGCCATGTGGGTTTATCAATCTAGTTAAAATGGTGTAGTTCTCTTCCTTTACATTATTATTAATTCCCTATATACCTATTTTATAATGAGAGAAAAATTGATGGTTACTGTTAATAAATGGTCTCAATCAATTTTCCTTTTTAGTACTTATTTTCCAACTTTATTTCATGAACGTAGGCCTAATGAATATAGAAGAAGCGAATGAAAGATGACAAAAATTGAAAGTTATAAATTATTTTACATCACCATAATTTATACTAATTTTGTTCTTTTAAACATAATTTAAATAAAGAATACATATAGGCCTAATCAAAAATGCTCAAAGCTCAAGAACTTTGAAAAATTCAGCCCGGCTTGGCTCGAGTCAGAAAATCACTACCGGTATATTGCAAACCTCTAGGGAAAATCCCCATAAAAAAGCTCGGCTCGAGAAAGCTCGAAGCTCTAGCACTTAGAAAAAAGCTCGGCTCGGCACGGCTTGAGCCAGAAATCATTATTCGCACACCCTTACCGTATTGTAAATAATACTTAACGGCAATGGAAAAAAAACAACTTTCAATTCTAAAAATCTTGTAAACAAAGAGAAAAATTTATATAAATATTCTAAAACATAACCCATGAAATATTTAAACCAAAAGCAAACAAATTAAATTGTTTCTAGAATTTTGGAACCAAATTCATTTAGAACTACAATTTTCCCATTGTTTGTTGAAACACACACGCGAGGAGATACAATGAGGCGGTTCAGGTGCATATCCCGGGTATCAACACAACAACGCGTCGGTGATGAATTGTGTGTTCATTTGCGAGAAATGTGGGTTTACATTTGTTTAAACTTACAGTAACACATCAGACTGGAGACAGCTCGCTAAACGTGATCTTTAAAGCGAAATATTCTGTTTCAGTGTAATTCAACTCCAGCGTATTAATAACCTTATAAAACAGTTTTTATTCTTTATGATTTTAACTTGCATATACTTAGCATATAAAATGCAACACAATTGTGCATAAAAATGCAATAGATAGTTGTTTTAACTCACAAATACTTTGCAAATTAAAATTCACGCAGGAAAAATGCAACATACAGTTAAAATAAACACGTGGTTAAATTAGCAGGACAAGGTATTTTGTTTCCTCATTTTACTTTATTAAAGCCGTGTACCATTTTTTTAATTTGTTAATCTTACTGTTATTTTACTATATAATTTTGAAATATAGGTTTGTGTACCTTTAGTCAACAGTTAAATTTTCAGTAGATCCTACATGTTTCGGAACTCTTGTCCCATCAGGGTGTTTACAAAAATGTATTTCTTATTTAGCAGAAACATATTTGTAAAAAATTAAAATTGAAATTAAATATTATACACATCACATTCGCACATTTAAACATGAAATACTTGTTCTGCCGACCGGCAATATACACCGACTGAGTTCACAAAGTTGACACACCGATAAGACCACTTGTTAATTTCATGTCAGCACTGTCCTATAAACTTGCAAAAAAACTCGATAAAATTCTTAGGGACAATATTACGCTGAATAATAATCACAGTATTCGAAATAGTATAGAACTCACCGATATCATTAAAAACACTCAACTGCCTAAATAGTTCACCATGGCATCATTTGATTTTGTATATTTGTTTACAAATGCACCTGTTAAAGAAAATTTAGCCCTTGTGGAAAATAATCTTACTTTACACTCTCAACTAAGCCCAATAGCCATCAATGATATCGTAAATTTGTTACAAATTATACTCAACCAGAATTATTTTAGCTTAAACAATATATTTTACATCTAACTAGACGGTTTAACAATGGGCTCACCACTTTCAAGCATTTTATCATAATTATACCTCAACCACATAGAGAACACCCACATATTTTCATCAGATAACAATCATAAAAGCCGAATAACATTATATAAAAGATATGTTGATGACACTCTGCTGTTTTATAAAGGAAATGCTCGACAACATGAACTACTGAACAAATGACTGAACATATCAAACAATTTGAAATTCACGTTAGAAATAGAAAACAACAATAGTATAAATTTGTTGGACCTGTAGCTATAAAGAAAGAAACGGATAAAGTAAAATTTTCAATTTATCGCAAGCCAACCGAAACTGACCATACAAAACATGCCTCGTCTTACCACCCTATGGCGCATAAGATGGCAGCTTAGTCCACCGCCTCGTAGCAATACCCATGGACAAAGAACACTATGATAACTAAGTCTCAATAATTAAATATATTGCTGTTGAAAATGGCTACAAAAGTGATACAAAAACAACAAAGCAAAAAGAACGGATCAGTTAGTGCAAAAAACAGCTAAGAAATATATCAGCGGTTCATCTCAGTTGAATACGGAAAGTGACTATGTCACACTTAAACAAAAGAATTAAAAAAAACAACATAACATTACAATGTCTTGTAAATCATCTAACAGACCAGAGAAGCATCTTAACCACCGTAAATGTGTTTCAAAATCTAATAAAGCTGACCAATCTGTGTATATAAATTAAATTGTTCAGATTGCCCAACATTTTATATCGAACAGACAGGCAGGTCGCTTAAACATATGCCTAAACCTAAATTGAAGACATAAAAATCTAAGTTTGCCAAAAAACCTGGTTGAGGAAAATCACAAGGTCAACAATTTAGAATCAAATTTGGAAGCGTTAAATACATGTAAAAAATCATATTTTATGACAACACTTGAGGACTTTCAAATCTACAACGCCTTCAAAATTAACCCTGGCAAAGTTCTGAATGAGAAACTCAAATACAATTCAAACAAATTTCATGACCGCATTTCCTACTTTGAGGACAAAGTGACAGACCAGCTGATTAGCTCTCAAGGTAAATTAGTTGGAGTGGGTTGATAAGAATCCTCAGTCGGTGTCTATAGACGGCCGGCAGAACAAGTATTTCATGTTTAAATATGCGAATGTGGTGTGTATACTATTTTATTTTAATTTTAATTTTTGACAAATATGTTTCTAATAAAGAAGAGAGACATTTTTGCTAACACCCTGATGATGGAACAAGAGTTCTGAAACATGTAGGACTGATCTACTGAAAATTGAACTGTTGACTGAAGGTACGTAAACCTATATTTCAATTGCCATCTAACACTTCTGGAGGCAGTCAACAATGAATAATGTATAGTTTCTGCTAAGACATATTTTATAATTGATATCATAACTGGTGAAATGTAAAACGTGACATTTTTTTAAAATAATAAAACCTTGAACAAAGAAAGCAATATTGTGAAGATAGTATAACAATGTATTTAAGGATTATTGCAATTGTTTGTATTATGGTTGCATTAAGGCGTTCGTTGTGGACATTAACTCCATTACTTGTTCTAATAACAAGGTTAACCAATTAGACAGCATTCTTAGTCACGGAGGTTCTATGTCTTAGTGATGAATGACGAACATCCTGAACTCCTGATAACCACCTAGGAAGTAGTTATAGAGTGTATCCTCCCAAGTAACTATAGCAACTGTATTATAAAACTACTCCTTAATTTCCTAAATATTTTGTTTGTGACCAGCTACGTTTTTATTTCATGACCAATTTTACGATTAAGGTGTTAAGTTAAAGGGATTATTCTTTATATGTTTCGAACGCGATTTATTTTCTCTTGGACATCAGGGCTCCACCCCACTGGCTCTCAGAGTTCCCATGCCATTCTTATAGAAGAAATGTGTTATTTGGTTTGTGTCATTATTTTACCTTTATTAGTTTAAACAGCTGTTTCAAAATACATTTGTACCTACAGACCTTCATTGTGCAGTTTACTTTTTAATTTAGTATTAAATTGTACTTTATGCCTGCGAAATGTGACATCCTCATGAGGAAAATAGGATACTGGCTGGTTATTATTTAATTTGAAAATACCATTGCAATTTTGCTATGTTTGTATAATATATTGTATTTTTTTCAGCTTATGCAAATTAGGTTTTGCGATAAACAGTCCTTTGTAATACGATATTCATTAATAAGTTTTATTCGAACCCATTTGTTGTTAAATGTTATATGTAGGTCATTATAAACTTCACGAAAAATAGGAGATTGAACCGTTTCCGATATCCCGTTCTTTCGGATAACAATGGGTGATATTTAAAGGTTAATTTGGTATTTCAGCCTGAAAAATTGTCACCATGTTAATTTTAGTCTACATTAAAAAAGTTTAATCTTTTCAATAAATTTCTGGAATTGAATATGAAACAGTGGAAGGATCTGACTTGATTATAAAGAGAGTAAATGTCAAGAAGGCATGCGACGGACGCTGCGGTGTCACACACACTCTCCTGAGGTCGTCACGTCGGTGACATTGCATCAAACAGTCGTTCACAATATGAAACCATTGACTATAAATACTGAAGTAGACTTCTCATTGCCATTATAAAATGTGTCCCTAGTTTTGTATATGCCAGGATTGATTAAGAAGTCGTAGTTTACACCAATCACCAACAGAGTATACTGGTGTCAACTATTACTTCTCCTCTCAATGAGGGTATAATACAACAGTTGGTGTGGCAGGAAGCAAACATAAGTTGATTATTACTTGCTTTCTGGGTGGAGATATTTTAAAAGTTAAAGTAAATAACTAAAATAAATAGTTGACAGCAGCACAATCTATCGGTGACCCAATCAAACTACTTCAATTTTAAATTCTAGCATACACTAAAAGTGGGACAGCTGAACCATATGGATGGGATGTCTCCTTCAGTATTTATAGTCAATGATGAAACCTAACTTTAAACGGGAAAAACATTGTTTATTCCGAGCATTGTTTCTACGTAAAAGCTAATGGAGAATAGTACGTAACTTATACGTAAGCAAATCAGATAAATTAACACAGTTATGAAATAAATTATGAAAATTAAATTGTATCAAATAATATAATATATAGAAAGAATCAGTTGAGATTAAATAGAAAATTTTTTAATTAGATAAAAATTAGAAAAGTTATAATGGTTTTTTTTAAATACAAGAAGACATACTTGTTATTGTTGTTGTTTACATTCCAAATGACTCATTTGATTTTATAAAGAATTGTTCCTTTAATGTCGACTTTAAAGCTCATTGGTCAAATAAAAACTTAAAATTAAAATAAGACGGAAATGTTGCCAAATGTATATTAATTTAGTTTAATTCTGAAATTACAACAGAAAATCAAATGTTATGTCTCGGGATCATCAATTTTTTCTCCTAACATAACTCAGCTTGCAATGTTATTATTTATAAAAGTTAACTTCACTGGACTCTCGAGCGGATTGAAGAGACAGGATCTTAGGAATTCTTGTTTGTCATTGTCTTTGGACAAACACACATTAAAACACAAATTTTGTATTTTGGATATTTCTTGGAGAATATGGAAATATTCTTGTTCAATTTATAAAGGTTATAAACAATTATTTAACATTCATTTTGTATGGTTATTGACTGGAATTCTCACAAGCTGAAATTGAGTGGCCGACCTGTAGTGTTCAGCAAGAATTTTAATATTGTTTTTATACGCTTAAGAAATATTAAATGTGCAACCTCACATAATCTACTTATGGTGAGACAAACAGTCACAAATGTATACATAGTCAGTCCTCTACTGTCTATTTTCAACAATTAAACCATAACCGCAATGCACCTTTGAGGATGAATAAAGGTCTGCATTGAAGTTATGTGCCGTTTTTAACTCTTGAATAACTGATTGACAATATAATACATAATAAATGTGAATTAAAATGGAATCATCCGACAGTCAACTTCAGTATCACCGTCCTTTTCCCTGAGCAATTAAAATCTGTTGTGTGGTTTGTCAATAGAATATATTTTTTCTCGGAAATTAAAAACTGAAAATAAAAGGCGTATTTTAATTTTTTAGAAGTCTTTGTCCAGCAAGTTTAAATTTAAAAATTTTAAAAATGAATTTAGAAAGGTTTAGAATAAATTACAAAGAATAAATAGCTATAGAACATACACATTGACAGTTAAATGATTGATTAACACAAGTAATGTTTATAGTTCAATCTTTGCAGTCATTTATTTATATTGAAGATAAAACTTGTTTATCACGTGGCGTTTTTATATTAAGTTATCTTCTATTTAAAATTAAATACATTGTGTACAATGGTCCAAATTTAATAAACTTTAAAATGTAAGAAAATACGAAATTCAGTAGAGTTGACTACCAAATACCAAGCATTACGATGGTATTTTAAGAAAAGTGATTAGTTATTGTGAGTATAGTATTGACTAGATATTTGGCTAATGAATAACAATCGATATTTTATTACCTAAAGCATGGTTCGGATTGATGAGGTAAAAGAAGCAAAATTATGATTGAAATGTGTAAAACAGTGAAAAGTTGTAAAGCCAGTTTTAATCTCCAAGGGAAATCACCATAACATTAACTAATATATGACCCTATGTTGGATACCGGGGACCTGACGTAAAATAATGGGATATTGATATGTTTCGGGTGTAAAATAATACGTTTGATTTTTCAAAGCATTTACAGTACTTTGTTTTGTTATAGATTTATCAACTGTTAATCAACTTTCAAGTGATTATTAATATTATATAAATGTCCATATTAATTCGTCCATTTGTAGTGCAATATGGGGAAAAAAGGTTTATTTTGGTTACTTCATATCATAATTAGAATTTATTTATTAATAACAAAAAAAAAACATTTACCCATTTTACTAATGCTTTTACGGTGCCTTACTATCTTTAGATCGTAGAACACGCACAGGGTTGACGACGATTGGGCTATGACGACGGGCAGTTGAGATTACAAAATGTACATACCTTCAACTTTTTTTAATGAAAGGTTTTGTAACCTGTATGTTTTAACACCTCTGTATATACGAGTACCCTTTGAATCTGATCAGGTCAAATTCTGTGAATTAATCTGTGCTGTTTTCCACATTAACACTCCAACCGTCAGTTCCCCTAGACTGTGTAAACACCGTTATAAGTTCCAACCATTCTTGGAATCATTATTCTGACGAATGATTGGTGAACCACAATTCAAACATATATCCACATACATTGTCTTGAGTGTCTTACTTTGAGCCAGCCAGTGAGTTTACTGAACCTACAGAATATGCAGTGGGAGTGCCGTTCATTGTTTTAATTACTTTAAATATCTAGTGTTGTTATTTTTTACTTTTGAATGATCTCATGTAAAAAGTGGGTGTGTTTTGGGTCCTGTATTTTGAAAAACCGAGAGTTTAAAGTTTTTTCAGCAATAATAACGTATAAAGATGGAATGATGCCCTCTTACAGTGTTCCGAAACTTTATTTAATTTCTATTTCCGAATTTATTTAAACTCACTATTTAAACCGCACTGTTATAACCTTAGTTAAAAACTTACCTAATATTTGTTTGCTCACGATGTTTGGCTTTCAGCATTTCGGATTAACAAGGCAATGCTAACAAAAACGCAAAATTGACGTTCAAAAACGTTTAGTTAATTTTAAAAATTGCACTAGTATTAGTTCGACTTTACAGAACATGGTAATAAATAGGTAGTTGAGTGGTTTCCTCTAAAAACATAATTAGATAGAGAAAATCTTGAAAATCGCTAAACACTGTACGAACTGTACTGACTGCGGTTGGTTGAAGGTAATTAGTAGCACGGAACTTCCGTAGGGTTGGACTAGGCGGCCAACCACCTGTATAGATTGAAAAATGGCATAAGATATAAACTAGACGCTGAACTGATTTCTAAAAGGAAATTAACTTTTTACGGGAAATATTTTTATCAAACTATTTATATAAAATTAAAAATAAGTAAAACAATTTTCTACGTTTTTAGTGAATTTCCTTTGGAAAGTGAACTATTAGCATGACCCGCACGGTGAAACTTAAGCCCGGGACCACCATAGAAGTTCCTAACGTGACCCCCTGAACACGCTTTGGGGGGTCGTTCACAATTATATATATATATATATATATATATATATATATATATATATATATATATATATATATATATATATATATATATGTGTGTGTGTGTGTGTGTGTGTTTGCACTCTAGCGGTCGCATTTTTTGTCCAATTAACTTCAAATTTTGTAGGGACGTTCCTTTCTGTAATCAGTTGGACAAGTTCGATGGGCAAAACAATCGGAAAACTCTAAACCCCTTTTTTGGGGATTAATCTTTCAAATTTTGAGTTTTTGGGCCCAAATAGGGTCATATAAGCCCCGGATGTAAAATTAATCCATGTAAAAAGATGGGAATTAGTGAGGCAAAACTTTTAAGCCCTCTTCCGTCATTCTAGCGTAACTATTTACCAAGTTATAGAAGAAAATGTGTATTGACCAAACACAGTACGTTGTCTTATGGGGTTTTTACATTAGAAAAGCCTGTTATTCATATGTTGGTGTACTTTTATCATCCCCAGCAACCTCACGCCTACTTTCAAGCCTGACTGGACCTTCTCCTAACCTTATAATGCGCAAAATTGTATTCCCAGCATTGCAGGTAAATGAAACCAGGAGCATCAGAACAGCCAAAAAAGCAATGTTTTCAAATTTCAATAAAAATTGGAATAAATGTATGTTTTACACTGATTTTGAGATTTAAAAGTTTGTTATGTGGAAATTCACTTCCCTCACGTCAGCGTGCTGCGTGCGAACTCGTTTTTGAATTGGTGTAATCTCACGATTGTATTTTTAAACATAAATTTATTTACATATTATGTAACATAATAGTGTGGAACTGCTTCGTTAAAATGGGTTTGTACCTGTTGTATGAAAATAAAATAAGCATGTATAAACAAAACATGTGTAAGACATATATATGTATATTTCAAATAAATTGAACATTTAAAAAATAATAAAACTAAATATAAATTTTATAATACCCCCGTTGCAGCAAACCTGCATACTCAGCGAATTTCAAATGGTACTTCACTCAGTCATGAAGCCACTTACCAACTTTAATCAAAGCATATTCATAAATATGCGAGATATGACATGTTATTTATTTTCTATGAGAAAAAAATTAGGACTGAGTATGCAGGTTTGTTGCATCAAGGACCACAAAAATCTGGGTGTTATGCAAATCCAATGGACCACCACTATATGAACATACCAAGTTTTACCAATTTATGTTCATAAACAATCAAAATATCACATGTTTCTTATTCTCCATAAGAATAACATTATAACTGCTGAGTACGCAGCTTTGCTGCCATGCAGACCTTAAAAAATGCTGTTTTTATGCAAATATCAGTAAATCCGAACCATATGAAGCCATCCTAAGTGTCATTAATATATGTTCATTAATAAGCGAGATATACAATTTAACTTATTATCCATAAGATTAACATTGGACAAGGGTACTGTGTTTAGTACTTTTAATATCTTGGTAAGCAATTGACGTACAGCAATGATCAAAATACCAAATTGTTTGTTTTTTTTTAAGTTCAATCCAATAGTGTAAAGTTAAATTTGACTTTACAAATAATTATATTTAGAAAGTTCAAAAACCCCATTTTTGGGTACAAACCCCCCCCCCCAAAAAAAACCCTTATAATGGTGCGATCTGACTGGTTTTCCAACTCATGAAAATAGATGCTACTTTACACGTTCATACCAAATTTCAGATCGGACCATTTTTACGAAAGTTATCGTGCCTATGGACTACGGATATGAAAATACATATATATGAATTTGAACGAATGGTATTTTTGGCATCTGGGGCCCTCAAAACGAAAAGTTATCATGGTCCCGGGCCTAGGTCTTACCATCCCACCTACAGTAATAGCTTTTCCCCTATAAGGAAATTCGCTAAAATGAAGAGCAAACGAGTTCGCGCGCAGCACGCTGACGTTAGGGAAGTGAATTTCCCCAATAAAAACTTTAAAAAATCAAATAACGGGTTTAAACAAAGATTTGTAACATTTTTAGCAAAATGAAAAATATTCATTTTTTGGCTGTTCTGATGCACCTGGTTCTATTTAAATTCAGTATTGGGATGGCAATGTTGTACATTGTAAGCTTAGAAGGATGTACCATCAGGATCAAAAATCGGTATAGGGGTATTATGAGTGATAAAACTAAATCAAGATATGAAAAACAGGCTTTTCCAATGTAAAATCCCCATAAGACAACGTACTGTGTTTCTCAATTTTTATTTTCTTTAATCACTTGGTAAATATTAGTGATAGAATAATGAGGGAGGGCTTAAAATTTCGCCTTTTTACGTTCTATAACATATTATCTATTAATCTTACATTTAGGGCTTATATGACCCTTTTTTGACCCAAAAACACAAATTTTAAAATTTTAAAGCCCCCAAAAAGGGGGTTGGAGTTTTCCGATTGTTTTTCCCAACGAACTTGTCCAACTGATTACAAAAAGGAATGTCCCTACCAAATTTGAAGTGAATCGGACAAAAAATGCGATCGCTAGAGTGCTAACACACATATACAGAGTGTCTCTGAACTCTCTACCAACCTTTTCAGGTATTATTCCTGGAACATAGACAAGCCAAAATATTATATTCAAAATTTCGAAAACTCAAAAGTTACTCGTATAGCCGCCATTTTGTTTTTTTCACATAGGAAATTTTAATTCGAGAACGGCTAGTTATAATTAAATGAAATTTGGTATTTAGCTTTATTCCCTAAATACCTAATTACAGAAAAATAATTATTTTTTACAATCATTAATTTTAAAATTGTGGCTGCCTAAATATTTCAAACGTAAATATCTTAAAAACCGCTTATAGTAAAAAATTAAATTTATTATGGTTTATTTAGAGAATGTAATTGCAAATCTAATGACACCAAATTTACGGAAATCGGTTCATAAGTAACGGAGAAAATTCATTTTTAAGATATTGCATTCTTGTCAATATCAACTGTTATCATGTGACATCGCTGCTAGTGAGCCACGTCGACCAGCTGTTTCAAAAAACATTGACCAGCTAATGTTTTAATCATTAATGTTTAATGATTAAAACATTAACCAGCTGTTATTAAGTTCATTTGCACCAATCACCTGATTGTATTACGATTCCCAGGGTTCACTAATGCTTCAAATAAAACATAAAATATCAAAAATGTGTAAAAATTTTGAAAAAAGGATTTATTTACATGAGATATGACTACAATTCTACAGTATTTACAAACGATGTTCAATATGCCCACCGCCAAGTCGATTGCACACCGTGAACCTAGATGTAATGGATTGCCGGACAGCTTCAAATTCATTTTTCTCTTGGATGACCGCATCTGCCTCTACAATTCTACCGATCAGGTCCAGTTCATTTTCCACAGGTGTTGAATAAACAAGTTCCTTCATTCTCCCCCAAACGTAGAAATCTAGGGGAGTAAGATCAGGTGATCGCGGAGGCCACGACACCGGTCCCCCGCGACCAATCCACTGCTGATTGTAATTTTGGTTGAGGAAATCTCTTACAATTTGCCCAAAGTGTGCAGGAGCACCATCATGTTGCAGCCACATGTTCTGTAAGTCTGCCAAGGGGAGGTTCTCCAGAAGTTCTCGGAGTATGTCCCTCAGGAACACAAGATAGGTGGGGGAATTCAACCTATTTGGGAGAATGTAGGGGCCAATTAAATTATCCCCAAAAACTCCAGCCCAAACATTAACTGAGAAACGGTGTTACTTGCTGGAAATAACAGTATCGTGGGGATTTTCAGGAGCCCAAACATGGCTGTTCCTGGTATTGAAAATACCATCCTGGTTAAAACTGGATTCGTCTGTAAAAAGAACGGATTTCAAGAAATCTGGATCGTCCGCCAGTTTGTGAAGGAACCACCTGGAACAATCTACCCGACCTGGATAGTCTTGAGGTTCAAGGGCATGAACCTTTTGGAGATGATATGGGTACAAATTATCTCCATTGAGTACCCTCCACACGGTGTCTTTGCCTGCCCCCATCTCATTACCCACAGCTCGAGTACTTGTTCGAGGGTTTTCTTCAAATTTACGAAGGACTTCCTCCTCAAATTCAACTGTACGCACCGACTTCGCAGCACCAGTATCTGCCATACTCACATGAAACGTACCAGTTGCGTGGAGACGATTGTTGACAGCAGTGAACGTTTTGGCAGCAGGGCATTGTCTATTGGGGAAATAGTCGCTATACAACCTTCTCGCTTCATTTGCATTTCCAAATGCAGCTCCATAATAAAAATGCATATCGCAATACTCTGCAACACTATAATTAGCCATTTATCAATAAATATGAATACTGAATACGTTAACACAGATTACTATTAAAAAGCAGCACACTGATTAACAATAAGCAACATACAAGAAAAAGACACGTTGTAACAGGAAACTGTAATAATTTTAACAATACATTGATCAATCAGCTGTTTAGTGGAATTATACTTGAAACAGCTGATCCACGTGGCTCACTAGCAGCGATTTCACATGATAACAGTTGATATTGACAAGAATGCATTATCTTAAAAATTGATTTTCTCCGTTATTTATGAACCGATTTCCAAAAATTTGGTATCATTAGATTTGAAGTTACATTCTATAAATAAAACGTAATTAATGTAATTTTTTACTATAAGCGGTTTTTAAAATATTTACGTTTTAAATGTTTAGGCAGCCGCCATTTTGAAATTAATGATTGTAAACAAATAATTATTTTTTGTAATTAGGTATTTAGGGAATAAAGCTAAATACCAAATTTCATTTAATTATAACAAGCCGTTCTCGAATTAAAGTTTCCTATGTGAAAAAACAAAATGGTGGCTATACGAGTAACTTTTGAGTTTTCGAAATTTTGAATATGATATTTTGGCTTGTCTATGGTCCAGGAATAATACCTGAAAAGTTTGCTAGAGAGTTAAGAGAGACCCTGTATATATTTTATTTTGCATAACCCCCCAAAAACGTGTTCAGGGAGTCACGTTAGGAACTTCTATGGTGGTCCTGGGCTTAAGTTTCACCATGCGGGTTATGGTAATAATTCACTTACCATAGGAAATTCACTAGTAAAGATGAATTAGACATCGTTATTAAGAGCAATATCAATGTCATGAAGGTATGCGTCGCTCGCTGCGGTGTTATGATCACTCCACCGGGGCTACCACGGCCGGGTCTGGGAGCTGCAGGTATGCGTCACTCCACCCGGGCTACTACGGCCGGGTCTGGGAGCTGCAGGTATGGGTCGCTCGCTGCGGTGTCACGATCACTCCACCGGGACTACCACGGCCGGGTCTGGGAGCTGCAGGTATGCGTCGCTCGCTGTGGTGTTACGATCACTCCACCGGGGCTACCAGGGTCGGGTCTGGGAGCTGCAGGTATACGTAGCTCGCTGCGGTGTCACGATCACTCCACCGGGGCTACCACGGCCGGGTCTGGGAGCTGCAGGTATGCGTCGCTCACTGCGGTGTCACGATCACTCCACCGGGGCTACCAGGGCCGGGTCTGGGAGCTGCAGGTATGCGTCGCTCGCTGCGGTGTTACGATCACTCCACCGGGGCTACCACGGCCGGGTCTGGGAGCTGCAGGTATGCGTCGCTCGCTGCGGTGTCACGATCACTCCACCGGGGCTACCACGGCCGGGTCTGGGAGCTGCAGGTATGCGTCGCTCGCTGCGGTGTCACGATCACTCCACCGGGGCTACCACGGCCGGGTCTGGGAGCTGCAGGTATGCGTCGCTCGCTGCGGTGTTAGATCACTCCACCGGGGCTACCAGGGCCGGGTCTGGGAGCTGCAGGTATGCGTCGCTCGCTGTGGTGTTACGATCACTCCACCGGGGCTACCACGGCCGGGTCTGGGAGCTACAGGTATGCGTCGCTCGCTGCGGTGTTACGATCACTCCACCGGGGCTACCAGGGCCGGGTCTGGGAGCTGCAGGTATGCGTCACTCGCTGCGGTGTTACGATCACTCCACCGGGGCTACCAGGGCCGGGTCTGGGAGCTGCAGGTATGCGTCGCTCGCTGCGGTGTTACGATCACTCCACCGGGGCTACCAGGGCCGGGTCTGGGAGCTGCAGGTATGCGTCACTCGCTGCGGTGTTAGATCACTCTACCGGGGCTACCAGGGCCGGGTCTGGGAGCTGCAGGTATGCGTCGCTCGCTGCGGTGTCACGATCACTCCACCGGGGCTACCAGGGCCGGTTCTGGGAGCTGCAGGTATGCGTCGCTCGCTGCGGTGTTTCGATCACTCCACCGGGGCTACCACGGCCGGGTCTGGGAGCTGCAGGTATGCGTCGCTCACTGCGGTGTCACGATCACTCCACCGGGGCTACCAGGGCCGGGTCTGGGAGCTGCAGGTATGCGTCGCTCGCTGCGGTGTTACGATCACTCCACCGGGGCTACCACGGCCGGGTCTGGGAGCTGCAGGTATGCGTCGCTCGCTGCGGTGTTACGATCACTCCACCGGGGCTACCACGGCCGGGTCTGGGAGCTGCAGGTATGCGTCACTCGCTGCGGTGTTAGATCACTCTACCGGGGCTACCAGGGCCGGGTCTGGGAGCTGCAGGTATGCGTCGCTCGCTGCGGTGTCACGATCACTCCACCGGGGCTACCAGGGCCGGTTCTGGGAGCTGCAGGTATGCGTCGCTCGCTGTGGTGTTACGATCACTCCACCGGGGCTACCACGGCCGGGTCTGGGAGCTGCAGGTATGCGTCACTCGCTGCGGTGTTAGATCACTCTACCGGGGCTACCAGGGCCGGGTCTGGGAGCTGCAGGTATGCGTCGCTCGCTGCGGTGTCACGATCACTCCACCGGGGCTACCAGGGCCGGGTCTGGGAGCTGCAAGTATGCGTCGCTCACTGCGGTGTTACGATCACTCCACCGGGGCTACCACGGCCGGGTCTGGGAGCTGCAGGTATGCGTCGCTCGCTGAGGTGTTACGATCACTCCACCGGGGCTACCAGGGCCGGGTCTGGGAGCTGCAGGTATGCGTCGCTCACTGCGGTGTCAGGATCACTCCACCGGGGCTACCAGGTCCGGGTCTGGGAGCTGCAGGTATGCGTCGCTCACTGCGGTGTCACGATCACTCCACCGGGGCTACCACGGCCGGGTCTGGGAGCTGCAGGTATACGTCGCTCGCTGCGGTGTCATGATCACTCCACCGGGGCTACCAGGGCTGGGTCTGGGAGCTGCAGGTATGCGTCGCTCGCTGCGGTGTCACGATCACTCCACCGGGGCTACCACGGCCAGTGGCGGATTTAAGCAATTGCCGCCTAAGGGCTATTAGGAAATTTGCCGCCCCCCCTCCCAACTATAATCTTTGTTCTTTTTGCCGCCCAAGTTTACCCACATGTTATATATGTTTTGTTTGGTTATTTTGTGATAGTATCCAAAGAAGTTATGAATTAACTGAATGAATATGTTTAAGAAATTTCCGTTGTTTCCTAGTTTAAAAAATACCCCCGTCGCAGCAAACCTGCGTACTCAGCGAATTTCCAATGCATTTATATGTTTCTAACTCTTACCTAAAGCCACTTACCAAGTTTGACAAAAATACATTCATAAATAGGTGATTTATAACATTTTATTTATTCCCAATAAGAATAACATTAGGACTGAGTACGCAGGTTTGCTGCAACGAGGAAGATAAGAAATGAGTTTTTATGCAATTATCAATATAACTGAACCAGGTGAAGCTACGTACCATGTTTTATTAATTTATGTTCATAATTAAGGGAGATATAAAACTTTACTTATTCTCCATAAGAATAACATTAGAGCTGAGTATGCAGGTTAGCTGCTACAGGGACAACCAACAAAACATTTATTTTTTGTGCAAATATCAATATACCAGTACAACGTGAAGCCACATACCAAGTTTCATCAATACTGAGTTTCATTCATAAATAATCAAGATATCAAATTTTATTTATTCTCCATAAGGATAACATTGGACAACGTACTGTGTTTAGCACTTTGAATAGCTCTGCAACGGTTGGACGTAGAATCACAATTTAAACACCAAAATGATTTTTTTGTGGAGCTGAAGTGATTGCTAAAAGCAAATGTGAAGTTTAAAGTAAAATTAACTGAGGAAAAGCCAAAAACCTTTTTCCCATAAGATTAACATGGGAGATTTTATGAGCATGTTTTTGGGATTTTTTCCGCAACCACTTAACCTAGGTTAATAATTCAAAATACCATATTATTTGTTTTTTCAGCTCTATAACATGGTCAAAACCAAAATTAAGTGTTTTAAAAATTTTAGGGTGAAAAATGCAAAAAACTGATTTTTGGAAAATTTAAAACCCCCATAAACCCCCCTTCGCATGGTCCGATTTTTCTGGTTTTCGAACTTAGTCATAAATGTCAGTTTACACATTCGAGCCAAATTTCATCGAAATCGGACGTTTTTTACTCAAGTTATCGCATTCACGGACACACACACACACACACACACACACACATATATATATATATATATATATATATATATACATATATATAAATTTGACCGAATAGTGTTTTGGATATCTGGGGACCTCAAAACAAAAAGTTATCATGGTCTCGGGCTTAAGTCTTACCATGAGACCTACGGTAATAGCTTCTTCCCTATAGGGGAAATTCGCTAAAAACAGTAAAATAATGTATAATTGACTTGTTCACATTAACACAGTTTAATTTTCAATATAGCCTACTCAATGACAATCAACCGTATAGAGACAAATGTTCGTGTTAAAAACAGTGAAGCAGTGCTAGTGCTACTTTTAATAACAAGAAAATCCTTCAACAAAGGCCTAAACATCCCTTGTTATACTTCATTAAAACATTTGGCTACTGAAAATTATAATACATAACCTATAAATAAGATTTGATGACACTGTAGCCTTAAAATTCGTAATTCGGACCATTGGCCTCAAAATTCTGACTATTTTAATCCTGAATTAGTGCTTCTCAATACAGTTTTTCAGTCATTTTGTAATTAGCGAATTTCCCCTATAGGGAAGAAGCTATTACCGTAGTCGGCATGGTAAGACCTAGGCCCGGGACCATGATAACTTTTCGTTTTGAGGTCCCCAGACCCCAAAAACACCATTTGTTCGACACTGTATATATATATATATATATATATATATATATATATATATATATATATATGTGTGTGTGTGTGTGTGTGTGTCCGTGAGCACGATAACTCTCGTAAAAATGATCCGATTTTGATGAAATTCGGTATAAACGTGTAAAGCAACATTTATGACTAAGTTCGAAAACCAGCCAGATCCCTCTACTCGAAATGGTATTTTTGGGGGGTTTTGTCCCCAAAAATTAGTTTTTGGATTTTTTCACATATAATTTTTGAAATATTCAAATTTTAGTTTTCACCATTGGATTCATCTTAAAAAAACACACAATTTGGTATTTTGATCATTTCTCTACGTTAATTGGTTACCGAGATATTGAAAGTGCTAAACACAGTACGTTGTCTAATGTTATTCTTATGGAGGAAAAGAAAAATTGTATATCTCGCTTATTTATGAACGTATACTGACAAAACTTGGTATATGGCTTCATCTGGTTATGGTCTATTGATATTTGCTCAAAAAAATAATTTTTTGTCAAAGGATTCCCGTAGCAGCAAACCTGCGTACTCATCCCCATGTTATTCTTATGGATAATAATTAAATGCTATGTCTCCCTTAATTATGAACATAAATTAATAAAAACTGGTATATGACTTCACCTACTTCAGTTATATTGATATTAGCATAAAAACCCATTTGTTGTGTTCCTTGTTGCAGCAAACCTGCGTACTCAGCCCAATGTTATTCTTATGGAGAATAATTAAAATTGTACGTATTCGCTTATTTGTGAATATATTTTTATGAAACTTGATAAGTGGTTTTATGTAGTATTAAGACATTTATATCTCCATTGGAAATTCGCTGAGTACGCAGGTTTGCTGCTACGGGGGTATTTATACTTTTATACAAAGAATTGTTTATATGTTTTAGACGATCAAAATATAAAATGAATTGATGTAGGCCTAATCTTCATAAAACTCTACACATTTTCAAACACTTCTAGTTTCACCTCCATGATGTTGCAGATCCAATGAATTAAAATATAATACCTACAGGAGTCACTACTCACTACTCTCTGATAAATAACCTTCATAAAGCGTGCCGTCATATTTGGTATTTTGTCCTGTTGTGGTGTCAACTTGTTGGTGGGACGGTGTCATTCGATGTACAAGGCGGCTTGTTTTCAACACTATTTCCAAAGCTATATTAAAAGAGTGTTTTCATTTAACTCAAATCATAACTTTGCTTCGAGATAAACAATAAAATTATGTATAAAATATGTCTTAAGATTATAAAGTCAAGTTTAACATCATGATTCGCCTAAAATGCGACAACATATTAATTTAAAGACTAAATATCACAGTTTTTAATTTAATGAAATGGGAGATTTTTACACTGTCCCACCCAAAAAATATGTATAGAGGTCTCGCCTGGAGTACAAACGGCAGCCTACATGCTGCCCACCATTTTGACCCTCTGTCAACTATGCTCCCATGGCAACAACCAATCAAATCCTCTCTTCACAAATTACGTTAGTCTTTATTTGTCTTTGGTCAGATGTGTTGTTTAAAAAAATATCCTCCAGAATGAACAAAGATTATGTGTGGTAGCCTTTGATGGTTAGTATAAGACGGCTAAAATAACTTTCTTTGTTACCTTGAGTTTGAAAATGAATCGACAATATCGTTGTAGTCTAAATTTGGTTATTTGTCATCTCAAATTCGATTGTTGCAACATTTCTCATCCGTGTGCCTTAGGCATTATTGATTTTGTGTAAAAAATAATTATAATGCTGTGCGAATGTATGGGTAAACTTGGAAGTCCGTGAGTTGTACCATAGATTAAGAATACCACAAGGTGTATGTTTAATCTATGGTTGGACGTAGTCATAGTGGCGCAGTGCCTGGTGTAGTTCGTGGCTTACCGCCCTTTCTCTGTAATCGTCTTGTCGCTAGTACGGATGAATGACAAATGCATTATGACTACTTTGAGGAACTGCAGTGCGAGGGACTGCAAGCGTTATACATTAGTCTCTGGTTAATACCTTTACCTTTAAAAGGGCGGCACACCGTCATTGTCATCCGTTTTCGTCAAAATGTTCCCCGTTTCAAGATTTCTTTTGTAAACAACCTATTAATTTTCTGTTTGCCGCCCCTAAAAACTTGCCGCCCTGGGCTACAGCCCCTATAGCCCCCCCTAAATTCGCCACTCGCCACGGCCGGGTCTGGGAGCTGCAGGTATGCGTCGCTCACTGCGGTGTCACGATTACTCCACCGGGGCTACCAGGGCCGGGTCTGGGAGCTGCAGGTATGCGTCGCTCGCTGCGGTGTCACGATCACTCCACCGGGGCTACCACGGCCGGGTCTGGGAGCTGCAACACAATATAGTCTCCATTAATAAACTTTTGTGCTGAAAATGTAAAAATAAATTGTTTGAATTTAAATCCTATATTGGCCAACATTGGAATTCCTATAACATTTTTATTTTTACCTTATCCATCTATGATAAGTAAATAGATAAATATATTGTTTGTTGGCGACATTTTTTTATTTGAGTTATCAGTGTAAATATTCTATGCTCACTTAACACAAATAAATGGTTTTCTAAGTGGTTCCTGTCCGTCTGCGTGGATGAGTGAAGACCCAGAGACCACAGCAATCACGCAATGTTTAGGAAATTTGGTATGCAAGTTCAATTTTACTTCTACAGGTATTTTTATTTTATTTTGTAATGGTCACTAATCCTTAAAAAATCAGACGAATTCATTGTGTCAACTGGCTGGAACGATGTTGGTGATTTTTGGTACTCGAGGTCCGAAAAAATTGCTTTACCCACATCTGGGAATATGAAAAGAATACCCCCGTCGCAGCAAACCTGCATACTCAGCGAATTTCCAATGAATATATAACATAACACATTAACACTTAACAGGATTCATAAGAAATATGTTCACAAACAAGCGATATTAAAAATATTAATTATTCTCCATAAGAATAACATTGGGGATGAGTACGCAGGTTTGCTGCAACAAGGAACACAAAATAATGGGTTTTTATGCAAATATCATTAGAACTCATCTAAGTAAAGTCACATACCTAGTTTCATTCATATACATTTATAAGTAAGCGATATATAACATTTTAATTATTCTCCATAAGAATAACATGGGGACCGATTACCAAGGTTTGCTGCTACGGGAACCATACGTGAAAATTTTGTATTTTGTGCAAACGACGATAAACCCCAACCAGATAAAGCCATATACCAAATTTTGTCAGTTTATGTTCATAAATAAGCGAGATATACAATTTTTATTTTTCTCCTTAAGAATAACATTAGACAACGTACTGTGTTTAGTACTTTCAATATCTCAGGAACCAATTGACGTAGAGCAATGATAAAAATACCAAATTGTTTGTTTTTTTAAGCTGAATTAAATGGTAAAAAATAAAATTTGATTTAAATAAAAATTACTTGTGGAAACTCCAAAAAAAACATTTTTGGGGTACAAAACCCCCCAAAAACCCCCCTTTGGATGGTGCGATTCGTCTGGTTTTCGAAATCGTTCAAATAAATGGTGCTTTACACATTTTTGCCAAATTTCATTAAGATCGGACCTTTTTTACGAGAGTTATCGTGCTTACGGACACATATATATACATATATACAAATTTGAACGAATGGTGTTTTTGGCATCTGGGGACCTCAAAATGAAAAGTTATCGTGGTCTCGGGCTTAAGTCTTACCATGAGACCTACGGTAATAGCTTCTTCCCTATAGGGGAAATTCGCTAAAAACATTATATGGCACACAAGCTCCCTAAGTTTTTGGGACTTTCGTCCAAAACCAAGATTTTTCGAATTGTCTATTCATTAATATTAACAGGAGCAAATAAACCTATATTAAATTTAATCTCTCTAATTTCTGAGAAACTTCGAGTTTAAAAATTATAGGGCTTGAAACGTTCAACATTGGGCTCTGTTAATATGTTAAAGATAATTTGTTTATTAAATTTTTGTTTAATTATTTATGCTTATGGTTTACCAATACAGATACCTCTTGTTGTACCAATAACTGTACCTCTTAATTGTTATGTTTCATGAAAAAGTTTATATTTTTTGTATGTTTATATTTTTTTACTTTAAAGTAACCATTTACAGTAACCAATCCTCCATCATTTCCCAAAATTCCTGCCATAATACATAATTCAATATTTTTTATAAAACTCTATGTTTAATCCAGATAACAACATCCCTAAATAAAACGATTGTTTAATATTAAATAAATCGTAATCCAAATTGTAAGTTAAATAGGCCTTCAAAAATGAATCGTAAAAAAATGTATCCATGCAATAATGAAATCAGAAATACATTTTACTATTTAATCTACCAATTTTAAGTAAAAAAAATTATATTTCATTTAACTTTGAATGCTAGACAAGTGAATGTCAATGATCAGAGTGAAGTGAATGATCAGAGTGAATGTCAATAGAAGTTTTTCACGATTCTCAGTCACAGCTGTGCGCGCAATCATGCACAAGAGAAATGCATCTATGACAAATTCAATCAATCTTCTTTTTATTCATTAAATAAATTAAAATTTGTTTCTAAATGGGTATGATTTGTTTCGTTATGTCATGGGTTGGCCCGGGCCTACGATTAACTTTAGTTATCTTACCTGGAAGTTATTTTTTCAGGATTTGTCTTATGCAGTGCATTAATTTAATATTTGGGCTTACGGATTTCTGAGTGGAATAGAAGTTATATGGGAAAATATATCACTTTAATAAGTGTCTTTTATCTCATCATTATAATTTCCCAGGATAATTAACTGTCCCTACAAACATGGAGGTGATGCGTACACCGCCAAATTAAGTATTCAATACAGTAAATGTATCTGTCAGGTTATGAACATCGTCGACTGGCCTGTGTGACAGTGGCCACACAGTGATTTCTGTGAGATAGTGGTGTGTGACTATTATTATGCTCGGAACATTAAGTAACTAGTTGTTAATAAGTTTATACTATATTAATGAAAAAGATCAATGTATAAAATGACTCATTAATCAAGACAAATCATGATAGTAATAGTAATACCATTGAGGATTAAAGGCCGTGGTACTGTGGTTGGAACATCCCAACTGAAGAAAGAGAGGATCGTATGAAGACATGCAGAAAAAAAAACATTGTATTGTGTAAAGACTGATCAACGCATCAACACTAATTTAAAGACATACATTTAGGTAACATTGTCGAATGTATTTAATTTGTTGCCAATGCAATATTATATTGTCTATTTTGGCTAAATAAATGAATGAATAATATATATAGATGACTTACCTCAAACAATTCTTAATTAAACGCTGAGTATATCAGACTTAGAATTGAAGTTGTATTTAGACAATATTAAGCTTTACAAAACCAAACATAACTATACTATATGTTGGTTTCGTACATTGGTCTAAACATAATCCACCCATTTTAGATTTAGAATGGTGACCAAAGCAAATATGATCAATATTCATAAGAAATTTGGTTATAGATATAAGACGATGTAAGTGACTCTTACCATGTTAAAAACGTATTTTTTACTGCAATAAAGGGAATCAGAAATCTATCTTTGATTTAATTAAACTTCTTGTGAAACTTAAAGTTTTTTATTGTGTTATTAAGACTAAATACAAATTATAATAAAAAAAATAATGAATTTTATATTGCCAAGCTGTACTTCTTTTGAATACGTTTATTCATATACATTTCAACTCTGTCTCATACCCTCTGAAGGATATCATGGTAACAAGGTTGAAGTGATCACTACGCACAATCAGCTAACAGGATAGGTCGCCTCGAGCATTCGTTCATCAACGTAAATTCATTACTAGATCGTAGGCCTATCATTATTTTGGATTAAATGTGGAACATCACATAAAAACGGTTAGGCCCTTTACGTTTTTTGTTAACGGTTAGTATCACGGTAGCAAGAAGAAATAAGGTAGGGGCCATAAACATAAACAAATGACGTCAATGGATCGAATGTAATCATGTCTGTTTTTATTTACACTCGGATATGTCAAAAACCCCGTATTTTCTCTTTTCTCCCTGCAGACGCCTGGAACTAAATAAGTAAATATTGCAGTTTTAAGACTTTTAGCAGAAATATTTTAAGGAGTATATATTTGAAATTTTTGCGAGTAAATCACTGGAATATTATCATTTGTTTTCGAAAATTTAAGAGATTGCGTCATTTAATTATAATGCTTTAACAGCGAATTTTCTATGGTAAAGTGAGGACTTACCCTCACAGTGAAACTTAAGCCCAGGTGCTTCAGAATAGCCAAAAAATTTAAAAAAATCCGTTTTACAAAAAAAGTGAATAGTGTTTGTTTTAACACCATTCTTGGTTTGAATAAAAAGTGTTTTATGCGGAAATCTGCTTCCCTTACGTCAGCGTGCTATGTGCGAAATCGTTTTTATTAATCTATATACTTAAACAAAAAGTTTATTTCAAATTCTTACTCTTTACAATGAAGTTTTACCAGCTTAAAGGTTTTCTGTTCATTTGAATGCTTAAGCTCGTCTGCAAGAATACAATTATATAATGATATATATATATGTATATATATATATGTATATATATATATATATATATATATATATAATTATAATGATACTAGCTGGCCCGACAGACGTTGTCCTGTCCTAATGTCATTGAATTTGCTTTATTAAAAAAATGCTAGTTCATTTTGAAGATAAGCTCGTTCGTTTCGCTCACTCGCCTATTTTTATATAGAGCTAACTTCAGCATCGAAAAATAATTTGAGTTGTCATTCAAGTAGATTTGTTATTTCTATGACGAATATATGTTTAAACCTTTCAAGTATGTTTAGATATAATCCTTGTTGGCGGCTGTTCAGTGTAACTAACTGAACTTTGATCAAATCAATGGGAACTTTGAAGGCCAGTGGGACAGAGCCCTTAGGTCGGATTATCAATTTTTCTTTATAAAAACCTTGTCCAGACATTAACGAACACAATAAAAAAGAATTATTCAATTTGGCGCTTTCATTCTCAAGTTAAGGCGTGACCAAGGGAAATAGGGATTCATTTTTATATATTAAGATTATATAATTAATGATCAGTACTAAAGAATCAGTCGGTCTTAGTAACAAGGCTACATAAGGCACCTTACACTTTCTACACTCATCATTCATTCATATTCGCCTTAAAATATGTCCTAGTTGTGTCGGCGTATATATATATATATATATATATATATATATATATATATATATATTGTAAATATTGAGCGAATATAAAGAGTATTTATTAGTTTTGATATTTAAGAAATCCTTATTAGTAGGGGGCATATGCCCCCTACTCTTATTTTTCATAAAGCCAAATAATTGTGTGTTAGGATGTGGTGTGTATGGATCACACTGGTTACAAACTCTTGCAGCCAATACAACACTTTAAATACTGACAAAATTTAATTATGTTTAAACTGTAATTTTCAGGTTAAATCAAGAGGTTTCATAATGTTAAACCTAGAGGTTTGAGTAAACAATGCACACAAAATGGACATCTCTAGGCTCTAGCGGTTAGAAACGAAGCTGCCGCTTATACCACCCACTTCATCGACGTGACTACAGGAGCCAGCAGGGGTGATATTGGATTGGGAGGTTGAGCTACGGTTCCCCTTAGCAGCACCTACCTCATAGGACCAAACTACAAACCATACACCAAACCTTTTAGAGGTCATGTCCCATACCAAACTCATAAGAGTTGTATCGTTCAATTGTTATGTCTTTATTACTTGTTAAAACCATACATGATTGACATAGTTACAACCTATAAACTGTATATATTGCTGTTGTTAATACTATTAACAACAATATAGCATTGTTATTATTACTACGGTTGTTATATTTACACATTTTATAGACAGTTAAAAATTTTGAACTTTAAAAAATTTACATTTATCTAAATTTATTATTGTACAGAATGCTTTCTTGCAATTTACTATATCTTATTTAATTACCTATAATGTATTGGGTTATTTTTGGATGTGTGAAATATTATACGGCATGAAATCAATAATTTTGTATACAATAATAGTTGGAATTGGTGTTGATCAGGGGAAATAAATAAGCTAAATAATTATAAAAAAATTTAAACAAGATTTTGCTAGTTTTTTAATTTTATAAAATTACATTTCTCCAGCGTAAATTTACTTATATACAATTAAAAAATGTCTCATAACAGCTCCTGGATATTATGGTAACAAGGTTTATATGAACACCGCGCACAATCACGTAATAGGATAGGTCGCCTCAAGCAATCATTGCTTTTCACGAACGGTTAGTGTATGTACGTTATTTTATTGCATCTGCAGGTTTTTTTTTATGAGATTTGTAACCTTTTAGGGTAAATAATGATAAAAAATAAAGAAGATGACAGTAAATGACTAAGTAGCTAAATACAATAAAACAAAGAATTAAGACAAAGAGTAAAGACAATTATTTTATAATAACCAGTTTATATGGTTAAATTAAATTCTCTTGACGATCGCAAACATAATTAATGAATACAACTGAGATTAATGCTTATTTAGATGAAATATTATAAGCTTTAGTTTTAAATTTTGTTGTGACAATTGGTTGAATCTAGTTGATTCTAAGTGTTAAATAAAAATAAACTTGTTATTACTTTTAAACGAAATACATTTAAGAACACTCTGTCATCTTTTAACTACCAAGAAACCAATGCGACACAATCAAAAACTTTATTTGAATAAAAATGTTAACCAGATTATACACATTTAACAAATATTACAAATAAAAGTTAATAAGTGCCGAATACTAGATCGGAAGTGTATCTAAATTAAAAGGAAAACCCCACACCACTGACAGCAGGCGAGTGATAGACGTCGGATCAGGATATTAAATTAAAATCTAAAACAAGCTTATTTATTAAAGGAATGAATATTTTGTCACTATTAAGTAATATAACCCCTCATTAAACACTTATAAGTTAATATTTAAAACTTTAAACTCCCAAAGTACAAATAGCAGGTCGGACTACTTTTGAAACTCCTCAAAACTTTCATGATTTTACTCAGTATCGATCTAGTTAACCTCATATAAGAAGGCACACACTGTAACAACGCGCAACCCAACCATATTTGCGCAACCCAACACTAACATGCTATGACGTGTTGGTTATTATTAATTATGATAATAAATAATAACAATTATATGTTGCACAGAAAAAAAAACTTATTTATACTCATTTATTCATTAATGGGGTTGCAGAATTTCCCAACTAAAGCTCCGTCTCGCGATTGTTTAGCCGTCTGTTCACATCAAGGACGCGATGTTGTCGGTCGTTAAGGTGATAAACTGCAGCATATGGAAGTAGGGTGAAATATACGCCCTCATCTCGCCTTTACAACCCTTCCCTGCTTTGAATTCATAACAAGGAATACATTAAAACAAATATATTTTCCGTTTTGTTTATTTTATTTTATGTAATTTATCGTAGTACTTTAAAAAATATTAAAATACCTCAAGGAGATTTACAAAATAACGAATGATTTGTACAATCTTCCCAGAGAGATAACGCGTGGAACCTCGTCAAATTAAACGGATATTTAAGTGATCAGTTATGCATGACTTAAATCCAATTTAAAAACTTTAATAACCTGTCATTTCAAATCAGGAAGAAAATTGTTTTATCTACCTAAAAGTAATCGCCGTTGGTTATAAAACAAATGTCCTGACGAATACGGGGAAATGTTTACTCTCATCACAACGGAAGAGCTTTGTGGTCCTGATTAAATAAACACATCACATCGCAGAAACCTAACATATATACCCTTACGCTCAGTTATTTTCACATAGTAAGCAAATATACATATATACATGAGTAAAGTGTATTAGTAAGGCATGTCTAATTATCAAATACTCAAGCAAATGGTTCATAAATATTTATCTACAAATACTAACCATAAATAGTTCCGATATAATTTGTAACAGTACAGAATGTTTCACCATAAAGTATATTATGAATATGGTCTTGGATTTTATAATGAACAAAATTATAATTTATATGAGCCTTTTTTCATTCATTTCAGTCATTTTTATGCTTTTTGGTTTTCTAATAAACAACTAGCCATCGCTTCAAAACTTGCATTGTACGATTCTTATAGAAGGCGATACAAATCGTTTTGAGATTACAGTACTATAAAAAGAAGAGTTTTTAATTCATATTTGTTTTAGCTGTGTTTAACTAAAAATGCATAGTTACACGCCTAAAATAAAACTATTTTTCAAGTTCATAGGCAATACCGGGGATTATTTTTCATAAGCAATCAGAATCAGAAATCATTTATTTCGTGAATAACAAATTGTTAAGTGAAACAAGTCAGATTTAAAACTAATACTAAATACTAAATTGACAATTTTAAAATTTGTCTCTAGCAAAAGATTGCACATTTACTTCACATATTTGTGCAGACTGACAGTAATTCATCCACCGAGTACGGATACCTTTCAATCAGAATATTTTTCACCTTTTTAAGAAAAATGCTTGCACTGGCTATGTTTTTCAGGTGCCAGGGCAGAGCATTGTATAGTTGTAGAGCAGAGTAGTGGATGCCCTTTTCAAGTAGTGCCAAACTATGGATAGGTTAAACCATATTATACTTATGACGTGTATTATAGGGATGTCTAGCAATATTCTCTTCGAAGAGATGGAAGTTGCATTTAAAAAAGGATAAAACCTCCACAATACTTTGGAGAGTGAGAAGATGCAGTTGTTGAAAAAAAGGCTTACAATGCGCTCGGTAGCCAGCTCCACACATAATACGAACAATCATTTTTTGGAGTCTAAATACTCGCAAGAACTCACTAGACGATCCCCAGAAACCAATTGCATATTTCATTCTACTATATGCATAAGCATAGTAAATCTGAAGGGTAGTTTCTTTACCAACTTCAGGCAATAATATTCGAAAATCGAAAGTAAGTGAAGACAGTTTTTTTACATAGGGAGTCAATATGTTTGGACCAGTTCAGCCTATCATCAATGGTAACGCCAAGAAGACAGGTGGACTCTGATGGACTTATTCCGTTTACATTGAAATTTGCTAGATCAGGTTTAACTGTTGATAATACCATAATTTTAGTCTTCTCGTCATTCAAGTAAAGACCATTTGATTCAAGGAAGTACTATAAAATCTGCACAAATTATCAAAACTTCAGATATTTCTCCATCACAACCACTAAACTTAAGAGTTTTTCAGCTTTGATATAGAGCCAAGAACCTCAGCCTTTCTGGCTGGTTCAAATACATGGAGTCAAGGTTTATTTTGTTGATGTAGAGCTAGAATAGTATCAACATACTCGAGTGCTTTCCCCAAAGAGGAATGTTGCGACAATTGATTTCCCACTGAAACAAAGTATTCGTTGCTTACTTCTCTTGGCGTTCAATAGTTACGTCACCATCGGAAAGAATTATTGGTTGGTTTGAAGATAAATAATGTCCAAGCTCATTATTTACAACTTTCCAAGTTGCCCTACCCAGATTTCTCCTTTGATTTATAAATCTGATGCTGTAATTCTTTTTTGCCTGAAAAATTAACTTTGCGAAGAATAGGTTTGTACCTTTTAAAATATGACATAAAATCTGTAGAAGAATTGGTCTTAGTTAAAATATACAGTTCCCGTTTTCGTGCACACGAAGTTCTAATTCCTGTCGTTATCCAAAACTTTTTTTCTGGATTTTTTGCTTTTTTGAACGTTCAAGACAAGCATCATTGAACAACAGAATGAAAGAACGTAAAAAGAGCCTAAATGCCGTATCACAATCAGGAGCTTCAAAGACATCGATCCAATTCTCACGTTGAAGGAAGGAATTAAGGGCACGAATGTTTTCATCGTTTATCACTCTGAACTTTGTTTCCACCGTTGAAGATTGTTTTGGTAAAAGAGGAAACACCACTATCAGCTGAGCAAAGTGATCAGAGAGACCGGTTTCAATCACGTAGGATTGCATCTGACGTTCTTTCATGGTGGTAATGATATTATAAATACAAGTTTTAGAACCATGAATAGTTAATCTAGTAGAAGAAGTGATATTTGTCCATTACCTGAATTAATTACATCAAGAAACGGAGTATTTTCCCGTTATTCCTCCAAAATAATAATATTAAAATCACCACATACTCGAGGATGATTATGACCTCGAGTGCGACCATCAAATACATCAATAAAACAGTCGATATTGGATTTAGGGGACCGATACACTGCAGCCACTGTGATATTTTCTGAGAAGGCATTGTTTAGTGGGATAGCACAACATTCGAAGGTAAAATGTACACCCAGGTCACAAAGTCGAGATTCCAACCTGTATTGCACGCCTCGCTTTGCCAAAATGCAAGAACCTCCTCTGGACGAACGCTTACGGCCATAAAACGCTGCAACCTCATGGCTTGAAAAGTATTTGTGTATTTTTTAAAGGGTTTACTCAACCAGTGTTCAGTAAGACAGACAACAGTTGGATACAATTTCAAACGTTGAAAAGTGTCACTAAGTTCATCAACTTTATGCAAACATCCTTGGATGTTTAAGTGAAAAACGGAAAATTTATTATTGGAATTGAAAAAATCCATATTGTTAAAATATTCCAAAGTCGGTACCGAATCTATGTCAAAATCAGATAAATAGCTGCCAGAACTCCTGTCAGTATGACTCTGATGAGCAGGCTCCTCCCCAAGCCTCAGACGTAGAGGTGTCATCAGACAATGACTGGGTAGGCTGCAAATCATTAGGCATACTCATGGGTGTGAAGATGTCACTCGGCGATGGAGATAAGAGGGGCAAACCTGGAAAATTCAGAGATTTAGAAGGGCAAGGAATGAAGGAATTTTGGATCAAATCTGAAGCTGAAGTTGGCGAAGACTGAATATCTGGAGTACCTTTTGATGTGTCTGGGAAAAGTTTAATGGATTGTGTCCTCGTAGATGGAGAAACATTGAAGCTGGAAGACTTCGGCGATCCACATTATGGAGCGGGTTTTTGACTTCATCAGCATTCACAGATGCCTGGTTTTCTACTGTCAGAGTTGAAGATTTCCTGTTGAGGAAAGAGAGTCTCTCCTTTGCAAAATAAGCTCAGACACAAAACATCCCAAAACCCGCTTTGCCAGACCTGTTGTAGTGAAGTCCATGTTTTGTAAAGTGTGACCTACGAAGGACAGAGTTAACATCTCCATAAAACAGATTGAGACCGCTCTTGTTTCAGAAACTATTATGGAAATAATCTGATTTGCAAATAAAATAGTGTCATTCATAAACGAATCGTCATGACGGAAGGGGATGCTGTGAACCAATATGTTAGTCTTATTGTTTGGTGAAAACAGACATTTCAGTCCCTGGGTAATGGACAATTGAGCAGTTTCATTTTTGCTAGTGTCATTTCAGCCTGCAAGTATAATGATGTAGTCCTGATCCGTGAGATTTTTTACGAAACATAGTCCATTCTTGCCTACTTGTTTTAACTTGGCACCAGGCAAGCAGTAAACAAAAACTTCAAAATCTTTGTTTAATTTAGTTTAAATGACGTTCAAATTTTTTTCCCTGAATTTCAGCTAAACCGATCACTTTTCTTTTTCTTATTATTTCATTCTCTTGGGTATTTCTCCTAGGTTGAATCAAATGTTGTTTTGTAGCTGAAGTAGGTGTCGCTGATCTATGAATTTCAGCTTGTACAACAATGGGATGACCAAAGGAAGGAGGTGATTCATTTGACAAACAAGCGAAACTGTTCACAGTGTTTGTAGGAAGTGTTGTGGTTACACATCTTGGCTTAAAGCAGTGTTTGGGGGTTATAACATAATTTTTTCTATATTTCTGTGGAACCTCATTCTTGAGGGGCAGTTCTTTAGAAAGATTTTCACAATCAGATCTCAAAATATTTATGATTTCTGTTTCAGTTTTTATTTCTTACTTGAGTTCCGCCAATCGACTTTCTAAGCTTTTAATATGGCCTGTCAGATTTTAATTTCTTGTTCGGCTTTTTCTTCACATAACAGTGCATCCTCTAGATCCTGTTGTCTATTATGTTTTCCTTTTTCCAGCTGATTAGTCAGTAAATTATTTTCTTTTGTTATTTATGTGATATTCTGTTTTAAGTCAGCGTTTACAGTTAGCGTGGCATCAAACCTACTCAAAAGTGAGGAAATTTCCGGTATCAAATTGACTATATCATCACTCGTGTATTTTACTGATGTGGCTGAAAGTATACTATAGCCAGGTCAGCTACTTTCGAATTAATAAGTTCATCCTTTAAGTTGGCAAAATCTCCTTCAGCTTCACGAAACAACTGTTCTCTCTCACCCCTTGTCCTAGCTTTCCTCAGTCTTAATAACTTTCACGAGGAAATAGCTAAAAAAATTATTTAATCGTTGTTTTATTGTGACGGTAGATAGTACTCATAATTTCAGTTGATTCTTCAACGGGTGTTATTCATTATTAACGGGTTTTTTATTAATTAGAATTTAATATAATTTAATATATTATAATTTAATTATTATTTTTTAATAATTTAATTTAATTAGAATTTTATGTTCAACATAAATAACATACCGGTATATGAATGTAATTATTTTATTTATTCATATTCCGTAGCTTAGCCTTATTGCCTTCTTGATTTAATAAATCATTATTATGGAAACTAATGGACTAAACATTCCATAGGATTATGTTACCAAATATCGTAACAAATTCAGAAACTCGGCATTATTCTTCATGCTTTAAAACCGTTTAAGCTGGAGAGTCTGGGGTTTCCCAGAGGAGTAATTTCAAGTCAAAGAACACTCTAAAAATGTTTACTACTGCCAGTACTCCTGTATAGTGTCTTGTCTCTACTGATTCCTTTTTCCTTTACAAACAATGTATGATTAGTTACCTTTCACTATCGGTTAACTAAAATCGCTAAATATCTAACTCACTGGTCAAGACATCGAGGCAAACCTTTATGTTATGAATGCTAACATGAATAAATTTTAAGTAACAGTCAATTAAAATGCAATGTGTTATGTTACTACATTTTATCAACATTTTAAGGCCACAACTTTTATTTAATAGCTCAGTGATCTGTGACAAATAGCAATTTAATGTATAAATCGAACCAGAGGCCAATTTCCTATTTTTTAGATAAAATAATATTTGGATTCAGAATATAAAAGGTTTCCACAGAACCGTGTTTTAATTATGTTGCCAAAGCTCTGTATACATCTCTTTCACTTGACTGAATCTAACGAATTAGTAAAAGAAATTAAGTCAATTAGTAAAATCAAGCATAAGAATTTAAGAGAACCTATGAAATTGACAGTTCACAGTTGACTATTCACACAATAATAACGATCTGATCATAGGCCTACTCTCTAAAGAAAATGTGTTCACCAAAACATTCACAACAAACAAATACTAAAGACACTAGAAAAACAATTTGCAGGTTTAAATCTGAAAATATTTTGTATGTAGGTTTAAATAGTAAAAGGAGGTTTTAGGTACATAAATCATCTATTGTTCATTTACACAAGTTAGGTTTGTCAGCAGTTCAACTGTAGGTAAAGTTCGCAAAGAAGTTTGAGTGTTTGTATCAAACTTATCTGACGTATAATTCAATCAATAAGGTCCCACGGGGCTTTTGCACAGTGGCAAAATATATTGAGTTACAGTGCCTAACTCAATAGACTGCGAAGATTTCAGGATACAATATTTTTCCTGCATAATGTTATTATAACTAGAATAGATATGAAAGTTAAATAGTTCTACTAATCTGTTCTAGTAGAGATTGAACTTAAAAATAATTGCTTCCAACTCAGAGAGCGTGGATATTTAGTCCTCCTTCTTGAGATATATCTCTAAGAAAATTAAAATTTAGTTTGAATAATTAACCACTTATTGCCAGTTGATTTAATCTTCTGTTTTACAGTTAAAAGTTTACGACAGGAAGATCCTCTACCGTACACTCTGTAATCGTATTAAAATTAAAATAATCTTTCTTAGTTGAGTGTTGTATATTCCATTATTCAAAACATTAGATTCGTTACCTAAACAAATGTACGAAGCTATGAATATCGGAACTAGAGTTTTTGAGAATCTGCTGAAATCTTGATTCCTCTGCAAGTAACAAATTTTCTCCACATTTGTCGACATAAAAGCCTTTACAAAAATGCAGGACAGGGCAGTAAGATAGACTAAACTGTAATAATAAATTTGTTTATGTTTGACGTATTGTATGCCAGATAAAATAGGTTATATATGTAAATAAAAATGCAAGCAGAAATTTATTTGCAGTGCATACAATGTTGAGTTACAATGTGTGATATTTTTAGCACCAGTTTTATTATGCATTTGTTTTAAAAGAATATAAAGAAATTACAACTGTATATATAATAATTGTTTATTATATAATAATATATTATTAATTTTAAAAGGTCTACTTATTTCTTTTACTTATGCAGAACAATGGTTAATAGGGCTGTAAAAAAATGTTCATTTAGTTTATTTTATTACTTTACGTTTTCATATTTTATTCATAATTATTGAGTTCATTTAGCTTGTGAAAAAATAAATTATAACTAATTAAAATTTTACTCCTTTAAAAAATGTAAATGAAATATTTGTACACACATATAATATATTTTATCTAAATTATTTACTTAAAAGTTTGGGAAGAATATGTCATCATTAAAATTAAACTTAATAACAATATGTTGTTAGAATTATGGTGTACTCAAAAGAAAGAAGCTTAGAAGCTAACAATTGTTTCTTTTATAACATCACCGCTATTGTTAAAATATCAAAGAATAAAAAAATATTCAATTGGATGCTATGGGCATAAATTCAAGCACTCCAACAGTAGTTAATTTATTAATTTACTTGTATTTACAATTGTAAACCTTTTCATTTGTTGTAGATTTTAGCCAATTAATAATGCTACTTGATTGAATTATATAAAATGCCGTTAGCTATCCAAAGTGCTTAAGGTGAAACATTCTAGCAAAGTGTTTTGTTTTGAACACATTTAATGGTAGTTTACTTTGTGTAACATTGATTTATTTAGATATTAAATCGTATACCCTTATGAGTCAAGAAAAACATTAACAGAGCAATGTAAAACTTTATTTTACATTTACGTTTTAACTAGTGCAAGCAGGAAACATAAATCAACACAGTCGTTGAAAAATGATTTGTAGGTTAATGCTGCTGTGTGACAAGAGCAAGAGAAAGTTAAAAGATTACGTTAACAATACATGTTTTTTAAGAGCACACTAACTTTAGTTTAATGGGAGTATTTATGGTGGTTTTTTCCAAAAATATAAGAAAATATAAATAAACAAGAGCACGAAGGTCTTAATAAGACTCTAGTTCTATCCCGTAGAGCTCACCGCCTCATTATATTCTGCCGCTCCAGCCAACTCACTCTTGAGCTCGAAATGAATTGCTTGTGTTTTCACTAAATCACCCCTATTTTTTAACTCTTACAGTACGAATTCACTAGGCTTATTCATTGTCTCTTAAAGGCAATCAAATTCGCTTCGTTTAGCGTTGTTGTACAAGGTGAGATAAAAATATTTGCCTTTTCTTTATTTTCTTCCCTCTATCTTAAAATTTGCCGAATTTAGTAAACTCGTTACGTCGTTTCTGATGGTTTTTTTTACCATGCCACACAATGGTTGTCAACCCTTTCCGTGCGTCCTGTCTTGTTTAATAGTAGAGACATTTTCTAAATTGTTTTGAGAGTTTTGACATTCTAGCTAAATAGATTTGAGAGATGCATTTTATCTGCCAACTTAATTCATAATAGAAATACTTTATATCCGTGTAGTCTAACGCTGATGGTATTTTACTGTATTGATATCCTGTAGGTGTACAGGCCGTTGCATGAGTTAAAGACCAGTCTGTCCTTAAAATTAACACTAGTATTATGGACGTTCTGGGTTTTCACTCGTGCAACGCACTGTAGAATGTTAGAATGTTATTTTTTCACCATCAGTTATATTTATGGTATTATACTATATTATTCCCATACACATCGCAAAGCACATTATAATTTTCCTTGTGCTTCTCATAGTAGTAATCAGATCAGATGTCATGAGTACGGAGATGGTTTTCACTAAACCTTTTTCTGTTGGATTCTGCTCCAGAGAAGAGTGGACATCTGAGGAAGGGCCCTATTCCAGGAAGGGTAGCCTTGTCTGGTACACGGACGGCTCTCTCATTGAAGGAAAATCTGGCTACGGGGTGTACAGTGAATCACCTAGAAAAGAACTCTGTGCAAGTCTGGGACAACACTGTACTATTTTTCAAGCAGAAATTTGTGGCATCATGGTTTGTGCCAATCTCGGCATTGCCAGACGCTATTGCGACAGGCATATAGTAATCTTGTCAGATTGTCAGGCTGCCCTCAAGGCTCTTGACTCCAACGAAATCAAGTCAAAATTGGTGTGGGAATGTTACAACACTCTCTGCAAACTCGCGACACGCAACTCGGTGCATCTTGGTTGGGTACCTGGCCATGTAGGCATAGGTGGCAATGAGTGTGCAGATAAGCTTGCTAAAAGAGGTTCCGGTATGCCATTCTTTGGTCCAGAGCCAAGCTGTGGCATAAGCAAAACAACTGCTTTTCACACAATAAACAAATGGTCCAGGGACTTACATCGCCAGCAATGGCAAGGTCATACTGGTCAAGCACTTGGCAAAAGGCTGCTAGCAGATACTAGCTCTTACTTCACTAACTGGTTGGTGAGGTTGGGCAGAGGTCGGGTTAAGCAGTTGATTGCTCTGATAACTGGACATGGCCATTTCAGGAAACATCTCCACACTCTCGGACTCAGAAATGAAAGTCAGGTGTGTAGGCTCTGCAATCAGTCTGAAGAGACTGCCAAGCATATCATACTGGACTGCGAGAGACTCGGGGCAAGGAGAAGGGCTCTGTTTGGTTGTAAGCAACCAGGTGATGAAAGGGACGCTAGTATTGGTAAAAAACTCCTGGATCTCGTAAAGGGTACGGGCATTGGTTTGCCATACTAACGTACAAGGGACACACAATAAGCTTCGGTTGACGTGTGAGGATCTTTGAATCTTTGGATCTCTGAATCCATCCCTTTAACAACACATAAACATAAACATAGTAGTAATAATATTATTATACTGTGTTGTTATATCATGCTGTATGTTAATGTTCTAAGTGCTTCCTATAGTAATATGAATTCAGAGAATATCTAAAAGGTTGGGCCTGGTTGATAATGAAATAATTTACATTATACTTTGACTATAAACAGTTTTTATTAGTTATAGATATTATGATTAAATACAATATTTAATTACGGAGCTTGGGAGCACTGTTCATTAGTATAAAAAATACAAAAGCTTAAACTAAACCGCTTATGAGTATATTAAACTAATTTAACCAATTTATTGAAAAAGCACATACTTTTAGCGAATTTCCCCTATATGGAATAAGCTATTACCGTAGGTCTCATGGTAAGACTTAAGCCCGAGACCATGATAACTTTTTGTTTTGAGGTCCCCAGGTGCCAAAAACACTGTTCGTTCAAATTTATGTATATATATATATGTCCGTGATGTGATAACCTGAGTAAAAATCGTCCGATTTCGATGAAATTTGGCTCAAATGTGTAAAGTGACATTTATGACTTTAAGTTTAAAAACCAGAAAAATCGGACCATGGAAATGGAGGTTTATGGGGGTTCTGAATTTTCCAAAAATCAGTTGTTTGCATTTTTCACCATAACATTTTTAAAACACTTAATTTTGGTTTTGACCATGTTATAGAGCTTAAAAAAACAAATAATACGGTATTTTGAAGTATTAACCTAGGTTAAGTGGTTGTGGAAAAAAATCCAAAAAAACATGCTCATAAAATCTCCCATGTTAATCTTAAGGGAAAAAGGTTTTTAGCTTTTCCTCAGTTAATTTTACTTTAAACTTCACATTTTCTTTTACCAATCACTTCAGCTCCACAAAACAATCATTTTGGTGTTTAAATTGTGATTCTACGTCCAACCGTTGCAGAGATATTCAAAGTGCTAAACACAGTAGGTTGTCCAATGTTATCCTTATGGAGAATAAATACAATTTTATATCTCGATTATTTATGAACGTATATTGATGAATCTTGGTATGTGGCTTCACGTGGTACTGGTATATTGACATTTGCACAACAAATAAATGTTTTGTTGGTTGTCCCCGTAGCAGCTAACCTGCATACTCAGCCCTAATGGTATTCTTATGGAGAATAAGTAAAGTTTTATATCTCCTTTAATTATGAACATAAATTAATAAAACTTAGTAAGTAGCTTCACCTGGTTCAGTTATATTGATAATTGTATAAAAACTTGTTTCTTATCGTCCTCGTTGCAGCAAACCTGCGTACTCAGTCCTAATGTTATTCTTATGGGGAATAAATAAAATGATATATATCACTTATTTATGAATGTATTTTTGTAAAACTTGGTAAGTGGCTTTATGTACGAGTAAGAAACATATAAATGCATTGGAAATTCGCTGAGTACCCAGGTTTGCTGCGACGGGGGTATTATATATAATTCGCATTGTAATTTGTTGTATTTGCAAAAAATATGCGTATGCGTGACTACATTAAGTAAACTAGCTAGGCCTATAAACTCCACTTGTTCACTTGATTTTTGTTTTAAAATAATAAAAATAAATCCAATTCAGGTGATCTACCTTAAATAGCAATATTTTTAATTAGGGTGCTTAAATAAACGAAAAGCTACTTTTCCCCCAGGATTGTCTTACCAAAACTTTATTCTAGTTCATTTCCTTAAGTGACGGGTTTTGCAATCTTTTTTGATACGTTTTGCTTAATATCTACATATTTAAAAAAATTCCTGCTTATTGTTCACTTACTTCCTGAAGTTAATTCTTCTTAATGCGATAAGTTTTGTTTCATTTGGTGCTAATATATGTTTGCCTCCTGGACATGGACATACATTTATATCCTAAAGTTAATACTTAACCGATTTTGATGATTTTTTTATTTAAAAGATAATTTCAAGTTTTGAGTCACTTTCGAGCCAGAATTTCGATTTAGGCCCCAGAGCTCTGCCTACGGGACTTCCAAGTTCCCATGCTATTCATATGGGGGAGAGTTTTATTTGGTTTATGTTACATGTGTTTTTTCTTAATTCAATAAACAGCTGCTATAAGGATTATAACCTAATTGAGCTTGAAATAAATAACTTATTTACTTTACTCAAGTTTCAACAGATGATTTAGGTTATGTTATTGTTGATGTGTTTAGGTCTGATTTGTTGTGTGTGTTTGTTGCTGTGTGTGTGCTATGAAGTTTTGTTTAGGCTTTTTATTTTTGTCATCCCTGGTAACAAATGAAAGTAATATTGTTAAGATAAGTATATAGATGGTAATTTTCTGTTCAAAGTTGTGTGTGTTTAAAATACCGTAGATAAACACAGGGAAATTAGGCTAGTTGTTGTTAGAACAATATCTGAAGCTATTTGTTGGTGATAGAAGCTACAGACTGCCTGTTTTATTATCAAGCGACTATGTTTCGTTGCCCTCGATTGACGGTTAATATGCTGGGTATAATGAACTGACATGTATTAGTAATTTATTCCCAGATTATCTATTCAGAGTATATATTGAAAACTGTAATAACAGCCATGGTTATGGAACTGGAAATATTGTACGAAACCTACTGCTCACAGGGCACTTAGATTCATGATATTTGTATGTTATAAATTGTGGCATAAATGCGGAACTTATCACAACACCCGATTTAAAAAGAGGCCAAAAACAAGAACTAAATACACAAACTCAAATAAAAATAAATAAACTTTGATCAAGAATGTCATGTAAATAAAACCGAACCTTTTAAAATTGCTTTTAAATGTGCTATATGAGACTGTATACCTAATTTAACCCTACACAACATTGGTGACCTAAGTAATAAATGTTTTTATTGCTCAGCTTTATATTTCAAAGGTGAAGAAACTAAAGGATGTTTCACCCTTTGCTGTTCTAAAGGTAAAATAAAACTACTAGAACATTATGTACCTGATGATGTAAAGAAATTATTTATAGGCAGTGATGTAAGGGCAAAAAATTTTAGAACCAACATACGTCAGTATAATAATGCGATGTGTTTTGTTTCATTTGGTCCCAATAGATGTTTGCCTCCTGGACATGGACATACATTTAAATCCTAAAGTTAATACTTAACACATTTTTATGATTCTTTTTTTTATTTAAAAGATAATTTCAAGTTCTAAGTCACTGTGTGCTGTGTGGCTAAATATTTGATTTACACTTTTGGTTCCAGTTTTAAAATTTCATTTTCATAATAAAAATATAAAAAAACAACTTTTATAAGGATTATATACGCAAATGTTTGTGGGGGAGCAGCTCGTAAATGTAAAATCTAAAGATAATTTTAAATTATTTAATTCATTCTAAATTGTAATTGAGCTATCAAACCAACCAACTTTAAAGAAATATTTGTAAGCAACGAAACATAAATAAACAAAGTAAATGGATGAAAATAAATTTAAGCTTGGGATCCCGTTTTATAATTTTTTTTATAAAGTATATAATGTGCTAAGATAACCATAAAAAAATTACCCCAAAATACCTGTAAATAAAATCACAGTAAATTATTTAGTCTTTGTTTGCAAAATTAATGCGACAAGCCGTACCGCCCCCCTTAAGAGAGTTTTTGTTATCAAATTTTTATTAATTATACGTCATACTTCTTGAAGGAACGGTTTTTGAATGACTGTTAAATCATATTCAACCGTCTCACTTAAAGAATTTTATTTATCCACAAATCTCTTATGGAAATATTTCAATTTTTTCCATTATATCAGTTAACAACTAAATGAAATTTAGTACGGTATTTATCAAACAAACTCAAAGAAATTTAGCTATGTTGTGTGACGATAAGTTTAAAGCTTTGTCTTTTAATACAAAGTGAAGCACGAAATCACTAAGCAAAGTTACTCACGCTCAGTCAAACACTTATATAACTTTAGACTATCTACAAACCATAAACAGCATTAGGAACTTTAACACTAAACAATAAGTAAAATAAGTTACACGTCTTTATGAGATGAATATGAGTCTTACAATGTAATTTGTATTCAAAACTATTGTTTAGTTGTTTAAGTTTGTCACTACTATCCGTTTGGAGGGACAATTATTTTTGAGTGATTGTCTAAAATGCCTTTATATACTAAACCGGGATAAAATACCAATATCGAGTATGGTCTGACCTATAATAAAGGCAACTTTTCCGATTATTATTTTTATTTATCGTATAGTTCGTTGGCAGCAGTACGAACAGATATAATTCAATACAATAGTTCCCTTTAATGTAGTTTGTTCTTTCGTCAGTGGTAAAACGAGATTAATATTCTGTTATTCGGCCCAACAATCACAGGGTTAATCGAAGACCTGTCTGCACTTGGAATTCCAGAAATTGGATCCACCTCATCATTGCAAATCTATTAAGTATCTTTTCTTGGGAGATACGCACTATTTTCTGTATCGGATTGGGCCCTAAGGTGTGATTTTCGATCGTAAAACCATCCCCAAGATGTTTCGGGTTGTTAGGGTAGGATAGCTCTCGTCCGCTGGTACTTGAAATGTGTATCCTCATGCTTCCTTTTATAACGCAAAACGAAAAAATACATCGGTAACTGAATTATCACCAACTGGAAATTTATAGCTGTGACTACTACCAATAAACGTTTAGAGTGTGATGATGGATATAAATACCCCCGTCGCAGCAAACCTGCGTACTCAGCGAATTTCCAATGGAGATATAAATGTATTAATACTACATAAAGCCACTTATCAAGTTTCATAAAAATATATTCACAAATAAGCGATATATACAATTGTAATTATTCTCCATAAGAATAACATTGGGGCTGAGTACGCAGGTTTGCTGCAAGAAGGAACACAAAAAATGGGTTTTTATGCTATTATCAATATAACTCAACTAGGTGAATTCGTATACCAGTTTTTATTCATTTATGTTCATAATTAAGGGAGACAGAGCATTTAATTATTATCCATAAGAATAACATGGGGGCTGAGTACGCAGGTTTTCTGCTACGGGAGAATTATGCAAAAACAATTTTTTGGAGCAAATATCAATAGACCTCAATGAGATGAAGCTGTATACCAAGTTTCGTCAGTATACGTTCATAAATAAGCGAGATAAAAAAATGTTCTTTTCCTCCATAAGAATAACATTAGACAACGTACTGTGTTTAGCACTTTCAATATCTCGGTAACCAATTGACGTAGAGGAATGATCTAAATACCAAATTGTGTGTTTTTTTAAGCTGAATCGAATGGTCAAAACTAAAATTTGACTTTTTCAAAAACTGTATGTAAAAAATTCAAAAAACCCATTTTTGGGGTACAAAACCCCCCCCAAAATACCCCTTTGGATAGGTCGATCTGTCTGGTTTTCGAACTTAAAGTCATAAATGCTGCTTTACATGTTTATACCAAATTTCGTCAAAATCGGATCATTTTTACGAGAGTTATCGTGCTCACGGACACATATATATATATATATATATATATATATATATATATATATATATATATATATACAGTATCGAACGAATGGTGTTTTTGGGGTCTGGGGACCTCAAAACGAAAAGTTATCATGGTCCCGGGCCTAGGTCTTACCATGCCGACCACGGTAATAGCTTTTTCCCTATAGGGGAAATTCGCTAAAACCTAATAAAACTTGTAAAATAAGCTTTAGTAAATGTTTTTGTTCATGTACTGTGTCAGTTTTGGATTTATACTATTCAGCAGAGACTAAATTATTGTTTGAAATATGCATTAGATTGTATCACAAGAGAAGCTTTACAACGACTATAAATATGTTAATCTTCATTGCCCCTAGACACACAATATCCATTGAGACTCCTTTGCCTTTAAAACTCATATCATAAATAAAACCTAAGATACGTGGATATTTAAATGAAAATAATTATTTTTATATGTTTTGGAGAATCAAACACACTTGTTGAAACGTACAATTACAGTAAATATATTAAATGCTTATGAACGAAAATTTAAAGTTAACGAAACTAAAAAGAGCAAAGTAAAAATAAAATAGATCATATCGTCATTTAGGAAATTTCCTTTGGAAAGTAAACTATTAGCATGACCCACACGGTGAAACTTAAGTCCAGGAACAACATAGAAATTCCTAACGTGACCCCCTGAACACGTTTTGGGGGGGTCGTTCAAAATTGTATATATATATATATATGTGTGTGTTTGCACTCTAGTGGTCGCATTTTTTTCCGATTTACTTCAGATTTGGTAGGGACGTTCCTTTCTGTAATCAGTTAGACAAGTTCGTTGGGCAAAACAATCGGACAGCTCCAAACCCATTTTTGGGAATTAATCTTTCAAATTTCGAGTTTTTGGGCCCAAAAAGGGTCAGAAAAGCGCCAGATGTAAAATTAGTGCATGTGAAAAGATGGTAATTAGTGAGGCGAAAGTTGTAAGCCCTCTTTCGTCATTCTAGCGTAAATATTTACCAAGTTATTAAAGAAATTGTGTTTCGACTAAACACAATACTTGTCTAATGGGGGTTTTACACTAGAAAAGCCTGTTATTCCTTTGTTAGAGTATTTTTATCATCCCCAGCAACTCACGACTACTTTCAAGCCTTCTATCTTCTCCTAGCATTATAATGTGCAAAATTGTATTCCCAGTTTTGCAGGTAAATGAAACCAGGAGCATCAGAACAGCCAAAAAATCAATGTTTTCATATTTCAATAAAAATTGGAATAAATGTTTGTTTTTACACTGATTTTTAGTTTTAAAAGTTTTTATGTGGAAATTCACTTCCTTCACGTCAGCGTGCTGCGTGCGAACTTGTTTAATATTTGAGTTATTAAAGTAGAAGATCGTAATGTAAAACACTGTGTTATTTATCATGGAAGTAGCATAAAAACTTAAATCAGCCATAAAATATTAGTGAAACATCGTTCGTCAAAACACTATTATTTGCGAATACGATAAATAGGTCAGTGAACCTTATTATGTATATTAGATTTGAAAACAAAAGGATTTTAATGAATGTTATCAGCAAAATGCGATCTCTCCATGATTACAGCAGAGATTCTATTACAGCCCATTGAGGATTGGCGGCCATGATTGCATGCGGTCATTTGATTGTTTTGTAGGAGATTGTGCAAAGTGTTTAGAGCTGTCAGCATCCTGAAACGTACACCTTGGCATTTGCAAAACAATACTGACTATAAAACATTTAAAGTACATTTAAGATCCAATGTACTGTTTTTGTTTCAAAGAGTATAATACGGTGATATAAAGCTTGGTTACTTGTCAGTAAAATAGGTTGTCACTGTACAAAAGTGTAGAAAGATTGAAAAGAACCAACATTCGAAGGCCAGTGGGGCAGAGCCTAGCAAGAATATTTAATCGGGAAAAGCCTAAGCCACCGTATATGTTCCTACCGAGTTTATACTTGGCCCAGTAAGTCAATAAGGTCAATATTTGAAAGCCAGTGGGAAAAGCTTCAAAAGACCTTTGGAACAGAGGTAGGCATGTGCATTGAAGATTCTTATTTGAAAATGAGTATAAGAAATCATAAAATGTTGAAATCAGAACACGTAATTACACATAAAATTTATAATTTAAGATTTAAAAAATTAGTTATACATTGATGTTTTTAGTTAAAATTTTCCGGATGCTTAGGTTTTCATATAATACAAATATTGCCCAGCACCCCTGACGCTATAAAAAGTGTGTGATATCATGCGCAACAACACAGATATGGTTATTTTAATGCAAACACAAGAAAGCTGTCAGAATGCTAATCAGACTTGGTTATTTCTTCTGCGTCTCCATCTGTATGTATTAGATGTATCTCCATCTAAGATAATGACTATAGGAAAACCTCTAACAAAACGTATCACCGGTAGGTTATTTGATCATTAATGTTTGATTTAACTTAAGATAGTACATCCCCCAAAAGAGATTGAACCGTAGATAAAATTGCGTTTACTCTCTAAAAAGTACCTTATGGAAGGCAATTTGGAAGCCAAATTAATATCTTGACATAACTTTACCTGTTACATTTCAATAACCTACTTTCACGAATGAAAAACAAATATATACATTTATAGAACGTACTTAGTTTTATATTAGGTTATAGAAGGTTCTAGTAGGTATAGTAGATTGGTATAGTAGGTTCCAAAAGAATACAAGTGTATTACCACTGTATTTCTATCTTTTTCCTGGCAAAAATATTCAAACCTAACAAATTTATTAATTCAAACCTAACAATTATAAGGAATGAGACGTACTGTAAATGTAGATTTTTAAACATTTACCTTCGGTTTTTGTATTTATACAAAATTAAAACGGAATATGTAATAAAAGTAAAGTATGTAAAAGTAGATTTATTTATTTACATTTCCAACGGCAACTCCAACGGCAACGGCAATATATATTTTTTAAATTTACAAAAATTAAATTTGTTCTCTAAGATTGATGTATGTCATTTACTAAGCCCCTACCTAAGAAAAAATAAATTTACCTATACTAAATTGTGATTCTTATGCAAAAGCGTATTAAACAATAGATGCAAAATCATTAAAGCAAAGATCCTCCATAAATACACCACAAAAGACAACAAGTTACTCATTTACAAACAATAAATAGAAAACATATTATCTCTATTTAGTGAAACAATACCAAAAAATTATAAAAATTTCCAACAGAGTATACAATAAATAAATACAATCAAATATAAATAAAATGTAGAAAATGACAAACTGATGATGCAAAACAAACTCAATAGACGTGTAGCATAAATTTATAATTGAGAGCCAGTAGAACTTCAGACCACAGTTTATTCATAAACATCCAGTGAGGCACTGAAATCTATTTTGGTGGGAGAAAGGTTACCCTCTTTAGTAACCAAAAGACCATTTATTAATTTTTGGTTGGATAGCTCTTCTGTACAGTTGTCTCCACAAACCTGGTTCTTCCTGGGACACGAAGTCAATCAATCCCATTAGCCATGGGGAGTCCTAGATCCCATTTAGCAACTTGTAGAGATCCACTATATCAGCAGCACGTATACAAAAATACACTTGTTAAGACCCAAACCACACATGAGCTCATCGACTGGAACATCCCATTATACATAGCCCAGGTAAAAAACAAATAGCCCTTAAGAATCAACGTTTAATTTGTTCGATTCTGTTGATAACAAACTCGTATCCACAGATTTTGTATAGTCACATATTAAGTTTTATTAACCCATTTATATTTTATCCCTGTAAAGTGATTCAAAGTAAGGCACATTGTAGAATAAAACTAATATTGAAGTATCTCTATTGTAGTGCAGACACAACTTTACATTATACATTTCTAGTTTAATATTTACTCTCATTTCCTATTTAAAGACTTCGTGAATATTACAATAAAGCATCACTAGAACCAACATTGAGTTTCGCGATTGTTCAAACAACGGAACAGTTAATTAAATCCTCTCAGGCTAATTGAAAGTGTTTCCTCATACGAACACCTTCTGTTTGCAGCGCTGGCGACGAACTTGCGTAAACAATCCTATATGTCACTTGTGACGGTAACAATAGTCGACATATTATGCCGTGGAAAGAGAGATGTATGAGGTTTGACTGTTTTTGGTGACCGGAAGTCATTTATATTACAATTTTTTAATTATTTCGTTTATAATTGAAATTAACTGTATTTATTAATATATTAAATTATTCACTTTAAGTGAATTGTGAAGTTACAGTTCCAAATCTACGTGTGAAACCTTTTACTTATATAACACAACCATATACTATTATGGACCATTTAGACTCGTATTGATTCATATAATTACCTTATATTTTTTGGGCAGTTCTATAATAACGTATTAGTTAAATTATTGTTTGTTTGTTTATTTACCACATTTAGATAAACTGAATCGGTTGCCACAAACCATGCTCAGATGACTCGTAAATTCCGAGGACTGGCTGTAACTTTTAGTTAGTTGAGTGATATATGATGCTGTGAAACTGCTGTACTAAACTAACTTATTTTACCGAGTTTCTCCATAAGGGAGAGATTATTTGATACAAGTTGTTTCATCCTGGACTTTAAACAAATATATATTTGAAATATCTTTGCTCCCATTTACTCACCTAACTACAAAATGTATATTATATAAAGTCATTTAGAATGTATGGAGTAAATCTTCTGTAGCCTTCATCTGTAAAATCAAGTCTTTTTTGTGATAATATATATTGTTTTACAGTCGGTGTTACAGTTACTCTATCTTTTGTTTTTATATTTTCCCATTTTAAAATATCAGTTGGTGACTCTGTCCATTTAGCTATTTTTTTAATGAAATTTAAGTTAACATAAATTATTAAAGACTTTATCATTAATGAGCGTTTCAAAACCTGTTAGTTTTAAGGATAATGGCTAGTGTGTAGGACTAAATAATAAAATACATTATACGAAAAAAGCTGACCACATCTTTATCACTTTAAACAAAACATTTTAGAATAAGTTATAGGAGGATTTTAAAGCGACAACCTTTTTTAGTGTTTTGTAATAATACATTTTTGCCGTATTTATTTTTTACCATGAACAAATTAGTAACAATTTCTGAGGACGGTTCAATGGGATATTTGTAATTTTTAACGAGAAATGCATCCTATATAAAATAGATTTCTTAATAAAGGATAACAATAGGCAGGAAGTTTGCTCAAATAATAATTATATTAATAGTTTATATTTAATAGAAAAGAGTGGTGGAGTAAATAATATCAATACATCAATACAATATTTCAATTATTGTTTCAGTGCATTGGATAGAAAAATGCGAAACGGTCACTTATGAAATCTTAAATTACGTTTGAATACTCATAAAATCCAAATTGAATCACGATAGCAATATTATAGACCTGTTAAAAATATAGTAAGGTTTAAACTGCAATCTAAAATACAAGTACTCAAATTGATCTCTTTTAGTGAATTTCCTCTATAGGGAAGAATAAAGCTATTACCGTAGTCGGCATGGTAAGATCTAGGCCCGGGACTATGATAACTTTTCGTTTTGAAATTGCAAAAAACAGAAAGATTGAAAACCGGACAGATCGATCTATCGAAAGGGGGTTTTGTACCCAAAAAATGGATTTTTGAATTCTTTACATATAATCTTTGAAAAAGACAAACTTTAGTTTTCGCCATTCAGCTTAAAAAACACACAATTTGGTGTTTTGATCATTGCTCTACATCAATTGGTTACGGTGATATTAAAAGTGCTAAACACAGTACGTTGCCCAATAATATTTTTATAAAGAATAAGAATATGTTTTCATCTCGATTATTTATCAACGTATACCGACGAAACTTAGTACAGTTCGGGTCACAGTGCTTGGCGTCTGGTTAGCGAATGCTCTGGAATGAATTTTCGCCTGTATTTGGCTTGGAACCGTCTGTGTTACAGTATACTTTTGTAAACATAAAGATTAATTCATTTATTAAATTTTAAGACATTGGTTTTGATTATTTTCGTTATTGCCTGCTTTTATTTGCGAAAAATTTGAGTTGTTTTTCGCCTTTCCCAGGCGCCAAGCACCGTGGCCCGAACTGTATATGGCTTTATATGGTTGAAGTCTATTGTTATTTGAACAAAAAAAATCTTACTGATTTTCCTCGTAGCAGCAAACCTGCGTACTCGGCCCCATGCTATTTTTGTGGAGGATAAGTAAAATAGTATGACTCCCTTAATTATGATCATAAATTTATAAAACTTGGTATATGGCCTCACCTAGTTGAGTTATAAACAAATTATCATAAAAACCCACTTTTGTGTTCCTTGCTACAACAAACCTGCCTACTCAGCACCCATGTTATTCTTAAGGAGAATAATTAAAACGGCATATTTTGTTTATTTATAAATGTATTTTTATTAAACTTAGTATGTGGCTTCAAATAGTTGAGTTCTATTGATATTTGCATAAAAACCCATATTTTGTGTTCCTTGTTGCAGCAAACCTGCGTACTCAGCCCCCCCATGTTATACTAAGGAGAATAATTAAAATGTTATGTATTGGTTACTTATGAATGGATATCAAAGAGACTTGGTAAGCGGCTTTATGCGGAATTAAGACATATGCATTGGAAATTCGCTGAGTACGCAGGTTTGCTGTGACGGGGGTATTTTTATATATCCCAAGTTTTAGCGAATTTCCCCTATAGGGAAGAAGCTATTACTGTAGGTCTCATGGTAACACTTAAGCCTGAGACCATGATAACTTTTTACTTTAAGGTCCCCAGATGCCAAAAACACTATTCGTTCAAATTTATATATATGTATATATATATATATCTATATATATATATATCTATATATATATATATCTATATATATATATATATATATATGTGTGTCCGTTAACACGATAACTTAAGTAAAAAACGTTTGATTTTGATGAAATTTGGCTCAAATGTGTAAAATGACATTCATGACTTTAAGTTCGAAAACCAGAAAAATCGGACCGTGGGAAGGGGGGTTTATGGGAGTTTTAAATTTTCCAAAAATCAGTTTTTTGCATTTTTTTACCCTACATTTTTTTTTAAACTTAATTTTGGTTTTGACCATGTTATAGAGCTTAAAAAACAAATAGTATAGTATTTTGAATTATTAACCTAGGTTAAGTGGTTGCGGAGAAAATCCAAAAAACCTACTCATAAAATCCCCCATGTTAATCTTAGGGGAAAAAGGTTTTTGGCTTTTCCTCCGTTTATTTTAATGTAAACTTCACATTTGCTTTTACCAATCTGTTCAGGTCCACAAAAAAATCATTTTGGTGTTTAAATTGTGATTCTACGCCCAACCGTTGCAGAGATATTCAAAGTGCTAAACACAGTACGTTGTCCAATGTTATCCTTATGGAGAATAAATAAAATGTTATGTCTCGATAATTTATGAATGTATGTTGATGAAACTTGTATGTGGCTTCACGTAGTACTGATATATTGATTTTTGCACAAAAATTGATTTTTTGTTATTATTCCCGTAGCAGCAAACCTGCGTACTCAGCCCCCATGTTATTCTTATGGAGAATAAGTAAAATGTAATGACTCCCTTAATTATGAACATAAATTAATAAAACTTGGTATGTAGCTTCACTTGGTTGAGTTATATTGATAATATTCAACAACAACAAACAACAACAAAAACCCATTTTTTGTTGTTCCTTGTTGCAGCAAACCTGCTTACTCAGCCCCCATGTTATTCTTATGGAGAATAACTAAAATGTTATATGGCGCTTATTTATGATTGAATATTGATGAAACTTGGTATGTGGCTTCGCCTAGTTAAATTCTATTTATATTTGCATAAAATCCAATTGTTTGTGTTCCTTGTTTCAGCAAACCTACGTACTCATTACCAATGTTATTCTTATGGTGAATAATTAAAATCGCTTATATGTGAATATATTTTTATGAAACTTGGTATGCGGCTTTATGTGGTATTAAGACATATATTAGGCATTGGCAATTCGCTGAGTACGCAGGTTTGCTGCAATGGGGGTATTTATATATTTCAAGCAATATTTTAACACTACAGTACAAATTGTTTAAGTCGGTGAAGAAATAAAAGAAAGTGTACATAAGTAAAGCTAAATCTGGTAATTAAAAATTTTGTAAAAGCAAATATTGATATTATCAAGTGAAAGAAGTTGATCAAAGATAATGTTTGAATATAATCGGATATTAGGAGTTAATAGTAGTGATGCCATTGAATCAGTATTCAGATGTTGCCCCCAAGGTTTTAAGCGAACCGAAGAGGAAAAATGTGTTTTTGTATCAGTATTTAAAACAAAAAAGCTCTTAGAAGAGGAAATATGTTACACTGTACGCTTGCTCCCTCAAACAAATCAAAAATAAAAGTTTAATTAATTATTCATGTTAAATGATATCCTGTTCAAAACTGATATTTTGATCACCAAGAAATTATAGAAAAAATGCATGGTGTGTAAAATTCCCGCTGGACATCACCACTACAGTACGAAAAACTCGTGTGGATTAATTAATATATAATAAAGAGAGGCTCATTAGTGATAATGTTGTTAGAAATATGTGATGAGTTTTTATTTTTGTTAGTAAAGCGTATGTTAAATAAACACTCTAAAACATAAGAATTTCATATGAGAGGTACTTTAAAAGAATATTATTTTCGAACGAAGTGGAAATTCTCAAAAGAGATCCCCTTGGAACAGTATTCCCGGAGGACGTGACATGATTCACAGTATAGCGCACGAGCGGGTCTCACAGAGCGAGTTCCTTTGGCAAAGAAAGCTCATTAAAAAGAAAAAAAATTGTAAGAAAAATAAATCATAAAAGTAATATTTAGGTAGTAGTATGAATTCTGTAAGTACGAAGAATCGTCTCATAAAAATTCAATTATTAACTCTATCGAAAAAATAGAATAATGGTTTGAATTTAATTTTAACTATGTGAGATCTATGCTGATAAAATATTTACTTTATACACATATTAATAACAACTCTATGCACAATTTACGATGAGTAAAATGATATATTCCTCCAGCAGTTTTATTAGTTAGTCATGTCTTGCCGTGCTAGGCGAGAGCGAGGTTAAAGTAAATGGCCGTAACGCGTTACGCGTTACTTATACGCGTAAACGTCTATTAAAACGATTCTTTCTTTATTTTCCTCATTTTCTGAATTATACGAATAATCATTTTGTTTTGAGTGGTTAAGCGGATTTAAATTCAATTGATTCTACTCGATCGCAGCTATTTTTGCTCGCTTCTGGAAAACCGTATATAACTTATGGCGTAGGATCTACCGCATCTTTCTAGAAAGTTTCATACAAATTGAGTTTTCACTAAGACTATACCAAATGCAGAAATCATTATTTACATAATCGTGAATTTCACCTTGTTAGATACAGGTTTGTGTTTGTACACAGAAAGGCAAACTAAAGGACAAGAATATCGCCACCCAAAGAACACTTTTTAAAGACGCACGTATTTGTTATCTTTGTGGTACATCCAATGATGTCTGATTTTAGACAATTAGAAAAGCAGTGATTTAAGAAATAATTACATAGCTGATACCAGAACCAGTGGCATTTTATCTTACATTTTATCGATGCTGCTTCATTATTTTCGTTTAGATTTCTTAAAATTACACATTACCGGATGCTTAAGGCAACCATACGAAATAGTATTCGCTGTATGCTCTTTTAATTAGCTGTTTTTATATTTTAATACTAATAATCATAATGTCCAACATTTTGAAACGAGTAAAGAGGATTTTTATAATTTTACCCAAATACCGTTTTAACAAGAACAGCATATATTTTACAAATTCAACTCAATATTATAGACATGCACATAATTGGAAAACTAAGGATTTTTGAACATACGTTTACAGGAACATTCTTCTCTTAACTTTTTTCTTAATTTTGACATTTATAATTAACTTCTAAATAATGGAGTATCTGTTTTTGTATCCAACAAAATATACCAACATTAATTAAATATGTTTTATTATTTACTAAAAAATCTCTAGTTTTATATTTTTTCAAAAGGTTTGATTTGGTTGCTTTTGCAGGTAATATTCATGTTCTTACTGAGTTAACCTTGTTTTATAGTTAACACATATTATGTGCTAGTTAGTGAAAATGTTTAAGATCATTTGGTTTTATTATATTTAATGTCTATTTACAGTTATATAAATATAAAGTTGTTATTTTATACCCAACATAACTTACCTACGTAATTCATTAACAATTCAAAATAGTTTATTTTTCTTTTGCATTTAGTTATTATTTAAACTTACTTCATTTTGTCATATAACCCGTTTCATTGAATAATAATAACTAATTTGAAAACCTTCTACAGAAAATATTTCTTTTCAAACCTTTTTGTATTATGTCGCGCTCTGTTAACTCGATATAAACTCCCGAACTGCTTCAAACTTTGCCTATAGTTGAATTGTTGATAAGGGTAACTTGTTGCACAGGATAGCGATGTTTAATTTATGTAAAACAACATTGAGAACCCTCAATGTTATTTTCTGCCAGAAAGAACCAATTATTTAATATTTTAAGATTTGTGGCATAACGTTGCCTTGACTGTGAATACTACTTGCGTCGAAACTACTTGCGAACTTTTAAGAGCGTTTTCTTCCTTTAATAACACAAAAATCCACCGTTATTTTCAACTTTAGTTTTACTATCTATTAAAATGTATACTTATAGCACTCTTGCACATAGTTTTGCCATCTAATTCATAAAAACCCTTAAAATATTCTTAATATAATGTAGGTTAAATCGGCCATTTTAAAGTTGATTTAAAAATATGAATTATCTCATATTATTTTAATGTCATAGATTTTGGTATTAGCAAATGTATAAATGCGGCGTATCAAACTTATTCACAATGTAAGCCTGTTTGTGCACTGCACTACTATGTAAACATTTTTTAGGTATTAGTTTTGATAATTCAGGGGAGTTGCAATGTTTTTCTAATATCATAAAAAGTTTTACAGATTTAGAGGAATGTACTATTTTACGATAAATTCAATTTTATCATTGTTAAAGAACAAACAAATATATAACATGTCCCCAACAATTTTAATGAATAGTATACAAGAAATCACGAACAAAAGGAAAAAAATCTTTATTTTTCCCCTACCCAAGAAATATTAAATTGATAATACATTTGATACTTACGCAATGTAATTATGACAAATCATAATAGTTCCTGTTACAGCATAGCCGGTCTCCATTGTAAATTATAATTGGAAACATTTATATATGATATGTTAATAGCTAGCGAAATGTTATGATTTAGGTATTACAGTACATGAAACATAACCATAATACATTAAAACGTTTGTGTACATAAATATGTATTATACTGATATGTTGTTTTATACAAAAAATATATAATTACATATAGTTATATTAGGGTAATCACAACCAAAAGAGTAAATTTTATTTTAGTATAGTGGTGTGGTGGCAACACTGTCATTTCAAACTAGACGGTTGGAATAGAATAGAGTTGGTGTGGCCATATGACTGGAATGACGTAGATAATTGCAAGTTGCATTTAATTATCATTTAAACATTGTTACCTTGAATTTGTATAACTTTTTACCGTTAAAAATGTAAAGAACTAATATTGATTAACCTCAAAGTAAAGATAAATGTTAAAGAGTTCCATCAAATAGTAATTAACAGAATGAATTCAAGCTTGCCTTTTTCAACAGGAAAACCTCATATAGTAAAGTAACATTCATATCCATTTTATTTTATTTTCATTTCAATTTGTATTAAATAATTTAGCCTGTTTGTAATTCAATTGTTAGCAAATTTCCCCTTTAGGGAAGAAGCTATTACCGTAGGTCTCATGGTAAGACTTAAGCCCGACACCATGATAACTTTTCATTTTGAGGTCCCCAGATGCCAAAAACACCATTCCTTCAAATTTGTATATACTTATATATACATACATATATATGTATATATATACATATATATATATATATATATATATATATATATATATGGCCATAAGAACGATAACTCTCGTAAAAATCCAATCTTAATGAAATTTGGTACAAATGTGTAAAGTACCATTTATTTGAACGAGTTCGAAAACCAGACGAATCACACCATCCAAAGGGGGGTTTTGTACCCCAATACCCCTGTCGCAGCAAACCTGCATACTCAGCGAATTTCCAATGGAGATATAAATGTCTTAATACTACATCAAGCTACTTATCAAATTTCATAAAAATATATTCACAAATAAGCGATATATACAATTTTAATTATTCTCCATAAGAATAACATTGGGGCTGAGTACGCAGGTTTGCTGCAACAAGGAAAACAAAAAATGGGTTTTTATGCTAATATCAATATAACTGAAGTAGGTGAAGTTATATACCAGTTTTTATTAATTTATGTTCATAATTAAGGGAGACATAGCATTTAATTATTATCCTTAAGAATAACATGGGGATGAGTACGCAGGTTTGCTACTAAGGGATCCATAGGCAAAAAATTATTTTTTTGAGCAAATATCAATAGACCACAACCAGATGAAGCCATATACCAAGTTTCGTCAATATACGTTCATAAATAAGCGAGATAAAAATGTTTCTTCTCCTCCATAAGAATAACATTAGACTTTCAATATCTCGGTAACCAATTGACGTAGAGACATGATCAAAATACCAAATTGTGTGTTTTTTTAAGCTGAATCCAATGGTGAAAACTAAAATTTTAATATTTCAAAAATTATATGTAAAAAATTCAAAAAACCCATTTTTGGGGTACAAAACCCCCCCAAAATACCCCTTCGGGTAGAGCGATCTGGCTGGTTTTCGAACTTAAAGTCATAAATGTTGCTGTACACATTTATACCAAATTTAATCAAAATCTGATCATTTTTACGAGAGTTATCGTGCTCACGGACACACACATATATATATATATATATATATATATATATATATATGTACAGTTTCGAACGAATGGTGTTTTTGGGGTCTGGGGACCTCAAAACGAAAAGTTATCATGGTCCCGGGCCAGGTCTTACCATGCCGACTACGGTAATAACTTCTTCCCTATAGGGGAAATTCGCTAAAAATGGGTTTTTTGGAGTTTCCACATGTCATTTTTATTGAAATAAAATTTGAATTTCTACCATTGAATTCAGCATAAAAAACAAACTATTTTGTATTTTGATCATTGCTCTACGTCAATTGGTTACTGATATATTGAAAGTGCTAAACACAGTATGTTGTCTCATGTTATTCTTAAGGAGAAAAAGAAAAATTGTACATATCGCTTATTTATGAACATAAACTGACGAAATTTGGTATATGGCTTCATCTGGTTGTGGTTTATTTTTGTTTGTACAAAGAAACAATTTTTCGCCTATGGTTCCCGTTACAACAAACCGAGGTACTCGGTCCACATGTTATTCTTATGGAAAATAATTAAACCGTTATATATCGCTTATTTATGAATGTATATGGATGAAACTTGGTATGTGACTTCAGTTAGATGATTTATATTGATATTTGCATGAAAAGCCATTATTTTGTGTTCCTTGTTGCAGCAAACCTACGTACTCATCCCCAATGTTATTCTTATGGAGAATAATTAATATTTTAAATATTGCTTGTTAGTGAATATATTTCTTATGAATCCTGTTAAGTGTTTTAATGTGTTATGTTATATATTCATTGGAAATTCGCTGAGTATGCAGGTTTGCTGCGACGGGGGTATTTTACTTTCTGTACAGACGTAGACCATTCCATCCCAGTTGGCCAGATACACCAAAGTAAAGTAAGATCCAACCATTTATATCTTATTAATCTGTAGCTGTCATAGCTAAGGGTCATTTTATTTTATAAATTGTACATTTTGAAGATCACCATCAGTAAAAAGTATTATGTTACAACGATATCAGATTGCCTTTATTTAATCATGGGATAAAGTATCTCAATTGGTTGGTTATGTAAACCCCAAAATTTAACCCATGTTTATACCAAATTGGCACCCTTGGTATAGAGCCAAATTCTCTTATCCGACAACATCATAATACTTTCATTAGCATATTTAAAAAGCACAAATTAAAATCATACTCATTAAAAATATTATTTAATAACACATTTGTTGCAATAAACAAACACATTGATGGAGCAACATTTTACGAAGGCAATATCAGTGAGAAAGTGTAAAATTATCTGTAAGCGATTGAAACAACATATCTGCATGGCCATCATATGAAGAAATAGGTCTGTGGAGTATGACACGATGGGGTGGTAAGGGGTGAGTTTTAGGGGGTGGGGTGAGGTTTACAGCCAGTCTGTCAGTGAGCGGTGGCGACGCGGGATGGCTACACCATGACTCTACCAACTCTACTGGCTACTGCGACTTGCTATGTCTTCACAGGTAAAATAGGAAACTTGTTATATGGTGTTGGACAATTAATTAAAACAGTGATTGAATACGAATTTGTGAAAAATTGTCTAACTTCTCAAACAGAATAACTTTGAAATTAAATTCATGTAACAAGTAATATCAGAAAATTTGATTTGTTTGCTCATAATTCAGTTTTCCTTTGAGAGCAATGATAATTTATAAAGTATAAAATGGTTGTACACCAATCCAATAAAATTTCAATTTTTATTTTATTAAAATTGTTCAATCTCATCCTCAACGTCAGTATGAATAATCTATGTGACCGTTTTAAGTGATTTTTGGAATTTTATACCAAATTCACGCAGCGAACTCTGCATAACACTGTATCCATATTTATATTACTGTTTAAGTTTTTTCATGTACAGCATTTTCTCCCAAAAATTGATTCAAACCTTCATATTGATTTGCCACCGGATCACTGATAGAAATTAATCAAGATGATGAATTACCTCTTAAATATACTCTAGAGTCCAGACCTGCACCCCGTACCTGCCGCGCCGTGATACGTTTTTTGTATGGCCATCAAATGGTTTTTATTTTGTTATGATCTTCCGTTCGTCTGTATGTATTTGTTTGATGTGTTTAAAGACTTTTTGCCGACCTCTTCGTGAGTGAAATTTTACGCCTGGCTTGAAAATGACCTAGCTGGGTCGAAACCCGTCACCCACAAGATCGACGTTGGATCAGTTGACAGTTAACGGTAATTTAACGTCTTGATTAATTAATTAAAATGTGTGTTTCTTCACATCCTGTTAAGAAACATAGTAAAAATTGGGTATGGCTGTAAACTGAATAAAGTTGCACAGGATAGCATGTAAGTTGCTATAATGTATTGCACAATTTATTGCCTTACTGAAAACGTTACCTATGTATAGTTTAAAGTGTCCGTAAGTGTCTTGGACCTTGGCCAACATCAAAATGTAAGTATTCGGTCTTCGGTCTTGGCATTTTACGAAAGACTCGCTTCAATAGTTTTAACATCTGTTTTTGACTGATAGTGAGAGTTCGGCCTTTGAACTTGGAATTTTTGTGGTAAAATGAAAGTATTTCCTTATGTTTATGATCCATTTATAACTTAGAATTACTCAAGCAAAAGAGAAAAAGTAATTCCAAGTATAAAATTCTGCAATTCACATCATTCTTTTTATTTCATACAGATCATGTTTTAAGTTCTGTACTTTTTATATTTTCATCGTAGTTATATGGTAGTACAGTATTCAGTTTTAATCTTTTATTGAATGTGTTTACTTATTTTGTTATGTAGCTTTCACTATGCAATTTGAATTAAATTATTGTCACTGCTATATGGACAGAAATGAGAAGTATATTTTCTTCAGAATACAAATATAAAATATGTGTACAATAGTTCGTAAGAATTAAAATTAAGTTCATAAACTAAAATTATGTTTAGTAAAAATCCCATTTTGTGATACTATATGGAAGGTTTCTATGTGCAAACAAATTTACGGAATTAATTTCGATCTTATCATGTCCTATCCTCAACTTAAGAAAATGTATATTTACATACGCTATTCTTAGCAAACACCAATCTTCTACAGTTGCAATAAAATAACAATCAGTTTGAGAAATACAATATGTTCTATTAAAAGTATATGTTATAATTTGCAACAATGTCAGTAACATCAGTCTGTGACATCCCCTGTCGGTCGTGCTTATTTTTAAGTATACCTTTTTGGATGTATTGTATGTAAAAGGTGAGCCAAGGTAAACAAATACTTTTTCATGGTATTTTTATAAGAAGTACAAAATACTTTTAAATTATTGTTTAATGCTACTAAAGTGTAAAACAAGATTTTAAAATCATACAGGATATTTATATACTGATTGAAAATGTAACCTAGAAGGTGTATTATTAAAATAGTTAGTAAGAAAGTGCGTATAGTTGTTCTAGAGATGCATACTCAAACTAGAGATTGAGACACAAATTACTACCAAACACAACATATATGTTGTTATATTTTGTTATACATTATTTAAATAAATATTTATGAATTTGTTATTATGCCGAAATATTGACCAATATCATGTACCGTAAATAATTACAGAAAGCTAGGTTTTTTAATTGGGCTAGTTACAATAATATTCAGTGAAAGTTTGACAAGTTTTATTATTTAGTCTTAATATTCTGAAACCCAGAACGATTGTTATTTGAACGATGATATTTAATAAGTTATAAAAAGTACATGATTTCCTTTACAAAGAAATATATCACGCTTTTGACGCAGTAAGCTGATAAACTGCTTTGGTTAATACCAAAGGTCAAAGAAGTAGATTTTAGCTGACACGGATATCCGGAAATTTGCGTAAACATAATTTTGTTCTGGTTTTATTGTTTTATTTTCTTTCTTTCTTTTGTTAAGCTCCCTTAAACCAATTGAGATGAAATATATTTACTAAATATTCAGTGTTGTTATGTTTAGTCTTTTTACAAACCACATGGGAAACAAGAACGTTATGTTTATTGACACTCCAAGCTATTCAACCGGGCACGTAGCTTTGTGCATACAGGAACAATAGTTAGAGATCGGTTTAGTCTAGATTGAAAAATGAAAACTGACCAACATACAATAGAGGAATTTATTTTTGCGAATTTCCCCTATAGGGATGAAGCTATTACCGTAGGTGGCATGGTAAGTGGTAAGCCCAAGACCATGATAACTTTTTGTTTTGAGGTCCCCAGATGCCAAAAATCCTATTCTTTTAAATTCATATATTTATATATAGGCTATATCTGAATATTAATACGCTAGGGTTTTTTCTTCACAGTCATAACTCGATAACGGCTGGGCGGATTTTAACGTTTGAGGTGTAAACTTAAAGGTATTTTTACGTAGATTTGCCAATACGTCTCAGAATTCTAAGAAAGGGCATCATTCAAATACAGTAAAGAGCTCAATTTTCGGAACAGAGCCGATATCCGACGGCGGAAGTGTTAACTACGAGGTCATTGAAACTACGTTGATATCGTTTGTTTTAATATCTATCAGATATTTTGTTATGTTTGTTTACAACTGAAGTAACCTTTCCTTGGGTACAAACTTGCTCGGATTCGACCAACAGGACAACTAGTATATATATATATATATGTATGTGTCCGTTAACACGATAACTTGAGTAAAAAACGTCTGATTTCAATGAAATTTGGCACAAATGTGTAAAGAAAAATTCGTGACTTTTAAGTTCGAAATCCAGAAAAATCGAACGATGGGAAGGGATATTTATGGGGGATAAAAATTCTCAAAAATCAGTTTTTTGCATTTTTCACCCTCAAATCTTGAAAACACTTAATTTCGGATCCAACCATTTTATAAACCTTAAAAAACAAATAATATGGTATTTTGAATCATTAAACTAGGTTAAGTGGTTGCAGATAAAATCCAAAATACGTGTTCATAAAATCTTCCATGTTAATCTTATGGGAAAATGGTTTTTGGATTTCCCTTAGTTAATTTTAATGTAAACCTCACATTTGCTTTTACCAATCAATTCACCTCTACAAAACAATAGTTTTAGTGTTTAAATTATGATTCTACGTCCAACCGTTGCAGAGACATTCAAAGTGCTAAACACAGTACGTTGTCCAATGTTATCCTTAAGGAGAATAATTATAATTTGATATCTCAATTATTTATGAATGAATGATAATGAAACTTGGCATGTAGCTTCAACTTGTACTGGTATATTGATATTTGTACAACAAAATATAGTTTGCCGATTTTCCCCGCAGCAGCAAACCTACATACTCAACCCTTATGTTAGTCTTATGGACAATAAGTGAAGTTTTATACCTCCCTAACGTTTTATAGCAGTTATATTGATAATTATATAATAGCTTCCTCCCTATAGGGGAAATTCACTAAAAACACATATGTTGTATTCATTTTTGCAGCAAACCTCAGCTCAGCTCAGCTTTCAATGTTATTCTTATGGAGGATAAATAAAATGCTAAGTATCACTTATTTATTATTGTATTTTTATAAAACTTGGTGAGTGGCTTTATGTGGTAGTTAGAAACGCAGGTTACGCAGGTTTGCTGCGGAGGGGGTATTTGTAATCTACTTTCCCGTTTATTTGTTTACCGGTTTTACAATACGGAATAAAAAACTGTTTGTTCATGAGATTTCAAATATAAAAAAATATGGTTTAGTATGGTTGGTTTGTATTATAAAAAATTCACAAAATGTAAAAACACAATACAGTACTTACAATGTTGTACTATGCGAAATCACACATTGCCTAAATGTTGTTTATGCCTTATACAATGTTTATCTTTAATATGACACATATAGTTTGCAGGCAATATTCTTGCAAATAAAGATTTACTATCTCCCCATAAATATTTTCAGCAGCATGGCAAACTAGTTAAATCATAACATAATCTAAAGGTAAACAGATTGTACCTACCTATACAAATCCCTGAGGGGAGTCTTTACTGTCCTACTTTACGGCGTGGTTATATGCAAATTATACACTCATTCGCCTCATCAAGTAGTTTTGGCGTTGTAATTTCTTATCAGAATATTCAATGCATTTTGATAATCTGATAATTTTTGCCGTTATTATTTGTTATCAAATCAATAAGTACTTTTAAAAAGGAGTTCACATTTAGTGAAAATGTTACTTCGTACATATTTTCTTACACACAGAACGTTGGTGCTCATTTCTAATGTTAAACCCTCCATAATATTCTAAACCAATGTAATTCTTTGACAAATTCCTTTATCCCGAAAAATATATTCGTTGAATGTTTTGTAGATGTAATTTGTAACATAATGTCAACAATTATTGTTAACGAGTACATTTTTTACAAGAGATCCGATAAGCAATCTTTTAAAAAATTTTAAAAAATCGTATTTATTTTGTTTTTAAACGATCTGTTATTAATGCTGAGTGTTTGTATTCGTCGGATCTGGACTGCCCTTGTATTCAGGGCACAGCTTTGAATGCGTGCGGTCAAAGGGAGACAATTCAACCGTGGTTTGGATAAACATTTGCTGTGTGTGTTGGGGCAAAATAAAACCAGAATGAAGCAATGTGATACATGTTTCTCCAACATGGTACGATATACGTAATGTATATAATTTTGATATTAACGTAATATTGCACTTCTGTTTTATGTTAGTGGTAAAATTACAAATGGTAACATAATAGAAGCTCTGCCGGAACATTATGGCTCAAATTATTTAAAGAAAATCATAGTGGTTAATTTATATACTTGCCCAATATTTGTCATTAAAAGTTGTTCACATTGACACTATTTTATACTTTATAACGCAGAAAGCAAAACTGCTCAATGCAGTTTATTCTCAACAGGGTTTATTTTTTATCTCAACTTACTTTGGTAGCTGCTTCAGTGGAGTAGTTCGAGATATTTCAGCCGATAAAGCGTTATGTATTCCACCCTTCAGAGAGCGTATAACGACAAACAAAACTAAAACAATATCGTGTGCTACTGGAGTAACAAACGAGTATACCGATCATTGAAGGACTGTGATAATTTGTAAGGGGTTTCTTAACATTTTCAACTAGACCGTTTGATTCCATCAATTAATTATTTAAAATTATGTTGCTATTTAGTTATTTAAATGTAAAATATTCCCTATGGTTATTTAACATTCATTCGTTCAATGTCATCGTCAAAATATTAGAAGCAAACAAGAGTGAATGTCATTATAACTACTTAAGTCTGCCTTATAAGATTAATTTAATACGTATATCAAAAAAATACCCTAATCGTTTTTATGGGTAGATTAATCTTAACGAAAATACACGCTTCTACTCTTTACTGAGTGGTTTGATGCCAGCCAATTTATACAATACCCGCACTTCCTGTTCCTGATCAAACGTCCCGTTAACCAATTCTGGTCACGTGACTTTCCCATCTCCCATTCCCCGCTTCCTACTGTTCTCAATCATCAACAGAGTAAAAAGACTAAAGTATTTGTATTCATTAGAGATTTCCAGCCTCGAGGAAACGCCTTCTCTACACTGACCATAATGATTTGATCGTATTGGAACTGTGTATCAGCATTAATTATTGGTTTAGTTTCTCATAATGAAGCTCTTACTGATTATGTATAACACTGAGTCATTACTAGACCTTGGATAGTTGAGCTTATAAGGTATAAAATTGGAAAAAATATTACAAGAATTATTTTGGTCGTTTGGATATTTGCAATATGACTAAAGTTGTTGTATTGTACAATGTTTTATAATTTAAATTACAAATATGTAAAAAATCGTGTTTCTAGCGACAAATTTGTTTGCGTGATCAATCATACAATTGGAAAGGGACAAAGTCAAACAAATATATATTTAGTCTATATGAATTTTCCTCTCTTTCTTATTCTGATTAGAAAAGATAAGAGGGGTTTCGAACTAGGAGTTATGCTGTAATTATAAACAAGTGAATGCACCGTTGACCTAGCCTAACTGTATGTAAATGTCCCAGTGCTGAATATTACGTGTTAAAGGAAAATATTACCACCGCAAAGTTTAGAGTCATTAACAGAATATAGTTATCTCTGTTTCAAAAAAATATATAGGGCAACCTCATTATAGTGTTTGCTGTCATTATGAAATGAAGAGTCAAATGCCCTTGTTTAATTGTAATTGATGAACAATTTATTTTAACATCAGTAAGAAGAGAATGTTTGGTTTTTCAAAATTAATAATAAATCAATGATTTTAGTTCAAAAATTAACTACATCGGAAAAGCTGTAAAATGGGTTCAGAAAATAAAAATTTAATAATTATTTCTTCACATCTGAGATGTACTAATACATTCATGTCAAAAGTTCTCATGAAATAAGTTAGCGTAATACGAACTTTTGTACAAAAGTGGTCCACGCTTCTGTGAAACGTGATTACGTGGTTTGAAGGTATTAAAACAAAATTAATTTATTTGACGTTAATCTGAGAAGTATTTTTACAATATATTAATAAAATAATATGACACTAATTTCGCTTATTTATTTATTATTACCAAACTATAACTAACTTGCCACTTCTAGGTTAACTATGAGTACAGTTTACTTTAATAAATTTAAACAATAATTTAATTTGATGTAAAACATATATATACAGAAAACGAGCATACCTTCAATTAAAAATATTGATCTATCTACCACATACCGCAGAAATAAATGTAAATGATGCAGCATATATAATCCATTTAAATATGATATGCTAAGGTCATCCAAGAAAGAAGTAGGGTTGTGTTAGAGAAGTAGTGGGATTTTGCGGCTTTTGGCTCACTTGATTGACAGCTTCCGGTCACGTGACTTTGATGACGTAGGAATGACGTAGTTGGCGACGTAGTTGGCGACGTATTAATGACGTCATGGATGTTTGGAGTAGGTCAAGGTCGTCTGAAGTAGTTTTTAAAAAACTATCTTGCACAAGTTTTGATTCGATGGTTTCAAACTATCAAAATTATTTGTTGCTAAACGTTTTACCCAAAGTATGGCATGTGGGTAGTCTGCTGACGCGTCTCAACAAGACGAAGAAGTTGGTGCATTCATAATTCAGATCCGACTAAGGGTATAGCAGTAATAGCGAAAAAACAATATTTTGAAGGTTTTCCGCTATTGCTCCTAATTCCCTCGTCGGATCTAAATTCTGAATGCACCATCTTGTTCGTATTGTTGAGCCGCGCCAGCAGAGTACTCACATGCCATACTTTGGCTAAAAAGTTTAGCATCAAATAATTTTGATAGTTTAAAACTATCGAATCAAACTTGTGCAAGATAGATATATTTATGGAATGAAAACAATCAAATGAAACCTGTGCAAGATTTCTAACTTTTATTTTTATTTCTTTATTTACAATAATACACATCGAATAAAAAAAAGTGCAAGTCAGTAGACTTAATTCTAACTATTTCTTTATTTACATTAATGTACACATAGGCAATGATTGTCAGAGAACCGTTGATCCTGCAGTGGCCGTTGCTTCTGTAGATGGGTAGGGTTCACATTCTCCACAATAATACTTCATTCTAGGCGCGGGTGGAAGTGATGTTGGTTGCCACGATGAAGTCTCCGATTCCTTAGAGCTGCCGACATTGAACGAGGCGAGAGGTTCATACTCTTCAAAATTATATCTATTCAGCTGTGTCGGTGGAAGTGTAGTTGCGGATGTTCTCCAGTGTTCTTGAGCTAAAGTGTTTGTTGCAAAAATATCCAATGTTACTTTGTAGCCGTTTACAATCAAAACTTTTAAGTCATCGGAAAGAAGTTGCAAATCATGAACTGTAGAAAGATGAACAGTATTGTAGTGGACACATTTAATTTTGAGAGCCATGATGTTACCTCGTGTACGGCTACTCGCGGAGTGAGCTTCCCACCTCCTCGCCTTCGTTTTATACGCACCCCCCTCCATTTTTTTCACATCTACGATATGAATATTTTCATCACGTAACCTATTGGAGTTCTGCATATAATGCAATGGTTATACATCAGTCCACAATCAGCGCATGTACAACAGTGTCTACAAGGTAAAAATAGTAAATTTTTCTCAGAGGACAAACATACTACACATTCGTTTCCTTCGCTCTTATTTTCTCCTGCTGGTGTTTTAACAGGATGAGGTTTATAAACTCTCCGATGGTTTTGTACAAACTCTCTACCTTTTTGAACTAACAGATAAGCACACCTGTCAAACCATCGTGCATGTTCTTCCCATGGGTTATCTGTCGCTTGCCAATCCTGCAATCCTCCTCCGCAATTGTAACATACGGTCTTATCATCTTGCCCCATGTAAAAGAAACCAGCATCTGCAAACTCCATTCTAGACTTGTATAGAAACGAGTCTTTTAATGCTGCATCAAACGTATCCAATCTCGATTGTAACTGTGCATATTTAGGAAATCTCATTCTCCTTTTTACTACCATATGTTCCATTTTTTTTTTGTTTTTGTAGGTTGTACCAAGGCAAATGTCGGAGGTATACTGACACGGCGTAAGCGTGTAGGGCAGGTACCTACCCTTCCCCCACCATAATGTTCCCCCACCAACTCATTGTCAGTCTGTATGAAAGTGATAATCCTTTAACCAATACAGCGCATTTTATAAGTTCTAAATCTAGGTCAAGGTCACCAAAGAATGTTTTTAAAAAAGATAAAATATCAGTACTTGGAGTTAATACTGATATTTTATCTTTTTTATATTTTTTTTTTTTTTTTACATAAAATACATTTCAAGTTTTACATGATATTGGCTTAATCTAACAATTTGAAGTTCCGGACGAGGTTAAATGCAGAGATAGCTCGGTAGAGTTGTTCCCGCTGACTCCGTGTGATACTATATACAAGGTTCCAGGTTCGATGTTTTGCAGATCTTCATTTTGAAGCAGTTGAACAAATCTCTTGGGCAGGAAAATTTGGAATTTCGCTTCATCTCCTACTGTGTATGGAGCATCGCTTAAAGATACGAGAATAGCGTCTCCCACTGATGTTTCAATCTTCCTCATGCCGTGCACGATGTAATGTTTGTTTTCTTTAATTTCTGAAGTTTTTCTTGTTGGTAGTATAGTTGATTTTGATTGGGTGTTAAACTGATCCGCCAATGTCTGCAGAAATTTCTGTGATGCCATCTTGATACGTGTTATCTCGTTGGAGTCTGGAGTAATACTGATGGTGGGTCTCCTCGCTATCCCCGCTTTTATACCCACCGGTTCCCCCTCCACTTTGAGGATGTAGAAAAGCAGCTAAACGATAAGCGTTCTTTACAGCACAATGAAATTGTGCGTGTTTATCATTCTTTGTTAAAATACAAATATTGTCCATCTCAAATTTGAAACACTTATCCATTTCAACATCTATTACATCTTTTGTAGTATAAAGCTGGATCCAATTGCGCTTTTCTAATCCTTTTGTATAAAGTCTTGTAAATTTACTGCAGTAGTGATTCATAATGCTTTCCACTTCTTCAAAACTTGTATAACCTTCATTCCAACCAATGTGATGCAAGTTTCTCGTCAACCACTTATTAATTCTTTTGGATTTGGAGGTTAATTTGTTAAAAGGAAATGGAGGTTTGAATAAAAAATTATAAATAACATATGTTTGCAGGTCTAAGATGATTAGTTCTTTAACAATGTATCTATCATTGTTTCCACGGAAAGCTTGAAATTCAATTACACCAGACCTCTCCATCTTTCGGATGTCGACTGAACTGTTTCCACACCACGGTAGAGCTTTTATAGCTCAGGCCGTACAGTTCTCAGCGCGTTGGTGTATATTTAACGTGGGCACCGTCCCCAATAGGCCTACCCCACGTATGTTCTTCTTTATTAAGTTAAACTTTAGTCTTTTTTAACTTCTTCTTCTTCTTCTTCTTCTTGTGTTTCGTTTTCTTCTTCTTGATTTTTTGTTTCTTCTTCCTGTGTTGTTTCTTCTGTAGCCTCTGTAGCGATTTCTACAAGTGGTTCAAAATCCTTTAACTTTCTCCACATGCAAACTTCATGAGGTATTCTATTAAAAATAGATGTATCCACAGGTCCGTACACGATGGTGCTATCAGGTTGTTTTTCCAAAGTATCGTGCAAATATTCTTTAATAATAGCGCTTGCAAATACCAACTGTCTCATGTACCTTGTAATAGGTTCTGTTGCGTAGTTTAAAACGTAGAATTCTTCACGTGACAGTAGAATCTTATTTTCATGTTGAGTCAAGTCTCTAATTCGCACTTGTAGTTGTCCGCGATGTTTAACAATATCTATTTCATTGTCACAATCCAAAAGTCGAATATGTGTTTTCCTTCCACACAAACTGTTAGTTAAATAACATTCTATTAAATGTACATGTTTCAAAAATGACTCCCAAGCATTTTGCGAAAATAAAACCTTTTTTGTTCCATGGTGTAGTATTACTGTAGGGGAATAATCCAATGATTTCATCAATCCAACTGATACACTTTTACTGATGCATGCTGAGATGGGGTAAAAGATTCGCAAAAAAACTTCAGTTAAAATGTGAGGAGGAATATTTTCTTCAACTTTCTTCTTCCTCTTTGATACTACCTTTGATGGATCTGCATTACTTTCCTCCTCTCTATCTCTTTTACCAAACTTTAAAAATGCAGTTATTTCCTTAATGATTTCTGCTTCGGTATTATCATGTTCCAATAACGGTGCTACCTCTGCATTACCTTGTACAACAGATGGAGAACTCATTTTGTAGAAGACGTTACCCATGCGACGATAGGCGATCAACTGAAGACCCGCATTGTTGCTCCGCTATTTATAGGTTAGCGACAGTGGCGGTGCCGGTGGTGGTACAACGTTTTACAATACTGTCTTTACAATACCGGTCAACGGTGTGTATGTAACAATTTTATCGTGCAAAATTAAACAATACGCAGATGTATTTGCAGGTACGTTTTCTTGAAATTCCATTTCTATTTTTATATCAACACTAGACGATTTTACAGATTCATTTTGTTTGGAGCAATCAATTACAACAATCGGAGCTTTCGATTCAAACTGTACGGGAGATAGTAGAGGTGTGTTTGTTTTGCCGTAGTATGAATTTTGGAACCTAGCGTACATATCGTATAAAACACTGTACCTTTTTTTATCAAAAGAAATATTAAAGTTGTCGTAGGGAAAGAATTGTGAATTCAGGAACACTTTACAGTTTGTTAATTTACAATGGTCAAATTCACCAGCATTTTCAGTTAATATACTTTTTTTCTTCGTTTGTAATCCAAAGATTACATATCTCGCTTTTTCCAAATGAGTAGAAGTTTTTACAGTCCATGTATGTCGTTGTGTTGTAGGTAAAACGGGGTATTCATGAAACTCCCAGCTTCTGAATGGCATTACAATGTCTCGATCTGATTTTAACTTTCTTAATAATGTAATCCTATGTTCATCATTTAGTCGCACATGTGGTACTCTCCAAACAATCTTGTCTAATGTTAATTTCCAGTCTAAATTGGCATCAGTTGTTCCAGCAGCTGCTTTAATTATATCATTATCGTTTGATGATCTTAATAAAACTAGTTCTTGTTTTACATTTATTATTATTCTTCTGTAGTCTTCAGCAAATCCTAGGAGTAATCTTAAAGGTACGTAGAAATCAAAGTTTCCCGAAGAGTCAGGAGCGATTGTACTTTTGTCTGGTGCAACCCATCCTGCAACAGCTAACAGATTCTTCTCATTTGGTGTTAAAGACGCTAATCCTTTCAATGTACTGGAAATTCCAACCTTTTTTGTTGAATCGACTGTAACTCCTGAAATTTCATATCTAATCTCGTCAAACAAAAATGCCATAGGATTATTTATGAACGGAACAGTGGTTCCAGCAGTACCATCATTTTTTGTTACTTTTCCTTCAATATATAAATAACTTTCGCATGGAAGAGTATAAATGTCTTGTTGTTGTATAGGAATCCTAATTTCATCGTTATTGTTTAATTTGGACGAAGCGTAAGGGTTGTGCGTGTGATATTCCTTTTCCCATAAGGTCTCGTCGAATGTTGGACCCTGCGCTATATCCAGTATATCCATTGTTAATGACCTTTAATCCAATTTCTTCTAGAAAACGAATGTTGTCACTTGTTAATCCTTCTACAGCTGATGAGCTACTGACCTCTTTGCTGGTTGGCTCTCTCTTTTTAAATGATAACCCCATTGTCTAAGCGGATGATTTTATATGTATTCTTACAGTAATAGCTTCTCCTCTAAAGTCAATAAGGTTTCCGTCTTGATCCACTATGTTCAGCACGATGTCTGAAATGAAACTGGTGTTTAACGGTAGGTACACAAGGTTTTGAGGCTTTTCTACTATCTTGAAACCCGGTGCAACTGATGGGTAGAATGTGTGTAATATATGACGATTCTCTCCATCTCTGTAGGATCCTTGTATAATGTTACATGTAATGTCTATGCTATTAACTTTGATGATCGTCACAGTTTTATTCCCAGAATGAGTTTTATTAGGTTCTAATACTTTTGTTTCCTTAGAAAACCCCAATAAACTACCAATTGAATGTTCTTGACTAAAATCAATATAATACTTAGAAGTAATTTCGGCTTTCATTGTATTGTTATTGCCTTTTATCGTTATATTTTCTTTTCCCATATGTTTTTGTATAACTTCATTTATATTATCAATTTCATAAGCTCCTGTTGGTAAACTGAATTCTTCCAAAGCTGAATACTTTCCTTTATCGGCTTTTGTCTTGTAATAATGTATTTTGTTATTAATTCCTTCACTAACGTTTGGAATAGAGTTATATGTTGTTAAATCCAATAATGCGGCTTCCCATAGTCTTCCTTTTTGCAAACGTAGCGCTGGAAACAGAATACTGCGCAAAGTACATGAGTTACCGGTTAATGACACTGTATACGAAGACATCTTAAAGTTGACTAACACTTTTAGCTAAAAAGTCTAAACATAAATGACCGCAAATGGATGTATCATCAGGTTGTTTTCTTGTATGATTGTAAAAAACATTTTCTGCCGCACGAAAGTATTGTTGAAGTTCTTTCGGTGGTGGAAGGTCTCCAAAACTGTCGAAATAATAAATGGTTTTACCAAGTTTCTTGTAACACACCCAATGAGTGCCTAATCCTTCACTATTATCCAAATTTACAATACCAGTCTCATTTTTCCACATTTTAACCGGTAATTCATCTTTCATAAATACTCCTCTAAAAAATGGGATTTTCAAACAAGAAGCATATGTAATCAGTTCTTCATTGGTTAATTCTTTGTTTTTAATTATTAATTGCTCTTTCTTATTTAATACACACGATACGGTCTTAGGTATAATCCTCCTCCCTTTTTTATCATTGACCATATTGTTGGTTTCTTTTTAGCTTTACCACTGGTAGATCGACGTTTTCTTCTGATATTACCTCCTTGTTTCTTAGCGGGTTTTTTCCCACGCCTTCTTCTCTTTCCTCCTCCAAACGTAGTTTTTGCTTTCATTGCTGCTGTTACTGCTAAAGACGCTGCTTTTTCACCAATACCTGCGTCACTAGATTTTACTCTTTGCCAAGCTTTCTCAGCAAGTGCTCTATCTGCTATTGATCTATTTTTAGTATCACCAAATTTGGAATACGCTATATCGTGCTGTTTACAAGCCTGATCGAGCTTATTTATTCCAGGATCTCCTCTAGCAAGACGTTTCTCTAATTTGGTTCCAGGACCACAATATTGATATCCTCCAGGTAAATGTAATTCCACAGGTAATAAATCAATCGCCTTGTTAACTATAGCTCCAACCGGTTTACTTAATAGAGAAAATGCTGTTGATGCTATTCCCCTTCCTCTCTGTAATCTCTCTCGATTATGACTGATGCGTTTAACCCTCGACATGACTATTTATAGCAAAACTTACAATCAGTAGGTGCACTCTATAAATGTTTTACAATGAATGTAATATCAGTTTTGGTTTCTTGTATTATATACTGTTTAAAATCCATTTATTATATAGAAATGGATTTATTAATTAAATGTAGACATATTAAATAGAAGTAGTAAAAATTGAAATAAGGTGTAATTGAAGATGTTCCAGATGTTTCTCCGCTGGTGATGGTATTGTTGTCTTCGGTAAAATGAATAAACTTTAAATAGTTGTCATGTTTCCTTAGAAACTTGCCACTAAATCGTTGGTAATTGAATAACACATCCCAGTCTAGTTTATCTTTAAAATTGTCAATGTAATTCTCAGAGAGATTTTGATATTTACTTATTACTTCCCAACAGTTATTAAAATTTGATGTCATCTCTGTAAAATATGGATCCAGTTAACTCTGTGAAAATAAATTCTTAACATAGTCATTGTGAAGAGGTAATGTATGGAAAGTTGTTCCCAATCCATATATCTATCAAACCGTTGAACAAAACCATCTGTCAACACTCCTTGGGGAAATCTCGGCTCTTGAGATATTAAACTCCACGCAGTAATATTGGATTCCATCATCCTCTTTATCCCTTATCATGGGTGTATTTTAAATTCTTTTTTCTCTTATGTAATCTTCATTGTTTTCTGTTGGTTCATTAATCACATTCACTTTATCCCCCTTTCCTAATGTCTTGACTTTAGAAGGCTCAGACGGTTTATCTCGTTGATTAAGTTTCTCTGGATTGTGTATATTTTTCCAGTCTAAATAATTGTGACTGTCAACATCTGAAGCTGCATCTCTTCCTGAAGCCCGATGGATATAATGGAATAGAGCTGCACCAAACCTTTCCAAATGTTTTTCATATTCCGTAGTCCATTTCTTGTGTACAATATCAAACATTTTCTTATTTACAGCGTCTCCATCCAGCTCACAATCACCTACATTTGATAATTTTAATTTTTTTACATCATAGCTTGTGTCAGTTTCATTCCTTTTGTAAATCGTTAACAATTTTAGAGTAGCGAAATTTACTGCTTCCCCATCATAAACGGGATGTTGTATATTGCTTAACCTTTTACCGGAAAACCCCCAATGATCTTCGTGTACAGTTGGGGTTCTTTTATCCATGTATTTTACCGTAACCGCATCAGAAGACAAAAGCGGATCACCAACATTTTGAATTACTTTTCCTTCAAAATTATAGTTTCCGTCAGGTGTTAACGGAAACCCAGCTCTTTTTTCACTATATCCAGATTTTACTCCAAACTCGGAATACCGTCCAAACTTGTCCACACTCATGATGTAACTGAATCGCTATCGTTTAGGTTCTTATTATATATATACGTCTACTGAACAATTATTCCTTGTTTGCGCAGTTCATCAACCAAAGCTACCCATTCGTTTTCTAAACCAGTATGGCCGGCTTCCATAGCTTCATGTAATAACCTCATTCGATCAACTAACTTATTTATATCGTTGTAATATATTATATTAGTTTTATACAAATTTTTCAATAATCCCCTTCCAGATGTGGTAGGATCAGTTGTTTTTCTCTTTTTATGCAAAACATTTAATTCAGCAGAAGATAAAGCTCTTCTTTTAATTTGAGCTTTTTTTGATTTCGAGGGGAAAAGACTAGATATAATACTTGTATATTTTATTGACCGATTTCTATGAATAGGTAGGTCTTTGGAATACTTCTTTCTATGTGCATTTGTATACTCTAATATATTTTTAAACAATTGTAAATCCCTTTTAGTATATTTACCAGGATTATTTTTAAAGATGAGTTCAAACAAACCTTTAGTACCTTTATAATTCTTATCTCCAATAACTATATCATCATTTTCGTTTATATCTAACTTGCTATCTCCAATCATTAATCCCTTATCCTCTATTCTAGCTCCATAGGTATGATAATTTCGATTAGCATGTGCGGCGTGTAACATTTTTAACGTATATATTCTTCCAAGTGTTCCTTTAAACATAATATCAGTGCCTAATTTGCTTAAGTTGGATGGGTTAATATCCTCTTCTTCTACACTTGTATCTTCTGTACTTGTATCTTCTGCAATGTCCTTTTCCTTTAAATCCTCTATATCTCCGCTTTCTTCATACTCGTCGCTTTCTTCAGATGTTTGTAACTGACCAAAACTTTCATCATTCTGAAATTCTTCTTCATATTTGGAAATTGGTAGCATTTTGTCTCCTTCGAAGCGAATTGAAGGTTTTTCCATATTTTGTGCTAATCGCTTTAAAGGTTCAGTAACAGGTTTGAATGTTGTTTCTAAAAATTGCTCTCTTTCATTTATACCTGATTTTAAAGCTCGGTTCTTTTGTCTAATAGAATCACTAAGTGATTTTATTTCCTTTAATAGCTTTTCCTGGTTAACCATATTCACACCTTGACGACTTGTTCAGTAATACCGCTAATCAGTGTATTAAAACAAATTTATCAAAACCTATTCTATAACGACCATCTTTTATAGCTTGATCTTTCATAATAACCAAAAATCCATACTTTTCCGCCCATGCTTTTCCGCAAAGCTCTTTAAACTTTTCAAATGGCATATCCGCATTCACATGATCGTTATATATATGTTTTAGGTTAGTATCATCTTGTTTAAATACAATTAGAATATTTGCATTATCTCTGATAAGTTGTTTTGGGATTTTGCTATAAGTTTGTCCTATATATATGCTGTCGATGTTATTATGTCTTCCCATGGCAAAGTAGTTTCTAATAGTATCCTGATTTTCACAAGATACATCGTCAAATATAAATACAGAATACGGTTTCGCTTCGTTTGGTTGCATAATGCTATCACTAGCGTTAAATTTGTAAAAATTAACATCAGACACATCAGATAGGATTTTATCCAGCAATTGATACTTTGGTTGATGTAGAGACTTTGAAAAAATATATAGGTTATTAAACCTTAATCCCTGCGGATTAGTGATCAAATTAAAGACAACATTGGTCTTTCCGCAGTTTGAAGGGCCACTTACTATACATCGAACAGTGTTTGGAAGTAAACTACCGTGTTTACCATTGTTGATTTTAACGTTATCCACAGTTAAATCATCTATGTTATTAATATTGAATGGATCTTTATGGTGAATAATCTCCATCCTGCTCAAAGGTTAACGACGAAATGATTTGCTTGCATTAAACCAAGTCCTTTATAGGTATCCATGAATCCTCAGTTTTGTTAAACCCTAACCACCGCACTTTAACTGCGTCCTTTTTTCTTTGTAACACTTTTTCAACAAGATATACATCACCTACTGTTGACTTTAACATTTCATGTCCATAAAAAGCACCTTCCAACAAATCTCCTTTGTTATCTTTTAAGATATACGTTTCAGGTACAGTCGGTTGCACTTTATACACTGTAAAAACTTCATTCGTCCAATTGGGAAGGTATTTCTTGGTAAACACTCCCTTATATTTACTAATCCGTACTTTATCACTTACATTAAATTTTCTTGGCTGCATTTTTTCTACTTTAGGCTTTGTATTTTTCTTTATGCGTTTTAATACATCTTTTGCATTTCTTCTATTTACTTTGTTAGGTTTCATACCGATAGTTCTATGAAACCTGTTGTTATAATCATTTATTAATTGTGGTAAAACATCATACCATACGTAAGAACCTCTTTTTGAAAATTGTTTATACAGTGCTCCTTTTAAGGTTCTATTGAATCTTTCTACAATAGCTGCTTTTTTCTCTGAATTTGTAGAATAATGATTTATTTTATATTTATTCATTAACTGTGCAAAGTTTGTATTAAAGTATTCTGTTCCATCATCAGTTTGTAAATGTTTAATTTTGTTTTTATCTCTTTTTATGGCTATTTCCATGGCTTCTGTTACGCTTTTACCAGTCTTGTCCTTTAGAGGCAAAGCGTCTGCAACTTTTGTAAAACAATTAATAATTGTGAGTATATATTTAAATCCTTTGTTTATTCTGCTATGCGGTCGCATTTCAATTAAATCCGCTTGATATAGATCATTTATCCCTTTTATAACAGTATTTCTTCTTGGAAACTTTATTCTTGCAGGTTTGTGTAGTTCATTAATAATCTTCTCCTTCAGGTCTGACATGATGGTTTCACGAAGACAGCTGATATGGTATTAAATATTTTGTTGTATAAATCTGCTTATATACATATAGTTCAAGGTCATTCAAAACTTGTGTAAAAAAGGGGAAACACAGCTTAACATTGCTTGTGTTTCCCCTTTTTTACGGAAAGGAAAAGGATAAAGGATCTAGGACGATGAAAGGGTTAATCTTCAATAGGGTTAAGGGAATAGTGGCCGAATGGCAATGTGTTGATTTTGTCTGGAAGGGTTTGTCTTTTGTCGTCATTACAGGATAGCGCCTTTTTAACTTCAGTCACGCTGTACAGCTGATGGTTAAAACTTCTGATGGTGTTGAATTTAGCTGTAATGATGTTATCCTCAAATAAGCATTGCTTGTAGTGTTCAAAATGCACTTTCTTCTTTAAATATAAACTCTTTACACCTTTAGCTTTCTTAATATAGCTATTCTTCTTTTCTTCTTCTTTTTCATTATAGAGTTTCAATGAATATAGTTTAGACATCAGTGCAACAATCTCTTCAAGTAGAACACCATTAGCCTCATCCTTGAATTTGCCTAGTACTTTTTTGTGTCTGCCATTGTCGTAGTTTGGATGATCTTTTGGATAATCGGAGAAATCAAAGTTGTTCTTGTAAATAAATGTACGTAAATCTTTATACATGTCCAATGTTACTATGCGATATATGAAAGCGTCAGTGTCCATATATGTAATAGATATATTTTCTCTTCCGTAGAACGCCACCATTTTGTTGTAGTGAAAATCGTACATGTGTGTTTTTGAGATGTCCAAGATTGACATGCCTATATACAAAGGACGATCCATCTTCACACTCGTCTTCTTCATGGACACTGCTACAAGTTTTTCATTAATAATTATAGATGTTCCAAAATTTGGCTGCTGTACTAGTTTCTGTAATTTTTTGGCGTCGGTAACAAGTTTAACATTTTTGTGTCTTCTTTTGTTTTCCAATGTTTTTCCAAATATCGCATTATTCATTAATTTAAAGAAATCTTTTTGAAAGTCTGATGTAGCTGCTGCTCTTCTGATGGTATTTGAATCAATATAGGGTTTCAACCAGCATGATTGAGAAAATTCCAAAACTCTATTAATCTTTGTTAGACGTAGTCCTAATTCGATAGCTTGTTGAACCACCCAAAAGTGAGCCACGTAGCGTTGTTTATTATTTAATGTCATCATTAATTTGGGGTGTTTTCCAATTGGTGAAATTTCTGTTTTAGCAAGAAGTGGAAGGTCATAATGAAGATCATGTAAATTTTCTGGGTATTCAAAATCGCAATCCAAAATATATCCAGTGTCACCATGTTTCGGAATTTGTAAAATATCGCCAATAGAGTCGGGATTAATCCATTTAAAGTTATCAAAAGGAAGTGGGTTTGACATTCCCCATCCGTACAGGTTATTTGCATCGAAATATCCTAAATAGGTTGACGGTTTGGTTTCATCGTAATTGGGAAGGTATTTGTTGTTGGCTTTGACATGTCTGGTAACACTTTGGGTCAATCCGCCTCTTACTCCAGCTTCAACCATTAAAACCATGTCAATGTCTGTTAAAAGTTGGAGTTTGCATTTTGTTTCTTTTAACATGGCTTGCCAAGCTAATCCTGGTGAAGTATACGAATGTAGAGGGTCCAAACCGTATGCAGCAAAACAGGTTCTTCGGAATTCTTCCATAACATCGCAGAGAAGAGTCACGTCAAGTTTTACATAAAAGTCTGAGTATTCTCCTAAAGTCTTCATATCCAACTCGTTCCATACTCGACATGCGTGTTGATAGTCTTCAAGTGAAATATTCGAATCATTAAGTTTGTTGTTAAATTTTTCTGGTGGAGGAAGTGATGTTTCATTAAATCTATGAAGTCCATCAATGTAATCGTAGGGGAAGACTCCTTTTCGAAGAACCAGATCCATTTTACTACTGGCTACAATTTTGCTTGTTTCTATCAGATCTTCTCTTTTTAAATTCTCAGTTAATTTCATTAGGCTAGAAGGCATAAATCGAAACGAATCAATAAACCTAAGTTTTATTTTGCCAACCTTTTTAGAGAAGCTTATAAATTTTTCCATTGTTGTTGCCAAAACATCTATCGCCCCATCATCTCTTCCCAATTCGGGAATTATAAAGTGAGAGTCATATCCACTAAGGTTATGTAGAACAACGGGTATAAAAGATGGAAGTTTGTAATTTAAGTTGCAAGCGTTACAGGCTGCACCTCTGTAGGCTCCTGTAAGATGGTCGTGATCACGCACTTTAACGTTATCTGGTGTAAATAGGTTATTACACAGATAACATGTTGTTGCCAAATTGTGATGTTGAAGTTGGTGTTCTTCCATAGGCTGCATCGGTATTTTAATTTTGTAGAGTTCTTCCACCTTAGAGGCAATGTAATACAAATCATCTACAAAGTGTTTCGCTACTTGTTCACCACGATAAATCTTCGGAGCAGATGTTAGTCCAAATTCTTGAAGATGTTCTTCAGACAGCGTGGATTTTGTCAGTATACAGTAACTGTTTGGTGCGTGTTTTTGATATTTGCTTCTTTTTGTGATATCCTCTTCTTGTTGTTCAATTGGAAGTAAAGATGCCTCAAAATCAGCATACACAACAACAGGTAAACGGTATTGTTGGATTACTTTGTCGAATTTTATCTGCGCTCTGCTAGGATGTGGCAATTTAATTCTTACTTCATAGTTTTCATTACATAGCCGTTGGTGTTCTACTAGCCAATCTGACCCTCCCCTTCTTAGTTCTTTGTTCACGTGACAAAAACATCTTTTGCAAATTGTCATCTTTCTTTTATGTTTAGATAATTGTTTAGAAACAAGACTTTCAAATTTTTTGATATACACAAAGTGTGAAATATCGCCTTTAGTAATCAATAACATATCTGTATGATCTCTGCGCTCATTTGATGTTATACGCAAGGGGTACACATTGTTTGATGAATCCAATCCAAATAGGTTGACAGAAGCTGAAGGATTTTGTTTTTCAAATTTTGAAATGTCTGTTATCGCAACAGGGTAAGTCATCCCTTGAAAATTATATCTATGTTGTACTTCTTCATATTTGTGGCTTGGTCTTATCGGATTGTCTGTTACATATTTGACCAACATGGCATATTTAAAACATTCCGTATCTTGATTTTGTACGTTGACGCAGGATAAGGTATTTCTAATCTTTGTTGGTAGAGGGATGTAGCTACTTCCTCGAATTCCATAGCCGTGTTTGTGTACCCTTAAGTCTAGCCCTGTGATGCTTAACAAACTCCATCCAGAGCCTCTTCCTTCATGTTCTTGTATTTTTATCATTAGCTCTTCAAAACATTCAGATACGATTGAATCAATATCTGACGAAAACATAATAGTTCGGTTTTTTGTTAAAAACCCTCTCGGTGAAGTTTCATTTTGAATGTTTGTAAATAAAGCATCCAGTAATAGTCCAAATTTGATAAAATTTAATCTTTTTAATTCATTTTGCAAAGTGTTGCTTACCAATCCTTTTGCGTTATTTAAAAATTCTTCGAGTTGTAATTTTGCATTGTCAATTTTGAAGTGGGTTACTACATTACCCGGAAGTGCTCGGGCATGTAGTTCTACATTTACTGCTGTTGATGCTGAAGGACGGTGAAGTGTAGACAGAGCATGCGTAGAAGTCGATGCAGCTGATGACGTTGAAGGATGATGAAGTGTAGACAGAGCAGGTGTAGAAGTCGATGCAGCTGATGATGTTGAAGGACGGTGAAGTGTAGACAGAGCAGAGGTAGAAGTTGATGCTGAGGTTGATGCTGCATATTGAATAACACTTGGTCTGGAATGTTGGTGTTGAGCTAGCATTTGATCTATTGTTTCTAATTCTTCTTCATTTTGTTCAATTTCATTGATATTATGTTCTACTTCTTTATGAATGTTTAAAAGCCATTCGTCTTTAAATGAATCTTTGCAAATATCACAGCGGTGCATGTTGTAGAGGTGTCTTTCTCAAAGGATAACCTGCTACAGATGAGACCAACGCTAATGTACCCCTATTTATACCTAATTACAAAAATGGTGGGGGTGAAGTTGGTAGGGAAGGGGTATATATCAATTTATATTAACCGAAGTTTTCAAAGTCTCGTCAGTGGGTCAAGGTCATCTGAACATATTGCCAGAACGGGGAAGAGAGCAGTAAGTGATTCTCACTTGGACCACAAACTGATCTATTCCCCGCTCTGTGTTTAAAGTTCAGTATTCAACAAATATTTTAATCAGACTCATCTGATGATGAAGATAATGATGAGGATGAGGTCATTTCGCAATAGAATAATTGACGCCGGCAACTAAATTCACCGCTGAAAACCAACCCATTGCTACTACCGCTTGGAGGAGTTTCAATATTATCAAAGTCTATATTCATGTCCTCCAAACAGAGCAACTGTTGATAAAGCTCTGTGGTATCATCGTCATCGTCCGTCAAGAGCTCAAGTTGCTCCATATCTCCACTGTATGGTTCACTGGAGGCTACATCGCTTAGTAACTCAAGATCGCCAAACGAATCATCATCTTCAATCACTGAATCGTCTTCATCGACGTCGTTAATTTGTATTGGAATATTATGTAAAATTTCTAAGATATCATTTTTAGAAGGGAAGATGCTGTTTGTGGGCGCCATGATAGCAGAATGGTTTCCCCATTGTTGGGAAACCTCCTTTTATACCCGATTCAGGTGGTGGGGGGTAAGCGGTGGGGCTGCAAGTGATAGGGAGGGGTGTTTTATTTAATAATTATATACTATCCGCAAATTGTATAATTCTTGTAAGTGGGTCAAGGACGCCTGAAAATACCACCAAAACGGGGAATAGAGCAGTAAGCGATTCTCACTTTGACCGCAAACTGATCTATTCCCAGCTCTGTATTTCAAAGGTCTTTAATTTTGTTAAACTGTTTATTCATCCTGATCCTCATCAAGAAGGAACAGTTGTTTATACGCTGAGGGTTCTTCAGCAAAGAAGTGGTGAACCGCCAAGTCATCCTCTTCCAGAAAGACCGATTCCAACGGTGGAGGGGTGTGTAATAGTTGTCTGAGAATTGAGAGAGCCTGCGGTTCTTCAAATTGTTGAGGTTTCGCTTCTTGGAGTTGTGTCTGAAGTCTTTTTATATACTTTATGGCCATATTTATAGTATCTATTTTCGATTCCTTTGGATGGACAAATGGTAATATATTTCTTAATTGTCGATAACCCTCATTGAGTCTCGCTCTTGTTTTCCGCTGTTTAGCAGTGTTTTTCTCGGTTTTAAGAGACCTCGAGTTGGATGTGCCTGCCGGAGTATCCATAGCTGACTAGTAACTATGTTCCGAAGCATCACTTATATACCCGCTTACCTCCACCATTTGAATCAAATGATTGACTTAATGTAACATTTCAAAGTTTAAATATTTAGGTCAAGGTCATTGTAATATGTTAAAAAAAGTGTGGACCACCTATTTTCATTCTGCAGCATATGCTGTAAAATTTTAATAGGTTGTCCACACTTTTTTTATTTTTAAACTTAATTTTGAACTTCGCTTAATCACCCTGCCATGGCTTGGGAATGGCTAAAATATCTTCAAAGCATGTTGTTTTACTAAACACTCTTCGAACATATTTCCCGGGGTTAGGCGTTATTTACAAGTGATTTAAGTCCTCGTTAAAGGAAAGAAACACATACGCAAATAACACCCCCTCCCCCTTTAGGTGAAGGTTAGTATTAAACAAACAGGAATTTAATTTTTAGCAAAATCTAACATCACTCTCAATAACTCCCTACTTATGTTTAATTTTTCAAATACTTAACCCCCCTTAGGTGAAGATTGGTACTAAAACAAAACAAAAATTTAATTTTTTAACAAAAATCTAACATCACTCCCAATTAATCTCTACTTTTTCCAAAATATTTAATATTTTTATGAACAAAATATATTTCTATATTGTCTTACTATGACATAATATGGCCACTATATGTATGGTAGAAAACAATATAGAAACATTTTAAATAATTAAGAGCCGGCTTCAATAATTTTAACACTTTCCGGCGGGGTAAGCGCATGAGTTTTAACGAAATACACGTTATATGTTGGTAACAAAAACCTAACTTAATGGTTATTACCAACAAAATACCTTGTATATATACCTCAATAAAGGGGTTCAACAAGGTATTTTTCCCCGCTTTCAATACTTTTAACAGTTTCCGGCGGGGATACACGTTATATATACCTGGACGGTTTCAAACGTGTTTTGCTTTATTTACCTCACTTAAGGGATATAAGCATTTTAGTGACATTGACCTCAATAAAGGGTTGTACACTAAGTATATAGCTTCGATATTTTAGGCCTCACTAAAGGGATTCAATCGAGCTATCAGTAGATTCCCATCGTGGATTGTGGTGATGTTTTCCTGGACATCGGATCATCTGTTGGACTCCCTGAACGATCGAGTCATCTCCCTGGACCATCGAGTCATCTCCCTGGACCATCGAGTCATCTCCCTGGACCATCGGGTCATCTGATTGTAGAACTCCCCACTCGTACTCCTCCTGCGGCTGATACCTGGACGTGTTTTGCTTTATAGACCTCACTTAAGGGTTTCAAGCGTTGTTTTGCTTTATAGGCCTCACTTAAGGGACTCAAGCGTTTTAGTGACATTGACCTCAATGGGTTGTACACTAAATATGTTTAAGAATAGCTTCGATATTTTTTACCTCACCAAAGGGTTTCAATCGAGCTAGGTGTTTAATATTAGTTGATTAGTAGCTAAATAAAATAATGCAAACATATCATGCTATGTTAATAATCATAAGTAACGCATACATGCCATGCACTCTCTACTGATGCCCACGAGCAAATGCGAAGGTGTTGGAGTGATTTTTCCTTTTATAGACGGGGATTGTGGTGGGGGAAAACAACGCTGCAAACTTAAAAATTACTTCTGTTGCAAGTGTGCATTTAACGCGTGATAAGCTTCAGTCAACGGGATATAATTCAAAACTGAGGTTCTACAAGAGATTAATAATTTGTTCAATATACCTCGGAGGTTTCAAACCAATTATTTAGTTAATATTAGTTTTGAGAACCGCGCAACGAACGAGCTCTGACTGAGGTTTCATTGAGAGTGACAGTGTGGATTACCGGCGCGCTACAGCCGCCTCCCCTCCTCGATAAATGCTATTAATAGCTAACATTTACTGCATTGGCGCGCTCACGACAGATTATTCTTCGACACGCCTTAACTCCTATTAAAGCGTTATATTATAACTTGCGGATTGTTTTAATACAGAAATTTGTAAAATATATTATAGTGACATCCAGCAGGCAAAATTCACCTCTCATAACATTATTGTTTTTAAGTGATGGTTTAAATGATTGCAACATCCTTTAGTTTCAGCTAAACTTAATAATTAGGTGTTTGGGTGAAATGAAATTTTTTGGAAGTATGTTTTAAACAAATATATCGCGATTAACAGTTTAGGAATATATATATAGATGGTTCGGCAATTTATGCGTAAATGCATCGCGTCGCTGTGAGCGACGCTATGACACTCATAGGGTTTAAAAAATAATTATGAAAATTATTAAAAGACACCTTTTTCACAGTTGTGAATAACAAAATATAAACTAAAATCATATCTTTACAGTCTCTTTATGACGGTGTATAAGTTTAGTGCACCACATTAAAACTAGGCATACAATGCAGTTGTCTGCTTGCAATATTGAGCGGAGCGAGTATTTATTTTGCATTTTTGATACGCGAGGGCTTCCAAATTATGCCTAAACGATATGATATATTTTGGAAGTTTGTTTTAAACAAATATATAGCGATTAACAGTTTTAGAATATATATATATATATATAGTCTATATATATATATAGAAAGAGAGAGAGAGAGATTGAAACGACTAATCTAAAGAGATTGAGAGATTGAGAGATTGTTTCAAACTGATACTTTAAATATTAAAAATCAATAGTTTAATCTTAAACAATCCTGTAACAAATAATGAATATATAGTTTCAAAGTATGTTAGATTTTGTTTTGTTTAAATAATTATGAAAATTGTTAAAAAACACACCATTGTCACAGTTGGGAATGACAAAATATGAACTAAAATCATATTTTTGCATTTGATATGTTTTAGATCAATATTTTCCGGGCTTAAGTATTAACTAATAAAGACCTAAACCTTAGTACAGGTAATATCTTTATTAGTTAATACCCCCTCGCCCTTCAGGTGCAGCTGTACTTTAATAATTAGGGTTTGGGTAAACAAATATTTTTGAAAATATCTTAACAAAATTATATAATGGATAGTTTTAGGTCAAATGGATTGATAACAGTATATAAATCATTCATAACGGTTTGTTTGGACTAATCTATTGTTTAAAGTTTTGGTTTTAGATGCTAAAGGTCAATAGTTTAAACACAAACACAACTGTTACAAATAATAAATATATACCGCTTCAGTAACATTTTTTATACTTCTTTCCATTCCATACGCGCTGTGACGTAATCACAAACAAGGCTCCATTTCCCGTTAGGACTTGGTCGTGTCATGTAGCCAGGTAATGGGACTTTATATAGTTTTCCCTTACTTTCTACAATCGGCATATTGTCTTCATATCGTAGTAATTTATACATGGCCGTAGGTTTCAATTTATATATGCGAATTTTTTGGATGTTTGCAGGTTTTTGGTTTTTACATGGTTTAGTTTTGCGAGCTTCTGTTTGGGTAACTGGTTTAGGCGGATCCTTCAATAGGTTTAGCAGAATGTTTTCAAGAGTTGCTAATTTTGCTTTTGTTTCGTCAAGGGTTTTACCCAATGTGGATACACACTGGGAACTTACTTCTTGTGGCCCAGAAGGGTTCACAGACGGTGTAGTTACTTCTTGAGAAGCGGATGGTTTCACCTTACTATTAACGGTAACCGGACCTGCAACTGATGTTTTCAATTTTTTTACTGTTTGACCAAAGTGGATACCGCACTGGTCGCGCCCTTTCAAACACCGTTTGTTACACATGAGACCTTTACTACTTCCTTTTATAAAACGGTGTTTACAGCGTCCAATATGTTGTTCCTGATGTGGGGATATAAGAATTGTGGTTTTCTGTATTTTGGGAGAGGGAACTTTCACTTCAGAATCATCATCTGAGAGCTCCAGACCCATTTCCAAGAGGATGTTTCTCTTTACAACATCGCCTACAACTGCCGTCACGGGTAACGGCGGCAATTTCCGCGAACCTGTCGCTCCAACTTCGATGGTCACCGGACGTGGCAAAGGTGCGATGATGGAGGGTTTAGTGGGTTTGCGTTCACAAACTGATACTGATGCCGACGCCATATTAATTTGGATATTTGAAATAGAATGTAACGGTATCACTAGAAGACAGAGTTTTTAACGAAGATATTAGAAGGAAGAATCAGTTAAATTAAACAACACTTTGATGCAAGATTCCTCGAATACTCCTTTGAACAGTCTGCTAAAAGAGATTGAAAGTTAGTTATATTATAACGATAAATAACACTTGGAGATACAAAAATACACGGAGACTTGATGGATCCAAAGTTAGTTATATGATGATAACACTTGTAGTTCTAAGCTAAAGAGGGATTGCAATTAGTTAAACAGATACAAAGATACACAGTAAAACACTAGACTCAATCTTGACAGGAGCTGCAGAGGTAAGCCTTAGACCAGGTTCTCATTCGATGCAGGAGGAGACTGGTATCGATGCATGTTTTTCCTGCGTTATATAGCAGATGTGTGCATAAAATAAACCTGAATGACTAGTCCGACAATCTTGTACGCGCGATGCGCAGCCGACAATTTATTTTTTGCAGTCTGCGGGGGACATTTCAAGAGGCAGCTCTGGTACGCGCGATGCGCAGCCATCAATTTATTTTTTGCAGTGTGCGGGGGACATTCCAAGAGCAAGCTGTCGCCGTGTCTAGCACGCGTTGAACCATCGTCAATTTTTGTTTTTTAGTCTGTAGGGGGACATCCAGCTCTTAACAATGATTTTTGCTCAACAAATAAGCATAACAGTCACTGTGATTTAAACTAATACATGTATTTATGTGATGCACCTTACGTAGCAAACAACTAGCTAAGAGTGTTTCAACGACAATTATTCTACGACGGAACCGCTGACAATCAGCTGAAAGCGTGGACCTTCTATCTTCATAGTCCAAAAAGTAGTAGGTAGTTGCTATTGGGCTACTAAAGGACACCTTTCTCATATTCCTGTAAAACTGTGACATTTTCATCCGAGGTTTTCAGCTACGATCCACACAGTCTAAGAGCTAAACCCTAACTAACACATATATTGAGGTTATTGTGCGATGTATAAACTTGGTGGGGGAAGGGCGGTTAGGCATCCTACATGCTTGTTGACACGTTATTAAACCTCCAGCTCTTGCCTAGTACACATGAACTCGCCAATCCAAGACATCAACTTGATCCTGAGGTATTTTAAAACATTTTAAATCGGAGCTACGATCCTCACAGTTTAAGAGCTAAACCATTACTAACGCATATACTGAGGTTATTGTGCGATGTAAAAACTTGGTGGGGGGAAGGACTGGTATCTATACTACATGATTGTATCACATCATTAGACCTCCAGCTCGTGCCTAGTACACATGGACTCACCAATCCAAGACACTACTGTTTCTTCCACATCTTCTTATATTAATGAGCAAGCTGACACAAATGAAAATACAACTTCTCAAATACAAGTAAATGAAGTTTCTACAACAACTTCTGATGCGGAAGCAATAATGCTATCCTTGATAGGTTTTAATTAATGGTAATTTTCGTACACAATCATGGAGGAGCGCATTAACGGTGAAGGGAACTTTTGCTATTATAACTACTGTTTCACTGACTTAGAAAATTAAATTGGAAACACCCGATCCAGATATTGTGCACTATATTTTAAGTTACACAGCAAACACCAAGAACTCTGAGCAAACGTCATTTAAGGAAACTTCAAAAACTACACAGAATTAAAATATTGTAAATGAAATGAGTAATACATAAAAGTTAAACCCAACTATCTTGCCCAGGTTTCACAGCGAATAACACATTATTCGATTTGTATTATTGTAAATAAAGAAATAAAAATAAAAGTTAGAAATCTTGCACAGGTTTCATTTGATTGTTTTCATTCCATAAATATATCTATCTTGCACAAGTTTGATTCGATAGTTTTAAACTATCAAAATTATTTGATGCTAAACTTTTTAGCCAAAGTATGGCATGTGAGTACTCTGATGGCTGCGGCTCAACAATACGAACAAGATGGTGCATTCAGAATTTAGATCCGACGAGGGAATTAGGAGCAATAGCGGAAAACCTTCAAAATATTGTTTTTTCGCTATTACTGCTATACCCTTAGTCGGATCTGAATTATGAATGCACCAACTTCTTCGTCTTGTTGAGACGCGTCAGCAGACTACCCACATGCCATACTTTGGGTAAAACGTTTAGCATCAAATAATTTTGATAGCTTGAAACCATCGAATCAAAACTCGTGCAAGATAGCTTTTTAAAAACTACTTCAGACGACCTTGACCTACTCCAAACATCCATGACGTCATTAATACGTCGCCAACTACGTCGCCAACTACGTCATTCCTACGTCATCAAAGTCACGTGACCGGAAGCTGTCAATCAAGTGAGCCAAAAGCCGCAAAATCCCACTACTTAGAGAATCAATAATGTAACTTATACGCTCTAAGTAAATGTTCCTAATACATCGGTATTTGAACATCAATTGTTCTCAAGAGATCCAAAAAGTTACGAAAAAGATACGGTACGTATTTTTGTTTGTGGTCAAGCAAGATCAAATGTTTACCCTCAAAACAGGTAGACTGTCCCGAGTCTAGGAGGCAGGGAACATAACTATGTATAAATGAAAACATGTTTGCGGCTATTGTTACGTTAAAACAACTTTTTCGATCCACCTTCATTAATATAGAATCAAATTATAAGTCAAAGTACGCAATCTACTTTGTAACCTAACGATACTCTGAATATCTTAACATCTGAATCAAATGTAATCCAATATTCCAGTAGTCCTTTCGATTAATATATTCTAAATGTTAGGATTAGGAATCCCGATAACTTAAATATTAATTTATATTAGGGAATTTCCCCTATAGGGAAGAAGCTATTACCGTAGGTGGCATGGTAAGACTTAAGCCCAAGACCATGATAACTTTTCATTTCGAAGTCTCTAGATGCCAAAAACACCATTCGTTCAAATTTGTGTATATATATATATGTCCGTAAGCAAGATAACTCTCGTAAAAAAGGTCTGATATTAATGAAATTTGGCACAAACGTGTAAAGTACCATTTTTTTTAACGAGTTCGAAAACCATACGATGGGTTTTTTGGGGTTTTCACATGTAATTTGTATTTTAATTTTTACCATTGAATTCAGCTTAATAAAACAGACAGTTTGGTATTTTGATAGTAGGGTATATTGGAGAGTCCGACCCCAGGAGGAGCAGGAGGAGCCCCCCCCCCCGAGCCCCCCCCCTCGCGAATTTTTTTTTTTTGCGAATTTTTGTTGTTGCGAATATTAACCTAACCTAACCTAACCTAACCTAACCTAACCTAACGTAACGTAACCTAACCTAACCTAACCTAACCTAACGTAACGTAACCTAACCTAACCTAACCTAACCTAACGTAATGTAACCTAACCTAACCTAACCTAACGTAACGTAACCTAACCTAACCTAACCTAACGTAACCTAACGTAACCTAACGTAACCTAACCTAACCTAACCTAACCTAACCTAACCTAACCTAACCTAACCTAACCTAACCTAACCTAACCCATCCTAACCTAACCTAACCTCGGATCAGATTTCTGATTGCAGATTCTAGTTCCTCTAGTCGAGCCGAGAAATTTGCATACCCACAAAGTACATTTGGACGATGTAGGGGGGGGGCTATCTCGGTTACCATAAGTCGGATTTGAATTCTGATTGCAGATTCTAGTTCGTCTAGTCAAGCCGAGAAATTTGCATACCCACAAAGTACATTTGGACGATGTAGGGGGGGGCTATCTCGGTTACCATAAGTCGGATTTGAATTCTGATTGCAGATTCTAGTTCGTCTAGTCAAGCCGAGAAATTTGCATACCCACAAAGTACATTTGGACGATGTAGGGGGGGGGGCTATCTCGGTTACCATAAGTCGGATTTGAATTCTGATTTCAGATTCTTGTTCGTCTAGTCAAGCCGAGAAATTTGCATACCCACAAAGTACATTTGGACGATGTAGGGGGGGGCGGGCTACATCGGTTACCATAAGTCGGATTTGAATTCTGATTGCAGATTCTTGTTCGTCTAGTCGAGCCGAGTCATTTGAGTACCCACATCGTACACTTTGGATTATGTTTACAAAAAAGGGGCCCGCACCACACTTTTGACCTTTTTTTTGCATTTTTGGATTCTCCTCGTCAAGCCGAGTATTCTCAGTACCCACATGACATACTTTGGATAATTAATACAAGAGTTGAACAGGGTAACGCTACAACCAACAGAGCTAGCCCATCAGCGCTTGCGGTCAATTGAACTACCAGTGAATGCAAATTTTGAGGAGAATATAATTGCAATGCTTTGAACATATACTGCAAAGGGGGGTGTATCGATACACCCCCCTTCAAGTACTCTGCACCGAGGCAGCTGTTCGCACAACCGACTGACGCGTCCAGTCTACTGTCTGGGAATGCGGATGTTGTAATTTGATACCTCGACTGGAGGGTGCAGGTGTTCACACAAAAAACCGACAAGTTGAGACCTGTCTGGGAATGCGGATGTTGTAATTTGATACCTCGACTGGAGGGTGCAGGTGTTCACACAAAAAACCGACAAGTCGAGACCTGTCTGGGAATGCGGATGCTGTAATTTGATACCCCGACGGGAGGGCGACGCGACCCTTCCAGGAACCCATTATAGTCCGCCCGTATCGAATTCCGAGCAATAAATCACCAGTTGTCAAACACCCACGGTATCATTCTTGTTTTAGGCTTCAACAATTCCTGACGTATGGGGGAGCGAAAATCTCCCCCTAACCCATTATGTGTTAGGGGGAGCGAAAATCTCCCCCTAGTAATTAAATCAACAGAACACCAGTTGTCACGGTCTCATTCTTGTTCTAGTCTTCAACAATTCCTGACGTATGGGGGAGCGAAAATCTCCCCCCTAAGCCATTATGTGTTAGGGGGAGCAAAAATCTCCCCCTAAGCGGTGCGCGGGTCGCGACACGCCACAGTCTCTTGATAGACTTCTTCGAAGACGGACGTCTACATTAATTCGATAACAATGTCGTTTATTCATCAGAAATCGTGTGAATGTGTGAAGACTGAACTGGACTTGTTTTCGTTACCGCCTACGCAGACCAGCATCGAGAGCGGTAAATGGGTTCAATACAAACCGATCTCATCGCTGACGGACGATTCGCCAATAGAGTTTGTAATACCCGGTCACGGTGACGAGTACACGGACCTGACACAAACGTTATTACACGTGAAAGCCGCTATTGTGAAACAGGACGACACTAAAGCGGACGGTGGGCAACCTGCTAAAGAGGTGGGCCCGGTGAACAATTGGCTCCACTCGATATTCAGTCAAGTGGATCTCTATCTCAATCATAAACTGGTGTCACCACAAAATAACACGTACGCTTACCGTGCCTACTTGGAAAACCTATTGAACTACGGATGTAGTGCGAAGAATTCGCACCTGACTAGCGAGCTGTTTTTTGAAGATTCGGCCGGACTAATGGACGATTGTGACGAATTGAACGAGGGATTGAAAAAGCGTCGCGATCACACGAAAGAAAGCGATGTTTGCGATATGGTCGGTCGATTGCACATCGATCTGTGCAATCAGAACAAATTCATGTTGAACGGTGTCGAGATGCGATTGCAACTTAACAGATCCAGAAACTCGTTTTGTATAATGTCCAAAACGCTAACTACCTACAAGGTGACAATTAAAGAGATTAGTCTTTTCGTACGTCGATGTAAGATCAATCCGAGCGTATTGTTGGCGCACAGCAAAACTCTCGAGACCGGCACGGCCAAGTATCCGATCACGCGTGTAGAAGTGAAATCCTTCACACTACCCTCCGGTATAATGAGTAAAGCTTTAGACAGCGCATTTCTCGGTCAGTTACCGAAACGTGTGATAATTGGACTGGTCAGTAATCTTGCGTTCAACGGAGATTTAAAGAAGAATCCCTACAACTTTCAACACTACGATATGAATTATCTCGCATTGTACGTGGACGGTGAACAAGTACCGGCCAAACCGTTACAGCCCGTTTACACATTGAACAGTGAGACGTATATACTCTCTTATTACACATTGGTCACTGGCACCGGAATCCAGTTCTCCGACGCAGGTAATGAGATCAAGAGAGGTGACTATCCGTACGGTAATTGTCTTATGGCGTTCGACTTGACACCGGACATGTCCGCGGCTGAGTCGAGTCACTGGAATCTCCTGCGCAACGGTAATCTACGTATCGAAATCGGATTCTCCAAAGCGTTGTCCGAGACCGTCAACTGTATAGTGTACGCCGAACTGGACAACGTCATCGAGATCGATCGTCACCGTAACGTAACAGTTGACTTCAGCGGGTGAATAAAAGCGAACGCCAAACAGAAATATTGTCTGACAGCGAGTGCATACAGTTTACTTCAAGGGTGAGCAGACGCACCACCAGTCAGTAGTACGGTTGAAGTCACACGGTAAGGACGTGAACATGGACGCTTACGCTTCTGCGGACGACTATATCAAATCGTTTATTCAGGAGATTGAGGTTATGAACAATAATGCTAGTGATCAGACATTGACATCACCTCAGTCGTCATTTGTAAAACCGACCACTGCCTGCAAGAGACGAAGGAGGCCAACTCCCATCGAAGTGGAAACCAAGAAACCAGGATGGGTGCCAAAACCAACAGATGATTCTCCCATAGTGTCATGGATGGACGATGGGAATACTTTCGCAGTTCAAAACCCAGGAAACAAAGGACAAATTTTATTGAAAATGGAAATGTACGATGGTACAGATATGGTGTTCATGTGCGGTTTATTTTTGGACAAAGATGGTGAAATGCACCAAAGTGTTAAACAAGTAGTTGATAAAGTGGAAAACATGTGGATCTATAAATCAACAGGAGTACCGAAAATTACAGGCTTAACTCAAACTGTTACACAACGCAGTGCAGTTTCGCAGCCAACGCCGAAGAAGCGAGCTGTGAGGAAGAAACAACGAGTGGCGTCGGCATTCAACTAGAGCATCCGCATTCCCAGACAGGTCTCGACGCGTCGGTTTTTTGTGTGAACACCTGCACCCGACCCTTCGGACCACCCACGTAGAAGAAAATGGTGGCGAGGGTTTATAAGGCGGAGCCCCGCCCGATTGAGCATCATTCGCCACCAGACCACCACATCACATAGACCTACTCCAACTACTACTAGAGATGTCAAACAGCAGCAGCACTTTCAAGCTAGAGTTTCCGGGCGTGAACGGCACTGCAACAACCGCGGACCTGAGAGCTACCCTCAACAACTGCAAGTCTGACTCTCCGCTCTACACCAGGATAGCCGATCTCCGAGAGGAATGCGGCTATCTCATCACTGCGATGGAGCGAGCCACCACAACCTTTGGCGAGACAATCATCGTGATCCTGGAGGGGCAGGTCGGGGATGACTTCTTTCTGCGAGTCTACCTGCCTAGGCGCTTCAACGAGGTCCTGAGCAACACCGACATCGAGCGCTACAACAGCGGGTTTGGAGAACGCCTTCGCTTGGTGAAGCGCAGCCCGAGGGGTTCCAATAGCAGATTCACACCTTTGGAGTTTATGTAAAGCAAGACTTGAAGATTATGTTAATACCTTTGTAAATTAGTTTTCGTAGTCAATACTTATAGTCACGTTCAGAACATAACCACTGTGTTATTTATTTCACTTAACCCCAAAAATGTACTTTGGTAGTAAGTTTAAGAGTGTGAGTATGGTAACTGTGAGGTGTTTAGTAGCTCAGTAGTAATCATGGGCTTGATGTGGAAACATCCGTTCTCAGCCATTGTGGCGGGACCTTCGGGTTGTGGCAAGTCACAGTTTGTGTCAAAGTTTATAAAACACATTACAGAAATGTGTGACACGCCATTTACCAGTATAAACTGGCATTATGGTAGTGGTGGTGGTGATGGTGGCGGCGACTCGAAAAATGTCACCATTAACCACGTAGAAGGTCTACCAAACTTGGAGGATTTTTCTGGTAACGAGCCGATACTTGTGATTATAGACGATATGATGCGTGAGGCCGACAACCGTGTGGTGGATCTTTTCACAAAAGGTTGCCATCATCGCAACATTAGTGTGTTTTTCATTACACAAAATTTGTTTCATCAAGGACGCGGGCAGAGGGACATCTCACTGAATGCACATTACATTGTGTGTTTTAAGAATCCTAGAGATAGAGTTCAGATTAGGTACTTGGCCAGACAAATATATCCAGACAGCCCGAAATTCATCGAGGAGGCGTACGCTGACGCTACTAGGAATTCACACGGCTACCTACTGATAGACTTGAAACAATCAACAGACGAAAATATGCGAATACGAAGTTGCATATTTCCAGACGATTCTACCAACTATGTGTACTTGCCAAAGAAAAGGTAATTTCGCCATCAGTAGTAATCATGTCGTGCTTGCGGAAGGACGCAGCTCTGCTTACGGCTTTCATACACGCAACACCCAAGGAGCGGAAGGCACTGTTAAAGGTGTGTGACAAGAGCCGCATTCGCTCACTGTGTGAGTGCGCATACAACGTGTTACGAGGTAACGTTCCTCTGGCGAAGAAGAGTAAAAGTCAGCTAAGCAAACACAAGGCGACGCTACGTCGATTGGTGAAACGCGGCGAAGGCTGGTCAAAGAAACGAAAGTATCTCATACAAAAAGGCGGTGGAATCTTTATACCATTTCTTTTGAGCGCAGTACTACAAGCAGCATTGAGTAGATAAAAATGACTGGTATCAACAATCAGTTCTATTTGACACTGCCCAGCAACAGTTCGATGCAGTATTATCCGAAAAATACAGTTGCAAATTATATAACACATTTGCCGAGAGCTATTCAACTGGACGCTGGCGACTGGGAAATTGCACTTGTGGAAGCGCACTATCCAATGACATTTCTATCTGTCGGTAATGACGAAACAATTGACATTTGCATACAACCGCAAGAGGAAGCAAAAGTGAACATAGAAGCGTTGGCGCGGGTTATGGACAGCACTGCCGATGTAACACCGGTAGTGTCTGCTACTCCAAAACAAAACCACAGAATTAAATTGAAGACTGGTGATTACGCAAATATTCAAGAATTGTGTGATCATATCAATTCACAAGAACTAGCGATTACTTTTGGTGTAAAGTTCACCGTTGAAAACTCATACAACAAATTCATTGAAGTATCGATGGGAACTGATGTTGGAAAAATTACATTAAGTCCAACGTTGGCGCTTCAATTGGGGTTCGATCCGAATGAATTGACGCTGGAAGGTGATGCAGTTAACAAAAGCATCCGTTCGCCCAACATTCGTCTTGGCTTACCGTCACACATGTACGTGTATTGTGATTTAGTCGAGCCGCAGATGGTCGGCGATACAGTCGCACCGTTATTGAAAATTGTCAATATATCCACGTCTACTTATGTATACGGATTGCATAAATCAACATCATTCATCGATCCGCACTATGTGCCTGTTATGAATAGATCTTTTGACAGTGTGGAAATTGACTTAAGAGATAACATTGGTAATCATTTGCCATTCCACTTTGGAACGTCGTGCGTGAAGTTACACTTTAGAAAAGTAGCTAGTCATTAGTGCAAATATGGAACATGCAAAGAAGATGGTAGTTGTGCCGCAAGAGTTGATTGATCGACTGCAATCAAATGCTACGGATAACAGACCGACTAATCTATCCAGTGAAAACAGCCTCGACGCGGAGATGCAACAAATATTGAATAACAAACGTATGGACGATAGTGAAAAGTGGAAATTGTACAAACAAGCGTTACATCGCTTCTTGCATATTGCAGAGAATAGACGCCAACCGATTAGCATACCAATCGTGGAGACGGGTGGGATTGAACATAGTCAACGATCGCACCCCGCTGCGGAAGGTGGTCCAGTGGAAGAGATTGTGGAAACGTTTTCCAAAACTTACAGATCTGATGCCCGCAATCTTTTACGTTTCATGAAACGTGACGGCAGCTTAATCAGTTGGGACAGTGGCTATTCAGTATACATCAACGGTGTAAAAATCCCAGACTCAAATCTAGTGGATATCTTAAATTGCATAGTAAAGGTGCGTATGCGTGATTACATACCGCCAGGATGGCGGGAAGTGCTCAAGGCATTGAAAGCGATGAACGTGCCAAAGGACTATATGAATAATCTAAGAGCACTAAAGGAAATAAATGCCGAATATCGATCATCATTCACAGGAGGAGAAGGATCAGACGAAGACGTGGAAGACACATCAACTGAATCAATACTGAGAACACCGCTAGTAAATCGACTACGATCGGCTAGAGGAAAACGTGTAACATCTACACCGACAGAGCAGTTTGATCTTCTAACTAGAAACAAGCCGTCGTCAAATTTGGACAAGTGGGAAACGTACACAGGATAGGTTTTCAGTATTATGGAGCGTTTGTATTACAATCCCATCGAACCTTCGTCGTATGGCGGTGTAGCTCCTTTAGCGCGAGCTGCAAAACCAGTTTCAAAACGCAAAGTGATTGAATGGTTACAAACACAGGACACTTACACATTGCACAAACCAGCACGCAAGTGTTTCCCGCGCAATCCTTACATAGTGTATGGTCCATTTGAATTGTGGCAAGCGGACTTGAACGATATGCGTGGTCTTAGTAAACACAACGACGGCGTCAACTACCTACTGACTGTAATAGACGTGTTTAGCAAACACCTGTATGTGCGAACGTTGAGGCGGAAAGAAGGAGCTGAAGTGGCCAACGCTTTCGAGGAGATATTTGCCGAAGCGACCGACACACCTCGCTGTTTACAAACTGACAAAGGTACTGAATTCACCGGTGCCAAGACGAAAAGGTTATTCAAACAATACGGAATCATCTATGTCACTACACAAAACCCAGATGTTAAAGCGGCCGTAGTGGAACGCGTGAATCGCACTTTGAAAACGCGCATGTGGCGATATTTGACTTACAAAAACACATATCGTTACGTAGATGTGTTGGACAAACTGGTTAGCGCATACAACAACAGCGCTCACAAGAGTCTAGGCAACAGAATACGGCCAGTCGATGTGACTGTTGACAATAAGCGAATATTGCATCAGGTATGGCGTCGCATGTTCGGTAAGATGCCGCGTCGTGTTAAGGCAAAACTGACAGTTGGCACCACAGTGCGCATATCTAAGGAGAAGGGTACATTCGCAAAAGGTTACGAGACTAATTGGAGTAAAGAAGTGTTTGTGGTGCGTCGTGTAAACACATTGATGCCTCTACCAATGTACACTTTGTCGGATCTCAACGGTGAACAAGTGACTGGTCAGTTTTACGAATACGAATTACAAAAAGTGACAATATACAACGACCATCTGTTCAAGATTGCTGAAATACTAGACGCTAAGGGTCGTGGTCGCAGTAAGCGTTATTTCGTCAAGTGGGCAGGTTACGGAGACGAGTTCAATTCTTGGGTAGGAGCGCAAGATTTGCAAAATGCCTAATAGCAACCAGTTCTATTTGACATTGCCCAGCAACAGCTCAAAGGATTATTTTCCAAAAAACACAGTGTCCAAGTACACTACACATCTGCCGAGACAAATTCGATTAGAAGGCGATGGCGAGTGGGAGATGGCTTTGGTCGAAGCGCATTATCCATGTTCCTTTATGACTGTGGACGATGAATCGTGTATTTGGCTCGACTATAAACTCGTTCTGCCGAGTATTCCCGTCACACTCAGTGTCGAGCACATTATGCTAAAGATGAAACCCGGTTATTACAAGAACATAACCGATTTATTGAAAATGATCAATAAAGCGAAGGATGTAACCCAGTACTTGTACTTTGAGTATGACAAAGAGCAGGACAGAGTCAAGATCACGACAATGGTGGACGGTATAAGCAAAGTGCATTTCACCGAAGCGCTGTCTCTCCAGTTGGGTTTCGATCCGTACGAGAACGTTTTGACAAATGACCTCACAGCGATATGGCCACCAAATCTGACTATGGGACTGCCGACACACTTGTACGTGTATTGTGATCTGATTGAACCGCAGCTGATTGGCGACACTACAGCGCCACTTTTGAAGATTATCAACATTGACAGAGATAACTACACACACGGCGCGCATAAGACTGTGCATTTCATCAGTCCTCATTATGCGCCAGTTATGAAAGGAACATTTGAAACGATCGATATTGACCTAAGGGATCACGCTAGTAAAAAAGCGTCATTCCTCTTTGGGACGTCGTACGTGAAGCTTCATTTCAAACGAGTAGCTCAGCAATTATGAATACAAACGATCCCTACTTGGCTTACTACCGTCGCCAACAATTGCAGCAGACCGGCGGCAGTATCGATAGGGTATTTCGCGGTGCACCCTACCAGCGCGGACATGGAATTGGCAGTTTCCTAGGCGGTATGTTCCGCACCATCACACCGCTGCTCAAGTCGGGAGCCTCTGCTGTGGCCAAAGAGGCGTTGAAATCTGGTGTTGGATTCTTGGGCGACATGGCCATGCACCAGCGGGATCCCAAAGAAGCCGCTAGAGATCATTTCAGCCAGTTTACAGACTCGCTAAAACGCAGGGCGGATGGCAAACTTCAACGTGTGCTAAGTGGCGGCGGCGGCTCTCGTGCGAAACACCGTCGCGTAACGCGAAAGAATACCGCGAAACACCGACGCGCTACTCCTGCGCGAAAGACTAACGCGAGACTCTCGCGTAAGAGGAACGCGAAGCGCGCCATGTTCGGCGGCCGTCGTGTCACACCGCAGTCTTTGACGAAACTCCTTCGAGGAAGGTCGTCGTCGTCGTCATCCAAGAAGAAGGGCAAGAGCAGCAGCAAGAAGAGAAGGACAGTTAGGAAGAAGACGAGGAAGACGAGGAAAGCAGTGAGGAGAACTTCCGTACGTGATATATTCAATTAACACACACGCTAGCAATGTCGTTTCTACATCAAAAGTCGTGTGAATGCGTCAAGACGGAATTGGACTTATTCTCCCTACCGCCGACGCAGACCAGTATCGAGAGCGGCAAATGGATTCAGTACAAACCAATCTCCACACTGACTGATGATTCGCCCATCGAGTTTGTTGTGCCCGGCAACGGCGAAGAATACACAGATCTTTCGCAAACAATGTTGGAAGTTACAGCGTCTATTGTCAAGTCGACAGGAGCGGCAATCGCAGATGCCGATGAATCGAACAAAATTGGCCCAGTCAACAATTGGCTGCACACGTTATTCAGTCAAGTCGATATGAGTATGAATCAGAAACTGGTCACACCACAAAACAACACTTATGCATATCGAGCGTATATTGAAACATTGCTGAATTACGGCTATGATGCTAGGAAATCACATTTAACATGTGGACTGTGGAACGCGGACGATGCCGGCCACATGGACAATACTCTGGACGATAACGATGGACTAAAGGCGAGACGAAAAATGACAAATAAAAGTCGTGAAATCGATATGCTCGGTCGCCTACATGTGGACATGTGTAATCAGAACAAGTTCCTGTTGAACGGTGTGGAACTGCGTTTTAAACTGATCCGATCAAAAGATTCCTTCTCCATTATGTCGGATGATGGTGACTACAAGGTGCACATTGTTGATGCGAATCTCTGGATACGAAGGTGTAAAGTTAGCCCCACTGTACTGTTGGCGCACAGCAAAACGCTTCAGACCGGCATACCCAATCACCAGAGTGGAATTGAAAACATTCACACTACCGTTTGGAGTGAGGAGCAAAACTTTGGACAATGTGTTTCTAGGTCAAGTGCCGAAACGAATCATTGTCGGACTGGTCACCAACGCCGCTTATAATGGTGATTTAAAAAAGAATCCATTTAACTTTCAAAATTTCAAAACCAACTACTTCTCGCTGTACGTGGACGGTGAACAAGTGCCGTCCAAACCGCTACAACCACACTACGAAACCGGCAAGGGAAAATACGTGATGGCGTATCACAGTCTGTTTTCAGGCTCCGGCATACACTTTAGCGATGCTGGTAATCTCATAAATAGAGACGATTACGACGATGGATACTGTCTGATGGCATTCGATCTAACACCTGATATGTCAGCAAGCGACACAACTCATTGGAACCTAGTGCGCAACGGCAGTGTGCGTATGGAGATTGCTTTCGACACGGGGCTCACAGAGACTGTCAACTGTCTGGTATACGCAGAGTTTGACAACGTCATCGAAATCGATCGTCATCGCAACGTGTCTGCGGACTTTGGTGGTTAGATCGTCGGCAGCGGCGTCATCGTCCTCCTCCTCCTCAGTCTACAAACAACATTCGCACAAGATGGATCGTTTATGCAGAGTACCGCGTAAAAATTTAGCATCTCCAATTATTGTGGATTTTCAATGTTTCAAGGACAACGCAAATGACTACATTCTGAAGGAAGTGTGCGTCTTGGAATTGGTCAGTGGAACACTGCTAATGCATCATATCGCCAAATCACCATTCAGTCGAGATTTCCTATCACAAGAGAAACTGCGTGAAAGCTATTGGCTCACAAAACACTGTCACGGATTGGAATGGGACCAAGGTGATATCTGGTATCATGTGCTAGAGGAAAAGTTACGTGCATGTATCGCCAAACGACCGATTGTCTACGTCAAAGGTGCTGAGAAAAAAGAGTTTGTACGATACAATTTCATCACGGATCACTGTACTACTAATGTCATGGATATCAACGATAATGGCTGCGGATCACTATCGTCAATCAACAGTCTACTATCAACAAACGCAGTGCGATGTCGCCACCACAGAACAGCTCACACACGATGCGCTCTAGCCAATTGCATCACATTACGCAGTTGGTTACATCTAAGTACAAATATCGCTGACGCTGATAATTACGCTGACGATGGTGAGAGTGATACCAGTTCCTGCTTTTGTTTTGCTACTAGCACTACTACTCCTACTACTGACTGTGGCGTCGACACAGTAGAATGAATACCTTAGAGATACAAAAGTGTATGGCTAAACTGCCCGTACAGAATGTTGGTGTCTACGCTGCGGATCAATTGCTCCATTATATTTCACCATCTACTGCTATGATTGTGAACACTGATCCACACAATGAAGACGGCACTCACTGGGTCGCTTTCTACCTTAACAAAGGTGGAGGAATAATTGAATTCTTTGACAGCTACGGTCAACCGCCACATCTTCAATTCTACCAAGGATTCCTGAGACGCAACGCTCGTCGCTACCTGTACAACGAACATCGCCTTCAAAGTGACAACACTCTGGTCTGCGGTCAATACTGCCTTGTATTCCTGTACTGCCGCACCCACTACGGCATGAAGATGAAGGACTTTGTGCAGCTCTTTGAACACTCTTCTGTCGGCCACAACGATGCACTGATCAGAAGACTCTTTGCACAAATGTATACCAATTGAGTTTTGAAATTTTGCATTTGTTTTTTATCAATAAACTAGTTGTGTACTCAGAATAAAAAAAGAAACATTCTTATTATTTCCCATCCTCGCCTCCTTTACCCCAAAGTGGGGCAGATCTATCATACAATGACATTAGCAGGTGCATTCTAGTCTTCAACAATTCCTGACGTATGGGGGAGCGAAAATCTCCCCCCTAAGCCATTATGTGTTAGGGGGAGCGAAAATCTCCCCCCTGGTAATTAAATCAGTTGAACAACAGTTGTCAACCACAAATTGGGACATACCTATCATACAATGATTGTAAAGTAACATTCATATCTGAACCTGGTTTATATGAATTAACATATTCCTGAATAATTTTTTTTTACTTTAGTATCTTAAGACTATGTGAGGGGAGAAAAAAAAAAGACAAATGTATATACGAACAATTTGGCTATTTATTTACACACTTTAAATATATTTTACATCGAGTATGTACTCCTGAACATTTGTGTTTGGCTAGCAAAACGAGACTCGACACAAACTAACGACTAGAACAAAGGAGCACATTTCTAAGTTTTACGAGACTCGATACAAACTAATGACTAGATTTTTCAAAATAATTTACAAGTCAAGTCAGGGTCTTTGGTAATATGACACAACCACTCAACGCTCCTCATCCTCCGCCTCTTCATCGTCTTGAGGGATGTCTTCGGGCTGAGGTGGAACGTCAACATGTCCCCAAGGCAGTGTATTTACTCCGTCCGGAAGGATGTAGCGTTTGTCATCGTTACAGCTCAAGGATAGCTTGTCGACTTGGACTGTGAAGACGCGGTGGTTTCGGGACTGGAACCTGGTGTTGATGGTTCTCTTCAACACGCCGTTGAAGAGGCATTCCCGATAGTCGTCAGAGGTTAGATTGTGTTTTACAACACCTCTAGCGACTCCCTTGGCGCGCTTCACTGTCATGACCTGCAACTCGTCATCTTCGGTCCTCTCCTCGAACTCGACAATGTCCATGAAATAAAGTTTTGAGCGAAGACCTAGGTACTCGAGCAGCGGAAGACCGTTCGCTTCATCCTTGAACTTTCCGATGACTTTTGCGTTGACGGGGCTGTAGCAGGGATGGTTTCGGGGGTATGCACTGGTGTCGAAATCGTCCAGATGCTCCATCATGTCCTTATAAACATCTTCAGTCTGGATGTCGAACACGAAACTGTCAGCGTCCATGTAGTCAACCTTCAGACGATTGCCGTAGCGGTTCTTCATCTTCCGAAGGAAGTCGTACATGAGCCACTTGCTCAGATCGAGGACACACATTCCGACGTAGAGCGGTTTGTCCAGGACGATATTGACTTTAGACATGTGTACAATGGCGACGTCATCGTTGAAGTAGGTTCGGTCCAGGAAGTTTGACTTGGCCACGTACTTCCTGAACATCTCCGGCGTACACACCAGTTTAGCGTTCATTCGCTTGCGAACATTCTCGATCGTCTTGCCAAAGACCGCATTGTTCATAAGCTTAAAAAAGTCTTGCTCAAACTTGGTCTTGGCCTTCTTCCTCAGTTCGGTGTTCATTAGGATGTAGCTCTCTAACCACCGAGACTGACGGAACGAGATGACGCGATGCACGTTCACAAGCTCCAGTCCGTTTTCCAGCGCCTGTTGCAGGATTCTGTAATTACAGATGTAGTTCTTCTTGTCATCCAGAGTCGTAACGAGCTTCTTGAATTTCCCTCCTGGCGGACGTTTGGTCTCGCAGCAGTACGGGAGATCCTTGTGAAGGTCGTGCAGGTGGGCGGGGTAGCGAAGGTCAACTTCCAAGACATAGCCGGTGGGTCCTTCGGGGTCCAACGCTGCAATGTCCAGGGACGCGATCTCCTCGCGGCTGAGCCATTGGAAGTCTCCCTGTGGAAGACACTGGGACATGGCCCAACCGTAAAGGTTGTTGGCGTCCAAGTATAGCAGGTGATTCGTTGGCTCTTCAGGTCGTCGATCTTCAGGGCGACATCCATCATGGTTGGCCTTGGCGTGTCTGGTGATCGCCTGGGAAATACCTCCTCTGATGCCTTGCTCGAAGAAGAGGTACATATCAAAGTCCTGTATCGTATCAAGCTCCACTCGACAGGTCCTTAACATAACATCCCAGGCGTATGACGGTAGGGTGTAGTAGTGCGCAGGGTCTAGTTCGTATTCAGCCATCGACGTGTCCCTGAAGCGTTCAAAGACGTCAGTCAACAGCGTAATGTCACAGCGCAGGTACTTCTCAGCGTAGTCCTTGAGGTTCCTACAACCGAAGGTTTCCCACACGTTGCGAGCATGCTCGTAGTCTGCATCCGTGATGTCCTCCAGGGTCAGGTCGTTGTGAAAATCTCGCTGCAGAGGCAGTTCCGTAGTATCTTCCAACACGGCGTTCGACGTTACAAAGTTGTACGGGAACACGCCTTTCCTACGGACTAGATCGAAGAGGTGGTCTTCGGGGAATCTCTTCCTCGTCTCCAAGAGTTGAGCTGGTGGAAGTGCGGCGGCGAGGCTGGCGAGGCTCAAAGCCAGGAACCTGTAGGTGTCGAGGAACCTGACTCTGAACCCTGGCTGTCTTTTTCCACGCCCTGGCATCCCAACCGGTGCCGCTGCTCGGTCGAACAGGAACCGCTTCGTGAAAGCGATGTACCGCTCTTCCGTGTGAGCCAACACCTCAACATCACCAGGGTCGACCGCCAACTCCCGCACTATGAAGTGAGCGTCGTAGTTGGAGAGATTGTGGAAGTAGCAGTTGACTACTCGCTGCTCCCTGTAGCGTAGGTTACATGATCTGTGCGCAGCGCCACGGAACTCGTAGGGCGGCGCGTGGTTGTGATCACGAACCTTTGGGTCTTCGCTTGAAAATGCCGATCCGCAGAGGTAGCAATTCGCTGTCGAGTTGTACTGCATCGTTTCGGCTGGGGTCAGGACAGGGCGCAGATTTCTTGCTTCGTACAGGAAGTTCCACAATCGCTCAACATCAGTTTTCAACATCTCCATAAATGTCTTTGACGCATCATCCCCGAAGTAGACTCGAGGCTCGAACTCCTCAAGTCCGTACGAGTCGATAATCTGGTAAGCAAAGGCGTATGGGATGTGGATGTGGGTGGCTACTCCTCCGTGCGGTTCGTCGACTTGTTCATCCATCTCCGCGGTCGGCAGTAGAGCACACTCAAAGTCCGCGTAGATGGTGAAACGCTCGCGTCGGGTGAACTCTGGATGGCTGAATTTGATTTCTGTCTTTTTCGGCGTATCCATGCGAATAGGGGCTGAAGCGGAGCAGTATCGCCTGTGCTCCTCCAGACGCTGTGCACCCGTCAGACCGAGCTTGTTCGGACGGTTGTCAAAGTGCGCGAAGCACCGCTTACAGATGAATATCCTGCCATTATGTGCTGTGAGTTGGGGACGGATCAGTCGACTAAGGTCTTTGATGTAGGCGTAGTGACTATCACCGTCCGTTGTCACGTACAAAATGTCGCAATGGTCTTCACGCTCCTGCCTACAAATCTTCAAGGTCAAGACGGTGTCCTGATACTTTGGTCGTCCGTCAGGTTTCTGACCCACGCACGTGTGATCAATACCATAGACGTTGATACTGATGTTGTTTGTCCGCTCAAACGCCTTGATACTCTTCAGAGCAACGGGGAATTGAAGGCCGGTCCAATCGTATCGGGCGATGATGTCGTCGGTGTACAATGCCGGTCTATCGGGGTGATCTTGAACAAACTTTCCCAGGACTGCATACATAAAACACCGCTCATCGGTGTTCAATACGTTGACGACTGCTTGGGTGTTCTCCAGAGACGTAGGCAGTGGGAGCCAAGCTCGACCATCTTCACCTAGAGGAGTGTATTCGTTGATGCCGACTTCCAAATCACGAACGCGAAGGTATGTCCACCCGGAGCCGATATGATCGCACTCAGCCTTCTCTCTGATAAGCTTCGCAAAAGCTGTTGTGATGTACTGGTTCAGGTCCGAGGTCGTCGTCAACGGAGTCATCTTCGTTTTGAAGTTGCGCAGGCAGGTGTTGTTGTGAATATTTTGGAATTCACACTCCAGCTTCAAGTTGACCTTAATGCTGCGGTGTTTCGCCAAGGTGTTCTCAAGCAACTCCATAAGGCTCACAATCAACAACGCCATCACTTCTCCGATTGTGACGAGATTCTCCATCGGTCGCTGCAGACGGTAGGTTAGGAGGCGGTTGCGAAAACCCCGTTGAATGATTGAGAATACGGGGCTTGACTGTCCTGCTCCAGTCATCTCAACATCATCGGGTTGCGGGTGTGTGCTCGTTCCAGGTTGTGGCTCCGTGCTGGGTCCTGGCTGGGGTTCGTCCTGTATCATAGCCACTCGGTTCCGGATCAGGTCCTTCATGATCGAGCAGGTGAACCGCTCATGATGGTCCTTGTTGAACCCCGTGTTGAAATCCCGGTCGCAGTATGCGCAAGGGAATCTTCGTCCATGACCATCGCCGTGAAATTGCATGGTGTGTCGACGCAGGTTGTCTTCCCTCTTGAATTCGGCGCCGCATGTGTCGCATATGAACCTGCGGACTCTGCTGTGGGTAGAATCCACATGTCGACGCAGGTTTCTTTCACGACGGAAACGGCGACCGCATTCATGGCAGGTGTGGTGGCCAGGACCCGGTCTTTCATCTGGAAATAAATACAAAAAACAGATTAGGATAACTAAAGATACAAATTCCCCTCTCTCGAGAATCACATTTCAAAATGGAGTTGTTAATTAAAAATATCAATTTTCAAACAGGGAATGTAATCTTCTGTACTGTTTGTCTACATTCATGATTCGGGGTTCAAGGGTAAGGATGTAGCTGCAATATTGAGCTGCGCCAACCCTAAAGAAGCATTATGTTTTAGGGGGAGCGAAAATCTCCCCCCTAGCAATTAAATCAATAGTACACCAGTTGTCACGGTCTCATTCTTGTTCTAGTCTTCAACAATTCCTGACGTATGGGGGAGCGAAAATCTCCCCCCTAACCCATTATGTTTTAGGGGGAGCGAAAATCTCCCCCCTAGCAATTAAATCAATAGTACACCAGTTGTCACGGTCTCATTCTTCTTCATGTACCTAGTTAAATAATTATAAAAAAGGTAATTAGTTTCAAGGGGAAAAAGTTATTTTAATGTGAATTCTCACCTTCAACGGAGTGTTGATTGACATAGGCAGTCGTCTGCGGAGCATCAATCACCTGCCGGGGTGGAATGACTCGGTGGTTCGCTTCCATGTGACGCTCTAAAGCTCCCTGGTCTACGAATGTGGCTCGACATGCAGCTTCTCCATCTGCAAACGCACAAAACGATTAGATTGTGAAATGTTTAACACCTACCTTTGTTTAGAGTACTTTCAAATTCTCAGTGCCCCCCCCCCACCACACACGCAAAATGGATGTAGGGGGGGGGTTAAAATTTTGTTTATGTATGTAATGTGGGTACTCTGATGACTTGACTTGATGGGACGAGCAATAACATAAGTTATTAAAATTAAATTATATTGATATAGTCATGTAATTTTAAATTTAAAAAACAAAGACTTCTCTATTCGCGCTAAATAGTTAAAGCTGTTAAATAAAAATAATTGTATCACTCTGCGGTTATATTGCATAGCGTATTCCTATATTACTAACATTTAGGTCTGATTAAAACAATAATGCAACGCAAAAAACGTACCTTGCTGCGTTGGTGTTGGTGGTGGTAGTTGTGGTCTCAAGCCGTGGAATCTGATGTGGTGTTGCACCAAATTGTTTCTACGCACGAAAATACAACCACAAATGGTACAAACGTGTGTGGCGTTCATCTTTAATATGGATTATAAGTTTTGATAATCAAAAACAATACAGCACAACACGAACGTTTTAAATAGTTCAAAGGTGCTTTACGCAAATCGCAAATCGCAAATGATGATAATCAGCAACTAACACAAATCGCGTAGAACGGAACAGGATCGGACCTACACGTCTTCACGCACTGAACTCTCGAACTGAACTGAAGGAGGGCTGGTGATGTGGGTGACTATCCCCACTAATGGATTTCGGAGAAGGTCGGGGCAAAAACTCTCAACCGCTGTCTGGGGTAAAGACCACCCTGCTCTAATGGAACTCGATATGAGCGGTCTATTATGGGTTCCTAGAAGGGTCAGCCGTCTTCCCGTCGAGGTATCAAATTACAGCATCCGCATTCCCAGACAGGTCTCAACTTGTCGGTTTTTTGTGTGAACACCTGCACCCTCCAGTCGAGGTATCAAATTACAACATCCGCATTCCCAGACAGTAGACTGGACGCGTCAGTCGGTTGTGCGAACAGCTGCCTCGGTGCAGAGTACTTGAAGGGGGGTGTATCGATACACCCCCCTTTGCAGTATATGTTCAAAGCATTGCAATTATATTCTCCTCAAAATTTGCATTCACTGGTAGTTCAATTGACCGCAAGCGCTGATGGGCTAGCTCTGTTGGTTGTAGCGTTACCCTGTTCAACTCTTGTATTAATTATCCAAAGTATGTCATGTGGGTACTGAGAATACTCGGCTTGACGAGGAGAATCCAAAAATGCAAAAAAAAGGTCAAAAGTGTGGTGCGGGCCCCTTTTTTGTAAACATAATCCAAAGTGTACGATGTGGGTACTCAAATGACTCGGCTCGACTAGACGAACAAGAATCTGCAATCAGAATTCAAATCCGACTTATGGTAACCGATGTAGCCCGCCCCCCCTACATCGTCCAAATGTACTTTGTGGGTATGCAAATTTCTCGGCTTGACTAGACGAACAAGAATCTGCAATCAGAATTCAAATCCGACTTATGGTAACCGAGAAATCCCCCCCCCTACATCGTCCAAATGTACTTTGTGGGTATGCAAATTTCTCGGCTTGACTAGACGAACTAGAATCTGCAATCAGAATTCAAATCCGACTTATGGTAACCGAGATAGCCCCCCCCCCTACATCGTCCAAATGTACTTTGTGGGTATGCAAATTTCTCGGCTCGACTAGAGGAACTAGAATCTGCAATCAGAAATCTGATCCGAGGTTAGGTTAGGTTAGGATGGGTTAGGTTAGGTTAGGTTAGGTTAGGTTAGGTTAGGTTAGGTTAGGTTAGGTTAGGTTAGGTTAGGTTACGTTAGGTTACGTTAGGTTACGTTAGGTTAGGTTAGGTTAGGTTACGTTACGTTAGGTTAGGTTAGGTTAGGTTACGTTACGTTAGGTTAGGTTAGGTTAGGTTAGGTTACGTTAGGTTAGGTTAGGTTAGGTTAGGTTAGGTTAGGTTAGGTTAATATTCGCAACAAAAAAAATTCGCAAAAAAAAAATTCGCGAGGGGGGGGGGCTCGGGGGGGGGGGCTCCTCCTGCTCCTCCTGGGGTCGGACTCTCCAATATACCCTACTTTTGATCATTGCTGTACGTCAATTCGTTACTGAGATATTGAAAGTGCTAAACACAGTACGTTGTCTAATGTTATTCTTATGGAGAAAAATAAACATTTTATATCTCGGTTATTTATGAACATAAACTGGCAAAACTTGGTATATGGCTTCATCTGGTTGTGGTTTATTGTTGTTTGCACAGCAAAATTTTACGCCTATGGTTCCCGTAGCAGCATACCTAGGTACTCGGTCCCCATGTTATTCTTACGGAGAATAATTAAAATGTTATATATCGCTTATTTATGAATGTATATTGATAGAACTTGGTATGTGACTTCACTTATATCAGCTCTATTGATATTTGCATAAAACCCCAATATTCTGTGTTCCTTGATGCAGTAAACCTGCTTTACATCCCCCATGTTATTCTTATGGAGAATAATCAAAATGATATATATCGCCAATTTATGAATATACTGATTAAACTTGGTTTGTGGCTTCACCTAGTTGAGTTACAATGGTAGTTACATGAAAACCCATATTTTGTGTTCCTTGTTGCTGTATACCTGCTTACTCATCCCCCATGTTATTCTTATGAAGAATAATTAAAATGTTATACATTGCTTATTTATGAATGAATATTGATGAAACTTGTGGCTTTACCTAGTTTAATTCTATTTTATTTGCATAAACATCAATTGTTTGTTCCTTGTTTCAGAAAACCTACTACTCATCCCCAATGTTATTCTTATGGAGAATAATTAAAATGGTATATATCGCTTATTTGTGAATATATTTTAACGAAACTTGGTATGCGGCTTTATATGGTATTAAGACATATATTTTATTTTTGAAAGTCATAATAGCGATCGATTTGAATTTATTATTGATTTATTTGGACTTTACCTATAAAGTCCACTACCTACCTATATAGTCCACTTGCCTATTAAACACTAGAAGCGACAGGTTAATGTCCAAATAAATCAATAAGAAAGACATATATTATGCATTGGAAATTCGCTGAGTACGCAGGTTTGCTGTAACGGGGGTATTTTACGTCTATAAATATTCAATATGAAGATCCACAGGCCTTTCATACTGTCAATGTTATCTAAACAAAACATGATGTATATTAGAGTATACAAACATGAATAAGCCTTCCATCCCACCTTTAAAATCACAGTTCTGTTGGTTCTATCAGCCAATGCCTAATAGCTTTTGTTTAATTAATACATGTGTACATGGCATAATAAATTAAGGGTAAATAGTGCTGTTGAACCTAGTCAAGGACACTACTTAAAACCAAGTCGCTTTGTAGCATACAAAGAACCGTAATTAGATAGCAGTTACCTGCTCACTTATTTTCCTTCGACTCTAAACCACAAGTTTCATTTTACGATATGGTTTTGTAAGCAGCCACTTGAGAGTGTTCATGGAGAAATCTGCAAGCCTCGCTTCACCCGACACAAATAATTAACGGCAGATTTTATTAATATAACAATCTGAGCTATTCATTCTACGTTATAATTTCTGTAACCGTAATATTTGTTTCAAATATAAATTAATTTCTCTAAGGTAAATTCAGCTATCCTGAATCCCAAACCACCCTTTTCCTCGTTCACCCAAAGTAGATAATATATTCTGGTAGCGTGATCGCCCTCATCTCTCTAACAGTTCATCATTAGGATCATCCAACGCTAAAATTTGTTATATACTTTTTTAACCTTGCAATTTCTTACACTATAGTTAAAAATTTGAACGTTAATCACGAACCACATTTTTTACTGTACCGTCAGTCGCATTACACAGATGGACCACCATTAAGATTTTTATTATGTTAACAAATTTAGGTAATTATATCTTAATACGAAAAACAAAACCATGTTGGGGGTTGGGGGGGTTTGATTTATATATCAAACAAATAAAAACCAGTTTATTTATTACTATTGACTGAATAGGTAATGACTCTTCCCCCTAAACTGGTTTTATTTGTAGTCTATCACAATAATCCTGATATTTGCAAAAGCCAAGGAACTAAAATCACATCTATATCATCAAGACTTAAATACATCGTAATATAAAAATTGCACTTGAAACTTCAATCAGTAGTCCTGATAACTTCATATTACACGGTTTTTGTCACAGAATACTATGATTATATATTGATCGGTATTGATTCTCTAATCTTGGCATTCAACAAAATATTAAATTACTTATTTCTTTGTTTTTTTTGTAATGATTATGACTAAGATTATCACGTGGTAAAGTTAAAAAAAATATCAATTTGACACTTTTACCGAAAAATGTAATTTACAGAATGTATTATCCAACTAATTTGTATTCATATAATATGTTTTTTTTGTTTTAAGTATTTTACTTACTTAAGGTACGAAAATCACTTTGACGATCCTTACCTATGTTTTTAAATCATCGTTTCCAGTATTGTTAGTGAATTTCCTTTGGAAAGTGAACTATTAGCATGACCCGCACGGTGAAACTTAAGCCCGGGACCACCATAGAAGTTCCTAACGTGACCCCCTGAACACGTTTTGGGGGGTCGTTCAAAATTATATATATACAGAGTGTCTCTGAACTCTCTACCAACCTTTTCAGGTATTATTCCTGGACCATAGACAAGCCAAAATATCATATTCAAAATTTCAAAAACTCAAAAGTTACTCGTATAGCCGCCATTTTTTTCACATATGAAATTTTAATTCGAGAACGGCTAGCTATAGACTACTTAAATTAAATTTGGTATTTAGCTTTATTCCCTAAAGACCTAATTACAGAAAAAAAATTATTTTTTTACAATCATTAATTTCAAAATGGTGGCTGCCTAAAACATTCAAACGTAAATATCTTAAAAACCGCTCATAGTAAAAAATTATATTTATTATGGTTTATTTAGAGAATTTAATTGCAAATCTAATGACACCAAATTTACGGAAATCAGTTCATAAATAACGGAGTAAATCTATTTTTAAGATATTGCATTCTTGTCAATATCAACTGTTATCATGTGACATCGCTGCTAGTGAGCCATGTCGATCAGCTGTTTCAAGTATAATTCCACCAAACAGCTGATTAAAACATTAACCAGCTGTTATTAAGTTCATTTGCACCAATCACCTGATTGATACCCTTACGATTCCCAGGGTTCACTAATGCTTCAAATAAAACATAAAATATCAAAAATGCGTTAAAATTACAAAAAAATGGATTTATTTACATGAGATATGACTACAATTCTACAGTATTTACAAACGATGTTCAATATGCCCACCACCAAGTCGATTGCACATCGTGAACCTAGATGTCATGGATTGCCGGACAGCTTCAAATTCATTTTTCTCTTGGATGACCGCAGCCGCCTCTACAATTCTACCGATCAGGTCCAGTTCATTTTCCACAGGTGTTGAATAAACAAGTTCCTTCATTCTCCCCAAACGTAGAAATCTAGGGGAGTAAGATCAGGTGATCGCGGAGGCCACGACACCGGTCCCCCGCGACCAATCCACTGCTGATTGTAATTTTGGTTGAAGAAATCTCTTACAATTTGCCCAAAGTGTGCAGGAGCACCATCATGTTGCAGCCACATGTTCTGTAAGTCTGCCAAGTGGACGTTCTCCAGAAGTTCTCGGAGTATGTCCCTCAGGATCACAAGATAGGTGGGGGAATTCAACCTATTTGGGAGAATGTAGGGGCCAATTAAATTATCCCCAAAAACTCCAGCCCAAACATTAACTGAGAAACGGTGTTGCTTGCTGGAAATAACAGTTTCGTGGGGATTTTCAGGAGCCCAAACATGGCTGTTCCTGTTATTGAAAATACCATCCTGGTTAAAACTGGATTCGTCTGTAAAAAGAACGGATTTCAAGAAATCTGGATCGTCCGCCAGTTTGTGCAGGAACCACCTGGAACAATCTACCCGACCTGGATAGTCTTGAGGTTCAAGGGCATGAACCTTTTGGAGATGATATGGGTACAAATTCTCTCCATTGAGTACCCTCCACACGGTGTCTTTGCCTGCCCCCATCTCATTACACACAGCTCGAGTACTTGTTCGAGGGTTTTCTTCAAATTTACGAAGGACTTCCTCCTCAAATTAAACTGTACGCACCGACTTCGCAGCACCAGTATCTGCCATACTCACATGAAACGTACCAGTTGCGTGGAGACGATTGTGGACAGCAGTGAACGTTTTGGCAGCAGGACATTGTCTATTGGGGAAATAGTCGCTATACAACCTTCTCGCTTCATTTGCATTTCCAAATGCAGCTCCATAATAAAAATGCATATCGCAATACTCTGCAACACTATAATTAGCCATTTATCAATAAATATGAATACTGAATACGTTAACACAGATTACTATTAAAAAGCAGCACACTGATTAACAATAAGCAACATAAAGGAAAAAGACACATTGTAACAGAAAACTGTAATAATTTTAACAATACATTGATCAATCAGCTGTTCAGTGAAGTTATACTTGAAACAGCTGATCGTCGTGGCTCACTAGCAGCGATGTCACATGATAACAGCTGATATTGACAAGAATGCAATATCTTAAAAATGGATTTTCTCCGTTATTTATGAACCGATTTCCGTAAATTTTGTGTCATTAGATTTGCAATTACATTCTCTAAATAGAATGTAATTAATGTGATTTTTTTACTATGAGCGGTTTTTAAGATATTTACGTTTGAAAGTTTTAGGCAGCCGCCATTTTGAAATTAATGATTGTAAAAAAATATTTTTTTTTTCTGTAATTAGGTCTTTAGGGAATAAAGCTAAATATCAAAATTAATTTAATTATAACTAGCCGTTTTCGAATTAAAATTTCCTATGTGAAAAAAAAACAAAATGGCGGCTATACGAGTAACTTTTGAGTTTTCGAAATTTTGAATATGATATTTTGGCTTGTCTATGGTCCAGGAATAATACCTGAAAAGGTTGGTAGAGAGTTCAGAGACACCCTCATCATCATCATCATCATCGTGTCATCATCATCATCATCAACGTGTCAGGGTATATATATATATATATATATATATGTATATACAGTGTGAGTCAGACCACCCGTCCAGCATGTATAACGGGAGAACGGTTTGGTTTAAAGTCGTAAAACAAAATTCTTTCCCACTAAAATGCATATGGGCTATCTATTAAAAATATTTTCATCAAAATCTATGTACAGAATGTTCCAAAACTGAAGGTCACGGGTTCGAATCTCTAAATTTTCTTATGTAAACATAGGGAATATTATACATCATTTTGAAGGTCTCGTTAAAATAAACATTTCGTTAAAATTGTAGTGTATGTCAAAAAGCGTACCATTTGAAAGGTCTTGTAAATCCTAGCAACTTTCTAATTTACACCAACCTTGTATCTCTTTTAGTTTTTCTGCAATCAGCAAAAAACATTATTTTTCCATATGAAATGCATTTTAATTGTACATAAGACATAAAACGAATGTGGACACAGAATACATGCAAGTGTTATGCAAATTAACATGCATTTCATATGGACAAACAATGTTATTTGCTGATTGCAGAAAAACGAAAAGAGATACAAGGTTGGTGTAAATTAGAAAGTTGCTAGGATTTACAAGACCTTTTCAATGGTATGCTTTTTGACATACGCTACCATTTGAATTTTTAGAATTTTGGGCATTTAGGTATTTTCAAAATAAATATTTATTTAAATATAGATTTTCACAAAAAAACCTGTCATGTTGCATACCAGAGTAAAGCTGAGTTTACCGTCAGTAAGAAATTTAAGTCGGATAAAAGATACGAGTAGTGGTTTGGAAAATACAGGATATTCCGTAAATGTCAATACTTTATACAAAAATGGCCACCATTTTGAAACGAATAAAGGTAAGTGAATTCTGTTTTCGCTGAAATGTTTATTTTAATGAAACCTTTAAAATGATGTATAATATTCCCTATGTTTACATAAGAAATTTTTAAGATTCGAACCCGTCATTCGTATAGTTTTGGAACATTCTGTACATAGATTTTGATTAAAATATTTTCAATAGATAGCCCGTATGCATTTTAGTGGGAAAGAATTTTGTTTGACAACTTTAGACCAAACCGTTCTCCCGTTATACATGCTGGACGGGTGGTCTGACTCACCCTGTATATGTGTTTGCACTCTAGCGATCGCATTTTTTGTCCGATTTAATTCAAATTTGGTAGGGACGTTCCTTTCTGTAATCAGTTGGACAAGTTCGTTGGGCAAAACAATCGGAAAACTCTAAACCCCTTTTTTTGGAGTTTAATCTTTAAAATTTTGAGTTTTTGGGCCCAAAAAGGGTCAGAAAAGCCCCATATGTAAAATGAATGCATGTAAAAAGATGTAAATTAGAGAGACGAAAGTTTTAAGCCCTCTTTCGTCATTCTATCATAAATATTAACCGAGTTATTAAAGAAAATGTGTACTGACCAAACACAGTACGTTGTCATATGGGGATTTTACATTAGAAAAGCCTGTTATTCATTTGTTGGTGTACTTTTATCATCCCCAACAACCTCACGCCTACTTTAAAGCCTGACTGAACCTTCTCCTAACCTTATAATGCGCAAATTGTATTCCCAGCATTGCAGGTAAATAGAACCAGGAGCATCAGAACAGCAAAAAAATCAATGTTTTCAGATTTGAATAAAAGTTGGAATAAATGTATGTTTTTAACTAATTTTGAGTTTGTATAGTTTTTTATGTGGAAATTCACTTCCCTCACGTCAGCGTGCTGCGTGCGAATTCGTTTAAAATTATTAGATGACATTTCAAGAACTCTAGGAATCCAGATAAGCTTTATTGTACTTGTAAGCAGTTAAAGTGATTCACTGCTGGTAAACAAAAGGAGTAACATATATCTCCACAGCACTGGTGTAGTTCTGCTCGATCTTAACATTATGTTACACTGCAATTTAATAATATCAATAAAGAGTACGTAATAATGTATTCAGTCTTCAATACAATACAACCAAAATAAACAAAAATGCAGCAAGGGCAAAAACATTAACAGCAAGCAATGTACACGATGCATAACATTAATCAAAGTTGCAACAAGACAACAGTAATATAAGCAATGAAATATTGTTTCGGTTTATCAAACGTGTCAAGAACAATACATTAATGAGTAACATGGCTACCATTGTAAATTGTAATACTACCTTATATTTTTGAATGATTTTTTGAAAGTGGTGGATCAAATGGAAACAAATTACTTTTTTATTCCTTTCTTCTACCAAAAAAAATAAAGTTACAATAATATTCTTCATTATGGTTAAGTTTAAAAGATAACATTATGTCCCCTATAGAAGCTATATAAGAATATGAGTATATTTCTCCTAAAACAACAGAGTTGAAATATATAGTCGTAATTAATTTATATTAAGTTTTTAATTGTTTCATGATAACCAGGTGGGAGAAAAGCTTTTTATTTAGGAAACAATTATTTAAAACTAATGAACCCAATACTTATTTTGGACCTGCAGAAACAACATGGATTAGAGAACGGTCCGCGCCTGTTAATCCTGAATGAACAGATAACAGTCGGTTATCATGCCGCGGAGGAGTTTCGGTTTCCACTCTATTGGACCGTTTAATCGACAGTCTGATAAACAATTCGTAATAAACAACACTTTTAAACAGTACTGGATATGTTGAAAAACAAACATCTTGTTCAATATAATTTAACTCCCTACCGAAATATTTGACATTAATAAAGAGAAAGCAAATTATAGTAATCTGTATTATGTGGTATCAGACAAAGTCTTAATCTTTTTTGGGCTTAGGCCTATTGAAATTTTTTTTATAATTTTTTTACAATATCTAAATTAAAGACAAAACACATTCAAACGGCAGAATTTTATACCTAAATAACCCGCTTACCTTCCTATGGACTCAGTAATATTTTATTTTATAGTTTGATATATGATAGAGATAGGAATATTATATACTTTAAAACTTAAACAAATCATATAACAGATCTCTAGAGTAAGGTACTTTAGAAATTGTTCATTAAACACTTTATTTAGTCAATATTCAATCTAGCTTTAAACATACCTTCAAAATTGTACAATAGTACCAACCAATCCAGTTATTTAACCTAAGTCAATGACAATAGACAAGATTGCTTATGACTGTGTTTGGTAATTTAGTTTCCAATTCAATTCAATTATATTCTCTTTATTTGGCATTTGGAAAATATTAGATTCTATATGCAACATTATGGTAAAAAAAATTACACTCATTCAACAAAAACAATTTCTTAAGATAACATTGAAGTCTTATCATCTATAAAATCTTTTACACTGAAGTACGTTTTGCTAAATAATACTTTCCTCAACTCTTTTCTAAACTTATTGTAGCCTCTTTCATTTTAGTGAAATTTCCCTATAGGGAAGAAGCTATTACCGTAGGTCTCATAGTAAGACAAGCCCGAGACCATGATAACTTTTCGTTTTGAGGTCCACAGATGCCAAAAACACTATTAGTCCAATTTATGTATATGTGTTGTGTGTGTGTGTGTGTGTGTGTGTGTGTGTGTGTGTGTGTGTGTCTGTGTGTGTCCGTTACCTCGATAAATTTTGAAAATTTGATGAAATTTTGCATAAATGTGGAGAGTGGCATTGATGACTTAAGTTAGAAAACCAGAGAGATCGGACTATGGGAAGGGGGTTTTATGGGGGTTTACAATTTTCAAAAAATCAGTCTCTTGCAATTTTTACCCCAAAATGTTAAAAACACTCAATTTTGGTTGTAGCCATTTTATAGAGATAAAAATAATAATTTAGTATTTTGAATCATTAGCCTAGGTTAAGTGGTTGCAGAGAAAATCCATAAAACTTTAATATTATGAGAAAAAGGTTTTTACATTTTTCTCAAATAATTTTACTAAAAACTTCATATTTCTTTTTATCAATTCGTTTAGCTCAATAAAACAAACATTTTGGTGTTTTAATTGTTATTCTACGTCTAACCATTGCAGAGATATTCAAAGTGCTACACACAGTACGTTGTCCAATGTTATCCTTATGTTATGTTCCAATGTTATGTTATGTTTATATTAGCACAAAAACTAGATTTTTGTTGATAGTCCCCTTAGCAGCAAACCTACATACTCGGCCCCCATGTTATTCATATGGAGAATATGTAAAGTTGTATATCTCCCTTTATTATAAACCTAAATTAATATAATTTGGTATGTAGCTTCACCTGGTTCAGTTATATTGATAATGAAAAAAAAACACATTACTCATCTTCCTCGTCACCCTCAACCCTAATGTTATTCTTATGGAGAATAAATAAAATGTTATATATCACTTGTTTATGAATGCATTTTTGTGAAACTTGTTAATTGGCTTTATGAGGCATATATATATACATTGTAAATTCGCTGAGTACGCAGGTTTGCTGTGACGGGGGTATTATATGTACATAGAAAATTGCTGTTAAACATTAAAATTGCTTTTTAAAAGGTGCTTTTTAAAGAAAGATGTTGTGTGTGGAGGGACATTTAATGTGCATCTTGGTTTATTCCTTGAGTTGTATTTATGTACAAGGGGAGATCCTTCGAAAATTCTCACGTTTTGGCGCAGAAAAGACAGTGTCAAACATAATTTGTGTTAACTTTTTAAACCATTTAAGGGATCTATTCAGCCGTCTATGGTAATTTTGAATCGATTTGTTTACATCTGTTTTGCGATCCTTTTATTTGCTTTTAGTACTGTGGGTACAATGTTCAGGTCTGGCGATTATAAATAAATACAAACGACATGAAAAGTTTGTTACTTTTACTTGTAACATAAAGTAATACCTCCGTAGCAGCAAACCTGGGTACTCATCAAATTTCCAATGCATATACATGTATATTAATTCCACATAAAGCCACATACCAAGTTTCATGAACATACATTCATAAATAAACTATTTATCACATTTTTAATTTGTCTCCATAAGAATAAAATGGCGGCTGAGTATGCAGGTTTGCTGAAACAAGGAACACAACAAACGGATTTTTATACGAATATCAATATAACTCAACTAGGTAAAGCCACTTACCAAGTTTTATTAATTTATGTTCATAATTAAGGAAGATAACATTTTTGTTATTCTCCATAAGAATAACATGGGGCTGAGTACGCAGGTTTGCTGCTACGGGAAATATCGACAAAAATATAGTTGTATGTGTAAATATCAATAGACCGTAACGATATAAAGCAATATAACAAGTATTGTCAGGATAAGTTGATAAATAAGCGAGATATACAATTTGTATTAGTCTCCATAAGAATAACATTGGACAACGTACTGTGTTTAGCACTTTCAATATCTCTGTAACTAATTGACGTAGAGCATTGATAAATACCCCCGTAGCAGCAAACCTGCATACTCAGCGAATTTCCAGTGCATATTAATTTATCTTAATACCACATAAAGCCACATACCAAGTTTCATCAATATACATTCATAAATAAACGATTTATGACATTTTAATTATTCTCCATAAGAATAACATGGCGGCTGAGTATGCAGGTTTGCTGAAATAAGGATCACTAAAAATGGGCTTTTATACAAATATCATTATAACTCAACTAGGTAAAGCCACATACCAAGTTCTAGTAATTTATGTTCATAATTAAAGGAGCTAACACGTTAATTATTCTCCATAAGAATAACATGGGGCTGAGTATGCAGGTTTGCTGCTACGGGAACTATCAGGCAAAAAATGGATTTTTGTGCAAATATCAATAGACCACAACCAAATAAAGCCATATACCAAATTTTGCCAGTTTACGTTCATAAATAAGCGAGATATACAATTTTTATTTTTCTCCATAAGAATAACATTAGACAACGTAATGTGTTTAGCACTTTCAATATCTCGGTAACCAATTGACGTAGAGCAATGATCAAAATACCAAATTGTTTGTTTTTTTAAGCTGAATTTAATGGTATAAATTAAAATTTGATTTAAATTAAAATTACATGTGAAAACCCCAAAAAACACATTTTTGGGGTACAAAACCCCCCAAAAACCCCCCATCGGATAGTGCGATTCATCTGGTTTTCGAACTCGTTCAAATAAATGGTACCTTACACATTTGTACCAAATTTCATTAAGATCGGACCTTTTTTACGAGAGTTATCGTGCTTACGGACACATATATATATATATATATATATATATATATATATATATATACATATATAAAAATTTGAACGAATGGTGTTTTTGGCATCTGGGGACCTCAAAATGAAAAGTTATCATGGTCTCGGGCTTAAGTCTTACCATGAGACCTACGGTAATAGCTTCTTCCCTATGGGGAAATTCGCTAAAACACCAAATTGTTCGCGTCTTTTTAAGCAAATTCCAATGGTGAAAAGTAAAATTTGATTTACTTATATGTGATGTGTAAAAAACTCAAAAAACCCATTTTTGGGGTACAAACCCCCCCCTAATATACCCCTTTGGATGGAGTGACCTGGCTGGTTTTCGAACTTAAGAGGGCGCTCCAGTCACGAAACTTTTCGCGTTTCTACCTGCTTCACCCATAATGCCAATGTTAACTTTTAAAGCCCGTTCCTTATCAACGGATTATTTGATATCATTGATTTATGGCTCGTTTTAAAGAGCAAAAATAAACTTAGCGATTTCCGTAAGCAGAATTTTGATATTGCAAATAATAATCGATCAATAAAATTCCAAAATATTCAGTATTTACGGTTTTTTTATGCACGAACTATTCATGCTAACGAAATTCTGCTTACTGAAATCGCTAGATATATTTTTTATCTTTAAAACGAACCATAAATAATCAATTTCGGACAACCCGTTGAGGAGGAATGGACTTTGAAAGTTAACATTTGTCTTATGGGAGAAGCAGGTAGACGCAGAGGACTGGAGCCCCCTCTTAAAGTCATAAATGTCGCTTTACATGTTTGTACCAAATTTCATCAAAATTGGACCATTTTTACGAGAGTTATCGCACCCAATATCTCTCATATGATATCATATGATATCTCTCATATATCAGTCTTACCATTCCGACTTCGGTAATAACTTCTTCCCTTTAGGGGAAATTCGCTAAAAACTACAAAGTAATCGTAAATTACGTGACATCAAAACTTACCTGGAATAAATTTAGTAAATTTTCGTATTTCACATTTCATTTTGACCAACAATTTTATCCGCCCAAAAATTCACGGCATCAAAAAAGGTCATCCAATAAAACTTACAAAACCAACGTTCGCCTCTGTGCGGACCTGGATGTTGCTTTCCCGGCAAAGCACTCCTGCTGCGGTCAGAGGGACGACACAACCGCAGCGTATCATCATCGCAGTTTGGGTAAACATTTTACGGTGTGTGTTATGGTAAACTATTTAGGTTCATGTGACGATTTTTAGGAGATTAATCTCGTCGGTTGTTTCTAAAGTTGTTTAGAGTTGGTGGTGTCACACACCACCAGTTACTAGGCTACTAGTTGACTACTAGATGGCTAAAGTACCAGTTAAATAAATTGGAATTTTAGTGGTTTAGAAGTGAACAGTTAAAATACTAGGACCATTCAACAAAACTTAGTGCCACAAACATTTATACCCACCTTAGCAGTGGCCGTTCACATCTTCCTCATTAAGTTTAATTGGAATATTTTCTCATTGCTCTGAACAACTAAGAACTAACTGCCTTTGAACTACTAAGAAAATAACCCTTACAAGATGTACACACCAAAATTAAATGAAGGGCCACCTATTCTAAAAAATTACAATCCTTTTGGAAACACTTATTGGCTAAAATTTATTGCACATTAGTACAAGTACAGTTTTCTTAATATGCACATGGTAAAAGCCTTTCTAGTTAATTATAAACGTAAAAACAATAACAAATCCTCTAGCACAGAATATTAGATTTAAAATCTAAAATGATAGTTAATAGCGTAATATGTTTTGTACTAAGCGACATTCTGCGATGCATTACTTAGTTTCGACATTGCAATAGTTTTTTTGAATTTTCTTGCATTACTAACTGGTTATTATTTGTGTAAGGAATTATTTAAATGGATAATCATTAAAACTAACAAAATAATGATAAACTGAGAGTTAATAAAAAAATATGTCAGTTATTGACAGCAGATTAGTCGGTGACCGAAAATGACCTGCCCCTGAACAAAATCTCGAAAGAGGTTTGTACTGTCCTACTTCATGGCGAGGTTATGTGAACATTATACAGTTTTCAGTACACCATTTGTCTTGTCTAGCAGTTATTCAGTCTTGTAATATTTGTTTGTATTAATATTTGTATTCATTTGGTTAACTTTTTCCCGGATAACTAAAACAATGCTTATTTATTTAACAAATATATAATTGATAACAGAATGGGGTAAATACATCGTATTCGGCCAAAAGAAACATTTAAGTAGTGTTTGACAAATTTTGTAACTGTATGACAGGACCCGTTTGTCATATATTTCAATTGATCAGTATTTTTTCAATTTTTCAATTTCCAAATGATTTTTTTTATGCGAACAAAATTTACGTTAAACCCTTAAGACTTAGACCCATGGACCTTCCCTGAAGAAGTCATACAAATAATTAAACGTACGATGCGTCATTTTAAAGGTATTTTATTTAAGTAATGCTCGTTGACGCTATTCCATCATTTAGCCATGTTTGGCTAGCATTATTTTAATCCTGGAAAAAGTGCCAGTTATTCGTTTGAGGTTATGTTTGTAGAAATGTATTGATCTAAAATATACAAACTATATTATGCAAATACATTATGTAATTCTTCCTGATTTTTAAGTTTAAATGTGGATTTTAAAATAACAATTTATATACTTACTTTCTAAATATTTGTAATGAGATAAATTATAGGCTACGTTTACAATGAAAAAATAAATACATGGCCCCTCTGTAATACTGGGGTAATTTGTCCTAACATCAATTAGTAACCACTTAACAAACCTGTTTTTAGCGAATTTCCCCTATAGGGAAGAAGCTATTACCGTAGGTCTCATGGTAAGAATTAAGCCCGAGACCATGATAACTTTTTGTTTCGAGGTCCCCAGATGCCAAAAACACTATTCGTTCAAATTTATATATATGTATATATATCTATATATATATATATATATATATATATAGATATATATATATATATATATGTGTGTGTGTGTGTCCATGAATGCGATAACTTGAGTATAAAACGTCCGATTTCGATGAAATTTGGCTCAAATGTGTAAAGTGACATTCATGACTTTAAGTTCGAAAACCAGAAAAATCGGACCATGGGAAAGGGGGTTTATGGGGTTTTAAAATTTTCCAAAAATCAGTTTTTTTGCACTTTTCACCCTGAAATTTTTAAAACACACAATTTTTGTTGTAACCATTTTATAGAGCTTAAAAAAGCAAATAATATAGTATTTTGAATCATTAACCTAGGTTAAGTGGTTGCGGAGAAAATCCAAAAAAAAACCGTAGCAGCAAACCTGCGTGCTCAGCGAATTTACAATGCATATATATGTATATTAATACCACATAAAGCCACATACCAAGTTTCATCAATATATATTAATAAATAAATGATTTATGACATTTTAATTATTCTCCATAAGAATAACATGGCGGCTGAGTATGCGGGTTTGCTGAAGCAAGAAGCACAAAAAATGGGTTTTATACAAATATCAATATAACTCATGTAGGTAAAGCCACATACCAAATTTCATTAATTTATTTTCATAATGAAGGGAGATAACACGTTACTTGTTCTCCATAAGAATAACATGGGGCTGAGTACGCAGGTTTGCTTCTACGGGAGCCATTGGTAAAAAATAGTTTTTTTGAGCAAATATCAATGGTCCACAACCAGATGAAGTCGTATACCAAGTTTCGTCAGTATACATTCATAAATAAGCGAGATATAAAATTTTTATTTTCCTCCATAAGAATAACATTAGACAACGTACTGTGTTTAGCACTTTCAATATCTCAGTAACCAATTGACGTAGAGAAATGATCAAAATACCAAATTGTGTGTTTTTTTAAGCTGAATCCAATGGTAAATACTAAAGTTTGACTATTTCCAAAATTATATGTAAAAAATTCGAAAAACCTATTTTTGGGGTACAAACCCCCCCCCCCAAAATACCCCTTTGGATAGAGCGATCTGGCTGGTTTTCGAACTTAAAGTCATAAATGTTGCTTTACACGTTTACCAAAATTTCATCAAAATCGGATAATTTTTACGAGAGTTATCGTGCTCACGGGCACACACACACACACACACACACACACACATATATATATATATATAGATGAAAAATAAGTAACATGAGTACCCTGGAGAAAACATTTTAATTAGTTAACACAACATGTTTCGACTTATAAAAGCCATGATCACGTGCTGATTTGGCTTTTATAAGTCGAAACATGTTGTGTTAACTAATTAAAATGTTTTCTCCAGGGTACTCATGTTACTTATTTTTATCTATCATATAGTAGCCCTTCTATGTGAATTTAATTTAATATATATATATATATATATATATATATATATATACAGTTTCGAACGAATGGTGTTTTTGGGGTCTGGGGATCTCAAAACGAAAAGTTATCATGGTCCCGGGCCTAGGTCTTACCATGCCGACTACGGTAATAGCTTCTTCCCTATAGGGGAAATTCGCTAAAACGTGTTCATAAAATCTCCCATGTTAATCTTATGGGAAAATGGTTTTTAGGTTTTCCTTAATTAATTTTACTGTACACTTCGCATTTGCTTTTACCAATCAGTTTAGCTCTACAAAACAATCATTTTGGTGTTTAAATTGTGATTCTACGTCCAACCATTGCAGAGATATTCAAAGTGGTAAACACAGTACGTTGCCCAATGTTATCCTTATGGAGAATATTTAAAATTTTATATCTCGATTATTTATGAACGTATATTGATGAAACTTGGTATGTGGCTTCACCTAGTACTGGTATATTGATGTTTGCACAACAAATTGATTTTTTGTTGATTATCCTCTTAGCAGCAAACCTGCATACTCATCCCTAATGTTATTCTTATGGAGAATACGTAAAACTTTATATATCCCTTAATTATGAACATAAATCATTAAAACTTGGTATGTAACCTGGTTGAGTTATATTGATAATTGCAAAAAAACCCACATTTTTATCTTCCTCGTTGCAGCAAACCTGCGTTCTCAGCCTTAATATTATTCTTACGGAGAATAAATAAAATGCTATACATCACTTATTTATTTAAGTATTTCTATGAAAGTTGGTAAGTGGCTTTATGTGGTAGTAAGAAATATATTCATGCATAGGAAATTCGCTGAGTACGCAGGTTTGCTGCGACGGGGGTATTAACTATTTGTTTAGGTTACATAAAATGATTGTGTTACACAGATGTTGATGTAGATAGATTGCATAGATGTTGATAGAAAGAGTTGTGAATTATTAATATTTAAAATTATTGAAATAGAACCATAAGCTCTAAACAATAAATTCAAAAAAAGGGTTTTCATTACCTTTTCTTGAATTGATTTTAAATCACAAGTGACTAGCAAGTTGACTAGTGAGTTGGTTTCTTTTTTGTAGTTGTAGATAATGTAGGAATATCTAAAAAATGGCAGATGTACTAACAACGTAACTTGTTTACAGCCTACTGCAGAAGTTTATAAGCCGAAAACTGATCATTAAATACTAATAACGATTCTGTGGCTCTACCTGACCGAAGCGACTTTACTAAGTCTATTTTTTTTATAATTATAATGTTAAATTCCTGATGTCTCCTGATACTGTGACACCGTGTGCCGATCTTTAAGAAATCCATGAAGATCAATAGAAAACACGTCTGGGTGGTTCAATTAATTCTATTTTTTATTTTCTTGCATATTTTGCAACTTTTGCGTTCTCTTATGGTCACCAAGCATGTTATTTAACCAATTTAGTTCACAGAGATAAATTTAAAACTGAAGCTGATCAAAGTAAAACTAAGTTAACAGTAAATAATTATTGCAGTTTGACGTAGTGTTAAAGAGCACACAGAACCACATTGCTGTTGTGGAGGTTGTATTTTGTTTCCTCTCCATTTACCAGCAGTGAATCACTTTAACTGCTTACAACTACAATAAGGCTTAGCTATCTTCCTTCCCGTCTAGGAAAAGTCTTCTCATAATTTTAAACGAGGTGCTGATAGATACCTTGAATATTAAGAGAAGGAATATCAAAGTGAATATTAATTCGTAACACACTTTTATAGAGTTAAATTCATAAGAAAAATAAATATTGTGTTCTATAAGATGAAGAAAAAGCGTGATAATGTTGACTGGTCGTACTGATTGCATGTTGGAGACTAGAGGTTCTAAATATCTGAATATAATAACAGTAATTATGGTACAAAAGACAGGAGATGAGGTATTTAGAAAGGGAGAAATAAGATTTTATTTTTTAAGGGATATTATATGAATGTACTGGCTGCTCACAAGACCGTTAAACAGTTATCATTACAAAGTGCTGGAATTCTGCACTTCCGGCTACCATCATGAAACTCGGCATATTTGCTACTTATGACGTACCAAATATAAACATGCCCGAACACAAACTGTACGACCATCTGGGAATGAGTAAAATTCAAGATGGTGGCCAAAATGATATGTTTGTTACACTGTCAGTTACACTGTAATTCTCATAAAAATGGTCCATCAGCCCCTTTTTGGGCTAAGTTTTATGAAATGTAACAACTCTATGTATGTCCATGCCTAGTTTTATCAAAATCGGTGAATAGACAAGTAATTTATGATGTGAGGTTTATTCTCCATAAGGAAATCATTGGACAACGTACAGTTTTTACCGTTATATTTATCTCTGGAACAAGATTTTTATATAGCAATAATTGAAAAAATACTAAATTGTGTGTTTTTTTATCTTTCTTAATTATAGCCAACATTTAATTATTTTCAAAAAAGATTTTTTAAAGAAGAAAACTCATTGTTGGGGAACAAAACCTTCCCAAAACGTCCTTTAGGAGGTACCGGTTCTACTGGTTTTTGAACTCGAAAAATGTAATGTTTTACATTTCTGAACTAAATATCATCAAAATCGGACCATTTTTATGAGAACTACAGTGTAACTTACACACATACATATCATTTTGGCAACCATCTTGAATTTTACTCATTCCCAGATGGTCGTACAGTTTCTATTTTATATGAGTGTCCCGGCATTTTTCTATTTGGTACGTCATAAGTAGCAAACATACCAAGTTTCATGCTGGTAGCCGGAAATGCAGAATTGTTATGCTATGCTGCTCCACTATACAGTATTTAAGGTGGGTTTACAGCTTCAACCTTAATTAATGTTCATTTAATATCTTTAAAAAATAAACGTGTTTTGTTTATTTTACTTAACTATATCACATTATATGTAATTAACTTTTATTCCACGACGAGGAAGCAATTATGTTATGTTTTTAAAACTAATTGGTCCAAATTGTTTCCACTGTTAATTTTGTGGTGGTGGAAGCACATGTTTTCAATTAAATATAAAAATTCACTTATTTTGCATTCTAATTATACGTTATTGAGGTTACATTAGGTCTGTGTATTTTTTTATAAATATTTATCTGCAGCTATTTATCCATAACTAGAAAACTCCTTGGGACCCCTAAACTGTACCTAACCTGTACCTAAACTGTACTGTAACTGTTGTTTCTAAACTGTTATCGTCAAAATATGCACTACGAAACCCATCAGACTTCAATTGGAGTTCGGGTTTAGAAAAGGGCCATTCATAAATTACAGCAAAGGACACACAAGCTAAATTATAGCTCAATAGTATTACACTTATTGCAAGTGTTTACTTTTCTATAGTATGACTGATTTAGGCTTTGCCCCATAATCTGTAATAGTTCCAGTTTTAATCTTGACCCTTCATCTTAATGTATTTAATAGGGTGCACCACTATTTTATTTTATTTTACGTATTTACTCATATGATAAGTTATATGAACACGACATTCTAGCGAAAACAACGGTCTAGAAAGTGTGGTTTTTTAGTGTCAACTACCAGTATGTTTTCATCTACGTAGAGGGTTTTCTTAAATCATGCATGAAAATGGATTTTTGTTAGTGTCAAAGGTCAAGTAAAAACCATTTAGCTGTCAGCAAAGTTAGTAAAGTTTTTAAGAATAATTTGTTTCTCCCTTTTCAAGTATACAACCAATATAAAATATATATTCAAAATTAATTATACATTCTCTTTTTTGCAAACCACTTGGATGTCTAAGCCTCTTAATTTAGAGGGTAAACAATTCTAATTTATTCAACTGTATTTGGTTTTGGGCATGTAGGAATAATAATTAATGAACGGTCCACATATTTTTTTCTGAATGGATGAATACCAGTTTATAATCATTTCCCAGATGAATTTCTGTTGTCGCTCTAATGGGCCGTTTATTTATTTTTCTGCTGCACAATACGAAATAAACTAATCTTTTTAATCACTTGTTTAAATATAAAAACATAAACTATCTTCTAGTTTAGCATTAGTTTATTTTGTAAACCGAAAGTTAAGAAGATATGTTATGTGAAATTCTTGGGATGCAATAATGCATACACTTACAATACGGTTTATCTTAATTATGCATGATTTACTATAAATATAAATTACTATACTACATCTAAAGACAATTCAGATTATCTTTTAACAGATGTATCAAAATGTAAAAGCGATTCACTCTTCCATTGTTTAAGACTTTAAAACAAATACATTTTCTAGGTTTCATGACATTTAATTTAAGTTTAAAAAGTTTATATGAACCATTCTATGGTTTGAACAAAGTTATGGTTTCTTACTCATGAAAATGTCTTTGTTGATAATAAAATATATAGTAATACTTAAGGCTCTCGGTGTGTATTTCCGTAATGGATTAATCAGAATGTAGCAATAAAGAGCACGAAGAACCGCGGATCGTATTTCACTCTCTCTCCATTTACAAGCAGCGAGTGAATCACTTTAACTGCTAAAACAACAATACGGTTATTTTACACCCTGGCATTCCTAGAAGTGAACAATGAAAACAAGGCTCAGTCAAAGCTTTCAATCTCCAGTATAGCCTTCTTTTAGGGAAACAGTTTGTTTTTGGAAAATCGGCTGAGTGAAAGTACATATTAATATTTTTTCGGGAACTATTTTTTAATATGCAATAATTTGTCTCAGGTTAAGAATAAATAACTAAGTGTACGCTCATTCTTCCCGTAAGAGTATGAACAAAGATTGAATTTTTAAAGATATATTTGAATAAACATTTTACGTATTTAGCTTTGTTAACATACACCTTTTTTAGCCAAACACTTTTACAATAGGTCAATAAATATCTAGACCATATGCAACATATCTAAATAATTATAATTTGTTTATATTTTAATCTGATAGAGAAAGATCACATATGTGTGAATGTACGAGTACAAATACTAAAATTTAAACAGTTTACTTGTATTTAAAAATGCTTAGAGAAAATCATTATTGATATATTATAAAACTATGGAGCTTTGCGAACGTCCGTTAAAGTTATCGTGGCTACTAAAATACGTTACAGCCTTAAGAGATAATTAAGAGACACCCGAAAAAATGCGAAGTACCAAATATCATACTAGTCATAAATATTATAAAGCTGAAAGTTTGTTAGTTTGTTTATTAGTTTTTGGCTCAATCACGCTACAACCACTGAACCGACAGAGCTGAAATTTGGTAGGAAGATAGCTAATATTCTAAAGTAACATATATGCCTATTTACGTTTTAAAATTCCTTTAGGGTTTAGCCCAAGTGGCTATTAAACTTCCCATGTTAATCCCAGGGCATAGTATTTACTGTATCAGATGATAACTAAAACAGGTGATCTGCATTTTAGTATTTTGAGTTTATTTATTTGTTTATAATATTGTTTATACTTTTGATGCACATTTAACCACAAAGGTACTTACATCATATGATGCCTAACTAAAACATATATTCTGTATTTTAGATGTTAAGTTTATTTGTTTGTTTATAATTTGAATGAAGATTACATATAGATGTTCATATAAAGAATGAAACAAATGTACATTAAGGTATAATAACAACTGGAGTCACCTTAAACATACTCTTTAGTTGGGGACATGGTGAAATACTACTCCAAGCCATTAAAAAAAACTGATTTACCTTCCCCTAGCAAATCTCAGCCCCCAAGTACTACTTAAACTACATGAGTATAACTTTGAGAGTTTGCTGATTGATTATAAACCGCTGTTATAATTATTTTGTTTTTATTTTAATTTCCAAAAGCCCAATGTTATTTTTTTACTTTTCATAATGTTTTTTTTTTTACATTATTTGATTTTTCTTGGGGATGGGACATGTCTAGAACTTATTTTTATCCCAGAAATTAGTTATTTACACCAAAATTAGTTGAAGGAATCATTAGTATTTTTATGGAAATCGTTGGAGCCGTATTTGAGAATAGAGTTGCAAGCAATCAACCAAGCAAGCAATCAAGCAAACCTTACTCATATTAAAGTGTAGGATAGGATTGAGTAAAAATAAGTCTGTATTTGTATTGATTGACTATTACTAGCTGATATTAGCCTGTCAAAAATGATGGGCTTAAATAAACTAAAAAGTATTGTTCACTAGTTATAAAACAAATATTTAAAAAGCTAATTTTGAATTGCACGTAACAAAATGAATCCGCTGTGCAAAACATAAAGGTATTATTGTAAAAAGCCCCAACATAATGCATATTAAAATATTTGTTAGAACGTGCCTAAATTCAAAAAGTGTCTTTTTACGAAATACATTTTACGCATGCATGCAATAGCCCAAAAGGGTTTAGTTTAAACTTTTTTTGTTGGTTTAGTTCTGGATGTTGAATCAAACACATTTTGGTGTCACTTCAAGCCAAATTTTATTTCTTAAAACCTGCAGTTAAAATGTTATTAAGTGTTAAAAAGTTTGTTCATCGGGTTCAAATTTGTAATACAAATTAAATTAACCTAACTACTTTCACTGATTTTATAACTAAAAGATAAAAAATACAGTCTACATATTTACCAACATTTAATTTAATTTCATCTGCTAACATATAAACTATCTAAAGACAGACCAACAAAAATACATAATTTATCTATCTTTATTATTGATATGTTACATGCAAACTTTGTAAACAATAAGACTTTTTTGTTTTATGATTTACCCCCACATATTATACAGTAAAAAGCGCGTCTAAATGTGCAGATGACTGACTTTAGATTTTCGATTTAGGCCTCAGGGCACTGCCCCATGGGACTTCCAAGTCCCCAAGCTATTCATATGGATGAGAGTTTTATTTGGTTTAAATCACATGTGTTGTTTCTTAGTTAAATTAAATTAAATAAACAGCTGATATAAGGAGTACCTATAACTACAGACTGTCATTGTATGGTTTGCTATTTAACTACTTAATTAATATTTCCGCTTCTCAAAACGGGATGCTCATTGTATTCGATCCTGATAGGATAGGTCTTTAGTTTTCTTATCCATTGCATTAAATTTCTTACCAGAGTTTCATCCAATATACAGGACATAAAATCAAAATCGAACTACATTTTTAGATAAAAAACGGAATCGGAATTTTAAACTTGAAATATGTAACGAAAATATAGTTTACTGTATTATATTAATCGTCTTAACCTAAACAAACCTTATGTGGTTAATTTTACCTTCGCATTTTTATCTCCTATTTTTAACTGTATTTGTGTGTTAGCCACGTTTTTAGTGAATTTCCTATGGAAAGTGAACTATTAGCATGACCCGCATGGTGAAACTTAAGCCCGGGACCACCATAGAGGTTCCTAACATGACCCCCTGAACACGTTTTGGGGGTTCATTCAAAATTGTATATATATATTTGTATATATATATGTATATATATGTGTATATATATGTATATATATATATGTATCTATATATATATATGTGTGTGTGTGTGTGTGTGTGTGTGTGTGTGTGTGTATGCACTCTAGCGGTCGCATTTTTTGTCCGATTTACTTCAAATTTGGTAGGAACATTTCTTTCTATAATCTGTTGGACAAGTTCGTTGGACAAAACAATCGGAAAACTCTAAACCCATTTTTTGGGGATAAATATTTCAAATTTCGAGTTTTGGGCCCAAAAAGGGTCAGAAAAGCCCCGAATGTGAAATTAGTTCATGTAAAAAGATGGGAATTAGTGTGGCGAAACTTTTAAGCCCTCTCTCGTCATTCTAGCATAAATATTTACCGAGTTATTAAAGAAAACGTGTATCGACCAAACACAGTACGTTGTCTTGTGCGGGTTTTACATTAGAAAAGCCTGTTATTCATGTTTTGGTGTAGTTTTATCATCCCCAACAACCTCACGCCTACTTTAAAGCCTGACTGGACCTTCTCCTAACCTTATTATGGGCAAAATTATATTCCCAGCATTGCAGGTAAATAGAACAAGGAGCTTCAGAACAGCCAAAAAATCAATACTTTCAGATTCATACACAAATCGCTGTACTAGTTTAGGGATTGTAATGACTCTCATTGATGTTTAAAAAAGCTTTTGATTCAGTTTTACACACCACTTTAAAAACTACCTAGTATAAATGTATTTTATATATTGTTTACTAAACAAGGACATCACTACCGTTTAATAATAATAAACTCAAATATGTTAGGCCTAAAGTGAAAAGGAAAGTTTAGCAAGCAGAGACACTATAGCCTATTCAAACACCTTGATAGCCCATTATAAAATGAACTGTATATATTAGATCCATATGTTTAGTTATAATTAAGTTTAGATCAGTTTACCGACATGCAATTTTAACTATTGTAACACATTTAACCTAGGTACTCACGGGGAAATAGGTAATCCAAATTTTATGAACTAGGCCTAGCACACCAAAAGACAATTTTATAAAAAGTGATATATTCATCGAATTGGCCCCTACACATATACATTTGCGTGTCAGAACAGTAATAATTTTGTATGTAGGATTTTTGTTAATCACCCATATTATACGTATCACTTATAAAACTTATTTAATGGATTTAAAAGCGTTGGATATTTAAACACTATATTTCCCTAGAGCACCATACCCAGAAAACTGATGAATTTGTTATCAAACACCGTAGACTAGATAAAGACTATTATATGTAAACATTCACTAGATTTTCACAACATTTTAGTGGCATTTAAGTAAACTCAGGATAGAATTTAAGTGTAAAAATTGTGTAAATATTTATGGAGTGGGGTCGAGGGAGTGGCTCCCTGGTGTAGGGCTGCAGCGTAGGGGGGCAGCGCCAGTTCCCCGCCAAACATTTTTACTTCGCGAGGACGACGCTGCGGGAGGTCCTGACTGTTCAAATTCTGCGTTCCCAAATAATCTGAAACTTTGAGTAACGTGTAAATAATAGTAATATGTATGAAATTTAAGTAATCAAAAAATATTATTTTGTTTACTAAACAGCTGTTTGTAGAAGGTTTAGATTAAGATGCAATTATGAGTGATTTAAACTAAATTTGACCTATTTTATTAACTTTAACGATTGGAATTATTATTTTATTGTTTTTTAGCCAAAATTTACATTTTTCTAAATTAAATAGAGAAATATTATTTAAATTCAGTGAAGTGTCAACCAATCGGAACTAACCATTTCAGCTGTTAACCAATGGAAAATTACAGAGTCAGAATATTGGACTATCCATTGGTTTCAATATACTTTTGGTACCGGATGGTTTTTGATGAGTTTTAAATATATAACTTGAGAGAAAAGTTACCAATTATTATTATTATTAATTTCCTGCTCCAAAATCAGGGGGTTAAACATACAGAAATATACTTTTTAAACTCATTCAATCTTTAAAACTTATTCAATTCATTTGCCTACAACGTAATTAGTCTTACAATGGCAGTTGGGATTACGGAGTTTTGGACATCTTGATTGTTTATGAAAATCAATATTCACCGCAGAAAATGCAAACAAATATAAACTGTTTCCAGACTGTTTTACTGACCGGTAGAGAAATCAATCAAACAAAACATAACCTACACCTGTACTCCAGAAACAATGTTTAAATTTGTGTGATTTAATAAACAAAGATATATCCCATCTGACATTTTAAAGACAGCCATAGTCAATAGCTTACTACGAAAACCAATTCAACTACTGAATAACAAACATTAAAATTAGTTTTAATAATTATTAATAATCAAAAATAAAATACAAATGCTATGTTAAAACATTCCTTAGGTATCCCAAATATCTCCTTCAAAGTATCATTACGAAATGTTTTATCGTTATTTAGTATTTTGATAACACACACACACGGCCATTGAACTTTCTTCATCAATACTTCATACATACTTCTGAAATACTTCATACATACTTCTTCACTTCGTTCATCTAAAATGTTTTAGTTTGCCTTTTCTCAATAATGTAAACACATCCGCAGTAAAGCTAATCACAGCTTTCCAGATATCAGTCGTTCTTATTAAAGGCATTGATTATAATAACTCTATACTCATTTTAATACATTGGCAGCCAAGCAATGTCTTACAAATGGATCAACCATATTACTGATATTTAAAATGTTTTATTCTAATAAAGGTAACCCTGTGATCATGTTTTCTGTAGATGCATGCCGTCATTTGTAATGTTACAATTATTATTCTGTAGTCACAACTCAAAAACTTTGCAATGATTTTTTTTCTTTTACACGAAATAGTGGAAAATTCATATATAACGTCTTAAGTACAGAATCAACGTTTGAATAAGTCTGCAAACGTCTTATAATTGTGTTGGAACTGGTGACATTTTGGGGCGTTTTGGGTAAAGATTTGGTAAATGGTCCCTTCCTTACCTCAATAACTTATTCGCCGTCATAAGTCATACTGTACTTGAAATGAGGGAGCGGGTTATCACTATAACCAAAAAGTATACAAGCAAAATATATTCAGATATATTCAGATTAGAATGTCAAACTCTCATGTACCAAATCAAACAACTAGACCTGTCAAGTGCTCCCGTGCTTAATCCATTCAAGCAATTAAGTTCACTAGAAATAAAAACGCAAAGTATCTTAATATAAGAAAAGGCAAAGCCCTGGGATGTCCACCAAAGGTCTCCAATTTCCCGGTCTCCTGGAGGGATGAAATTTGAACAAAGATTTTTTAGGCTTAAAATTGGAATAGTAAAGGGTTCTGATGCCTCACAGGTCGTCAAAGATTCAATGTCATTCTTATAAACATTCAATTTATTTGACAAAAATAAAAATTTGACCAAAATCAGATCAAATAAACAGATTTTACAGATAGTTAATAAGGTTAACCACATAATGCAGCACTTTCAACTGTGGTATTCGTGGGTAAAAGCGGGTACAATGTCGGCTATTAAACTATGAACTCATTTTTTGAATTCATTCATCAATAAGTTAATAAGTTAATCGCACGGGAAAAAATAAATTAGACGCAAGAAACACATAATGAAATTAAAACAAAGGATAGAGCCTGGAATCCCTACACATTGAAAGTGGGGAACACATTTTCTCATGGGGAATTTTATTAATTTTAGTTACTTCCATAGTAAATGTTAGAACAAATTATTTTCTCCTAATTTTAGCCAATACCTTTCATATAAGCTCCATCCAATCTATTATGGGACAATAGCGCATAAGTATGATGCGTGAATATTAAAAATTAACAAGTAAAACTGAAAATATTTTAGAGTTTTAACATATTATTCAGTCATTGTGGCACGCAATAAGAAGCGTTTCCTTAAACCTGGAAAATCTTTAACGCCTGATCATGACTGAGAACATTTGGAAGCGGTGGAGTGGGAGAAAGGAGTCACGTGACCAGAATGAGTTATCGGGACGTTTCATCAAGAGGAGAAAGTGCGGGTATTGTACATATTTGTAATTTTTAACTCTAAAGTATATCCATGAAGTGTGTATTTTTGTTCAAGCTAATGCATTAAATAAAAAACACCTCTCTCAGCTTTGTGTTTTTAGCTTGGGTTTTTTCACCACGTATTGTGTTCCTCATCGTTGATTTTATACCAGAATAACTTTACAAAAATGCAAAGTTGTTCTGGAGCTGAAGTTCATCCATCTCTTACGTTTTATTAGGTTACACTTTGTACAGTAAAAACACTAAATTTTCTATTATAATAAGGTAACAGTTTGTGAATTGATTACAAGTAGTTTTTTAATTTTACAGATTTTAGAATGAATTCAATTTCCCTACCCAATACCTCCATTTCCTTTCTCGTTCGTACAAAGTGCCGTTTACATATTCCGGAAGCGTTACCACCCCCCACTCTCCGACCACGGGCAATCAGCGTTATTGGCCTCCAGATTTTTTTATATAAACTATTATAACCTTTTATTAGTTGCACACAAAAAACCAAAATATGTTATACATAATTTTACCATCTTAATTAATTTTCATTCATAATTTCAACACGATTATGTATTATGGTCTCAAAAAAACCTAAATTAGTATATCAGTTCAACACTCTCCACTCTCATAAACTATAAAAATATAAGTGTAAAGTTTACTGTAACAGTGGATCAGTTGCGATGTTTGCACTTCCAGACAAAAATCTTGCTTGGCAAATTTGGTACACGGTTATTGACACAATATCTGAATCTGATTAGACCCGTAAATTACCATGAACATTTCAGCAAGAAAACAAATTGGTTAATACTTTGTTGTTAATTATACTATTATTTATGTACTTATTTGTTTATGTTAGAACCATTTTGTAATACTTATTATTCATTACATGCTCAAAAAATTGTATACGAGATTGATACGTAGTAGTATTAGTGATTCTTAATTAATAATAGCAAGAATAACAATATACATAAGATACGGACCAATTAATCGCAGTAAATTTAATAGAAACAACCACAAAAAAGGTTGTAAGTAAAGAACTGGAGCATATTTTAAATAGTATTGTTATATTAAGCTAATAAAATTCCTTTTAAGCTCTTGCTATTTCTTTAAGAGAACACAAAATATTGTAGGTTTAAAAGATTTATAAATTTAGTTTAACAGTATAGTGTTCAAAAGACGTACTGCTTTTTGTAAAGGACCTAAACTAACTTACGGAACTTCTTGGTTTGATGATCATTAGTGGTACAGAACTACTCTCCTTTCAGGGCTTTGACATTTTTATGAGCTTGCGTTGTGTTATAAACCGAATACTTTAGCCCCTTTAATTGAAATAGATATGCCGACTTTATTTTTACTATTTTACAAACGTATAATTCTCTGTGTATAGTTTATATTTTCTTCTACATAACCATTGTTTGACAGTATTAAAGTATATTAATGATTTTCAGCATTGAAACTGTTTATTAAAAAGAAAAGACTAAGCAGTTTTTTTTTTCTAAAAGGTGTTTGTAGTTGCCAAAGAATACAACAGACAAAGCAGATACGCGGGGGAAATCATTATTATGCAACAAAGGAGGCTTTCCTGGAATATAATGGTTTTTACAACAGTTTAAACCTAAATAACGGTTTAACAAACAAAACTTGTATTTATACATTCTAAAATATTAATTAAATATCAAAATAACTAAAATATGTATAATTAGAGTTGTTTTAAATTTTTAGGATTTCTTGTATCTTGTATCGCAATTATATTTTCTATAGTCTTATATATATTTTATTAGTAATGTTTGTAGTAACCTTTTTCGTTTATATTGATTTTTATCCACCCTGTAATTTTATTTCATGAGCTTACGTAAAATTTAGTTATCCTAATATAAAATTGTAAGAAATAAATCGTAAATCCGTGTTTTCCCGCTTTTTTCTGAAACTATTGTACAACTTAGAAGGCTGGAACTTTGAATATGCATAGAAAATTAGATGGGGAAGAACCTAACAAAGCCAGTTTTTTCGCTCTTATGTTCCTTTAAGTACAAAAAGCAATGTTAAAACTTAAAAAAGAATTAATAATAAGCTTTATATTTATTATGTAATTTAAACTTTTGCTTTATGTACGTATTGACACTTGTTCATTATTTTCATATTGATTAATTTTCGTTAGCATGAAAACAGTAAATAGCATATCCACGTACACGAAAACCAATTTTTTAGGGGCTAGAGCCTAGCCAATATAAGCCACTAGTTTACATATTGCACTGTAGGATATTTTAAAAAGTACATCCTTGAAGCTTTTTTCTTGTACGTACTGAGATTTTTACGAATAACATATGAATAATGAGGGAACGTGTTGCTTGACACTAAGCAAAATTATTCCTGTAAGGATCGCTCCGAGCCCTTTAAGATAAAATAATAGAAATCATAAACATCTTACATTACTACAGAGCAGAGACATTGTTATACCTACATCACTGAAATCGGTAAAAAAAGTAGTGTATTATAGATGTAATCACAGGTTTTATCATTTTAATTTTGTATTTACAATATACTCTAAAGGGTGTTGTCTTTACATTTTAAAACCTTTTGACAAGGTTAGCTTTTATTTATGATAATAAAGTGCAAGGTAATATTTGGTTTATATTTAACGGGATGTAATAGTTACTGAGGTTTGCTCTGCTAACATGGAATAGGCTTTAATATTATCATATTTTTATCTTGGGAGTAACATAAGGTCAGGATAAAATCGAGGATATCTTCGTTTACTTCCTCCTACTCATAGATCATTTACCTTAGTGTGCCGCAGCCTGTGACATAACGTCTGCATAAAACACTCAACCTGGTTATCGGGGATTAGCCAGTCGTTAACTGTAATTAACTTTTAATGGGTAACATGAAGCGTATGGAATAGTAACCGTTTAAAATGTTTAAATAAATTTAGTCATTAGATGTGTAAGATATTTGGCAAAGACTGTTTGAAAAAAATATTGTGATAAGAAGATAAACAAATTCAGCAAAACATGTTGTTGTTAAACTACTAATGAACTTAAAAGAAAAATCTAACTAGGTAATATTTTCAGTTTTTTTTATATTCGTTAGGTGATTCGTAAAACCCCCCTTTGTTTTGTTTATATTAGAAACATAAATTTCAAACTAATAATGGATTTAGAGAGTATTATTCACTAATTAGGTAACAAAGGCCAAAATATTAAAATTACCTGTAGGCCTCCATATGTTTTTTTTATATTTTTATACACCCGTAAAAAATAATTAAATTATAGGATTTTGTCCTTTAATTTTATTTAATTATTTTCAACGAAAAAACACCAATTTTTAAATGTTACATATTATGTTAATCATAAATACAAAGTAAAACAAAACAAAATAATTGACAATAAATAACATTCGTAAATAAATAAATGAGAACCAAACAAGATGACTAGCTTAGATAAGTATAAACAACCTTAAAAAGAAACGAGATCGCACGCAACACGCTGACGTGAGGGAAGTGAATTTCCACATAAAAAACTATAAAAACTCAAAATCAGTTAAAAACATACATTTGTTCCAATTTTTATTCAAATCCGAAAATATTCATTTTTTGGCTGTTCTGATGCTCTCTTTCTATTTACCTGCAATGCTGGTAATACAAATTTGCGCATTATTAGGTTAGGAGAAGGTACAGTCAGGCTTTCAAGTAGGCGTGAGGTTGTTGGGGGTGATAAAAGTACACCAACAAATGAATAATAGGCTTTTCTAATGTAAAACCCCCAAAAGACAACGTACTGTGTTTGGTCGATACACATTTTCTTTAATAACTCGGTAAATATGTATGCTAGAATGACGAAAGAGGGCTTAAAAGTTTCGCCACGCTAATTCCCATCTTTGTACATGCGTTAATTTCACACCCGGGGCTTTTCTAACCCTTTTTGGGACCAAAAACTTGAAATTTGAAATATTAATCCCCAAAAAAGGGGTTTAGAGTTTTCCGATTGTTTTGCCCAACGAACTTGTCCAACAGATTATAGAAAGGAACATCCCTACCAAATTTGAAGTAAATCGGACAGAAATGCGACCGCTAGAGTGCACACACACACACACACACACACACACACACACACACACACACACACACACACACACACATATATATATATATATATAACATTTTGAACGAACCCCCAAACGTGTTTAGGGAGTCACGTTAGTAACATCTATGGTGGTCCCGGGCTTAAGTTTCACCGTGCGGGTCATACTAATAGTTCACTTTCTATAGGAAATTCACTAATAATGTAATACTAGAATTTCCTTTGCGCAGCTTGCGCATCCCGTGTAAATAGTTAAATATTAAACAAAACAGTAACAGTCTGTAGTTAGATATAATCCTTATAACAGCGGTTTATTTAATTTAATTGAATTTAATTAAGAAAAGACACATGTGACATAAACGAAATAAAATTTTCCTCCATTTGAATAATACGGGGACTTAGTAAGTCCCGTGGGGCAGAGCCCTAAGGCCTATTTAAAAAAATCTGAAGCCAGTTTGCACATCTGCACACGTAGACACACGTTTTAGTGTACAATATGTGGGAGTAAATCTTGAAACAAGAAAGCCTTATTGTTTACAAAGTTTGCATGTAGCGTATTAATAATATAGAAGATAGATGCTGAGACAAACCGACAATGACAGGCTGTTCTTAGCTTATACTCTGATATCAATAAAAAAAAAAATATGTACCAATATCCTTTATAATTTGAAAATAACGATTTTAATTGCGGTTTAAAATCAAGGGTTGCATGAAACATATTTTGCACAGTAAAAATTGTAAGTATTATGTAAAACTTTAAAATAGTAAAACTTTAATTATGATTTAATAAGGAAACTTGATTTAATTCCCGAAAACCAAATATTCAAGGAGATTTAGATGTTTAGAGATAATATTGTGTCTCGTTACTTTCAAAGTTAAATTTATTCTTTAAATATTTATTTTAAACCACTTGCAAGGGGCGTAAACAAGCCGTATTGTTGTAAGCAGTTAGCGTGATTTACTACTGGGAAATGGAGAGAGTAAATAACGACCCCCACATTACCCCTAAGGTTCTTTGTGCCCTTTAACACTACCTTATATTGCGGTTAATGAATAATAATGATATCTTGCAAACCTTTTATGTTTTAGTGAATTAATGGACTTTGTGAAGTTTGAATCGGATACTTTAGAGATTGCTTTGAAGGATGTATCTTGGGCATTTTAGTTTTGTTATTGATAGTATCAAACACGTCTTGATTAGCATGTTAGGGTCGTTAAAGATACGCACGATGTAATATATTACCTGTAATTTGCAGCACTCTAAAAATATTTTAACTTTGAACAAATAAATATGGCCAATAGTAAATGACCACAAACAAAATTTCGATCAGTGATTTTTTTGCTTAGTAACACAATAACGGAATTAGAAACGCCATTTTGATTCTCTCGTCGTCTTAATAGGCCTGATTATTACAGGTGTGACTGGAAAACATATATTGCCTTTTACCATCTTACATGCATATTTGGATATTAGTATAAAATAAGTGACAAGAATTTTGAATGTGAAATATTTTCATAATTTTAATAAAAATTGTTTATTAAAGAGGGTGTCTATTAAGTCCTGGATCGGTTATTTTTTTATCTTACAGAAAAACCAACGAAACTCCGTAAATCAAAAATAGATCCATGTATCCATTTCTGATGTATCTGACGTAAGGGGAAGGCCCAGGAGGAGTCGGAAGGAATTTTTAAATAGCAGCATGGTTCGATTTTGATATAATAATGTCGGTATGTTTAAGTGGGCGTCAGTAAACCTGTTCTCAAAAGGTTAACCCAAAACATAATTGAGGCTGATTTAAGTTTTCAAAACTTATAATGATGGATTTGTAAAAGATGAGCAAGATTTAGTTTTCTATTACAAGAAAAGTCTTGATATCGATATAGTTTCCAATAAACTACTTTTCGCGGCACTTAGAGACTCTTTCCTTCAACTGAGAGACGGTCCAAAAGAACAAAAATCAAAAAACGTAAGACAAATTAAAAGTTATCAATAACTTCAACCAGCCACCACTTTGATTTGGATTGACCTTTTGAAATTCAGTTTCCTGCATTGAGTTCTACTTATAAATACCTACATCTTGATATCAAACTCGTCCATGTTGCTTTTTAAGAATTCCTTTTGACTCCTTGTGGACCACTTTTTCATGATTCACTTTTTCACTTTTTTTTCATGATTTGCATCATGTGGTAAAACATGGTTCGTTAAGAAGTAGATCAATGGTATTACTTGCAAAGTTTCATTGCTTTATATGTAAAAACTAAATGTATATTAAGCCGTTCCGGGACTTAATTGGCACCCTAATCATTGATTGATTGGTGGCCATTGTTTCGCATTATTTCATAAACATTATGTTACGTAAAATCGTCAAATGTTGCAGACCTGATCAACTTCATTCTCCATACTCATACTTTACATTTGGAATTCACACATAGCTTATGTGAAGTATATTTTCAAGGAGAAAAGAATAAAATCAACCAAGCAATATATTTATTCTTAATTATATACAAAATTAATACTTATGAAATCTACAAGGTGTTCATAGTAATGACCGCGACACAAAGCAGAGTCGCGAGGGGAATGATTATTGTGCACCACAAAGCCGCTTTCTCCTCCTACATAAAGAGTTTTCAAGACTTCCAAGCTGGATCTCGCTTTTATGAACGTGAATATGTTAAATTAAGCATGTTCATCATTTTCCTTTCTTTAACTTACCCCTCAGATCTTACAAACTGCTATAAACATATTTCCTGTTTAAAATTTATGTTCATTGACGTCCTAGAGCATTGCTTTAACCATATACGATAATCATGTCATATTAAATTACCTTAATTAATTTATTTATGGATAAAGCCCATTCAAAACAAATATTACTGTAGAATATAACCTGCATGTATACATGCATGCAATAATAGTACTCTTTTTAGCTAAACAAATATCAATAATTTAATTCAAAGCTGTGTACCATATAATTAAATGGCCCAACAATAGTAACAGTAAGACTTAAATTGTTCAATATATACAATAACATTATCCATAACTATAGCACTTATAAAGCAATCAGCTTGAACATAAAGCGTACAATTTCAAATATTTGATCTCTCGGCACATTAGGATCAGACCTGTTCATGAATCCTAAAAACTGATCAAATAACAAGAAGAATACCAAATTAACAATCATTTTCATCATGTTGAACCTCAGGAAACCTACTTGTCAAGAAACACTACATTTAGTGCTCAGCTATTTATAAATACCTTTTATTCCAAATATATCTTTTACAATTTATATATCAAATACAAATGCATTAAAAGGATACATTTTAAATTGTCATGCATAGACACCATGCTAAACACTGTGAGTTAAGTGTCAAGTGTAACTCAAGTGTCACACTCCAACAAAAAGAAATATCTTTATACAAAAGATTGTATCCTCAATACTATTAATAAATTTACTTCTTTTTTAAATGTTCGTGAAAAGTGCACTGTAGTTGTTTAAAAGTGCTCTGTATATAGAATTGGTTTATTTTTGACATATATTGTTCACGTCTTAGATGCGACTTGGCACGAAGTTTTACTTCAGAATAGTGGAAGGCGAGGCTTTAAACGTCAGTCTCTGTGTTTTAGTGCTTCCTCTGAGAGCAACCCGCTTTATTTCAAACGACGGTTTAGACTTTAGGCATTTAACATGAACGTAAATAATAGAAGATACCAAAAAATTATCGAGGATCTTTAGTTAAATAATAAACGAGTTCGCACGCAGCACGCTGACGTGAGGGAAGTGAATTTCCACATAACAACTCAAAATCAGTGTAAAAACATACATTTAGTCCAATTTTTATTGAAATCTGAAAACATTGACTTTTTAGCTGTTCTGATACTCCTGGTTTCATTTACTTGCAAAGCTGGGAATACAATTTTGCGCATTATAAGGTTAGGAGAAGGTCCAGACAGGCTTGAAACTAGGCGTGAGGTTGCTGGGAATGATAAAAGTACTCTAACAAAGGAATAACAGGCTTTTCTAGTGTAAAACCCTCATAAGATAACGTACTGTGTTTTGTCGATACACGTTTTCTTTAATAACTCGGTAAATATTTATATTCTAGAATGACGGGAGAGGGCTTGATACTTTCGCCTCTCTAATTCCCATCTTTTAACATGCATAATCCTTTAACCCTTTTTGGGCCCAAAAACTCGAATTTTGAAAGATTAATCCCAAAAAAGGGGTTTAGAGTTTCCCGATTGTTTTGCCCAACGAACTTGTCAAACTGATTACAGAAATATCACTACCAAATTTAAATTAAATCGGAAAAAATTGCGACCGCTAGAGTGTGAACACACATACATATATATGCAATTTTGAACGACCCCCCAAAACGTGTTCAGGGGGTCATGTTAGGAAGTTCTATGGTGGTTCCGGGCTTAAGTTTCACCGTGCGGGTCATTCTAATAGTTCACTTTTCAAAGGAAATTCACTAGTAACTGAGGGACTGTAAGTGGGAGATATGTTGTTGTTAATTGGAAGACTCGATGGGTCGGCTTCCTGTCACCTTACTTACCTAGCTGAAAAGCAAAATTTCCTCCACAAGATATATTGTAATACATTTCAATTTTGTATATTACTTGTTACAATATTTGAGGGGTGAATAATTTTACTTTAGACTTTATAATATATATAACTAAAATTTATTAGGTAAGTCTTTAAGAATATTTCACTTCATATTATTTTAATTTCCATTGGGCAATTAATTGCACTGTACAAGTAAAATGCGAGGGAAGCCAAAATATTTTAATATTCAGTAACTTTGTTTCAGTAAGTGAATAGTGACATGTTGCATAGTACACGTATATCTGAAAAATAATTATTGTAATTTTATTAATAAAAACTTAAAAATAAACTCAACAAAGCATTATTAAATAACAGACCTAGTGGAACTGAGGCATACTTTCATTGATACTGAAATGTTATTTAAAATACCTAAGAGCTATTAAACATTGTATCTTAAACTTCAGTTTAGTTTCGATGAAATTTTCAAGTTAACATGTAAGAAAATGCCCACGAATATAAAGAGGACGGACAAAGCTTAGGCACTGGGGAAATTATTGTTGTTCACCACAAAGGGGTTTTCTTTTAAGCAATGGATTCCGTGACACTTCACACGGACCAACTAACGTTCACCTTCTAATATTTAATCTTGTTGAAAAAATAACTCTTATTTAAACATAAAAGCTTGTTCATGATAGTTTGTGTTGTGAATATTTCCGTTAAGTTTGATAGAGTGTTGTTATTTAATTTTATCTTGCTAAGTGATTTTATAATTTGTATTAATTTTATCTTGAGAATCGTTTGTAATAACAAAGGTTGTTAAACACAGGTTTTGTATCATACGCCCTGATGATGCAGCATAGAGCTACCAGTGGTCTACACCTCCTTTCTCTTGTAAACGGATTCTGAAGTACCAAATTGGTGTATAACTATTTGTTGTAATACCCCCAAGTGTTACATCTCTTTGTTCCTAGATAAGAACAAAGCATTTTATTTTTTTTACCCCACGACTTATGAATGTTTTGTTGAAGGATCTTTTAGTTTACTAGAGTAATCCTTTATGTATGGTTCACAAACCAACTTCACAGGTTTCTTTTCACTCTTTTCGAGCCTTTAACAGTCTCCAGTATGAATGGGGCACATGTTTGAAGGTGCAAACTCCAATGTACAATCAAGTATACTGCTGTTCCAGCAATATTGTTATCAATTATATGCTCATTCCGGAGTAGGTCAACTATTAAGCGGTTCTTCACTTTTATTACCTACACCAGTGGCTTTTTATCACAATCGTTGTTAAAGGGACAACTCTCAAAGCCAATTGACAACATTATATCAACTGGTAGGGTCACTCTTTAGATTTTGAAAACTTCAAACTAGATTTTTACAAAGGATACTAGTTTGTTGTTATTTTTTATCCAACTTAAACGCACTATAAATAATCATTAGGGAAACATCTACACGGAAAGCTGTTGTAAAACTCTCATTCAATGTATGATATAGATATTGGAGGTACTCGGTGTGATATTTTTCCTTCATTTGTTCCAGTGGTAGCCGGACTGCGGCTGACTGAGGTGGTGGTGCCTCCAGTGGTCGACATCCACGAAGACATCACCCTCTGCTGTCGCTTCGACACCGACGGCGAGAAGCTGTACTCCGTCAAGTGGTACAAGGACGACTTCGAGTTCTACAGATACATGCCGGGGAATTCGCCCGAGACCCAGATCTTCCCCAGGACCGGTATCGTACTTGATGTAAGTGAAGGAAGGTCTCGTAGAAATATGAGGTCTTGGTAAAGGACTCACAAAAGGAGAAAATCTATATTGTATGATATACAGTAGTTTCGTGAGTATTATTATTAATGTAAAAAGTTCAGTGTTTATGTTATATAGTGACTTCCAACTTAGCTGGGTATATTTTTTTGCTGAAAATAAATAATATATTTGGTGCACTGCGACAGCTAGGTTAGATTAAGTTACAATGTTGTTATTTACAAAATCTTAAAATTGTACAGAATTATATTTGGATTTAAGGTACTAAAGCATGTTTATTTCATGAGCTAAGTATCTGAACCAATAATCAATGTATGTATACTGGTTTAAATTACCTTACCGTCAAGAGATGCTATTTTCTTTGAGGGCATCCGGTTTTAATCTTATATAGGATCTTCATCAGGCGAACATCAAAGTTACATTTCTCCCCTTTTAATCATGTCAGTAAAAAACACCTTTCGGACATTAAACACAACAAAATGTATATTCAAACTAGAAAACATGTACAATTAATTTTTCGCTAACAATGGGCCCGTGGACAGTACGGGAGTTTAGTCTGGGCTCCAACTGTGAATGTACTTTTTAACACCTGGTGTTTGTTCTAATTGTTTATATTGGTTTACATATCATGAACGAAATTGGTCATATCATATTTCAATTTTTTAACAAATAATAACTTATAACCTTTTGTTATTTTACAATTCATTGTCTTCTACAAGTGAAGTGTTCGAATGAATAGTTATATAATTATACTTGATTCCCATAATAATCAAATATAGATATAACCATACTAATATATAATCTAAACGTTTTGTAAAAATTGTCTTATATATTTTTTATGCTTAATCACCAGCTATTTCATGAAGTCTAACATTTCAAAATTAATTTACTGATTTCAAATATATGTTTATTACAGCTAAAAAATGTCATCCTCCTTTAATTCCTTTTAAACTTGATTGCCTGGATCGAATAATACAATTTGCTTACAAGTGCTTGTTTACCAGCGTAATATATTATACCATGAATAAACAAAAGAGTTATATCAAAAGCTTAAACCACTAACTTTCAAAACCAGCATTCATTATTCTCTTTAAACTATCAAACAGAAACCAGGAGTTTCTGTTTTATAAGCAGCAACCTGTTTAAATCACAAAATACGATAGCTCATGATTCTCGTAGTTATTCTTGCTAAAGGTTAAAGGATGTGGTGTTACAGCGAGGGTAAAGCACTATTCTATGCACTGTGATCATATTAGTATTAGTTTTTTTTTATAATACCATAAACACATATATTCTTTTTAACGATTGATGCTCGTACATACCCTCTTGAATGACACAATATAAACAGCTTTTCTAGGAAATACCTTTTGTTCACGGATAGAATTGGGTATTTTACTTTGATAATATTCATTTTATTTTCGGATAAGTTCATCCCAAGTTTAGCACATATAATTTATACCAACAAAAACCAATTATATACACGTAGAACAAATTGCATGTAATTAAAACAGGTTTTATTAAACTCGAAAATGTAATGGTAAAAGAATAATTGCTCGGTAAAATATTTGTCCCTCCTGATAAAAGATCAATTTAAACAATATATCTGGTTAAGGCCATACTAACAGCGAGTGATTACTGTTTGAATGCATTTTAAACCCAGATTTTCCAGATAGTTTAGTTTATTTAGTTAGTTTATTTGTTCTGCAAACCGTTATTTCTGATACAAAAAGGAAAAGTGCCTTCAATTATGATGATAACCGCTTGAATACGCTTTTGTCCACGTTATATTAGTTGGTTACCTCTTATTGTACTGTTTTCTTACATTTAAACGTTCCCGTAGCATGTTTACTCCTCAGTTCCATATTTCACGGACCTTAAATTCCATATTAATAGAAATTAGTTCCATATTAAACCTTAAATGCTTTGTTATAAAAACAACCAACAAAACTCATTGCAGCAAGCAAGTTATTTTATAAGCGCTTCCTATCTAACACATTTCGGTGAATCTTTGAATTAAATGTAGAGTTTACAATTAAATAATAAATGTTATTTTCGATGAATAGACCAAATATTGGGAAATGGCTCTCTTCTTGGATGAAAATTGCTAATTATCAATATGAACAAGAATCGCCCAATAAAGTTGCAGTCAAAGTTAATCTGTTACCTTGTTAACTTTAAGCAGTTAACTACTAAGTCAAATACCTTCGAACTTTGACTAATAGTCTGTGGTATAACAGTTTAGACTTATTAACAGTTCCGTGTTAATACTTCTTGCGGACTAGTTATTTATACTCAACAACATATTATTCTGATTAAGACATAACAATAGTTCGCTGGGTAAAATAGTTTATAAGCTTATTTATAATAAAGCCTTCTGCCTAAAAAACTGCCCCCATTTAATTTAAAGAACTTTTCCGTCTATATACATAAACTACTGTTACTTTATTGATAGTTATCAGTTGACTGCATACTGATAGACAAATATGTTGCAACGGTGCTAAAGCAAAACATTGTACATACCTTGTATATGCTTATTATAATACAGATTAGGTTTTAATAAATATATTTGACAATATATCTTACAAAATAACAATAGGTTTGATCGTTGGTTAATAATCAGTGTTTGTGAGACCCAAAACTATTCGATATTTACTAATATTATTATTTTTATAAACATCGCGGTTCACTGTTATTGTTGAAAATCAGACAGTATAAGTGTATCAATTGAACTTGCACTGCAAGTCGATTTGTTTTATTGGACAACAGAGAGGTGTCCATCAACTTTTGAAAGGAAATTCCCTTTGTAAATCGCTCATATAAAATAGTATATTTCATCACTAGGACCAAAAGAGACGCTTTTTGATCCGAGTTCAAGTTTAACGACCGAGGCTGGGAAATCGAAAAGCCACTTTTGGTTCTAGTGATGAACTCTAATTTTGGTCAAACTGCAAACAATATTAATATAACAATTTCTCAAAAACTATTTTTTGTTTACTTTTTACCATTAGAAGTTTGCTTCCATATTGATCTAGTTGCTGCTCTAAACAATGTACAACACCCCCTACACAGTATGGCCAATTTCAGGAGCGCTGCACTTATATATTTAATTTGGATAACTGCGCTATTTTAATAGCCTATAGAGTCATTAGATGTTATGCAACACTACAAAAATGGCAATTGGGCAACTGATTAGAGTAGACGTTCATTGCTGTTGTAAGATCCTGTTTTATTAATTAAAAAATGTATTTCCTTTTGAAATTATACGGTCTAATGTTATCTATACTATATCAGTATTTGTAGTCTTACTTTTTTGGTGATTATTGGCCTGATTCCCATCCGTACTACTTGAACTCGTCTGGAACAAATCCAAACTAAATAATAACAGGTAAACTAATTATTTTACATATTTAAACATCTTTAGTAGCATTTAAAATCATTTTAATATTAAATATTGAAGTTTATAAAATCTAGCAACAATGTGCTTTTTGAGCAAAATTATACATGAAAGTGACAGGAATGTTCACCATTGGTTACTTTACATTTGCATCATTATTAATCTGAAATTAGCAAAGAATGATTATACAAAACAATAATAATATATCTGGCAATGAAATTATTTACGTACAAATACATACAAATTCATTTAAATATAATAATTTAAGTTTGAAACTTACTATGTCAACGAGATAGTTTCATGTTGGGAATCAGCCATCTAATGAACTAATTTATTCTGATTGAGTTTAATTACAATCGCAACAGCTGTTACTTCAGTGCTGCCAACAGTTAAAATGAAATATTTATAATCAATTAAAAATAATGAAGCAGTTATATGAATTTAATTTTACATTTGAATTTGATTTGAATTTATTCTATCTAAAATAAGTTACTTCAAAAATAATGAAATTTTATCATCAAAATCAGTACAAAAAACGGCTGTTACACAAGTATTTATTGTTGACAAGTTGAATAATTCATATTAACAGCTGACGACCTCAAACGAAAAGTGCCATCCAATGATGTTTTTATTCCTAGGACAAAGGAAATAATCAAAATTATATTTTTCGGTCGAAATCATCAGCTGTTAATCCCAAGAGTAAAAACATCAACTTTAGCATCTCAACAGCTGTTTTTGAAGCAGTATGACGAAAAAACTATTGTTTCCAAAACAGTAAAACCTCACGAGCCTTCGACTTTAGACAACCTTTTTTGTAACCCGAACATGAGCCCTCGACATTCAATACCGTCCTTATAACCATACATGTATTACCATGTATTCATTGGATAGTTAGTATAGTTTATACTACTCTATTTTTAAACGAATGTTTGAATATTCAAGGAGAATTTTGAATATGCAGGTAGTTTTATTTAGTCACGATCATAACAGCACTCAAAAACAGCAATCTTGTTTTTGACCATATCAGACTCCCATGAAAAAAATGTTTTTCTCTTTCGACCGTATCCTCTGTAGTATTTACCTTGTACTATCTGTCCCACATCCTCATATTTAGATATCAAGAAACTTTCGTAAACAAACGTTATACATACGAAAAACTATATATACAAATACGATAAATTGAAAGTATAATAAAAGGTATCAGAAAACTGAAAAACACTTTCTTCATTTTATCACTATTTTAATTATTAAATATAATGATATTTCAGTAAATAACATTATATTTACTGACTATAAAATACAGCAGCATGTATCATGTACATAAAATAGAGACAGGCGTGGACCGACAAGTACGTGACATTGATATCCGTAGTTGATATGAGACTATTTCATGTAATTTCAAATAGACATTTGTTCTCAGTACGGCTGTTCTCAGTCTATCTATCTAACGTAAATCAAATAATTACACGGTCCTAGGTCGAGGAAACTTTATTTAACATGTTAAATAAAAAAATATTTTTAAAATTACTTTTCTCCTTTTAAACTATGACAGAAAATATAACTGTTTTTATATATTGTAAATAGCGTATTGTTGAACAATCTTCCTCCTGTGGCACTAGCGCAGTTATGCTGCCACTTGTCACATGCAATTTCTGATAAGATTGTCATAAACAGCAGTTTAGCACAATCAGCTGCTGTTAACCGACATATCAGCTGATGCCAGAGGCAACATCGTTGTGTCCCATCAGCTGATGACATTAGCCACAGCTGTCTGTAACAACACTATGTCGAGATAGTACAATGAGCTTAATTAATACATGGAGCGCTGATGAGTAGAGGCTGAAAAGTGGAAATTCACTAGAACGTATTTTTATAAACAAACCGTAGGTAACAAAGTCTTGCGGAATTGTGTTTTCTACACAAATGTGTTTGTATTTTTAACTAATGCTCCATTAAAATTTAACTGGTTTGAACATAGCTGAGTTCATGAACTATATATACTTTCTGCAATTTCACTAAGCTACCATACAACTATAAAGATTAACAGGGGTGCTCGTTAGTATAATCGATTAAATATACAGATGCTAGATGATTTCGTTTAAACACTTCTAGTCATACAAGCAGAGTCTGACTACAAGTATGTATGTATGAATAAAATGTTTACAAGTCTGACTACGTATGTATCAATAAATTATTCTGCTAAAAATATTCAAAACTTACCTCATTTAAAATAAAGAGTGTATTAAAAGAGTTAAAAGTTAATTAAATTTACTTTTATTTTAAATTAAAAAATATTTTTCATGAAATATGAAAGGTATTTTAAATCATTTACTAGTTAAAATATACTATGAGTTAATACAAACTGAAGTAGGGATTAAAGAGTTTCATGCATATGAAAGAGCCACTCTTGCTTCTCATGAGAGTATGCGTTTAAATTTAAATGAATGCAAATTAAATTACCACTATAAGGAAAATCTTTATGGAATCCCACACTATTTAACTATTGATTCGAAGATGTGCTAGTACCCTTTTTATGAATATGTTCAAAAGCAAATTGATTATATTACTTAAAGCAAATAATTATACAATTAATTCAGTGCGTGTAAATATTAGCAAAAATGTGAGTCTTTTTATAGAACCATTTGAAATTCAACCATCGTTCTTTAATACAAAGAACGTGCAAAAGTAAAGAAATTCCGTAGATCAGTGTGTATAATCGCCTTTAGGTTACAATAGTATTTCTGGCACTGATTAATTTTCTACACCGAATTTCACGATTCGATGCCTTTTAGCATAAGTAATATTACGAGGGGTAAATTTAGCGGCAAATTAAACTAAAAATTAAAGTAAAACACAGCAATGGCAATCAATGGATATAGATGTATATTGATTTTTTGTTGCCTGTTATCTGCAAGGCTTTTATTTGTAAAAGGAATTGTAAATGGAAATATTTCATAAATTAATGTTTATAGTGATTTTTGCGAATTTCCCCTATAGGAAAGAAGCTATTACCGTAGGTCTCATGGTAAGACTTAAGCCCGAGACCATGATAACTTTTTCTTTTGAGGTCCCCAGATGCCAAAAACACTATTCGTTCAAATTATATATATATATATATATATATATATATATATATACATATATGTGTGTGTGTGTGTGTCCGTTAACACGATAACTTGAGTTAAAAACGTCCGATTTTGATTAAATTTGGCTCAAACGTGTAAAATGACATTCATGACTTTGAGTTCGAAAATCAGAAAAATCGGACCATGGGAAGGGGGGTTTATGGGGGTTTTAAATTTTCCAAAAATCAGTTTTTTGAATTTTCACACGACAATTTTTAAAAAACTTAATTTTGGTTTTGACCATGTTATAGAGCTTAAAAAAACAAATAATATTGTATTTTGAATCATTAAGCTAGGTTATATGGTTGCGGAGAAAATCCAAAAAACGTGTTCATAAAATCTCCCATGTTAATCTTATGGGAAAATGGGTTTTAGCTTTTCCCCAATTAATTTTACTATAAACTTCACATTTGCTTATACCAATCAGTTTAGCTCTACAAATCAATCATTTTGGTGTTTAAATTGTAATTCTACGTCCAACCGTTGCCGAGATATTCAAAGTGCTAAACACAGTACGTTGTCCAATGTTATCCTTATGGAGGATAAATAAAATTTGATATCTCGATTATTTATGAATTTATGTTGATGAAATTTGGTATGTGGCTTCACGTAGTACTGGTATATTGATATTTGTACAAAAAATTGATTTTTCGTTGATTATTCCCGTGCAGCAAACCTGCGTACTCAGCCCCCATGTTATTCTTAAGGAGAATAAGTAAAATGTAATGACTCCCTTAATTATGAACATAAATTAATAAAACTTGGTATGTAGCTTCACTTGGTTGAGTTATATTGATAATTACATAAAACCCCTTTTTTTTGTTCCTTGTTGCAGCAAACCTGCTTTCTCAACTCCATGTTATTCTTATAGAGAATAACTAGAATGTTATAAAGCGCTTATTTATGATTGAATATTGATGGAACTTGGTATGTGGCTTCTCCTAGTTAAATTCTATTTATATTTGCATAACAACCAATTGTTTGTGTTCGTTGTTTCAGCAAACCTACGTACTCATTACCAATGTTATTCTTATGAAGAATAATTAAAATCGCTTATATGTGAATATATTATCAAGAAACTTGGTATGCGGCTTTATGTGGTATTAAGACATATATTATGCATTGGAAATTCGCTGAGTACGCAGGTTTGCTGCGACGGGGGTATTTGTATATATATTTCACAATTCAAATTTTTACCAGAGTTATGTATGCCTTGTTAACCCGTTAAAATTAATTTAACACGTTACTCTATGTAACTAAAATTATGAATGTTATTTATTCAATTATTATTGATTAAAAAATAATTAATTATCTCAATCATAGACTGTGTTATCTATCCAATTATTAAAATACATATTATTTTATTTGAATAAGCGGTTGAACTGCAATAAAACGTGCAAGACTTATTTGTGTATCAATCCTGTATATTTTTATGATTTTATCCAGATTATAAATTATTTCTATCCAGTGCCACATTTGACAATTTTAAGTTTAATATAGTAATCTGACATAACCTTTCTTAAAGTATTTTATTGAAATTCCTCTTTGAGTTACTGGTACTGACAATTTAATATGTGAAAATCTACATGATTGTTACAATCAAAGTAAAGAGTTTTAGTTCAAAAAGTCACTAGAACACTAAAACGAATATGATGTATTTCTGACACATCGAATGTGTACCTAGAATATAGTGATACACAAACTAATTACATACTTAATGAATTTAAAACTTGATTGAAATCAAGCTTCTTTCAAATCTTCGATCAAAGTTTGGAAGCAACCAATCCTCAATACCACATGGTTAAATGAAACTAATAAAACGAATTGGCTTGTTCATAAAGGTCCGATACAAACCACAGCATTGCTTTGTCCCTTATTTATTTTGTCAGCGCAATACAAAGAATATACTTCAAAGATGTTGAGTGTTTATATTGGTCAATGGTTCATCATTACTAAAAGGTTTTGTGCCTTGATTCTGTTTTACCAATCAATATTAAAATCATAGTACTGGACCTTTCTTGGCAATCAAAACTTATTACTGGATTAAAAAATTATCAGTGCAAATTTAATTGTTTAGCTCTATCATTTAATCTTTATTTTACATGCGTATTAATTCTATTTTTTCCTTTACAAGTTTTCATCATTGAGACAAAGTTTTACTCACCTTTCCCTTATACATTTAGTTTTAATTTAAATACGTAAATACATTTTATAAAATGGGGAAATTAGGATATTTTTTAACGGAATCAGACTGCGTCATAAATATATTTGAGGGTAAGTACTATACTACTTACCCTCAAACCAATATCCAAATTTATAATCTCGCACTAAGGCCATTTCGGGGAACTCCAACTACAAGAAGTGCTGGTTGCAGTACAGTAAACTACGCCATTACCAAGTTTGCACAGAGTTGCACCGTTTGATCAAGTTATATCCAAAAGAGCCGTAGTAAAGACTTCAAACTTGGATTAAATTATAACGTTAAGCAGCATGAAACAGTTATTTTTTAAACATTGCATATTAACTATTTAGAGCGATTATTAGCGAATTTCCCCTATAGGGAAGAAGATATTACCGTAGGTGGCATGGTAAGACTTAAGCCCTAGACCATGATAACTTTTCGTTTTGAGGTCCCCAGATGCCAAAAACACTATTCGTTCAAATGTATATATATGTATATATATATATATATATATATATATATATATATATATATATATACATATGTGTGTGTCCGTTACCGCGATAACTTTTGAAAGAAACACCCGATTTTGATGAAATTTGGCACAAATGTAGAGAGTAGGATTTATGACTTTAAGTTCGAAAACTAGATCGATCGCGCTATGGGAAGGGGGTTTTATGGGGGTTTACAATTTTCCAAAAATCGGTTTTTTGCAAATTTGACCCCAAAATATTAAATACACTCAATTTTGGTTATAGCCATTTTATAGAGCTTAAAAAACAAATAATTTAGTATTTTTAATCATTAACCTAGGTTAAGTGGTTGTGGAGAAAATCCAAAAAAACGTGTCCCATGTTAATCTTAAGGGAAAAAGGTTTTTAGATTTTTCTCAGATAGTTTTACTAAAAACTTCATATTTCTGTTTATTAATGTATTTAGCTCAACAAAACAAACATTTTGTTGTTTTAATCGTTGTTCTACGTCCAATCGTTGCAGAGATATTCAAAGTGCTAAACACAGTACGTTGTCCAATGTTATCCGTATGGAGAATAAATAAAATTCTATATCTCAATTATTTTTGAATGTATATTGATGAAACTTCGTAAGTGGCTTCAACTAGTTGTGGTATATTGATATTAACACTGTTATTCTTATGGAGAATAAATAAAATGCTATATATCACTTATTAATGGATGTATTTTTGTGGAACTTGGTAAGTAGCTCTATGTAGTCACATATATATGCATTGGAAATTCGCTGAGTACGCAGGTTTGCTGCGACGGGGTTATTTTGTTAAATCATTTTATCTAATGTGTAAATATATCATTTCATGTGTCTTTGATTTTTCCGTTAGTGGAAAATATATATTTCAAGATCGTTAACACTATTTAAGAAAGTGAACACCATTGCTGCAAATTGCAAAGGCATCACAGTTTAGCATCAACGATCCTTCTACGGCATCATTTCATTTACTAATTTAACCCCCAACAAAGGTAATTGCAAAGGTTAACTCTTAAAAGCTTATCCGTTACAAAATTACTTTAATACCATTTGGGGGGTCTTTGGATTACTTTGGGACTTGGATATCCTAGGAGGTTGACATTGAGTAGATCAGTATAAAGCAATATGGTATTTGGATAGTCATTTTGTTATCCATTACGACAATCTTCTCTTTACACCTTTATCACCATTTTTTTAGATGGCTGGAGATTTCCACAGTTCCCAGCTGAAAATATATATCTGTAGATTACCCTAGGAGGGCAAAACCTCTTGTCTGAGGTGTGATTAATAGTCATAGTAGGGGTCACGGGTTCATTAGCTGCTCTGTACCACCTTTTCCATCCCTGCAAGTTCTGAAGAAGGTGCTTCTAGAGCCCAGTTAAATTTTCAGTGTGGAAAGCGTTCCAACTGATTCTGTCAGGTTTTAATAATCCATATATAACACGTGGGGTTTGTGTTAATGTCACTCCATGGTCACAGGAGTCGCTGAGCGACAAGAGTAGCGTCACCCTGACCGCCCTGACCTTCAACACTAGCGGCGTCTATAGGTGCGAGGTCTCCACTGAGGCGCCGCACTTCAAAACTGTCTTTGCCACCAACAACCTCACTGTCATGGGTAAGACGGCTAGGGTACGGCCAACGTGGGGTTTGTGTTAATGTCACTTCATGGTCACAGGAGTCGCTGAGTGACAAGAGTAGCGTCACCCTGACCGCACTGACCTTCAACACTAGCGGCGTCTATAGGTGCGAGGTCTCCACGGAGGCGCCGCACTTCAAAACTGTCTTTGCCACCAACAACCTCACTGTCATGGGTAAGACGGCTAGGGTACGGCCAACGTGGGGTTTGTGTTAATGTCACTCCATGGTCACAGGAGTCGCTGAGCGACAAGAGTAGCGTCACCCTGACCGCCCTGACCTTCAACACTAGCGGCGTCTATAGGTGCGAGGTCTCCACGGAGGCGCCGCACTTCAAAACTGTCTTTGCCACCAACAACCTCACTGTCATGGGTAAGACGGCTAGGGTACGGCCAACGTGGGGTTTGTGTTAATGTCACTTCATGGTCACAGGAGTCGCTGAGTGACAAGAGTAGCGTCACCCTGACCGCACTGACCTTCAACACTAGCGGCGTCTATAGGTGCGAGGTCTCCACGGAGGCGCCGCACTTCAAAACTGTCTTTGCCACCAACAACCTCACTGTCATGGGTAAGACGGCTAGGGTACGGCCAACGTGGGGTTTGTGTTAATGTCACTTCATGGTCATAGGAGTCGCTGAGCGACAAGAATAGCGTCACCCTGACCGCCCTGACCTTCAACACTAGCGGCGTCTATAGGTGCGAGGTCTCCACGGAGGCGCCGCACTTCAAAACTGTCTTTGCCACCAACAACCTCACTGTCATGGGTAAGACGGCTAGGGTACGGCCAACGTGGGGTTTGTGTTAATGTCACTCCATGGTCACAGGAGTCGCTGAGTGACAAGAGTAGCGTCACCCTGACCGCCCTGACCTTCAACACCAGCGGCGTCTATAGGTGCGAGGTCTCCACGGAGGCGCCGCACTTCAAAACTGTCTTTGCCACCAACAACCTCACTGTCATGGGTAAGACGGCTAGGGTACGACCAAGTTATGTAAACAAATATGATGAATTTGAGTTAACTTTATAAAACGCTAGTTTTAGTCTGAGTAGATTGTAATTGAAGCTTTTCCTAAAATCATAGTAAATCACCGGAAGTCTAATAAAAATACACAATTTTCATTGATAGTTTCATGGAAAATGACTATTGTTTTTGCTAAATCGTCTGGTGAATGAACTTTTATTGTTATAACCATAATATTAGGTTTTTATTAACAGTTTTATGTATAAGCATTAAATATTTAGAGGCAAAAGAGGTGAATCCCTGCGTAAATTTGTAATATTTCCTAAATTTTGATATTAATACAAATCATAATTATTTTTTTTTTTAATATTCTATGTGAAGGGGGTTTCACGATGACACTCTCAAATTTGCTATTGTGGATTTCCCATTTAATGACGTATCTTTCAATATCAAGATTTAAATAGTTGTATCTTAATTTACTGAAACCCTTTTGGGTTTCTTATAAATAGATACATCTTAAATTTGCCTTATATTTGAGTCCGTAAGCTACCAGCACTATCAAAAAATAGTAACGAGATTTTGGTCTTAGTGTCTGAATTTAATTCAATTCACTTCATGTAATACTGCGTCAAAAAATTCATTGGTAAAAATCGAGTGAAAAGTATCCATCAATGTATGGCAATCACGGTTAAACGTTATATGTGATGTGAATTTATAGTTTTGCCATTGACGGCTTACTTAAAATATCTATAAAAACTACGTTTATTTAAGTTTTGTTTCAAAGTAGTATTATCACAGAATAAATAATATATGTTTTGTATTATTTATTCTAAGTAATATATTGTGACCTACATTTAAGTAATAAATAATATTGAAATAATAAAAAATTTATATGGTCTAATCATGTAAATTAATCACTGGTCAAATCATTATGGTCTAATCAAATTAATCATGGTCTAATCATTTATTAATCACGATGTAAAATGTTCCAATAACTTGTTTTCATATCGTGTTCTTGTTCTTATGCTGTCAATTACTGAGTAGTCCGTGCCCCAGTGCCACCAACTACTGAAAATGTACTAGTAAATCGTATTTCAGTGTTACCAACTACGGATCCAGAGATAATCGGAGTGCGAAAGTGGTACCGCCTAGGAGACTACATCAACGCAACCTGTTCCTCGGCCTGGTCCCACCCGGCACCCGCCCTCTCGTGGTACATCAACGGGGTCAAGGTAAGCCATGTGGAACTCCAGGGGGTGGTGTATATGGTGTACAATGGAACCCAGGAATTTGACAGGTTAGGTGTTAGAAAAGGGAATTACATCACTCCTCTACTGATTATAAATGGAAAACCATCATTTGAGTAAAATAATTTATTTTGATATCATCTGAAACTGACGGATACGAATGTTAAAATGGAGTATTTTATACCGATTATTTTATGAGGACTAAGTTGAATTTGAATGGAAATTGGGATCATGTATGTTGAGGGTTTAGCTGGCCTATTATAGCTAAACCAAAGTTTTTTTTCTGAAATAAAGTACTGGCGTGTATATGTCTGATACAGGCGTAAGGTTGTAACTTTATTGGCCAAAAACATTATTTATTTTTATTTAGTTTTATTTATTTGTGTAAAAAATTATAATTTATTTTTTTGCAGGCTGACCCTTTGTTCCTCGCAGAATACCCTGTAAAGGTCAGTCATGGCCTGTTTTCCCAGTCTCTGGGTCTTACCTTCCACCCTGAGAGACGCCACTTCCAAGGCCCTCACCTAGCCCTGGAGTTCCGGTGTAGGGTGTCTCTAGAGCAACTTCCGCCCTGGGAGCGAGTCCATACTTCCCGCCTCCACGTGGACCTGACCAACCAGAAGCTGTCCATGGTCCTCAGCAAAGGTAGTTTGAACCTCCATGGAGTAGTTCTAGTTTAGATTTTCAGGGTTATTCAAGTAATTTCCAACTTTTGAGTATTTCTCTGCAAAAACGATTTATATGAAAATTAACTTATGAATCTGCGGTCTGTTACATGCTTCAGCTGTCTATTCAATGTCACCAAAGCATACAATTACTATCAATAATCCAAGAGTTCAACTAGATACGTTGAACTTCAGTGGTTCAGAAATTATTCTTCAGTATCTTCTCATAGTAATGGGGCTTTATGACTATGATTTTTATTTTGACATTTGATGTCAAATCCTAAAACTTTTAACCTCAGTAACACAGTTTTTAAGTGTAAGATAAAATAATCATTTGATAGGGTAATTAGGAACGCAAAAAAACTTAGATGAATTTTGTATATATGAGTGGGATGAAATAAAACACAATTTTATATCACTTCAAATATGTTTAGCCTTATACTGTTCACAAACAAAATACAAAGTAAATATACATATCAGGTAGTGTACGGCAATCTATTTCGATTAATCTCACCATTCATCAACAGGTCCTAAGCTCATCGATTTCCTTGTAACATTTTATATCTATATTTACAGTCTGTCTTATTTTTTGACACAGTACAAGAGTAAATATATTTTGAAATCCTGTAATCGTTTATTTTTAAGAACGTCTCCTAGATATAACAACTCGTACCATGCCGATCAAAATGTTGTTCAATACAAGTCAATAAAAGATAAAAACCTACTTCAAGAGTATTGAAATTACACATTTTCTATAACGAATCACTAAAGTACGATTGTAAGGGATAGTAAATGACCTCAAATAATAAAAAAGTAAATCCTTCATTCATTATTTTGCACAAGAGATTAATGACTAACTTACATTTTACAACAATTTTTTATACGTTTGTAATTTGTTATAGTAGTTTATATCGACATTTGCTATTTTTTGCAGCGAGCAGTTCACGGAACCGAGATTTCCTGGCCACACTAGCGTGTCTGCTATGTCTTCTTCTATCATCACCGTCGTGACATTACACACTGATATAAATCGCTGTATTTGTTGACTTATTTGTACTGTGTATAAATTAAAATGCTCAATTTGTAATATTTTAAAGCGGCTGTAAATAAAGTAAACAGTTTGAATATGTTAAAAGTAAATTGAAACACATGTACTATCGTAATAAACCAAATAGAAAATATAGTGCGTTTGGATCTTTTACCCCCGTAAAATAATCATGTCAGTGACGTTTGCAGAATTATTGAAGAAATAAGTTGGTAAGAGGTTACATTAAATATAAATTAACATTATTTTGAGGTAAAGTATCAGGCAGGTACTGTTTTATTTTACTACAATTTTGGTATTATAAATTGTAATATGTGATAGTTTAGTTAAATCTTAAATTTAAAATCTGCTAAGTTGTTTTTGAAATTTTAGTTGGTATCCTCCAAAGGCTCTTAAAATTAGTATAGACAATTCAATTGATGTTAGGCAGTTTTGAACAATATTGTTGAACCATATTATACAATATTGTTACACCGTAAATTAAAAAGAATCATAAAGAATTATTTAAGAATGAATATATGTAAAAACGGTCCTTTCTTACTAAAGATGAAAAATGTAAACTTTTTTGTAAAAACCCAATTTTGTTCATATCACAGAAACAATATGTTAAAAAAAAGAATTAGATTACTATTATTGTTGTTTTTACATAAACCTACACAAATTTAGATGTCATGAGTCGTCTGCTTCAAAGACAGTTGTATTACTATTTAATCCTTGAAACTCCACCCAGAGGAACGTGTTGTCCATACAACGTTGTGGAGAATCAACATCGATATATACATCCGACTCTTCCTTCTCTCACATTTATGACACATGAGTATTTTGTTTTTATATGTATCCTACTTGACAAGTTCAAACCCTAAACTTAGGCTGGCCCAAAAGCCCGAAATGATTTAATAGTTCAAAAACCAAATTAGATACAAGAAATAAATTTTACACATGGTTTCTAGGAATAAAATAAGATATTTGTTGTGTAAGTTACTACATCACCTATTCCAAAACGATATCTTAGGGAAATTTACAAACAATCAAACAAACACATAAACACACAAAAGCAAAATCTATCAGCTTTATTTTAATTTTTTATAAGCAACCCATTTTTCAAGTACCAAAATTTGTTGTTTAAGATCAATAAAAATTCAAAATTTGGGCACCCCACTTAGTTTTCTTCATTATCCATTAGGCTTTGCATTGTTATATTGTTTTTTTATTTGCTGTTATTATGTTAAAAATCAAAATAAAATAGTTGCAATTTTCTGATACTATAGTGGATGGCAAATAGCTTAAGGTGATCTGTTTAAGCACCTAGACTAACTAACATGTTTATACATTACGAAGTTATAGGAATTTGGTCTACCACGTTCCAAAATCATTAAGACATATTATAATTATGTAAAATATAAGATTCCTGGTTTTAAAACCCTAAAGTGTATTATTGAACCCAGGGTTAGGAAGAAAAATTACAAACAATTAATATTTTATTGTTAAATTGCGTTTGGAACATTTTAAATCTAATTCGTATAGGTTCATAATTTAAAACAAAATGTTTCTTTTAGACTAGGTGCCAAATCTTCGTCATGCAATATTCCACGTTTTTGGCAAATTTGAGAAACCATTTTTGTATTTTTAATGTAATAACTATAAAAATATCTGCTAATAGAATAAAGAAAATTGAAACTATGAAAACCAATTGATGAAGGGTAAGGTAAAGTAAGTAGGATTACCTACTTATATTGGTGATACTAAGTGACTTTTAATATTCTACAAATGGGTTGCATTAAAAACCCCTATATTGGTAAGATATGAAGGAGTGGATGTAGGATAGGATTTCAACACATTTCTTATTGTTTACTACTTTTTTGCTTGTTAAAGTAAATAATGTAAAATGACGGGTTGTTCAAAAGGAAATTTATAAGTTAATGTTATGAATGTTGTTCAAGTTTTCCATAATGACCTAAACGACTATCATTTGTTTATGAAATGGCCAAAGTTCTTCTCAGTTTTGAATATTTCATTATTCTAAAGGTTCAGGAAAGGGTATTTTATTTAGTCCTTGGTTCTTGGTATTGCAATAACCATTATGAGCTTCTACATAATACACAAATAAAATTTATCAAATGTTCTGAATCTCTAAGAACGGTATCATTTTAATATATAATGTGTCATACGCCGAAGGGCAAAACATTTTTCTTTGAACAATCATTCTCATTCCATTTCAAACATAAAGCGTTAAATATTAGACGTTCGGAGGAGATAAATCAAACATAAAACTAGGTATATAAAGCTAATAACAAATTTGAATGAAATTATAGTATTTTTAATTAGTTTATAAATAATGATCAAGTTAAAATAAGAATGACAAATTGATACATATAAAGTGTTACAACTGGGAAAACAAATAGTTTAACAGTTACTGCTGACAAATTTACAAATACTAGTAAAACATGTAGGTATTGCCAAAAATATAGAAATTACAGTTCATATGAATAACGTCCAATTTCATAACCCTGCAACCTGCTCTCAAACACCAAACACTGATCCAGCTGTTATACATATACACAAATACGCTGTTGAGCATATATTCCTCATTCAAACTGTATAATCCACTTTGAAATATCCGGAACAAAATGAAAGCAGTCATTTTATAGTGTTACTTATAGATAAACGACCAAACAGTACCAGCAACAGAGCGATGGGTTTAAACAGTCTTTACATTACTATCACAATAGAAAATTGATGATTTATTTAAGAGCCCGAAACTTAAGACAGTAAAATTGTATTTAAAATTTATGTTATGCTAACGAGAGTAGGACATATAGAGTATAAAATTCTATTCTACTAAACACAAATTCATTCATAAAACCGCGTGCAAGCTGCAGCCAGTAATGCATTATGCACCGCCCTGCTGCATCCCGCTGTTATAAATAGCCTGTCTAATTAACTAAGCGGGAATTCTTTCACTGCGGTGCAGCGGAGAAACTTTTGTACTTACTGTTTTGTGTTTTGTTTTTTCCAAATGTGTGCTTTTGTTAGTAGAAAGAGTCTTTGTTTCGTAAAGCAAATTAACTATTGCATGAACATTTTTAGACATCTTCCTGATGATTACCAGTTTTAAAGCAATAGATTCATTGTGACCTTAAAAACGACTACTCATTCTGATATTATTACGTCCTAACTAGGCAAGCAAATACCCTAAGAGCCATATGTTGGGCACTTCACTGGCCAAACAGTTAGCGAGTTGGATTTTGTTTTAATTGATCGTGGGTTCGATTCCCGGGATGGACGAAAAGAAGTGTATTTATCTCTCTATGAAAGCACCTCTCTTGTATGCATACATACATCATATATACATTTATGAAAGTATAACAATAATACAATTTAAAGAACGATCTATGTTCAAAAGTGTTATTTAGTGTTACAGTTAAGACCAAAATAAAGGTATATACCATTGTGTTTTATTATTACGTCTTTTTTTACCTGGAATGAAGCTTGTATTAAAATGAAAACCTTCAAAAACTAACGACAAATATAATATAGTCTTGTTGTAATAAATTGTATTTAATAGAGTATTGTATTTATATTGTATTTAACTTTCCCAATGATCAGGACTACCCTTTTTTAGCAAAGTACAACAATTCAATATAATAATACTAATTTCTAATACTAATAATATACTATTTTGGGTTTTTAGGCCAAATAAATGATTCTTTACAATGTAAACAGAGTATTTTAGAGTGATAAACACAATATCTTGATTTAGATAATTTGGATTGAAATTATTTTGAAATCTTGAACTTTTTAAAAACGTCAGTTGAAGATGTAGGTATATTTTCTCATGAGCCAAGCAGTAGTCCAATTATTTCAATGTCTTGTAAACATCAAAACGGCAACTTGGACTAAGAATAGGCCATGTGTTACAAGGATAATAAAGGCTTATAAAATTAAATATTATTGTAGTTCATTATTATCAAATTTTTGCGAGAGCATAACATACTCAACACACTACTCAGATACAATGCAACACTAATGCCTAACTACAATAACATATTTCTATTGGTTTTAATAGTCACCTTGAGATACAAATATAAGAGTAACTAGCTTTCCAAGAGACTTGGGAAAATAGTGTTGTTTAATCTTTTTATTAAATGGTAATGACTAATTTTCCTTATTAAAAACATGGGAACCGTAAAACATCTGATGTTTACACTTCCTCGTGTGATTGTCATGTGATCTTAACATACAATCCCCTATTATTTAGCTAATTTAAATGTATGTTATTTGTTTCCAACATTAGCTACGATACATTTTTAAAACTTGCTGTGTGATTATATTTAATTTATAAAATCCTAACGAACTATTTTTGTACTTATAAACTGTTTTTAATAATTATAATAAGAAAAAAAATGTTGTTTTGAGTAAAAAATTAGACTGTAAATTTATATGAATTGATCATTTAGTGAAAGCAAAATTGGAAAACAAAATGATGAAAGTGAAAGTTGAATAAGTTTTCTGAAAAGTTAAATTTATCTTCTTAAATTATAAATCCAGTTTAGTTGGGCGATTAGGGAAACTATAATTGATTACGTTGAGTTTCGCAATGTGCTCACAACACATACCAAAATAGTTTAGGTTTGTTACTGTAACATCCTATCCCCACTTCAGACTTACAGCAATTGTTGGCTTCCAGATGCGGCTTTGTTTTATTTTGGCGTGATTAAACAACACTATATCACTATTTATTCACTTGTTTTTATTACTATGTTAATTTTGTAACTGCCAATGTTAAATATACCCAGTTAAATGTAAAAATGGTAGTAATTAAGCAGGATTTCTTAATTATTACTATTTTTATTGTTGATTATACAATTTTTACTATTTTATTGTTTAGTATATGATAAACAATTTCTAAACAAATGTAATTCCTATAGTTGTTTCTTTAGAAAGGGGGATGGATGGTGTAGTTTTCTTTTTGAATTTATAGTTTTAAAAACTTAGGAGCTACTAGTTTTAAAAATATTTGGGTGGTATGGCTTTGTTTTACGGAATACAGATAAAGCCCTTTGAAACAAAATTTTACAAAATACTATACATCCTTTCTGTTTGGTGGGGAACAGAGGGATGTCTAAACAGAGGAATGTTAGGGGGTGTCTAAATTGTATGGACATATTGTAAACTTTAATGTTATATTCTTTAATGCCATCCAGATCAGACCATTGATGTATAAACAACGACTGAACAATTTAGACAGACGGAAAATTTTTAAATAAAACTCTCTTACGCAGGCTTTAATACATGCTAAGTTCAGACACATGTCCCATGCTACTACTCTTATTTCCCCTTTTCAATAAAACTCTGATATGACAGAGACAGATTTTACTGAGCTTGTACACGCTCTACCCAGGGACCATGCGGCTTCCTCGCGTTATCATTTTTATATTTTTTTGAATTTTTTATTTTTATTTTATGCACCTCAAAAGAAAAAAGGTTTTTAGCTACATACTAACCACATATTTGATTATTTATATTTATGATATTACTTTTATTTTCCCATTAAGTAGGTTAAATACCATACGTAATTTTAATTTTAACAAAAATTCCAGACGTCTATAAAGTGACAGCAGGGTTTGTTGATTTGCATTGTTATTAAAACAAACAAAAAACACATGAAAACTGTTTTTCTTTTTAATTCCTTACTTTTTTAATTCCTTACAGTTATGTTTTTTTTTTTTTTTTTTTTTTACTAGTAAAACTATATTCAGTCACCACGTGTTTCACAGTAGGTTTCTAAGCGTTGTTCCAGACACGATGCAGCATCTATTTTGTTACTATCAGGCTTATCTATTCTTTAATACAGATGAATCAAGTCCCAGGTGTTTGAGATTTACATTGATCTGTACAGAATGTACAGTAACAAGTCCAAAGATGGGAGGTTAGGACCAGGCTACAGGGAATTACTAGTCTAAACTCCCGCGTTTAAAGTGTTAGAAGTGTGAGGGTGTACCAGTAATTTAAAATAACATCTCATGCACTGAGATAGAGATTTATATTGTAGGACTGTGTAAAGAACAATGTTTACTAACAAAGATCAAGGACTTTACCCATCTAAAGCAATGGATAAATGGGGCTGTTTCACTAGTGACAGAAATGCTGCATGTTATCTGGAAGGGAGAAGACTTTCTTTCGCTTAGGAACCTGTCGGGTACGAGGTATCAACTTAATTAAACAACACTGAAGTAAGGAATTTAATCAAAACAGTGTTTTTATATATCTTTTTTCATTTCTATATTAATTCAAATTGCAGCCCCAGCATTATTATGTAGTCACTTGGTATGTTATCATATTCCTATGAGGTAATACAATTGTACATAGAACGCCATTAAATAGCCTTTAAATAACAATTGATATCCTCCCTTTAATGGAAATGCCTTTTGATGCTAATCTTTTTACTAACTATTATTTTTTCTCATTTGTAAAAGGATCGCTGCGTTCCCGCCTTTTTCTAAACTAAATTTATTGTTTTGTTGTCCCAAATATCCTTCATAAAGCTCACACCACTTCCAATGGCATTTACAGGTTATTGGGTTTAAAACAGACAACACTCTCAACACTCTGGTTAAGACAGAGACAGAGATAATCAGTGACAGAGATTTTGTGGTAATTATAAATTAAACAAACCTTAATAACTTAGCATTTTTAATTGCACATAGCATAATTATGATAAGAAAATTATCAATGGTATGATTATAATTATTACATTTGACGTTGTTATTAGTGAATTTCCTTTGGAAAGTGAACTATTAGCATGACCCGCACGGTGGAACTTAAGCCCGGGACCACCATAGAAGTTCCTAACGTGACCCCCTGAACACTTTTTGGGGGGTCGTTCAAAATTGTATATATATAGACATATTTATATATATATGTGTGTGTTTGCACTCTAGCGGTCGCATTTTTTGTCCGATTTACTTCAAATTTGGTAGGGACGTTCCTTTCTGTAATCAGTTGGACAATTTCGTTGGGCAAAACAATCGGAAAACTCTAAACCCCTTTTTTGGGGATTAATCTTTCAAATTTTGAGTTTTTGGGCCCAAAAAGGGTCAGAAAAGCCCCGTATGTAAAATGAATGGATGTAAAAAGATGGGAATTGGAGAGGCGAAAGTTTTAAGCCCTCTCTCGTCATTCTAGCTTAAATATTTACCGAGTTATTAAAGAAAATGTGTATCGACCAAACACAGTATGTTGTCTTATGGGGATTTTACATTAGAAAAGCCTATTATTCATTTGTTGGTGCACTTTTATCACCCCCAACAACCTCACACCTACTTTAAAGCCTGACTGGACCTTCTCCTAACCTTATAATGCGCAAAATTGTATTCCCAGTATTGCAGGTAAATAGAACCAGGAGCATCAGAACACCCAAAAAATCAATGTTTTCAGATTTGAATAAAAGTTGGAATAAATGTATGTTTTTAACTGACTTTAAGTTTTTATAGTTTTTTATGTGGAAATTCACTTCCCTCACGCCAGCGTGCTGCGTGCGAACTCGTTTTCCTTTAATGTTGCATTTAACGCCATATTCATTTAATTTGTTTTTTTTCCTTCATTTAGAGAGCACACCCGCATGTTCACAGGTATTTGAGCCTATCAGTCTCACTTTATATTCATGAATTTACATCTGCATAGCAAGTAACTCATTGAATATCGGTACACATTGTGTTCATTACTAATTATTCCTCTTAATACTCGTTTAGATCAAACTGAATTAAATTTGATTAGTTTTCCTCATGGAAGTGACATGTTTCCTTTAAATCAATTAATTGATTTGACTATGTACCGATCTAATTACAATTTCAAATTATTACGAGGGTGATAAGGCTCCTCCTAATTTACTTTTATTTTCTAGTTAATATTTCAATTTCTTAAGGTAGGGCTTATTTTTTAATTAACCTGTGTGTAATATATTAAAGAATGCTGCGTATTTTAAATTATTGGGTTCGATACTGGCCTCACCTGTCATTTGTCATTTGGCTGTTAGTTAATTAGTGATACTTTTCCACAATAAGACGACCCTGCATAGTATCAAGACTATAGCTTGACAGTTCCGTGTCAAAGCACTATAAATTTCCAATGGTGTAGATAAACTCACAAAATACAAAAATATATTAATCACAAATGTCCAAGATTCTCTTAAGTAACGTATTCTCTCATTGCATGGTTTCTATGTTCGTATCAAATTTTATAAATAGTAAGATATAAAAGCCCGTTAGTTGTATTATTTTTACTTCATGATATTGTTCAGTTCTTAATTCGAGACACTCATTGTTCTCATATTAATTAGGGAGGTTAAATGAACATTCAAATTTGATTGGTATTTTTTAATTTAACTCAGACATATGTAACCCTACAGTTTTAAAGAGATTACTTTAAGTTAATATTGACATTTTAGGTTTACAGATTTATTTTAAATTAAATGTTGAGTATCTTAAAATTAAATAGGTAAAAATAATTTAATTCACAAATTAACAAGTTTTCAATGATTCCACTCAGATTCATTCGTATAAAAAATGTAAATAATTTATGACACAGATACACTTACTGTTTTAAACCGAGAGCTATATCTTACCTAGTTGCTGGTACAATTTCAAACCAGACGCGATCCCACATTTCTCGAAATGATCACAAGACATGAGACCGCCGGCGTCGGCACCGCGCTGCTCTGATGATTCCCGGTGTTTGAGCCATGATCCCACGTTATCCCATGCCCCGTAGTGGCGTGCTACGGTTTATAAAAACGATAATTTTTAGTGTCAAGCTAATATTCGAATATTATTTAAGCTATATACGTAATATTACAAAGGAAATGTCGACTAATTCAAAACTCCCAGCCGTCATCGGAGATGCATTTTTAACCGTTTGTAGAGGTATCTTTAGTTCAAATAAATTATTAAAACATCTGTTCCTTCAAACAAAAATGAAAGTCAGTGCGTAAGGTACTTTTTTGTATAAAAAGGGGTTGCTAGTCCCCCAATCTACTTTCAAAGCGGTATCTTAGGAGCTATGCTCACTATTTGTTATTTCCGTTGCTTATTTTACATGCCGCATTCTATTTCAAACCACTTGAATTCTCTTATTTGCCAAAAAGGACTACTCAAACTCCGTCAGCCTAATTTACTTTTTTTCTGGTATTTATATTTCACTTTCTTAAGGTGGGGCTTATTTTTCTTGTAAAAAATCGAGAACCAATGGATTAATGTCGGTTTGAATTCGATCGGTCCTGCTTGCGATGTAAACGCCGTAAGTGACAACGAGCGTAACACCGGTGTAGATGTGAAACACACATAATTTGTTGGGTACAATTTGTTGATATGCATCGGTAACAGCGTCAAGGTAAGGGATCAGCCTTCGGTCGACACTAGGCACAGCGACAGGTATGTGTCCAGGTAGGTAGACGCAGCTAGGTCCACTTACGTAAGCGCAGATGCAGATCACAACACAGATGCAGGCACTGAGAGCCCCCGTTGGAATACCTGGACAAATTACAGCAATACCATCTAGGATGACTAGGATTAACTAACCTATAAACATAGAAAATTAACCTCATCAGATTATACTTGAATTTTGAACAAGAGGAGGCTTATAACCACAGTAAAATTTGTATAAAAAAATAACCAACAATTATAATTTGGTTTCCTATCTTTAGAACAATTATATAATAAAAAAGTAGATAGCGAACACAAATAATGTTTTTATCATTCTGCACGAAATCCACCTGTTTTTTGTCCTCTAAATTATACGCAAAACGTCACTTTATTGTCCTAGGACCTAACAAATCAGCTGTGGTCTTTTTTTAAGTCCTAGGACGTAAAAATTCAGCTGTTTGCTTTATCTATACATTATAGAAACGTTCCTTACCACACGTTATAAAAAGTATTGTTTGCAAATAACAGAAAAGTAAACACTGTATACTACTTACTTTGTAAACATAACCTCAAAAATACAACTTTATAGTTAACATTTTCAACGATTAAAAGTCTAATTCCGCACTATGATAAAAAACGTTGTTCATCACTCGGAGCAAAAGTGTCTTTTTGGTGCGTAAGAGTTTTTAAAAGATCGGCTGCGCCTCGCTTTTAAAACACGATTGCCCACCAAAAATAGCCACGTTTGCTCCTAGTGATGAAAACTACTATTCCATGAGCTGTTCTGATAAATATAATATGCTTATTATTTCAATTTCAAACCAACGAGATTTATTTTAAGAAAACAAAACAAAACAATTAATTATGTATGGTTCAAGTAACATTTTAAATACAATTATTTCAAACTCAATCAACCGTTCAGCTTATAAAGAATGCTTGGTTAAATATTTTTAATTATTTAATACATCTAATTAATGAACATATATTGGCTGAAAACATGATTTACAGTAACATATTTAATCTAAATCAACCCTAATATAAGTTATATAAAAATATATACTTCCAATAAACATCTATAACGTTCTTCTATTACTTAGTGATAACTTTTTGTAAATGAATACAATCCGATATCATTAAACTACAATCCGATTATGGCATAAAATGACAAAATTTGGTATATGGCTTCATCTGGTTGTGGTTCATTGTTGTTTGCACAAAAAACAATTTTTCGCCTATGTTGTCTTCTGGGGATACTTTGTTACATACTAACCTTTAATACAATAATTTTTAAATACACTGAATCAACTAACATAAAAAGGATTAACGTAGGAATATGACTCGTGATAAGCATTGATTGAACATGAAAGTAACAAAATGTCTGTCAAATTATCTCACACAGGATTTCATCACAAATTATGATTGGCTTCAAAGTTACAATATTTTATTTAAATAAATAGTTAAACAAACTGCATGTACCGTATTTACAAACTATTATGTACAAATATTATTATGTATAAATATTAAATGTTATAATTATTTTACATTTTACATTTTATTTTATATAAGTTTCATTTTAGTTGATCAAAAATTATTTTATTAATTAAGAAAAAGTCAATTTTCAAAATTGTAATATCGAAATGTATTTGAATATCCATGCTCTAAAGTCTAAAAGTTATTCCTAAAGAGATTGATCACTTCACCTAAGCTAAAATCTAAAAATTGAGTAATGAATGAGCTTTGTTGTACAGGAAATATAGAGCATTTGGTTCATGTAAATGGCAAACTTACACTTCACAGTTTAAACTTCAGAAACACGGGGAAGGGCAAAGTACAGCCTGTATGCCAATAGTTTTAGCTCAACAGGAATTTAGTGCCGAATTATTAGTGAATTTCCTATGGAAAAGTGAACTATTAGCATGACCCGCACGGTGAGACTTAAGCCCGTGACCACAATAAAAGTTCCTAATGTGACCCCATGAACACGTTTTGAGGGGTCTCTAAAAACTTTATATATATATTTATACATATATATAAATATATATGTGTATATATATGTATATAAGTATGTATGTATGTATGTATATATATATATGTGTATTCGCACTCTAGCGGTCGCAATTTTTATCCGATTTACTTAAAATTTGGTAGAGACATTCCTTTTTATAATCAGTTGGACAAGTTCGGTGGGCAAACCAATCGGAAAACTCTCTTTTTTGGGGATTTTAAGTTTTCAAGTTTTGAGTTTTTGGGCCCAAAACTGGTCAGAAAAGCCTCAAATGTACACTTATTTCACATTACCTTATTGTAATTAAAAATCCAAAGATTTTAAGCCCTCACTCATCATTCTAGCACTGAGTTTCAGTACTTACCGAGTTATTAAAGAAAATGTTAGTTGTCAAAATACAGTACGTTATCTTATGGGGATTTTACAATGGAAAAGACTGTTTTTAGCGGAACCTATAGGGAAGAAGCTATTACCGTAGGTATTATGGTAAGACTTAAGGCCGAGACCATGATAACTTTTTCATTTTGAGGTACCCAGACGCCAAAAACACCATTCGTTAAAATTTTTATATATGTATATATATGTGTCCGTAAGCACGATAACTCTCGTAAAAAAGGTCCGATCTTAATTAAATTTGGTACAAATGTGAAACCATTTATTTGAAGGAGTTCGAAAACCAGACGAATCGCACCATCTGAAGGGGGATTTTTGGGGGTTTTATACCCCAAAAATGGTTTTTTTGTGGTTTACACATGTAACTTTTATTTCCATTAAATTTTAATTGTTACCATTGAATTCAGCATAAAAAAATTAACAATTTGGTATATTGATCATTGCTCTACGTCAATTGGTTACTGAGATATTGAAAGTGCTAAACACAGTACGTTGTCTAATGTTATTCTTATGGAGAAAAAGAAAAATTGTATATCTTGCTTATTTATGAACATAAACTGACAAAATTTGGTATATGGCTTCATCTGGTTGTGGTTCATTGTTGTTTGAACAAAAAAACCTTTTTCGCCTATGGTTCCCGTAGCAGCAAACCTAGGTACTTGGTCCCCTTGTTATTCTTATGGAAAATAATTAATACCCCCGTCGCAGCAAACCATAAAGTCTTAATACCACATAAAGCCGCATACCAAAATTCATAAAAATATATTCAAAAATAAGCGATATATCAAATTTGAATTATTCTCTATAACAATAACATTGGGGATGAGTACGCAGGTTTGCTGCTACAAAAAACAACAAATATAGGGTTTCTTGTAAATATCAATATTACTCAACTAGGTGAAGCCACATACCAAGTTTCATCAATATAAGTTCATAAATAAGCGATATATGCCATTTTGATTATTCTCCATAAGAATAACATGGGAGATGAGTACGCAGGTTTGCTGCAATAAGGAACACAAAAAATGGGTTTTAATGCAAATATCAATAGAACTCAACTAGGTGAACCAACATTCCAAGTTTTATTAATTTATGTTCATAATTAAGGGATACATTACATTTTACTTATTCTCCATAAGAATAACATGGGGGCTGAGGACGCAGGTTTGCTGCTACGGGAATTATTGGTAAAAATCGAGTTTTTTGTGAAAATAACAATAGACCACAGCCAGATGAAACCATATACCAAGTTTTGTTAGAATACGTTCATAAATAAGCGAGCTATAATTTTTTTCTTATTCTCCATAAGAATAGCATTGGACAACGTACTGTGTTTAGCACTTTCAATATCTCTGTAACCATTTGACGTAGAGCAATGGTCAAAACACCAAATTGTGCGTCTTTTTAATCTGATTCCAATGAAAGAAACTAAAATTTGACTTTTTCCAAAATTATATGTAGAAAACTCAAAAAACCCATTTTTGGGGTACAAAACCCCCCCAAAATACCCTTTCGGATAGTCCGATCTGTCTGGTTTTCGAACTTAAAGTCATAAATGCTGGTTTACACGCTTATACCAAATTTCGTCAAAATCGGATTATTTTTACGAGAGTTATCACACCCACGGACACATATATATATATATATATATATATATATATATATATATATATATATATATATATATATATATATATATATATATATATATGTAATTTTCAGTAAAAAGGGCTACTAATATAATTATTATTTTAAACATTTTAAACACAGTACCCTTATATGACTATGGCCTTAAGGTCCGAAACATGTCGGTCTTGAAATAAAATAATTTAAACCAGGGTACTGTGTTTAAAATGTTTAAAATAATAAATATATATATATATATATAGATATATAGATATATAGATATATATATATATATATATATACAGTTTCGAACGAATGGTGTTTTTGGGGTCTGGGGACCTCAAAACGAAAAGTTATCATGGTCCCGGGCCTAGGTCTTACCATGCCGACTACGGTAATAGCTTCTTCCCTATAGGGGAAATTCGCTAAAATGTTATAAATCGCTTATTTATGAATGTACATGGATGAAACTTTGTATGTGACTTCACTAAGAAGAGTTCTATTGATATTTGTATAAAAACCCATTATTTTGTGTTCCTTGTTGCAGAAAACCTGCTTACTCAACCCCAATATATGTTATTTTTCTGGAGAATAATTAATGTTTTGAATATAACTTGTTTGAAAATATATTTCTTATGAATCCTGTTAAGTGTTTTAATGTGTTATGTTATATATTCATTGGAAATTTGCTGAGTATGCAGGTTTGCTGCGACGGGGGTATTCATATCTTAATATCGTTTTCATCCCCTACACCCATATACCAACTTGTTATCCCGACAATACCTCCTTCTAACTTTATAATGTACAACATTGGCATCCTATTAGTGAATTTAAATATAACCAGAAACATCAAAACACCCACAAAATAAAATGTTTAAATTTTCAAAAAAATGCAACCAGTGTTGGTTTAAACCATTTATTTGATATTTTTAAGGTTTAATGCGGAAACTCACTTCCCTCACGTCAGCGTGCTGCGTTCGATCTCGTTCTTTGTTGGGCCAGCTGGAGCTGCAGCTTTGTTCCTTATCCAGCTGATAAGATAATACATAAATGTTTGTCAGGCATTGATGTCCGATGAATAAAATGTAACCTTTCCTTTCTGTTGAATTATTAATGAAATAATTATGTTACTATACCGGAACGAAAAATTGTACTGATTGTTTTTTACGTATGTGAAAAACGTAACATTCTAACAAAATATAAATATGACGTTGGACAAAAATCGAATTAAAAAAGGTGAATTAAAAACAATGTATAAAATTGAAGGCCTAGTATGTATTCAATTAAAAACAAGTGTCTATTTAAATCCTAAAGGTTTTCCTAAAATGTATTTTTCTTTCATCAACATTTATTATTGTGGTTTTTGTAAATGTTGTGTTGTACGTTTTTTGCAAAACTGAGAAATAGGTTGTATAAAATACAATTTTTAGTCTATGAAACATTTGAATGTTGTTTATGAGTTTTATTTCATGTACTTAATGACAATCGTTTGTTTGTGAAATGGACAAAGTTTCCGGCTTCCTCTTAAATGTTTCGCCGCATTGTTTTGTTATTGCAAGAGATATTTCATATTTCCAAATATAAATAGGTACAAAACATTTTCTTTTATTCCAACGGCAAAGAAAGTCTGGCACTTTAATGATCAATGTTCGAATAACCTGTTTAATTATAAATGTGTATGTTGTTTCTAAAGTTGTCATGAGATATTTGTGTCCCCGACATAACATACCTTTCATGATGATACCATATTGTTCGGGACCTGAATCATGATAAACCTACAAAAATTTATTAAAATAGTTAGAGTCGATCTATAAATCCCGATTTTTCAGTTTTCAATGTGTATGTAGGGATGCCGAATCTTCAAATGTAGGCTAATTTTTTAAAGCAACAAAAGTTATACCTAACGATACCAAAAATATGTGTTAGGCTTCTTAGTTTTAACTAAACATGATAAATTTGCGAAACTAAATCAATACCTATCTTAGGAAATTATTCATATTTCCCAAGAAAAACAAAGGTTTTAATGAATATTTAACCGAATATTTGTTGAAATAGATTTCACAATGTAACACTATATGTTGTTGGTTTCATAGTTTATGAGGCAGTACTAGTTATATTTTCACAACATATTTAGGGATTGAACATATTGTAAAATTACGTTTCTAATAATCCAAAACATTAACATTTAAAAAATATTTCACATGCAGTTTACTATTAAGAGAGGAGTTATAAGATGTTCTAGAGATATACCGGGTGTCCACAAAGTAATGCACTCATTTGGTGAAGTCCCTGCAACCACAATTTTGGTTGGAGAACACTGATAATAAATTTTTTTGAAGAATAACACTCCAAGTTTTGTTTTAGAGTAGTTTACGTTTAGGGTGCAACAGTTGCTGGCCCTGTTTGTTGTTACCCACTGTTAACGATTTTACACGTGTTTTCGCAGTAGCAATGGCGACGCCGCATCAGAAAGCTTAATGCATAATTTGGCTAGTTGAAAGTTGTTCAATTATTACAGTTCGTAATTTTCGCCGTGTGTTTGGTGGCAATGCACCGTATAAAACTACTATTCGTCGGTGGCTAAAGGGATTTAAAGAAATGGGATGTGTTTTAGATCGAAAGAAAACTGGAAGGCCGCGAGTGTCCGAAGACCCCGTTGAAGAAATCCGCATTTCGTGTTCACGCAGTCCAAAGAGGTCAAAGAGGTAAGGCGGCAGAGTTTGCAGTTAGGAGTACCCAAATCAACCTTACACAAAGTGATCCGTAAAATACTTCGTCTAACTCCTTGTAAGATTCAACTATTGCATGAAATTAAGCCAAATGATAAAATCAAGAGGCTTAACTTTTCAGTTTCTATGATGGAAAGAATTTCTGATTATGAAAATGTTTTAAAAAAATAGTTTTTACTGATGAGGCAACATTCCACTTTAGCGGTACATTCAACCGTTACAACTGTAGAATTTGGGGTTCACAGCCTCCACATGAATTTGTCGAGCATCAGAGAAATCCCCCGAAGATCAACGTTTGGTGCGGCTTGATGCATAACCGTATTATTGGACCATTCATTATTGCTGAGAATGCAATAAATGACGATATCTATGGTGATATGTTAGAACTGTATGTCTTTCCACAGTTGGATAAAATTGAAGAAGATGAGGGTCTCTTATTTGTTCAGCAATATGGAGCTCCTCCTCATTACAAGGAGCGAGTGCGCCAAGCTCTGACCAACAGGTTTGAAGATATATGGATTGGAAGAGAAGGGCCAATTTCTTGGCCACCACGAAGCCCAGATTTGACGCCATTAGATTTTTTCTTTTGGGGATATGTTATGAACATGGTATACTCCGAGAAAATCCGGGATGTCGTACACCTACGACAGAGAGTCACGACAGGCTGTTGGTTCTGTGACTCCAGTTATGTTGTCAAAGGTGTGGCAAGAGGTCGATTTTCGATTAGAACTATGCCGAGCAAGCAACGGAGCCCACATCGAACTGTTATAGTATGTAAAAAATTTGAGAAAATTCTCTTTCTGGAAATGTGTTTGAAAATAATGTAAGTATAACCATAAATAAAATATTTGGCTTTAAAATGGGTGCATTACTTTGTGGACACCTGGTATATTAAGAATGTAATTGCCTATAAAACGTTAAATTTTATTTGAGCTAATTCGTTACGTATAAAGCCGTTCAAGAGCATAAAATGTCTAGAAGTACCTCTTGTCGAGAAGGAATACTGAAATCAAATAAATCAGTGCCAAAGAAGCTCGACTGGTGATTGGCCCTTAATATTTTTGAGGAACAACTCATTACGTTTAACAGCCCTTCATATGGAAGTTTTGCCTTAGAATTCATAATACGTAATTAGCTCCTTAAGCAGTGTTTATTTTACAAAATCAGTACCGCCATTTTGTATAAATTACTAATGTATAATAAATAACTAGTCGATTTTTTTATTTTGTGTTTACTATTTTCAAATAAATAACGGATATGAGATATTGTTAAGTTCAAATACAAAAATACAGAGGGCAACACAATTGTTGATCAACTGAATAGACTATGCATCATCCGAAACACCCTGCTATAACGCTGCTGCTGAACATTTATTGTTTTGGTCCTCTTTTTTGTGTTTCTTCAAAAGCTCTTAAAAACAAACATTATATATACTATACTGTACATTAAACCCAGGATTAAACTCCTATATACTAACTTGAATATATTAAAGCAATTTGTATTTACTATAATCTCTTAGTTTAACCTACTTTTTACATTTAAACTCATTCATCTTGGCTTTTGGAGATTTTACATAATTCTGTTGTTCCCACCTCCAACCCTTCCAATGTAAGCAATATAAGTAGGGTGCTATGGCCGGTTCTGGACCACTTTAGCAAACTGAGGAGCCGAGGAGCCCCCCCCCCATGACGTCATCCCCCCCGTGACGTCATCCCCCCCCGTGACGTCATCCCCCCCCCCGACCCAGACCCAGACCCAGACCCCCCCATGTTGTTTACTTTCCTTGTTTGTCACCGGTTTTTTCCCCATTACGGGATGTTTACTGCTCCTCCGCACGTTAACGCTCATTCCACAAGCAGAAGGCAATGTCGACTGTCACGTACACTTTGTGGAACCACCAGGTCATCCAGGACGTGATTGGCCTGGTGGAAGTTGCAGTCATGGACCAGTTGGTCATTTTGAGATGGGGGTGCCTGGGCCCGGACGGGCGCAATCATTTCATGAGGCGGCGATACGTCGCCAACCAACCCGGTCACCTGGAGGAGGTGCAGCAACGCCTCCACAACCTGATTGCGAATGAGGAGGTGGCCCTCCTCTGGGTTAAAATTATTCCTTTAGTTTAGGCTTATCATTATATTGTATTGTAAGTTTTTCATTCTTCATATATTGTATAACATTCATGAATCATCTTAGATTTAAGCATCACATTTATTGTATTGTAAGTTTTCATTCTTCATATATTGTATAACATTCATGAATCATCTTAGATTTAAGCATCACATTTATTGTATTGTATCAATGAAATAAAATTATAAAAAAAAAAAAAAAAAAAAACAAAAACAAAAAAAAAAAAAAAAAGTGACAAGTTTAGCAAGCTGATGATTGAGAGGACCAGCCCTGTGTCGCCCCCCCCCCGACCCCCCCCCCGGACCCCCCCCCCCGACCCCCATCATCCCGGTTTTATTATTTTGTTTATTGCATTTTATTTTTGTTTTTTTTGTTTGTTTTTTGTTTTTTTTTGTTTTTTTTTTTTGACAAAGGAATCATTTATTTATCAACAAAAACTTATAACTATTCCTCGTTATCGGCCGCCTCCTCTTGTTCCTCCAAGCGGTCCAATTCCTCATCTAGTTCACGCAGCCTGGCCATGTCGGCCATGTACCATCGCCAATGTGTTTCGTGCTGCGGCTCAACCACCCACACTCGGTCAACGTCGTCCTGAAGCGCCTGTCGCTCCAGGTACACTTGTCTCGCAGTCCTCGGTGGTGGTGGTGGGTCCTCAGACGAGTCGGACTGAGGCGATGGAGGCGGTGATGGAGACGGTGTGGGCTGAGGCGATGGAGGAGGAGGAGGCCGCTGCAGCCCGCTAGGCCCAGGCTGAGGCGATGGAGGAGGCCGCTCCAGATCCCATATTTGCTGCGCAAACGTTTGTTCTAATAGAGCCTCTTGCTCCAACTCATCTACGAAATTTGCATTTTCAAGTGCAAACTCGTAGTCATAGTCTGTCATATCATCCTCCCACGGAGCAGCCATGCTTAACGACTGAGCGAGAGCCTGTTTGTGTAGGAGATAAATCGGACTTGTTATTGTTGGGGAACTTCCCTAGTAAACACATTTGGACACCCCCCCCCCGACCCAGACCCCCCCCCCGACCCGGACACCCCCCCCCCATATTTTTCCAATACATGCCGTTTGCTTTCCTTGTTTATCGCCTACGTGATGTTTACCGCGCGCGCCTCCGCTTTCACCCGCCGGTTTCTCCAGGTCTTAATCATTCTTACTACAGCCGCGATGGAGTACACTTGTATGTATTGCGACAAGCGTTACTCGCGTAGCGACCATTTGCGCCGGCACATGCTGACGCATGTGGATTCGCCACTGTACCCTTGCCGAATTTGCGGAAAGCAATTCGGCAGAAAAGACAAGGTGGCCCGGCACCTTGCCACCCACCGATATGCCCCGGCAGCTGCTCCAGCTGCCCCCGCTGATGCCCCGGCCGCTGCTCCAGCTGCTCCAGCTGCTCCTGATGCTCCAGCTGCCACGAGGTGCGCCTTCACCCAGACGTGCGCCATGGCTGCTTCTGGCCCGAGGCGTTGTGGTGACGCCGCCACCCAGACGCCCACCCAGATACCTACCCCCAGGACACAGGAGGGAAAACCAGTTGGTGAGTAGCAATCCTCAGTTTCTCATTGTTATAATATCAATAAATCTCATTATTATAATATCAATAAATCTCATAAAAAAAAGAATATTAATGTTGGTTCGTTATTTACAGCTATCGTCAAGCCGTTAGCCGTACCGCAGGGATGGTGGACCCCAGAGTTCGCCGAGCAACAGCGGCGGTGAGAGGAGGCGGAGGCCAACAGGGTCCACCGCGAGATTCGCCGGGGGTTGATCCTCCAACAGTACCGGCCTCGCCCAAGACCCCAGCTCCGGCGCAGACCACAGCAGCCGCAGCAGCCCGAACCAGAGGCGGGGCCGAGTGGAGAACCGAGGCCCGAGCCAGAGCCCGAGCCAGAGGCGGGGCCAAGTGGGGAACCGAGGCCCCACGTTGTATATATAAACTCCTCGGATTCAGATTAAATAAAAAAAAAACCTATTTCCTTTTTCCTTATCTAAAATAAATAAATAAAATAATTACACAACAAACAAAAACAAAGTGACAAAGTTTAGTTGAGGATTGAGAGGATCAGCCCTGTGCCGACCCCCCCCCCCGTTCATGATTCCTCTATCCTAACCAACCAAGCCCCCCCCCCGTTCATGATTCCTCTATCCTAACCTAACCAAGCCCCCCCCCCCGTTCATGATTCCTCTATCCTAACCTAACCAACCAAGCCCCCCCCCCGTTCATGATTCCTCTATCCTTACCTAACCAACCAAGCCCCCCCCCTCATTCCATTATTTATGTTATTTTATTATTTTTGTATGAATTATAATTTTATTTTCTTCATCTTTATTATAAATTAAAAACTTAAAATTACTTTTGTGAAGAAGTCTCAGCCCTCTCTTTCGCTTGAAACTCCTCCATTGCAATCTCAAGAGCACGAAGACTCTCCCAGTCTGCATTATATTGTTCCCATTCTTCATCACATGTAGGTTGGGAGCACCAACACGTAGTTATCCGTTCCCACATTGTTTCATATTCCCTTCGCAGTTGGAGAGCATATTCCTCTTCTATCACCTCAACGGTAGCGAGGAGTTCTTTATCAGGGATATTACCTTCCCATACGCTATTAGCATACTTTTCTTCAATTCCCTCAACGATCTTGATGAGGTCCTCATCAGGAATACTGCTCTCCCATACATTATCAGTGTTCATATTGATGGCAATAGTTTGACTCTCTGACTTAAACTGAAACTTAGAGAAACTCAATCTGTTTACTCATTAGTGGACTTGTTGTTCACGGAGGAAAAATCCTTCATTAAATAATTTGTTTACTCATTAGTGGACTTGATGTTCACGGAGGAAAACCCCTCATTATATAACTTGTTTACTTACTAGACTCCTCAAGCTAAGTGCTTGACCAGTCTGAATCTTGAGTTAGTCATGGAAGCATACAACCCACTGTCACTAGCTCAGCAATCGTGTATTGTAATAAGAAAGAATAAATACATTCTGTGTCAGGGGATTGCACAATTGCCAGTGCCTATACAGCAATACGTTGCATCTTGCCTCAAGGGGTATGTTCGGGAACATGTGTTAGTGCTTAACAACCCCGAAACGGATCCTCAAGTGTTAGACTTGTATAATAGAAACAATGGCAAGAGAGTCTATCAATGCCGCTACTGCCAGTACACTGAGCATTATTGTAATAGAGTTCTGTATCCTGCAAGAATTGTTAAAGTGTATCGCTTTTCAGACTCTAATAATTTGCAGCACACTTGTTTTTGCTGTGGTAAGAGTGCTTGGGAAGCGGATTGGCCACAAAACAATGATTACCTATCTACTTTGGTGATTTTAAAGTCAATGACCATAAAAACAGTTTGGGAGGGCTCTAGTCACTCTAAATTCTTTTTCTTCTTTCAATAAAGAAAAAATAAAAGATAAAAAATAAAAGGAAAAAAAACATAAATAAAATACTCCCTTCCCCATCATTTTCTAGTATTACATGTTTTGGTAAGGACTACGTGACTGCCTGAGGTTATCTCATTAGTGAGAGTTCTCCAGTTATTTATGTTAGAATCATTTGCTCACAAGCTCCTACACTGACTAGACCTAACAAAATGTTTAATGTTGGAATTGATGTGTCACTGGAAGGTGAATATTTTCATACAAAACCATTTACAGTTAGATCTACAATTGAAGACATTGAGTCAATCGATGCGGAGATATTCCTACAGACGGTGAAGTATTACACAACGGGTCACTTTGCCGAATTGTCCATCAGGATGTGGATTAAGAAGCGGTTGCCTGAACAAAAACGCCTACAAGTTCAAGCTGCTTTGGATGGCATCAATAAACCGCATGTTGCTTGTCAACGCGTGATTAATTTACTTCTTTTAGAATCCGACCAGGTCTTTGCAAAGGTTATTGTAAACGGGGGTTAGGTAAAGATTATAATAAAAAAGTTGTAAATAAAGAATAAATATAAATAAACAAAATTTCCTTTATAAAAAAAAAAACTATAAAAATAAACGATATTCCTTTATGAAAAACTATATGGCCCCCCCCCCCCGGCCGATTCAAAACCAGCAAAGGGGCAGTGAGGATGCGAGGATGTAAGGTCCCCCCCCCTTGGTCGATTCAAAACCAGCAAAGGCGCAGTGAGGATGCGAGGATGTAAGGTCCCCCCCCCCGGTTGGTCTACATGCGGCTTAAAAAGCCCCCGCCGACCGGGAGCGGTTGGCGGCGCGTGTCGGGGGACGGTCCTGAAGGAGTTGCCCAGGAAGGAATTACTCAGCGGTTTGCTGACGCTCAAGGTTGCACCCTTGAATTGCTCAGCGGCTTGCTGTCGTGACGCGCCCTCTTTGGCCGCCACCGCTCGGCGGGGACATACCCGGTTGCGCGCGCTGCCGGTATATAAACCTGAGGTCCGCTACCGCGGCCTCAGTTTTGCCCGAGACGCCATGAGCAGCAGCAACAGTGCAACCGAGGTGGATCGAACCATCCGCTCTCTGATGGAGGAGCTTGATGCCATGGATGAGAATGCTAGACCGCCTACCATAACTAAGAAGAGGAGCAAGAAGCCCGTTGTTGGATGGACAGTGGACAGGAATACACCTACCGATTCTCCATCATGCAGTTGGAGCGATGCTGAATGTCAATATACAGTAAAGAACCCTACCAACTTAGGAAACGTTTTATTGAAGATGTCGGTATTCAAAGGTGGACGCCCTACGCATAGTTGCGGCCTATACTTGGACGAGGATAGAGACGATGAAATTTGCATATGCCTCACGGACCTGTTAACGAGACTAGAAAATATGTGGATTAATAGCGATACCGGAGTGCCTAAAATTAACGGAGTTAGTAGGATCGTGACTCCACTACCCGCCTGGCGTAAGACCCGCGATTGCGCAACAGTTTGCGAGGGAAAACGTAAGGCTGGAGGCAATTGCGTCATCCCAAAGCGCAAGAAGTAAACACCACAACGACCCGGAAAACACACACAATGACGTAAACAACTTGTTGACGCAGTGAGCCTATATAATACGACTCGGTGGTGAGCCACAACCATTCCACATCAAGACACTCAACGAGCAGCATGGACCAAACAGGAGACCTCAAGTCAGCCCTCAACAGCTGCAAGGCGGGGGGTTATACCCGCATAGCCGATCTACGGGACAACATAATTTACCCCATCCGGTCATTTGAGCGGGTGGATACTCCTTATGGCGAGGCGATAATGGCCACTTTGGAGGGGCTAACTGGTGACGACCCGCTGAGGATCTACATGCCTCGTAGATACTTGGCCGTCTTGGGAGACCATGTCATCGACCAGTACAACGTGGGTGTGGGGTCGAGGATGAGTTTGGTCAAGAGGAGCGGTCCCCCCGGCAGCAAAGGAGCTCTTCTGGAATTTGTTTGAATAAATAAATAAAAAAAAACCTTATTCCTTTATCCTTATTAATGTAAAATAAAAAAAAAATAAAAATAAATATAAAAATAAAAAATAAATATAAAAACTCAATTAATTATAAGAGTCGAGGCGGTGCGTGGCTGTGTTAGTAGCCACCATGGACTTGAGGTGGAAACACCCGTTCACCGCCATCGTAGCTGGACCTTCGGGGAGCGGCAAGTCGCACTTTGTGGCTCGCTTCATAGGGCATACCGACCGCATGTGCGATACGCGCTTCGCCCGTATCACCTGGCACTGCGGTAGCGGCGGTGGAGGAGGAGCCGATGACCCTACTGTGCGCTACGTAGCCGGCCTGCCCGACCTGGACGACTACGATGGTAGCGAGCCCTCCCTGGTTATCGTCGATGACATGATGCGTGAGGCTGGCCCCGGCGTGGCGGACCTGTTCACCAAGGGCTCCCATCACCGCAACATGAGCGTGTTCTTCATCACGCAAAACCTGTTTCATCAGGGTAGGGGCCAGCGCGACATATCGCTGAACGCTCATTACACAGTGTGTTTCAAGAATCCCCGGGACCGCGCTCAGATCAAACACTTGGCTCGCCAAGTATACCCAGAGAACCCCAAATTTGTGGAGGAGGCTTATGCGGACGCCACGCGCGATCCTCACGCCTATCTGCTGATAGACTTGAAACAGTCTACACCCGAGGAGATGCGGGTACGTTCAGCCGTTTTCCCAGACGATCCAGTTAACTACGTGTACCTGCCCAAGAAAAAGTGATAAATAGGCTGAGCGCGCGCCAGTGTCAGTCATCATGTCACACCGCGTGAAGAAAGACACAGCCCTGCTGACTGCTCTGGTGCACGCTACACCCAAGGAACGCAAGGCCCTGTTAAAAGCGTGCGAGAATAGCCGTATCAGGTCAGTGTGTGAGTGTGCGTACAACGTGTTACGCGGGAACGTGCCGCTCACCACCTGTCATAAACGAAAGTTGAGAAAGCACAAACAGGCGCTCAGACGGCTGGTGAAACGCGGTGAGGGTTGGGTCAAGAAGCGACGCTACCTTGTACAACGGGGCGGTGGGATCCTCCTGCCCTTGCTGTTGAGTGCGGTGTTACCTGTGTTGATGCAGAAAGTAATTTGAAAAAAATGGAGCACGCTAAGAAAATGGTAGTTGTACCGCAGGAGCTCATCGAGAGATTGCGAGAAGGACCAGGACCAGGAGGAGGAGGAGGAGCAGGCAGTACCAATAAGCCAGCCGGCCTGGACGCTGAGATGCATCGCATACTGAGCGACAAGCGGCTGAACGATACGGAAAAATGGAAACAATATCAACAGGTGTTACAGCGGTTCCTGCACTTTTCCGCGGCTAAACGTCAACCCATAGGCCTGTCAATCATCGAGGGGGAGGAGGAGGGAGAGGCAGGTCCGAGTCACGTGAAACGTGAGTCTAGCACCTCGGAGGAGGAGGGGGTGTTGGCATCATTCCCAAAAATCTACAAGTCGGTGGCGCGCAACTTGTTGTGGTTCATGACCCAGCAAGGCAGCCCCATCGCCTGGGACGCCAGTGGGGTGGTGTATGTGAACAACGAGAAGGTCCCCAATTCCAATATAGTGGACATCGCGCACAGCATAGTGAGAGCGCGAAGGGCGGACCGATTGCCTACCGGTTGGCAACAAGTGATGACCGCCTTGAAAAACATGAACGTGCCTAAAGAATACATGAGCAATCCCACGGCGTTGCGTTACCTAAACGGGGGGCTGGACACTGCATCGAGCCCCTGGGGAGACACGACGGCCTCCTCATCACCCCTGTCACCGAGGTTGACACCAATGCTAGACCGCCTGAGACCGCGACTTCCGGCAGCCAGGAGAAGGATAATAACCGAGGAACCTGACCAGGAATCGTCATTGGACAACTGGGAGCTGTTCTCACCGTAATGGAGAAGCTGTACTATGACCCGAGCCAGCCCGGTTCCCTCGGCGGGGTGGCTGCTCTGGCCAGAGCCGCGCGCCTCCCGAAACGCAGAGCGGTGGAATGGCTGCGTGCCCAGGACACCTACACGCTGCACAAGCCTGCGCGCAAGCGGTTTCCCCGCAACCGCTACGCCGTTTTTGGGCCTCAGGAGCTGTGGCAGGCGGACCTGAACGACATGCGCGGTCTCAGCCAGCACAACGATGGGGTCAACTACCTGCTGACTGTGATCGATGTATTCAGTAAGCGGTTGTTTGCGGTACCACTGAGGAGGAAAAGCGGGAAAGAGGTGGCGGCAGCGTTCGAGAGGATATTCTCCGAGGCGACTCCTCGCTGTCTACAGACTGACAAGGGGACGGAGTTCACCGGGGCCGCTACCAAGCGAGTGTTCAAGAGTCACGGTGTCACATACGTCACCACGCAGAACCCCGATGTGAAGGCGGCGGTGGTGGAGCGAGTCAACCGCACGCTCAAGAACCGCATGTGGCGCTACCTAACCTACAAAAACACGTATCGCTACATCGACGTGTTGGACAGGCTTGTGGACGCCTACAACCGCAGCCCGCACAAGAGCCTGGGTGGTGGTCTGCGACCTGTGGACGCGGACAGCGGCGATGGAAAAACGGTGTATAAGGTGTGGCGTCACATGTATGGAAAGGCGATCCCGCGACGCAAGCCCAGGTTCAAGCCTGGTGCCACGGTGCGCATAGCCAAGGAGAAGGGCACGTTCGCCAAAGGTTATGAGACCAACTGGAGTAAGGAGCTGTTTGTGGTGGATCACGTATACGGGTCGCATCCTTTACCATTGTACGTGCTGCGAGACCTGAACGGGACGCCGCTGGAAGGGCGCTTCTACGAGCATGAGATGCAAAAGGTAACGGTTGCCCCGGACCGTATGTACCAAATAGATAAAATACTGGACACTAAAGGGCGAGGCCGCAGTAAGCGCTACTTGGTCAAGTGGGTCGGTTACGGAGAGGACTTCAACTCGTGGGTACCTGCATCTGAAGTGCAACAGCTGCTATGACGACAAAGCGCAGGCAGCTGTACCTGACGTTGCCCAGCAACAGCTCAATGGACTATTATCCAAACAACACCGTGGCTAACTACATCACCCATCTACCATCAGTCGTGCGATTGGGTGGCGATGGTGAATGGGAAGTCGCTTTAGTCGAGGTCCATTACCCATGCTCGTTTGTGACAGTGGGGGAGGACGCTCGCGTATATCTCTACACTAAGGATGACACCGGCAAGCCTGAACTGACCGCTGTAAAGGTGGAAGCTGGAAACTATAAAGACATCGATGAACTGGTCAACGCCATCAACGCCATTCCAAAATTGGACTTATACCAATGCCAGTTTGAGTATGACAAAGAGATTGGGAAGGTGGAATTGATCTCGATAGACCAGACTGTGGAGCAACTGGAATTTAGCCCCACTCTAGCGTTACAGTTGGGATACGACGTGCACAATGTGGATTTGATCAAACATAGAAAAGCTATAAGACCGCCCAACTTACTGGCCGGGATCCCTTCGCACATGTACGTGTATTGTGACCTGGTGGAACCTCAGCTAGTAGGTGACACTGTTGCGCCCTTGTTAAAGATTGTGAACATCGACGCAAAAAACTACATCTACGGTGCGAGTATCACCGTGCATTTCACCGACCCTCACTACGTGCCGCTGATGAAGAGCTCCTTCGATAGTGTGGAAATCGATTTAAGGGACAGCGTTGGACGCCATCTGCCATTCCACTTCGGGACTACGTGCATGAAGCTTCACCTGCGCAGAGAGTAGCAGCAGCAATGAACCTGAACGACCCCTATCTGGCGTACTACCGCCAACAGCAGTCTGGACATGGAGTGTCCACGGTATTCAGAGGAGCCGCTTTCCAACGCGGTCATGGCATCGGCAGTTTCCTAGGCGGGCTGATGCGTACAGTGGTCCCGTTGATCAGATCCGGTGCATCGGCGCTGGGCAAGGAGGCGCTGAGGTCCGGTGTGGGCTTCTTGGGCGACGTGGCGGCGGGCACAGCCAACCCCCGAGTCGCAGCCAACGCCCGACTCAGGCAATTTACCGGGTCGCTGAAACGTAAGGCTGATGAAAAACTGGATCGCGTGCTGAGCGGTGGTGGTGGTGGCACCTATAAGAGGAGGCGTGTACAGCGAGTGACCCCTCAGTCTCTGGCTAAACTCCTCGGAGTTAGGAAGAAGAAGCGCGCTGCGCCCAAGAGAAAAAGGAAGCCTGCAAAACGTGTCGCTAAGAAGAGGAGGAGCAAGACCGTTGTGCGACGTAAGAAGAACAGGAGTACCGTGAGGGACATTTTTGGATAATGGCGTTTCTACATCAGAAGTCGTGCGAGTGTGTCAAGACCGAGTTGGACCTGTTCTCGCTACCGCCCACGCAGACCAGTATAGAGAGTGGTAAATGGGTGCAGTACAAGCCCATCTCCTCCCTGACAGACGACTCACCCGTTGAGTTCATAGTTCCGGGTCATGGGGACGAGTACACGGATCTGTCACAGACGCTACTGCATGTGAAGGCTACCATTAGAACGGCTAATGGAGGCGCTGTAACGGGTGATCAAGCGATAAAAGAGGTGGGTCCGATTAACAACTGGCTGCACTCGCTGTTCAGTCAAGTGGACCTGTACCTGAACAACAAACTGGTGTCTCCTCAGAACAACACGTACGCCTATCGCGCCTACCTGGAGAACCTGTTGTCCTATGGTGGTGATGCCAAGACATCGCACCTCACCGCGGAGATGTTCTTTGAGGACTATGCCGGGTACATGGACAATACTGAGGAGGATAATTATACCGGGCTCAAGAAAAGGAGAGAGTTTATCAAGGGAAGCCGGTACGTGGACATGGTCGGACATCTGCACGTTGACCTGTGCAACCAGGAGAAGTTCATGTTAAACGGTGTGGAGATGCGCTTTCGTCTGATCAGGTCAAAGAACTCATTCTCCATCATGTCTAAAACCGTGACAGACTACAAAGTGGACATCGCCGAAGTCAACCTGTTTATGCGCCGCTGTAAGATCAACCCGAGCGTGCTGTTGGCTCACAGCAGGACGCTGGAGTCGGGCACAGCCAAATATCCCATTACGCACGTGGAAGTCAAATCCTTCACGCTACCCTCCGGTATCAGCAGCAAGACTCTGGACAGTGTGTTTCTGGGTCAACTGCCAAAACGCATTATAGTTGGCCTGGTCAGCAATCAGGCGTTCAACGGGGACTACAAGAAGAACCCGTTCAACTTCACCCACAGCCACGTGAACTTCTTCGCGCTGTACATAGATGGTGAGCAAGTACCATGTAAGCCGCTTCAACCGGATTACACGTTCGGTCATGAGTTGTGCGTGCTCGCCTACCACACGCTGTACACTGGCACCGGCATCAATTTCTCAGACTGTGGTAATGAAGTCAGTCGCAACGAATACCCCTATGGATACTGCCTGATGGCGTTTGATCTGACGCCCGATATGGTGGCCTCTCAATCCAGCCACTGGAACCTGGTGCGCAACGGTAACCTGCGCATAGAGATTGGGTTCTCCGAAGCCTTAGTGGAGGCGTTCAACTGCATAGTGTATGCCGAGTTGGACAACGTCGTGGAGGTGGACCGTCACCGCAACGTGACTGTGGACTTTGGAGGGTAAAACGGGTTATCTCCTCCGCCGCTGCCGCCGCCGCCCTCCCACCTACTTAAGGCCGAGGCAGCGCGCGCTCGCTCTCAGTTCAGCCGACCTCGCGAGATGGACGTGCCGCCACCAATCTACAACGAGCCTACCGCCACTGCCACCGGCCTAGTGCGCTGCCATCATGGAAGCGTGGTGATGGACATGCAGTGCTTCAAGGACAGCGACAACGACTATTTGCTGAAGGAGGTCTGCGTGGTGGACGTGACTACCGGCACGCTAATCATGCATCACATCGCTCGTCCGCCCTTCAATCGAGACCTCCTGACCAGCGAGAAACTGCGCGAGAGCGGCTGGCTCACGCGTCACTGCCATGGGCTCGAGTGGGGCCAGGGCGATATCGCCTATGTCGCCCTGCTGGACAAGCTGCGGGCCTGCTTCATCCACCGCCCCATCGTCTACTTCAAGGGGTCGCAGAAGAGGACTTTCGTTCAGCGGCACCTGATCGTCGAGCCTGCCGCCACCACCATGCAGGACATGGACGACCTGGGTTGCGGGTCCCTCAACGGACCACCCTCCTGCCGGACCCTGCGCTGCAGCCACCATAAGAGCGCCCTCAACCGTTGCGCTCTGCACAACTGTATCGTCCTGCGTGATTGGCTGATGGCCAATGACAGGTCGGACTCGTCAGCCCTAGAGTGTTGCTGCTGCTTCCGCCCACGATGAACACCACACAGATCGAGAGGAGCCTGGCGCAAGTCCCCGGACTGAGGAGCGTTCTGGTCTGCGCCTCTGACCGTCTGCCTCACTCACCCATTCAACCCCAGACCGCCATAGTGGCCAACACCATGTCACACACTGAGAGAGGAGACCACTGGGTGGTATTCTACTGCTCTGAGGACCGGCTGGAATACTTCGACAGCTACGGCAGGTCCCCATACCAGGCGGACTACCAGAGGTTCCTGAGGCGCAACTCGCGCCGCCGCTATGTCTACAACAGGTATCGACTCCAGGGCTATGGTACTTCCGTTTGCGGCCACTACTGCCTCACCTACCTGTACTGCCGGGCGGTCCTCGGTATGGCGCTTGGTGACTACGTGCAGCTCTTCGATCTGGCGTCCCCCACGGTCAACGACGCTCTGGTCCGCAGGCTCTTCCACTCCATCTTCTCACCACTACGTTACTGATACTTTATTTTATTCTTTTTAATTGTGTGTTTGTATATTCTTATTATGTTTTTGAAATAAATACGATATATTGCAATCACTTGTTGTTCATTTGTCCTTACTTCAATATTTAAGAAAAGTACATGTCCAATATCTCGATTTTGTTTATTTAAAATTTTTTTAAATTATTAAATTTTATAAATTACATTTTAAATTATTTTAATTTGAAAAAGTTATAACTTGGACATGTAGATGATTTTGAAAATATAATGAGGAAATACGGGTGAGGTAATAACAACACAGATATCTGCTGTGAACTAAAGCTTTTACAATATAATTGCTTACAAATACTATTTACAAATAAATTATAAACGCTATTTACAAATAAATTAAAAATACTATTTACATATAAACATAAGCCTACACAGGAAACTCTTCATCAACGTCCTCCTCCTCATCCACCTCCATTGGCTGCTGTTGCTGTTGGTTATTGAGGTGGTCTCGTCCTCCTTCAGCCAGTGGTGGGATGTCCTTGTGTCCCCAAGGCAAGGTGTGGATCCCATCCGCCAGGACATAGCGCTTGTCATCTTTCGGGCTCAGGGAAAGTTTCTCCACCTGGACTGTGAAGACACGGTGCAGGTGGGACTGGAACCGGGTGTTGACGGTGGTCTTCAACACCTCGTTGAACAGGCATTCCCTGTAGTCGTCGGGGGTAAGGATGTTCTTGACGACCCCCTTGGCGACTCCCTTGGCGCGCTTGAGAGCCTTGGATCCCGTCTCCTCGCTCGGGTCCTCGATGTCCATGAAGTAAAGCTTGGAACGAAGCCCGAGGTACTCAAACAGGGATCTGCCAGCGCACTCATCCTTGAACTTGCCGATGACTTTAGCGTTGATGGGGCTGTAGCAGGGGTGGGACCTGGGGTAGGCACTGGTGTCAAAGTCCTCCAGGTGTTCCATCATCTCCCTGTAGATGTCCTGAGAGATGATGTCAAACACGAAGCTGTCCGTGTCCATGTAGTCTACGGTCAGGCGGTCACCGTAGCGGTCCTTCATCTTGCGCAAGAACTCATACATGAGCCACTTGCTCAGCTCCAGGACAGACATGCCGATGTAGATGGGTTTGTCCAGAACGATGTTCACCCTGGCTAGATGGATGAGGGCTATGTCCTCTGTGTAGTAAGTGCGGTCCAGGAAGTTGGACTTGGCCACGTATTTGCTGAACCTCTCCGGAGTGCAGACCAGCTTGACGTTCAGGCGCTTGCGCACGTTCTCGATGGTCTTGCCGAAGACCGCATTGTTCATGAGCTTGAAAAAGTCCTGCTCAAACTTGGTCTTGGCCTTCTTCCTCAGCTCGGTGTTCATCAGGATGTAGGGCTCGAGCCATCGAGACTGGTGGAACGAGACGGCCCTGTGCACAGCCACAAGCTCCAGTCCGTTGTTCAGCGCCTGCTGCAGGATCCTGTAGTGGCAGATGTAGTGCTCCTTGTTGTCCAGGGTGGTCACCAGCTTGGGGAACTTGCCTATTGGAGGCCGCTTGGTCTCACAGCAGTAGGGGAGGTCCCTGTGCAGGTCGTGGAGACGGGCGGGGTAGTTGAGGTCCACCTCCAGTATGTAGCCCCGGTCGGCTTCCGCGTCCAACGAGGCGATGTCCAAGGCGTCAATCTCCTCACGGCTGAGCCACTGGAAGTCTCCGGTGGGCAGGTACTGGGACATGGCCCAGCCGTACAAGTTATTGGCATCCAGGTACAGGAGGTGGCGTGTCGGCTCGTCGAGGCGTCGGTCCTCAGGGCGGCATCGCTCGTGGTTGGCCTTGGCGTAGCGGGTGATGGCCTGGGAGATACCTCCTCTGATGCCTTGCTCCACGAAGAGGTACATGTCAAAGTCCCGTAGCGTGTCCAGCTCCACGCCGCAGGTCTTGAGCATGACGTCCCAGGCGTAAGAGGGCAGGGTGTAGTAGTGTGCAGGGTCCAGTCCATACTCAGCCAAAGAGGTGTTGCGGAACTGCTCGAACACATCGGTGAGGAGGGCGATGTCACAGCGCAGGTACTTGTCGGCATAGTCCTTGAGGTGGTTGCAGTCAAAGACTCGCCACACGTTGAGGGCGTGCTCGTACCCCTCCTCCTTGATATCCTCCAGGGTCATGCTGTTTTTGAACGCGGCCCGAGGAGGAAGCTGTCTGGTGGAGTACAACGTGTCGTACGACGTGACAAAGTCGTAGGGGAACACGCCCTTCCTGCGCACCAGGTCGAAGAGCCGGTTGTCGGGGAACCGCTTCCTGGTCTCACGCATCTTATCCGTGGGAAGCCCCGCCGCCAGGTTGGCCAGGCTCATGGACAAGAACCTGTAGGTGTCCAGGAACCGCACCGCGAAAGATGACTGTCGTTGGTTGTCCCCGGGCTGGCCAAAGTGGAACCGCTTGGTGAAAGCGATGTAGCGCTCCTCCGTGTGCGCCAGCACGTCCACATCGCCGGGGTCAATGGCCAACTCCCGCACTATGAAGTGAGCGTCATAGTTGGACAGGTTGTGGAAATAGCAGTTGATGACCCGCTGCTCCCTGTACCGTAGGTTGCACGAGCGGTGCGCCGCTCCTCGGAACTCGTAAGGTGGGGCGTGGTTGTGGTCCCGCACCTTGACGTCCTGCTCGGTGAACTCCTCACCGCAGAGGTAGCAGCGAGTCGCCGCCAGGTACTCTTCCATCTTCTGCCGGGTCAGAGAAGGGTGCAGAGCTCTCATGCTGAACAGGAACTCCCACAGCATCAACACGTCCATCTTGAGCCTCTCCATAAACACCTTGGACGCGTCGACCCCGAAGTAGACCCGGGGTTCAAACTCCTCCAGCCCCAACGAGTCCATGATCTGGTATGCAAAGGCGTATGGGACGTGCATGCGCATAGGTCTGGTCCCGGGTGGTGGTTCCGCAGGGTCGTCAGCGACGGGCTGAAGGGAGCACTCAAAGTCCGCGTAGATGCAGAACCTCTCTCGCCGGGTGTACTCGGGATGCGCGAACCGGATCTTCTCCTTTTTTGGCATGTCCAAGCGGAGAGGAGCCTTAGCGTAACAGTAACGCCTGTGCTCCTCCAAGCGCTGAGCACCCGTCAACCCGAGCTTGTTGGGCCGGTTGTCAAAGTAGGCGAAACACCTCTTGCAGATGTAGATCCTGTGGTCATGGGTGGTGAGCTGAGTGCGGACCAGTCGGCTCAAGTTCCTGATGAACGCGTAATGGCTGTTACCCTCAGTTGTCACGTACAGCAGGTCGCGATGGTCTTGGAGCTCCCGCCTACATATCTTCAACGGGTATACCCTGTTCTTGAACTCAGGTGTTCCACCAGGCCGTCTCCCCACCATCGCGCGCTCTATCCTATACACGTTCACGCTGATGGCGTTCTTGCGCTCAAAAGCCTTGATGTCCTTCAGTGTGACGGGAAAGCGCAGGTCGGTCCAGTCGTACCGGGCGATGATGTCCAAGGTGTACCTTGCGGGTCTCTGCTGATGCTCCGGGACGAACGCGGCCAGGATCGCGTACATGAAGCACATGTCATCGTTGTTTTGGACATTGATGACTGCGTGCGTGGCGTCAATGTCCTTTGGCAGCGGAATAAACGCCCTGCCTCCGAGCGGTATGTACTCATTCACGCGGATCTCCAGGTCACGTATGCGCAGGTAGGTCCATCCACTGCCCACCAACTCGCACTGCTCCTTCTTATTCTTGATCGTGTCGAACGTCGCGGAGAGGAAATCCCCCAAGTCAGAGGCCTCGGTCAGCGGGACGTTCTTCGTGTTGAAGGAGCGCAGGCAGGTGGCCCCATGGATGTTGGTGAACTCACATTCCAGGACCATGTTTACCCTGATGCTGGGATGCCTGCTCCTCACGTCAGTCAAAAGATCAAAGACCTCCTGGAACAGGAAGACGAGCGCTTCCTCAACTGTCAGCAGGGCGTCCATCGGTTGGGACAGTCGAAAGGTGAGGAGGCGTCTGCGGAAGGCTCGATGCACGAGCTGGAACGCTGGGAGACCGGCACCCTCCATCGGCTCCTCCTCCTCACTAGACCCCGGTTGCGGCTCCCTGCTGGGCCCCGGTTGCGGCTCCCTGCTGGGCCCCGGTTGTGGCTCCCTGCTGGGCCCCGGTTGCGGCTCCCTGCTGGGCCCCGGTTGAGGCTCCCCGCTCGGTCCGGGTTGAGGCTCCCGTGGCTCCGCGATGGGTGATGGTGGTGGCCCGAAGTGGTCTCGGATGAGGTTCAACGCGATAGGGCAGCTGCGCGTCTGGTGGCGGTCCCGGTTATGACGGCGCATGAAGTCCCTGTCGCAGAAGGCGCAGCGGAACCTGGCTGCCCGAGCCTCCAACTCTGCTCCTCCGTCTACAACATATAACGAGAGTTACTACACTTATAAAACGACGGGGGGGGGCTGCTTGGTTGGTTTGGTTGGTTGGTTAGGTTAGGATAGAGGAAGCATGAACGGGGGGGGGGCTGCTTGGTTGGTTGGTTAGGTTGGTTAGGTTAGGATAGAGGAAGCAGGGGGGGGGCTGCTTGGTTGGTTGGTTAGGTTGGTTAGGTTAGGATAGAGGAAGCGTGGGGGGGGGGTAAATGTTATGTGAAGCATGAACACTTATCACAGTTTATTATGTAAATTTTTAAATTCCAATTTAAAATTAAAAATTTAAATGTCTTTAAATATTAATTATGAGAAGCATTTTATAAAAAGGTAGTCATGATTATAGTTACTGACCTTGGAGCTCCTCCACAGGCTGTTGGTGGGCAGTAGTAATGTGCCGATTGAGGTTGTCCCTTCTTGTAAATCGTCTACCACAAACGTTACAGTCATGGCGTCTGTCGTTGTGGGTAGACTCTGCATGCCTCCTCAGGTTTTTGAAAAGGCTGAAGGTGTGACCACAGACCTCACACAAATGTTGGTTGTTCATCTACAACAACAAAGGATACTTAATAACGTTCTAGAGGAATGAAAAATAAAATATTAAAAAAAGAAACAACCATGATACGCTCAGAATAGCTTCACTGATTTATGTATGCCTCAAACATTATAATGTCAGGTTCGAAATCAGTTAACTGGAAATTATCATTCGTTGGAAAGGCATAATACATTTAATAAAGAGCTGTTTTAAAACAGGGTTTAATTAAATTTCATTAGTAAATAAAGTGTTGAGAGTACGTCCGAAATAAAATAAAATTTAAAATGGTTTAGTTAATAAAATATTTCTACTTACGTTTAATTAATGAAGGTAATCGAAGCAGGAAGAAGTCACTGGTTAGGAGCACACAAATGAGCACTCAAGTACATTCACAGATAAACTGAGGAGGATCATTAGGCACCGCTCATTAAATAACATAGGAAAACCACAAGTAAACAAGCGCTTGCCTCGAGGTATAACGGGGATGGCGACATCATGTGGAGGAGGGCTTTGTGTAACTATTTACTTCAATTAATATTCATTTCAGTTCTTATAAATTTTACAAAAAAGGATTTACTGCAAACTGTTCCCCGTATCTGTTCCAATCGTTCACCAATAGTAAATACTGCTGTTCATACCGGATCCATTCCCAGTACTCCTTCTCGAATGGATAGTCCTCCACGAGGTACCTTCTGCCCTCCTCTACCACCCACATCTCATAATCATCACGCGGAAAGGTATGGATGTTCTTGTACCGCTCCGCTCTCCACAGCAGGTCGCTCTCGTACTGTTCCAAGTCGTAATGGATCCTCGGAACGCACTCTGCCTTAAACTTCTTGTCAATACGTCGAACGCGCTTCCTCCACTCGTACCGAGGTTCAAATGGTCTCCACGCAGACTGGTATCTCACTCGCCTAACTTTCACAGTCTTTCCCTCCTCACCAACACTCACTTCAACTCGCTCAGTATCGCTGCTGCTGTCAGAGGACATGGTGCTGCGACTCTCGACCGTTAACTGAAGACAAGAGAGGAGTAAACAAGGTCGACCGTTAACTGAAAACAAGAGAGGAGTAAACGGGGGGGGGTCCTCATTCCTCCTCACACGCCTTAGCTCGCCAGCCTATGTTAGGTTTCCGCCAGGTCACGTGACGGGGGGGGGGATCCTCATTCCTCCTCACACGCCTGTGCTCGCCAGCCTATGTTAGGTTTCCGCCAGGTCACGTGACCGGGGGGGAATGACGTCACGGGGGGGGTGACGTCACGGGGGGGGATGACGTCACGGGGGGGATGACGTCACGGGGGGGATGACGTCACGGGGGGGGGCTCCTCGGCTCCTCAGTTTGCTAAAGTGGTCCAGAACCGGCCATAGCACCCTACTAATATACTAAAGCAAAATAAACACACACATAAAGTCTTTAATAGCTTAAGTTGTCAAACCAAGGTCCATACATCCGAAACAGGAAAGTACTAAAGCTGATATGTAAAGAGTCTAAGTATTGTTGGCCACTCAAATACTTGTTATTGTAGACTTGAATATTATCCCGGAGCACTGACTCTATATAATATCCAGGGACTTACCAATATCAACTATATTGAGAGACTAAAAATCTATGTTTTGGTTCGGCGATTTTCGGCTTCTTATATTATTATTTTATATCAATCAGAATCTCATATTCTGAAAATCATTTACAGTCCTATAGGCTCTGTCCCATAGGCTTTTAAAGTTTCACTGTTAATATTATGGAGCAATTTTATTTAGGGAGTCAGCTAATTATAATGTAAACATTTTAAATCATCTGACCCTATGCCTGTTGGATCCTCGTGTGGAGAGCGAGACAGCGGCTAGTACTATTTTCATTATTCTTTCGTAAAACAATGATTTTAAAATTAAAATATAGCACTGAGGAAAATATTAAAAAGGGGATGATTAATGGATTAAATAAACAAATACATTATTTATATGTTTTTAAGGGTGTTGCCTGGTTATAGTACTCTTAATTATAAAAGGATTATAAATTTAACCAAATTGTATATTATATTTTTAAAATATTCTTTTATGACTACCTCATTTTAACAATATAGCTTAAATATCCCATTGTACAAATATAATTCTAAACGAATTACACATTACCATACGTTCAATTAACTTTGTACTCACTATTTGCGAACATACTCAAATGTACCACAGACACAAAGGATATTGATGGGATTATTTTGTAATTAAAACGTCGTTTAGATACAATCAGTCCAATCAGATCTATGGTTGTGTTGACGGCACACTGGGAAATACGTTTACATAAATTTGCCCTTACACTATCAAACATAGTTTTAGCTTAAATTCTTTATTTTATTTCCATTAGATAAAGAAGGAATGTAAGAGTGCACTTTAATGTAATAATGCAAGTTAAAACAGCTGTAGTGCTAAAAAAACCTAGTTATATAAACGTAATTTAAATTAATGTTACAATATAAGTGTCATTGCTTTCAATTTAGTATTACAAAATGGCATATACATTTATAAATAGCTTTGCGTTTTTATAATAGAACACTTTTAGAAAATTAACAAACTGAATAATTATATCAGTACTTCAATTATTTTGTTTTAATCATTTTAAACCTAAAGACCAACTATTTTTACCTTTGCAGGTTTTACTAAATGAATATTTTTCTCCGTATATCTAACATTTGTATAGATCCTTAAATTCGAAATAAAGAAAACATGTACATCTTAAACATGCAAAATTTTAACCAAATAGAGATATTTAGAAAATATTATTATTTTTTACACATATAAGTGTAGTATGAAATATGCTACCATCAGCCCATATATTTTACTGTAAAAAGGTTTAAGTGGTTAACAGTTTTCACTGTCTTTCAACGTAAAGTTTAGTTGAGTATTTCAAGCATCTATACATCGAAGGGAAAATTACTAAATAAAATAAATTTCATTTTAATTCGCTCATTCAGGTATATTAACTTAGTAGTAGTAATTGTAGTAGTAGTTAACTGAAAGCCTGAACGCATTGTTTAACGTTTCATTGGGCCGCAACTGAAGTAAACTAAGCAATTAAACAAATCTGAAAATTTTTTTTCTTAAATAATGAGGTTTTAATAACGTAAATACGTTGTTATCTTTCCACCGGCCGGTTTTCTCAACTAAAAGTTAAGCTGGGATTAAACATTTCCCATTTCTCTTCTTAACAGATTCGGTAACTCTGTGGTTCCTTACTTTTCTTTTTTAATACATTTCCTTTTATCTAATCTTATGATAGTAAAATTATTTTCCTTTAGAGAAAATCGTCGACTTGGAAGGTTTGGCGAAATAATTGATTTTCAAAGAGACAAATCTATTTATATGTTTTAAAATTTGTATTTATAATCCATTTAAACCCTGTTTTAAGTTTATCTTTATTTTTAACCATCGATTGAATTGTCTCCCAATAATTAACGTTAATGTCTGTCAGATTTAAGATGACAATTTTCAAAATAGTAAAGTGTTTCGTAGTTAACCGAGAAATATGTTCTAAAATTCAAACAGTATATACTGTTTGTACACAGACAATTAATGGTGTTCCTTACTTAAAACATGGCAGTCATGATAAATATACGGTATCTTGTAAATATAATATCAGGCCTGTGTCGGCACTCTACCGGCCAGGGAAGTACAAAGTTTGTGTAGAATAATTTATAGCGTAGGTCCCTGAAACACATGTTCTAACGAACCGTTCTCCCAGCTTTATATAATAAAAAAACATAAATATTCCAAAACTTGCATGGAAGACAGTATTGTTCTGACTTACGTAACGCATTTGTTTTTGCTAGGATAGTAGATTACGTTTGTTCAAAAAGGCAGTATCTATGTTTGTATATGAAGTTGTAACGATTTTTACTTTCTCCCCCTATACATAGTATATGGAGAAAGTATTGTTTTCGTAAAAATTTTCGAATTTGAGTTGTCAGTGGAAATATTCGTTTTGGTGCTCCCTGAACCCAAAAAAGTGGTTTTTACGTGATGTCTGTCTGTGTGTGTGTGTGTGTGTGTCCGTGTGTGTGTGTGTGTGTCTGTGTGGATGTGTACAGAGCTAGAGCCCTAACCTATGGGCCGATTTTTATGAAATTTGGCGTGTAGGTACTAATCCACGATATCTCCAGGCGTTTTTTTCATTTTTTTGAATTTTTGATTTTTAAGGGTAATTATCCCCCAAAAACCGCCAAAAAACATGAAAAATACAAATTTCTCAAAAACGGCTCTAACGATTTTGATTAAACTTTCGTGGTTTGTAGAACTTTAGGTTTCCAACAAAATGACACCACCCGCATTTCTGGAAAAATGCGGGTTCAGAAATTACAGGACTTAAAACATCAAAAATTCATTTTTTTTGATTTTTCATAAAAAATCATAAATGTTAAAAAAGATTACTATTCACCATTAAAAAGAGCTCAAAAAACTAAATAAATTAGTATTTTAAATTACTATTCTACGATTGCTAGTTGCGGAGAAAATTGAAATTTTCATTTAGCGGTAAACACAGTACGTTGTCCAATGTTATTCTTATGGGGAATACAAAAATAACTATTTCTCTCTTATTTACTGATCAATTTCATTTGATATGCAGGTCAAGTTAACATTGACCAACAGATGATGTTCGAAATGTGTTGCTATTTAACCCTGGGGGGGGCAAGGGGGCATTTCCCCTCTCAAAACTACTGTGTGTAGCAACGGACTCTATAGTGCCTCCAAAAAAACAATTTGGGTGGATATTTCTGAAAACAACTATTTTAGACAATTTTCTGTACATTTATCTATACTTCATATTCTATATTTAGTAAATAACAAATATTTTTGTCATTAAAGTTTGGCTAAAAGGGAGAAAGTATGTGTCAGTTTCCTGATACCGTTTATTTATGTGTTGTAATGTGCTGAACAGATTGCAATTGATAGCTTAAAGCTTTCAACGCATAGAGGTTTTGTATATTTTTCAAACAATATGTTTAATGAAACAGCAATATAAATATAATCTGTAGCTTATTGTTGTGTCTTATAGGTGAAGCTATTAAAATGTACAGCAATAATTATGGGGGACTATTAACGCTTCTTATAACCAATATATATTACCCTTAAAATAACTCATGTTATTCAACGACCAAATTTTGAAAACTATTTATAACACTAAATCAATACAAAACAATAATCCCAACCGGAATTACAATTAATATATCACAAACAACATAAGTTAAGGGGGTTCTTTATTATTAGGTGTTGTAAGAAGTTCAACAAAATAACAAAATTAAATTAAAATTGTTATCAATTTTTACATTATTTAAGAAATTAGGATGTAATTTATTGGATTTGTAATTTGTTTGCGGATAAATTAACCATCGGCTTTGAAGAGAAAACAACTTGCCTGATTCGACTAGTTAGTGCAGCAAAGTTGTAGAGCCTATTTTGTGATCAGAATTAATTTTCAAAGATAATGACCAGGTATATTAATTTCAATTAATGACCAGCATCACCAGTTGTAATAATAAAATATAGAATTAAATAAGCTCAACACATTTAGTGTAAGTGAATCAGTTGTGATATCCTGGGAATAATGAAAGTGGTGTGGAAGCGGTTTATTCGTTTTTCATTTGTGAGAGAAGTGGTTTTAAGATCCACTCCAACTCATTGGTTATTCACACCCGGAGCGCGATTTTTTTATTTTGTAGGAAGAATAAGCAAATAAATATATTTACTAAATTAATTTTATATATTAAAATGTTTCTTTTTAATTTGCATTACTCATGCAATGGCTAAATTACAATCATATTAATTGATTTTGCCAGCCTTAGTAAAATGTTTAAGTGAGATGAGGATTGGTGTGTTGGTCTCTGTATGCGTACAGTATCCAATATTGCAGTATTACTGGGAATAAATCCTGCGGTGGGTGCTGCATTCTGTGGTTAACCCGTGGAACTACTACGGATCAGGGTCAGCTGTTTGAATTTATATCAGCTCAAACCAAAGTGAATGTCCGTAAGCATAACACTAGATTTAATGTTGACTGCCCATGGGATGGAGCCCAATAGGAGTTACTTAAACTCCTTTCTTAGTGTTACTTACGTTATAGAAAGAGTATACGAGCCGAATTTCGTGGTTGTAGGTGTAGCGATTTGGCCTGGAGGATGATCGGGTTTTCGTATTTATATATTTATAGATTAACATAAAATACTTTGCTCATCCAGTGTTATTATATACCATCAAATGATGCCTTATCTAAACAAGGTGATGAACCCCCGCACTTGACAGTGTGTAAGGCCTTAGACGAACAATTCCCTAACAGGTGGATTGACAGAGGATGGACTATAGCCTGTCTCTGACACCAAGAAAGCCCCGATCTTTGGACTTTTTATTGTGGATTTATGTTAAGAGCAAGGTTACTTTAAAAAGATCAGGGGTTTGATTCATCTGAAACAACATTTAATGTGACTGTTTCACTAGTGACAAAAAGATTCTCCATACTGCTTGGAGGAAAAGAACTAGATTTTCGCTTGCAGATTTCTTCAGCAATACGTGGTGGCCTCATAGAACTTACTAGTTATGTAAACATAACTCTATAATGTAGGGAATTTAGTAGAAAACTAGTTTTCCGATATTTATTTTAATTTCTATGGTAATGCAATACAAACCAACAACATTATTTAATATACATGCGTTACATAGTATATATATTTTGTAGTATTGATATGTGTGTTTTTACTGAAATTTAACACTTTACCAACATATTTTCGAAAAATTACAAAAATCTAACAAATGATGTAAATCCGCTTCTAAAGGACATTTGATTTAATTTGAATCACAATGCCTTGGATTTCGTTCTCTTTGTGGGAAAAAGAACTTAGACAATAGTTTAATTTCCTGGTTGATAATGAAAACAACCACTGCTTGGTGATTAATTAAACCAAATCTTATTATTCCTAAAATTAGTAAAAATTAAATATATTTTTCTTTAAAAAATGATAAATTTAGACTGTACTGCCTTAAGAGTATATTTAGAGTGTTATACGTGATTACAATAAATGTGTAAATATATGTTAAAGTGTTTTAAGGAGTTTCCCTTTTTCCACTACATCCCCTGTAGTTATAAACTCATAATAAAACACGTGCAACAGTTCAGATATACAATATATTTAAATCAATGATTATCAAATTTATCTCATAGAAGATATTTTACAAAAACAACGCATTTAAATTTTCTCACTCAATTCAAAAACGTTGTTAATAAGCTTAAAATATATTTTTGGGGGCTTATAATGTGATTACTTCATAACATTATTTTCGTCTTATTTAACTCTATTTTGAATAATCATTATTATTTAATAATTTTTCTTGAAACATTAAAAACATTAATACGGTTATTTAAACATTGCAAACTGTTATAATATAACAGGTTGAAAAACCGAAATTAAATAAACTTGCAATTATCATAATACGGGTTTTTATAAATACGTATGGGATGTAATATGGGATGTAATTTTCGTCGGCGTCATATACCTTCTCACTGAATAAGTGATATACTTGTACGTACTTGTTTATTTATTATATTTAACAACAAAATTATAATCGCAAATACAACGAACCAAAAATTTGGTTCATGTTTTGTTTCTCTCATGTTATTCAAATTATTAGATTCACCCGAAGCTTTGAGCAGCCCATGACTGAAGAAAAGAGCAATGGCACTACAAAATCCAACGATACGGCTTTTATATGCAAAACGTTCAGCAGTGCACCTCCAGTATTTAGTTAAGAGCTCGATGGCCGTAAGACGTATTTTTATAACATCCCGAACAAAATAAAGATCCCAATTAAAGCTTAAGATACGTATATAAGTAGTTAGCAGCAAGCTTGTCAAGTGTCAGATGTTCAACTGCTGATGAACGTCCGCTTGACAAGTGACCACTCATGGTTCTGGAGTAACATGTCCATGGCAGCTGACTGGCTTAACGATCGGATGATCATCGCCTTGTCAAAGGAGCCCCATGGTTGACGTATATCCACTCTCTGCGCTCTGGCATCTCTTTCTGGCATAATTGGTTTACTTGTGCGAGTTTTACAAGTGTCAAATATAAAGCGGCTGTGAGGTGTTTTATATATGATCACGGTTAGCGTGCTTGTTAACTGATGTAGAGACCATTTTCTACCTCAGTAGAAGTAGTGGTTAAATAAGTTCAACTATTAGACAATAAAATAAAATCAATAAAATACGTTTTAGAGTACAAATATTCACAAAAACAGGTCGTGACAAGAGTCAAAGCTATGTGATTTACTGTTATAGTTCCTATCGGATAACAGAACACCGTTTGCCTCTGTGTTCTTGTAGAATTACTACTTGGATGAAGCTGATAAGTAGTGAAAGTTTCAAATTCAAATTTAGTATTGTTGCAGTTGAAAATGAAATGTCGTTTTGAAAATTAAATTAATGCAACAACAACAAACTTATCCCTATATTATAATTATAAATAATTAAAACTTAAAATATAGATTTCACGGGACACTTTTATAATATATAGCTGATAATATAGACAATGCTCAAACATGCTCAAATACATAGCATTGGGAATGCTATGTATGCATATTTGGGAATGCTGACATTGCTCAAATCACCAATTAATATGATTTTCACAAAATACTGATAGATTGGAACCACGGTTTTCAAAGGTTAAAATGTTCCAATTATAGTTTACGGGAGTGTTTTACAACGTATTTTACTAGGGAGTTAGCATAAATTGTCATCAGTTATTACAAAACAAAACTTATATTACAGTTACGTTGTTGCGTATAGTAAGTTACTGACGACAAAATTCCTTACTTATAAAAATAAATTTTTCCGACAGTAAATACCAAAATCAAATAAATTAGCGTCAGAGGAGCTTAAAGTGTCGGCCGATGATTGCCCCTTAATATTTCTGAGGAACAATTCTTCGCGTTTAACAGCTCTTAATAACAGCTCTTGATAACATCTCTTCATAAGATCATTAATTTACGTTTTAACATAAAAAATATGAGCCTTTAAAGTTTCTCTGTAAGACTACAAGAAAATAGTATTTAATGCATTGAATATAATACAGTTATTATTTAAATGATGTTTAAAGAATGGTCAAAATTTTATGTTATTCAATGACTCCACGGATTAGCCGTTTTTGGCATGTTTAATGAAATATTATATATATCTTTTCCAATTTTACATTTCCTTTCCATGGATTTTGTATTGAAGCGGAAAATAGCCTTAACTGTAAACTTAAAAACGTGCTTGTGGTTCATTAGTTAATATTATCATAAGACTGTGGAGTTGATTTGCTTGCCTTTCATTGGACAGTTGAAATTTAGTTTTATGTACAAGAATACAGATACATTTATCAAAAATTATTTACATGAGGGTTATAAATACAGAAACAGAAATTGTAGTTTCCACACAGGTTGAAGTAAAATTGTGTAGAAACATTCTTATAATCTCCAGCTGATATGTCAAGCGACGTTAAAAGATTACCATTGAGAATGGAATAACACTTAATCACATTGCAGTGTATGTAAATTGCTCTAAAGAACATTTAAAACTGCGAGAGGAGAATGTATTTCTTGGTAAATTATACTGTTTAAAGCACGGTAGGACCTTGCTTCTTTGTGCTATGAGGGTTTAATAAAGACTTCTTCGGATGCATTACAGAAGGGTTTCAAATATTTTGCAAGATGATATTTTGGAGGAATAGCTTAACACAACTGGAACTGTAACTGGTTTTGTTGTGTTTGGAACACAATAGTTGAAGCGACTTACAACAACAAATCAACGTTCAATATCTGTCGTTGAGACAGGGCCAAGCCATGATTTCAATTTCTTGTGCACTCCTAAGGGCGCCACTATCTCTTGCCTCCGAACTACATTCCTCATTTTTATCTCTTCGTCCAAGATTATATTTGAAAAAACTAAGTTCCTCATAATTTGTATCTGAACAGAGATTCGTTTCACAAAAGATGATTATATCATAAGAGCATACCGGTATCAGTATTTAAATTAGTATCATATACAGGGTATACACAAACTCCCTGGAGAAACTTTGTTTATTTGCTCCTTTGGTCGATGCAAAAATAAAACACCGTACAAACTTGGTCTAAAATGCCTTTTTTCTGGCTTTTGACATGTTTGCGATTTATAAAAGTTTTCATATAACTCATCATCTTCTGATCAAGATAGAAAGTTTAATTTTGGCTCCAATGTGTATTTTAAGACTCACAACAAGTTTCTAAAATGTTAATAATATAACTTTATCAGTTCCAAGAAGGCGGCCATTTACATTTCTTTATCTACAATTCCATGAAAACCGTTAGTTTATCAAACATTATTTCATCAAAATGTAGAATTGTAAGAGAAACAAGACACCTTCATTGCTGCAATCGGATAAGAAATAACTAAGCTATTAGCTATTTACTAAATTAAATATCACATTTTTTAATAGTATTTACAATTTATACATTATTTGACATGGACCGTATAAAGTCGACACATAATTAGGTAAAGCATCCGATTGAAGTAGAACATATGTAATTTTGTTTGTCTTACAATTGTACATTTTTATATTATTTAAAACAATGGAAGAAAGCTCCAATGAAATGAAATAAACAGTAATGGAAGAAGCTATTACTGTAGGAGGCATGGTAAGACTTAAGCCCGAGACCATGATCAAGTTTCGTTTTTAGGCCCCCAGTGCCAAAAACACCATTTTTTGAAATTTTAAATGTATTACTATAATTCAAGCGCAAAAAAAAAACAATCTTTCAAAACATCAAAGAAAAAACAAATAACAAATAATTATCATATTTAGATAGATAAAAAAATGTTGACGCAATTATCATATGAGTTTTGTTGATATAAAAATCTTTAATTTTAAGTTTAAATCCCTGACCACACTTGTTCGCTTTCACGCTCAATTTTCAATTTCTCTTTCAATTCAACTTTCATGTTGAAATTCAAGACGCATGCCACGTAATTGATGTTGTACATATGGTTTTGTTAAACCGATGCTGATTGTTTATGCATAAAGTAAACATGTCAGAAATAGTTTTGGCTAAGCAAAAATAAGACATCAAAATGTGGAAGTGTTGATCTCAGTTTGAATTGACACGGTAGTTTATATTTTGATTTAAATATGGAATAGATTAGAAAAGAATCAACTATCACTAAATCTGAGCATTTTTAATAGAACGCAGGGCATATACTTAAAATCTGTACTAAATCTGAATTTTATCGTTGTTGTTTCTATCACTTCTAGAGAGTGTTCTTTGTGATGAAGACAAAATATATGTAATAAACTAAAAATCAGGGTGTGATGATTTACATAGCTATATCTTATTCACAGTCAACAAAGCAGTAAACGAACTGATGTTCAGAAAAAAAACAAAGGCCTCGACTTTACGAAAGAAAAACGTTAATGAACGAAGTATTTGTAAGTAATAAACAATAAATATATAAAGAATCATATTCAGATTTGTACCCAAGATTGGGATCCAGATTTGCTTAACAAATGAAGTTAAATTTGACTGCATATTTAAAAATAATTTGAACAGGCTCAAATTGAATAAAAATTAACCTGAATTCATTTGTTTTGATAACCAGTAGTTAAATGCAGAAATCATATTTATCAACATTTGATTTTTTCGCCTGCTGACATGAAATATCTAAAGACAGACAAAAAAAAACACAATATTACGAACTTATAATTAATATTGGATTTCGAAAATGCGTTAAAATTGGATTTTTAAAGAAAATTATTGTTAGTAGTTTATTGTATCACTAGTGAACAGTATTTCATTAATATTCAACAGTAGTTCCATACTAATGAACATACATTAGACTTTAAACCCGTAATTTTTGACAGGCTAACCGGCTAGTAAAAAACTAATATTTTCGTAACTAGTTAATTGTTATCGCATAATTATTTGAAAATAATGCTGTAGTATTTTGTCTTTTGCAACGTAATTTTTGCAATTATATATGAGTAATTTGGAGTAATTTGTTTTGATTTTAAACTCTATTCTTAACATTTACAATTTTCCAGGTAAAAAACAAGGTGGTTAAAATGCAAAATTGAAATTTGTGGCAAATTTAGTGATATCAAACTGGTTTACGGCTATTTCTTTATGGTATGTCATCAACATTTTTAATACAAAGCACTGTTTGCATATACATAACTCTAAATTAGTTTTTTAATGTGTGTCTTTATTTAATTTTCAGAATTAATTCATTTATAACTTCCATACAAACTGGAGTCCGTAATAATGTATGCACACAAATTGTTTATACTTTTAAATACCAACATTATTATGTCTTAAAATAATATTACTTTAAGTTACAAGCTTTTTCTAAAGATGCTAAACTGTTTTAGTGGAAACAATTAAAATTCTCAATGTTAAAAAAGTGTAACTGTTTTAGTTTTTTTTTCAAAACACCTACTTTTACAGCCTATGGTGTCACAATTTTTTCCTTTAGTGGAACCTGTTTCAACTCAATTACGTGTCATGATTAGCCACTTGTTGTTGACATTAAATACAATGTTCATATCGCATATCTGTGATTGTCAAAGATCAAATACACACTTCAAAAACACAAAACACAGGTTTACGAGTCACATTCCACGATTTAAAATTCCGACAGAGACGACAATTGCATTACCCGAACCGCACGGCGGCATTAGACTACTGTCAGTTACTTTCTTGTTCATCCCGTGGTGTGTTAATGGTTGTATGCCTATCAGCTGGCCATTCTTATCCAGGCAACTGAATACAGTCAATCAGTGTAACTTTGAACCACTTGTTCAATTGTCCCTCTTTTGTTTATCGTTACCCCCATATAAGCTCGTTATCTAGATAAAAAATTGGAAAATGTTGTATTAGATGACCATTTTTAAAAGTTAAAAGTATAATTTTCCACTAACAAATTAAATAAATGTAGGGAAATGTGGTGGTTCAAAGTTACACCATCGACCTGGCTAACTTTGAACCACCCCGAATTCTATGATAAAAATATATTATTATTTAATAAAGTAATCAGAGTACAACTTTTTTTGCCATCTTTATTTATCTACAGAAATACTATGCTACATTTTGACTTGTTATACATTTATATCATTACTGGTATTTGTGATTGTAGTGAAACAAACCTAACGTATCAAACCTAACATGAGTTGTTGCTAACTAAATTGCCTAGTTTTTCTTAAAATAATATAAAAAATATAGAATTCTTGGATTATTTACAATACTTTATAATGTTTTATTTATTATAACATTGTGAATTAGAGGTCATAAATGATTATAGTGTCTTTGTAACCGGATAAATCATTGGCATCCACTGCAACTTCAATGTCAATTTCTCCAAGGTCCTTCTCCATCTCTTCAAGGCGCTTCTCACATTCTCCTTCTTGATCTACATTTTTAACCTCCAACTCTCTTTCATTTGCTGTACTATCGACAGTTGCTGTTTTACCAAATCTAAACATTTCTAGTTTAGATTTGGTAACAGATGACAGTGTTCTTACACGTCCTCCCGGTGCTCTTCTAAGGCCACCTCGGGTTCGCACTCTCCCACCACATTTAACTCTCGCACGTTCTTTTTTAATCCTTTCTTCTTCCTCTTTATTGCTAAGGAATGTTTCAACTTCTTCGACTGACACACTTTTGCCAGGTACAACAGGAACGCAAAACTTCCTTGGTCTACTAACATTCTGTAGTTCATTTGTTCTGACAGTTTCAAGATAGTTTTTGTAAGTTATAGTTTGAGCACCCAACTAAGCCTTGTGCATTTGTATAATCATATGGTTTATATCATATGTACTATACTTGCATATTTTTTATAGTAATTTTGTTGTTGTTGTGATTTGTGTAAAATATTTTGTTAAGTAAACCAGTTCTGTTAAAATGTAAAGAAATGTTTTACTTGGTATTAGTCAAGTATGTTTAATTTCTGGTAAGTATATATTTGTCCCTCACTGTACAGTCCAACAAAGGTTATGGGCCCAGCACGCTTCCACTGCGACAGCATCTACTCCAGTATCTACTCCACTTACTCCAGGATTGAAATTGATTAAGAGAGATGATTATGATGGAAAATATCCGTACCAAAATCTGATTGGATCATTAATGCATCTGTCAATAGCAACAAGGCCTGATATAACACATGCAGTCAGTTACTTGAGTCAATTCAACACATGTTACGGGAAGGAACACTGGATTGCTGCAAAACGAGTTCTGCGATATTTACAAGGCTCAAAACAATTGGCTCTTGTTTTCAGAAAAACTGGAAAACCGCTGATGGGAGCAGCCGATGCAGACTGGGCTTGTAGTGAAGACCGAAGATCTTACACTGGATATTGTTTTAAATTTGGAGGTGCTCTTGTTAGTTGGGAATCAAGAAAGCAAAGGACTGTAGCGCTATCAACAAGCGAAGCAGAATATATGTCCTTGACTGAAGCGGCAAAAGAAGCGGTCCACTTAAAGCAGCTAATAAACGACATGGGGAAATCCCACAACCTAATTCAAATATTTAGTGATAATCAATCTGCTTTAGCCATAGCGAAAAACTCAGTTGTCAGCAACAAATCGAAGCACATTAGTATAAAAGAACATTTTATACGTGAAAAAGTGCAGAGTGGTGTAATTAAGCTAACCTATCAACCAACTGAGGATATGGTAGCGGACATTTTTACAAAAGGGCTAAGTGAACCCAAACATACCAAATTTCAAAGAAGTCTTGGACTTTCACCAGCCTTTGTTGGGTGAGGGGGAGTGTAAGTTATAGTTTGAGCACCCAACTAAGCCTTGTGCATTTGTATAATCATATGGTTTATATCATATGTACTATACTTGCATATTTTTTATAGTAATTTTGTTGTTGTTGTGATTTGTGTAAAATATTTTGTTAAGTAAACCAGTTCTGTTAAAATGTAAAGAAATGTTTTATTTGATATTAGTCAAGTATGTTTAATTTCTGGTAAGTATATATTTGTCCCTCACTGTACAGTCCAACAGTTTTTGAACTCCGAACCAATGGATTCATTTATTTCTTGGATTGATTTTGCGTACGAAGGTAGCTTTTTAAGTACCTTTTCCCGATCAGAAGGGTGAATTCCAGTTGATTTAAAACCTTTACTTAAATTAAGTGTAGCCGATGATTCTCCTGCTTCAAGGGTGGCTTTCAAAAGCTGACTAAATAATCCTTTGGGGAGATTTACACACTTCTTTCCTTGGATAGTCGCCCTCCATTTACTTAATAAATTACGCCAATTGCTTTTCAAACTTGAAAAGTAACCTACGTCCAATGGCTGAAGGATGTGTGTGGAATTAGGTGGAAGAAATATGAAGTTTACGTCATTCTGCTCAGCAAGTTTCAAACATTTTATGGAAATATGGGCAGACATGTTGTCACCAATCAAAAGCTTCCTCCCAGGATTTCTTTTAACCGCCGGAAGGAAATGATTTTCAAACCAATCTTCAAAAACTTGGGTTTCAATCCATCCTGATTTCGAAACATTCAACCTTGATCCAAGAGGTGCGCCTGAAACCCAATCCGTCCATTTTTGAGCTCCTTTCATTATGATATAAGGGGGCAGTAATTCGCCATCCGCATTTCCACAAAACATTACAGTATAACATGACTTAGTTGCATTTTTGATTCTTTCAGGATTCCGGCTGAGTCTGCGGAACAGGAGCTTTTTCTTTCCTGGATCATCATGGAATCCTGTTTCGTCGTAGTTATAAATATTACTAGATGGAACATCTTTTGTTTCTAGCTCTAGGTGGTCAAAGAAATTTCTAATAGTGTCTTCATTCACTCTGGCCCTTTTCAGAGCAATAGTTTTTTCAAAAGTATGCTTTATCATTTCCTTGTGCCTTTTATAAAATAGCTGACTCCAATCCCACCCCGGAAAATTGTTTTGAAAACGATCAACTTTTTTACACTGGCTGTCGAGATAAGATTTTACTACGCATCTTAAATCATACAGGGACACTGGCATACCCATATCACCAAGTACTAAGATGTGATTAACAAGAGAATGTTCTTCTTCTTCTGATAACACTGTTGGCCTACCAATGTTTTTAGAATGTTTACCAAACCTTTTATTTCTTAATGTATTACGTGGAATTCCGAAGGTCTTTGAAGCAGTTCTTTCACTGATAACTCCATTGGTAATATCTTGCAAAACCCGATTCAGCTCCTCTTCTGAGTATCGTGTATTTGTACCATATCTCCTTACCCCAGGTTTAATTTTGCCTCCTTTGACTATCCCCATAGTTAGTAGATTCTGAAAACAAACAAAATTAATTAATAATTACCTATAGGCCTGGCCCGTTTATATGTATAGACTAATATATACTAAATATACGGATAAATGTACAGTATTAGGGCCAGTTATAAAATATAATCATTACCATTTACTTTAGTTGGGCTAATTACAATGTTACGTTCACTTTGTCCCGGTTCAAAGTTAGCCTGAAAACACTCTTTAAATGTTAACTTTAAAAATCTGTATAAGGTGATTATTCTTAAAGGTAAATACAATTCTATGGGATATAATCACTGTAACAATCAACAATTATGAACCAAACATGAAAATGTATTGTCTTACCTGGTAATTTTCCAGTAAAAATAACTTTAATTAGGAGCTCTTCCAGCATGCTCTTGAAAATCAACTTGAATAACAGACCATAAAACAACAATGCATGGCCACATCACAACTGATCCTATTAGAATAAGAAGAAGGAAGGAAAACATACTTAAACAAAACATCTGTTTTTAAATCAAAGTGTACTAATCAGCTAAAAATACAGACAAAATCAAAAATTCCAAGGTGGTTCAAAGTTAGACTACATGGTTCAAAGTTACACTGATTGACTGTAATGTAAATGTTATTTTATCTGAGGATCCTTTTTCTTTATTTAGCATGGTATATTTTTCTCCGTCAGTAAAGTGTTTATAAATTAAATACTCCTCCAAGACCATAGTTTTAGATTTGTCATTGCATAGTTGTAATACTGTTACTGATTCTTTACAAACAGACATTTAAGAGAACGTTTTAAGGAACATACAGCCCGAAAGCAGAGCAATCCAGCAATAAATTGGACCAAAACCTTAACAACACATTCATCACAATGTGGATTTTAACACATCGCCAGACACGTTACAACAATGCAATTAAAAATGAAAAACAAATTTCTGGGAGGAGTATTTAATTTATAAAAACTTGTCTAACAAAGAAAAAGAGACCATCCTAAAAAAATGCATTTTTTAATAAAATAGCATTTCAATTATTCAGTTGGCTCGATGAGGGTGGACAGCTGATAAGCATGTAACCTTTGACCACCCACCAGATGAACAAGTAATTTACAGTAGATCTACGAATGTCACCAGCGCGGGTCCCGTAGGGAATTTTAATTGTGTTATTGTTTCGTGTGTTGTGTGGCTCGTAAACCTATGTTGCGCATGTATTTGAAGTGCATTTTATTTAACTTTGACAACATCACGGATATGTGATATGAACATTGTATTTAATGTTAGTGGTTCATAATGACTCGTAATTGAGTTGAAACCCGTTCCACTAAATAAATAAATTGTGACATAGGCTGTAAAAACTAGGAGAGTTTTTAATGGAAGGTGTTAAGGTTTGTCAACAAATACACCTCGGAAGTCACGTGGGATAGTTCTGTAGTTAAACCTCGCTCAATTGGCCCTAATTATGCCATTGGTTGTGTTGATAGCACACTGATAAAATATGTTTACACAACCATGCCCTTCATATCACTATTTAATTAGGCCTATTGACTTCCAACTATTTTCACATTAACGTATTGTAAGTGCTAACAGATTGTATATAACTTGTAACATGTATATAGCTTTTATTATAACTGCCATGTTTTTGGATTATGGTATGGAAAAAGTACCTTTGTGACACTCTTCTGTATGTAAAATATGAGCAGCATATCTGAAACAAAGATATTTTATTGAATTGCATGTAAACCGTGTAGAATAATAAGTAGATTATGTTTCAGAAGGTACACAGATTTTAACTTAATTTATCTATAATTTTTTCGTGTCCATACTTACACAGGCTGAGAGTTTTTAACAAGGTTTTCAATAGTGCATTAAACCAGAGAAGTTTCGTCAATATATTTGACAAAATAACAAAATAAATTATATCGGAAGCTCCGAAAAGCAGTGCGGTTAAACGTTAAAAGTTCGGATGCTAGAAAACAACTGTAAAAGACATAAATATAAACTAATTACGTCAGAGGCTCAAGTAAATACGTTTTTTATTTTTTTTATTTACATGGATATGTAAAAACGCCAGTGTACTCCCTGTTATCCCATCAGCAGACGATGATATTATTACAAATAAATAAACTAAACCATATTTCAAGATAGTTCGTTTAAATTCGTTTGTCCACAGATCATTTGTTTATGTTTATGACCATAACAGTTTTTTGTCTAGTATCCGTGGTAAAGAGTATAAGGGATATTTTGAAAACGCACATAAATCTTGCAAAGAACTACTACATACTGACTGATAAAAATCACAATAACACAATATTTAAGGGGTACCTTTACTCTCAGAACTGCATCTACATCTAAACATCTAGATACATGGAATGGACTCATACTGTGAACTTACCAGTAGAAACTGTTAGCACTGGACCAAAGCATCCAGTTGTCTCTATTATTCTAATACACAAATAATAACATGGTACGCTATTCTTCTAATAAAACATGATTTGGTTGTTCAATATACCTCTGTAAGATATTCTGTACGTGTGCATTTTAAAACTTACAATAACACATGTCATTACACGCTGTTGCTGATATTAATATGTAAAACCACACGGAACTGCTATTGCTGGTAGCGCATCCTAATTTAAGAGGTCAGAACTACGCCAGAGGTTTTGAACATAAATGCATTGAGTTATTAGTTTGCTTAAGGTGCACTGTTTAGTCGACGCAACAATTGTTATGGAGCTTTCGTCCACATCTTATGCAACGAAGAATACATAGAATTGAGCGTTTGAAATAGTTTTTTTTATTCTATTTTGCTTGAACCATTTTTAAAAGGTTCTCCCTCTTTCCCGAAGCCTCTTAATGATTTTCAATCCTCACCTCCAGCGTTGTTATGCTCATCCTCCCAAGCTAGTTAAGACGAAAATGTTTAATTTAGTCTTACTTCTGGATAATTACCAAAGACTGGCCTATTATCAGGTTTCATGTATTTGTAACTACATTAGGGCTTTTAATCTGGAATTAAATCTATTATACATTACTGCCCTACTGATTACATTAAAACAGGTTAAACAGTCTTTACCAACATTGATATCAATAACATTATAACCATTATAATTGCCCTTGGTAATATAGTCAAAGTTTTCCGTTAGATACTGACACTTTTTTGTTTTCTAAAATATCCCAGTAATATATATTTAGCAAAACCCATAAGATGTCAAATTTATTTTTCCAGATCTACTAACATCATGGGAATTTTATTAACTTCAAAGTTCAAATACGATAACTTAATTACGAGAAAAACGAGGAGCAACCCGAAATTAAATGCTGATTGTATGGTTTTATTAACATTGAATTTATTTACTAGGTCTTTCTGATTCATATAAGTTAGTGAAATTGAAACAGAAATAGTTAATAATCGTGATTTCCATAGTGATATGTAGCGATGTTCTAAATAAATTTTAAACAATTAATTTGAGATTCTCTTTTGACTTACTGTATTTTTTAAATTCCAATGAAATGAGATGCAAACGCGATTACTTTATTTTAATTATTTATTTTAGTTTTAATGAAACCTTGAAACCATACGTTTTGAATAACCCCTGTACCTTGAGTTTGGTTACCTTTGATCAGTAAAAATTATATCTAAAATAAAACATCAACATTTCCAAAAAAAACAATATATTGAACAATTATTTAAAAAATTACAACGATGAATACAGTTCAATTGAGTCAGTATGATTGATAATTTGTAAGTCAATTTCTTCATCGTCTTCCACCTCCACTATAAGGGGGAAATTCAGTGCGGGAGGAGGTGGGGGCCGTCTGAAATATAATCTAATGCCCCAGTAACAAATTAAGATGGCTCCTCCAAAGAGGTAACGGTACTCCCTGTAACAAAAAATGACCGCTGATTGGTCAGCCTCATCCAAAAAGAAGATTTGTAAACTTATTTACTTCCTTATTCCAATATAAAACACCTAGTACCATTTTCCGTATAACGTCAACATTTTTAACTGAATTACCACGGGCAGAACATGTAAATATTTAACTAAAACTCTTAGCTATTACGTAAACGTAATTGAAAACAAATCCAGGCAATAATTAAAAGCACAGTTACAGGGCGATCTAGCAAAAAATATATGAAATCAACGTGATAACTTCTATGCAGCAATAACAATTTAATAAAAAATTTGTGTTACAAAAGACGAACATTACAGTATTAGTATCAATTTCAAATCGTTGTGTAAAAAGAAACTAGTTTACTAGTTTATATTATCTTTTATCCAACCTCTTAAGTATGTGAGTTTTTATATTTACCAGTTGTTACCAGTTCTTGAAAAATTTTGTGAGTGAAATAAAATAAATAGATTACTTGCATTAGATATAAATTGGTGTTTATATCAGTATGTTTAAAATACAACTTTAATCCCAAATTAATAACCGTATAATCTGTTTTCAACAAATCAAGTCAACATGAAAATATGTGAGTTATTTCCATCAGAGATCAAATTCTGTTTTTTAAATCACAAGCTATACATGGTATATTTCTATCAATAATCATGTATAATGAATTATATTTTATTGTAAGTTTTAAATCATAAAATGTTTTATGTATAGGCCTAAAATAAAATATCTTACCAAATTCTCTCTAGAATTCTCTCTATCATTTGCCGGTAAACTGGTTCTGAGATGAATGAACCTTTCCAGTTATTAAGTTTGAGTCTTGTTTTTATTTGATTTGTTTGTGACCTTTCACTTTAAAAGTAAAACTCGCACTGATTTTCGTTGCTATAGATATAATTTATTTTGTCAACAATAAAGCATCCAACATAGTTAAAAAAAAATAATATTCAAGGTGAAACTTCCACTGGTGCTCTGCACAATTGAGACCTTCATTATCAACCTAGTAGCCGAGGCCAGGTAAGATGTTATTGGGCCCTGCAGTAGCCTCTGTAAGTAATCTGTATAATTACCACTGGCCCGCGCGCTGCTCGTAAGGCACTTGCACCGCTTTCCGAACACACGCAGCTAAACAGTCTAATGTAACTAATACCATTACATACGACTAGCAACTAAAAATAGGCTGCTCCACTGGAAGTGGAGACATTTCCTATGTGAGCACTGCCAGTGTAAAACTTTAATATAAAATACCCCCGTAGCAGCAAACCTGCGTACTCAGCGAATTTCCAATGCATATATATGTATCTTAATACCACATAAAGCCACATACCAAGTTTCATCAATATACATTCATAAATAAACGATTTATGACATTTTAATTATTCTCCTTAAGAATAACATGGCGGCTGAGTATGCAGGTTTGCTGAAGGAAGGAACACAAAAAATGGGGTTTATACCAATATCAATATAACTCATTTAGGTAAAGCCACATACCAAATTTCATTAATTTATTTTCATAATTAAGGGAGATAACACGTTACTTATTCTCCATAAGAATAACATGGGGCTGAGTACGCAGGTTTGCTGCTACGGGAGCCTTTGGCAAAAAAATTGTTTTTTGAGCAAATATCGCTGGTCCACACCAAGATGAAGCCGTATACCAAGTTTCGTAAGTATACGTGCATAAATAAGCGAGATATAAAATTTTTCTTTTCCTCCATAAGAATAACATTAGACAACGTACTGTGTTTAGCACTTTCAATATTTCGGTAACCAATTGACGTAGAGAAATGATCAAAATACCAAATTGTGTGTTTTTTTTAAGCTGAATCCAATGCTAAAAACTAAAATTTGACTATTTCCAAAATTATATGTAAAAAATTCAAAAAACCCATTTTTGGGGTACAAAACCCCCCAAAATACCCCTTCGGATAGAGCGATCTGGCTGGTTTTCGAACTTAAAGTCATAAATGTTGTTTTACACGTTTATACCAAATTTCATCAATATCGGATAATTTTTACGAGAGTTATCGTGCTCACGGACACATATATATATATATATATACAGTTTCGAACGAATGGTGTTTTTGGGGTCTGGGGACCTCAAAACGAAAAGTTATCATGGTCCCGGGCCTAGGTCTTACCATGCCGACTACGGTAATAGCTTCTTCCCTATAGGGGAAATTCGCTAAAATCACACCTAGCACTACCCATGGCAAATTTTAAAATCACAGCGCCGCGCCGTCTACTGCTTGATGAATTGTAACTTTTACCATTGGATTTATATACTTAGTTCGCTAGTTACGCTATGACTAGCAGCTAAAAAAACACACGAGGCACTGGAAGAGGAGACTTTGCTACCCGAAGGAAGCCGAACTTGTCCGATGATGAACTATCCGAAACAGATGCTTTATTATGAGAAACAAATTAAATGTAGTATCTTCTAATCTAAACAGAGGAAACCTACTTATATTAAAAAAATTACGCCACATTTACGAAAAAAATATTGTAAAATAACCTAGCCTAATTCCGCAGAGCGCTGTATGGCGGCTATTTTCTTTGTAACATATCATAAAAATGGGTTTGTGTAAAATATAACAAAAATTGGTACCTCAAAAAGTAAACACGAAAAAGAATAATTGAACCTGGGTCCACATAATCGTGAATCCAGCGTCATATCCATTAGACTACCATAGCGTATCGAACTAAGTAAAAGTTACAATTCATTAAGCAGTAGACGGCGCTGTGATTTTAAAATTTGCCACGGGTAGCGCTCGGTGTGATTTCAAAGTTTTACACCTGGCAGCGCTCACGTAGGATATGTCTCCTCTTCCAGTGGCTCGAGTGTCTTTTTAGCTGCTAGTATACGCTATGGAAGTCTAATGGATATGACACTGGATTCACGATCATGCGGTCCCAGGTTCAATTCTATATTTTCGTGTTTACTTTTGAGGTTATACCGTCTATGGTTTGTTATATTTTACACAAACCCAATTTTGTAATATGTTACAAAGAAAAGAACCGCCATACAGCGCTCTGCGGAGTTAGGTTAGGTTAGTTTACTATAGTTTTTTCGTAAATTTAGCCTAATTTTGTAGAATATAAGTAGGTTTATTCTGTTTACATTTGAAAATACTACATTTCACTGGACACACATTGTTTTCTCATAATAAAGCATCTCTTGCGGATAGTTCGTTCGTCATCGGACGAGTTCGGCTTCCTTCAGGTGACAAAGTCTCCACTTCCAGTGGAGCAGCTTTTTTGTAGCTGCTAGTATACATAGTGAAAACTCATACGTGAGAAAATGTGTCGCCTGGAACTCATTAGCCATCCACACTTTTGGCGGCGCAGCAAATGGAAAAACACTAGCGATCCTGGAAGTTGGCAGCGCAAAAAATCCTAATTCCGGACCATCATTTTGGTTAGGCGAGTTTCTCGACTGCGTCAGGTGAATTGACTGTGCTGTAGAAGAAGAATAGGTACTAAATAGAAAATAATAAGTTCTTTCTAGTGGTTTTCTAAATGGCCGGGTGAGTCCAGGAACATGTAATAGTTATCTCTTAATGATTATGAGTTTTGGGAACTAAATTCTTAATTTGAAGACATTTTAACTTTTGGCGCTAAATAGTAAGAAATATTTCCTATATGGTGGTAAAATCAGCCGTTAACTATATTTTCAATTCGGCCAGGCTGAGAGGTCATTTTCTTTCACGGGCTAGCACGCCGATGACCCGAAAACACAACAAGCCAATTAACTCCGATCTGAGTGAGGTTGTACCAATTTTTTAATGAAGGTCTTAATAGGACGAAATGGATCCTAGATGGTGACATGAGTTTTATCTACATTTTGCGACATGGCCGGGCTGAAAGGTCAATGACCTGTACGATCCGGGTCACGGTGCTTAGCACCTGGGAAAGGCGAGAAACTACTGATATTTCTCGTAAATAAAAGTATACGGTACATTAACAAATACCCCCGTAGCAGCAAACCTGCATATTCAGCGAATTTCCAATGCATATTAATTTATCTTTATACCACATAAAGCCACATACCAAGTTTCATCAATATACATTCATAGATAAACGATTTATGATATTTTAATTATTCTCCATAAGAATAACATGGCGGCTGAGTATGCAGGTTTGCTGAAATAAGGAACACTGAAAATGGGCTTTTATACAAATATCATTATAACTCAACTAGGTAAAGCCACATACCAAGTTCTATTAATTTATGTTCGTAATTAAAAGAGTAACACGTTAATTATTCTCCATAATAATAACATGGGGCTGAGTATGCAGGTTTGCTGCTACGGGAACTATCGGGCAAAAATGGATTTTTGTGCAAATGTCAATAGACCACAATGAAATGAAGCAATATACCAAGTTTCGTCAGGATAAGTTGATAAATAAGCGAGATATACAATTTTTCTTATCCTCCATAAGAATAAGATTGGACAACGTACTGTGTTTAGCACTTTCAATATCTCAGTAACCAATTGACGTAGAGCAATGATTAAAACATCAAATTGTGCATCTTTTTAAGCTGGTTCCAATGGAAAAAATAGTTTTTCAAAAATTGTATGTAAAAAACTCAAAAAACCCATTTTTGGGGTGAAAAACCCCCCCAAAATACCCCTTCGGATAGGTCGATCCGTCTGGTTTTCGAACTTAAGGTCATAAATACTGTTTTACACGTTTGTACCAAATTTAATCAAAATCGGACCTTTTTTACGAGAGTTATCGCACCCATGGACACATATATCTATATATATATATATATATATATATATATATATATATATATATATATATAGCTATATATATATATATAGATATATATATATACAGATTCGAACGAATGGTGTTTTTGGGGTCTGGGGACCTCAAAACGAAAAGTTATCATGGTCCCGGCCCTAGGTCTTACCATGCCGACTACGGTAATAGCTTCTTCCTTATAGGGGAAATTCGCTAAAACAACCAAAACAAATTTTTTTAAATGAAATAAATGATTTTTAGTTCTGTTGACAAAAGTAGACTGTAACACTAACGGTACTAAGCCAAATAGAGGCGAAAAGTCATTCCAGAGCACACACTAACCAGACGACAACCACTGGGACCCGAACTGTATAAATTATTTGCCATTACTCTCTTCGAGGTATACATTATTTGAATGGAGGTACTAAATAGTACAAAATAGGTAATAAGTGGTGACATTTTTTTATAATGAAATTTCAACATGGCCGGGCCAGCGACACAGACATGTTTGATACTCGGCCCGGATCTCTGGAACGTCACTCACGACAGCCTACTGATATCCGAAATGTCAGAGGAAAGTGTTTGGTCGGATACACCAATGACCTTACAGCCCTCAGCGCTGCACCCAGCTGGCCCAGCTAAAGCTCAACCAAGGGATAAGCGTTGGAAACAATTGGCTGGCTCTCGTTAGCTTTGAGCATAGCCGATATCGTGATCCTCACGAAGAAGCGTATTGACGCCGGCGAGTGGAGGACATTGTCGGACAGACCACAAGTGCTGCCAAGTACCTCGGGTCATGGTGGACAACAAGCGTAGCTGGAGGGACCACATCATCCGTGGGCTTCTAAGGGCGTCAGTTGTCTTAGCAAACTAAAGCCGGAAGTCCCAAGATGACGTTAGATGTCGTGTGTTGACGTCCGTAGTCCAGGTCCGTACAGAGCTGAGGTGTGGGCAGATGTGCTGGTCAAAGAATTGTATAGGTAGCGGCTCAACCGAATGCAGCGTCGAGCATCACTCAGGATCGCATTCATGTATCGTACTGAATCCGAACTGACCATCCTGGTTATCTCTGGAGCTAGGTCTTATCAAGGTTTTGTCGTCCAGAAAGGAGGGAGCCCTGAGAGTGTACGTCTAAAGTAAGTCCAGCCTGATGCTATGAGACAACCAGTTCCCGGGTTAGAGTCGAAAGAGGAGAGGAGGATTTTTAGTTTGTAAACTAGGTCTGGTAAGAGTCCCACTGAGTATGAGTATAGACTGATGGGCATCCGTGTACATAAACGCATTTTTACACCTCGCCCTACAACAAATTTGTAAGTCCGAACTGTAATGAAATTGCAGTTTGAGTTTTTAGACCAAGAAGAATTTTCCAGTGCTATAAACGTACATATATAATTTAATATGAGTATGTACAAAGTGAAGCAATTTAGTTGATTTAGTACGCAATAAATATGTGTATTAGTCACCACAGGACAAGGCGTTAAAAGGAGAGGGAAACGATGGTGTCCGAAAGACAATCAACGACTTGAATTTCAAAAATGGAGCCACCTTCCCTCACGTACTTACAATGTGTCCAATGCAATGATTACTTACACAAAGACTTATTCCTTTAGATCTTAATTGATAAAATGAATTAATTATATCCTTTGGTGTTCTGTGGTAGACAACAACTTATGGTTATCTATTCTATTTTTAATAAATCGAATACATTTTAATGGATTCTAAAGTAATTCTTGACTGTATGATACCAAAGTCTTAGTGTGATGATTTATCATGTGTATAAACACAGCTGTTTGTTAAGTTGAAGCAATTTATATTTTTACAAAATATTGTTCATTTCTAATTCTACTATGTGAGTGTTTTAAGTTATTAAAAGCCTACGTTTTCAGGTAATTATTTGTATTTATTTTACCACAATTTTAATAACTTAAATTTCTTTCTTTAATGGATAAATATATTAAACCTAAATGTTTTGACATTGACCACAACTCACCAAATGCAGAAAAGGAATGGAAACATTGGAGAAAGGTTTTTCACAATTTTCTTGAGATCATTGAGTTCACAGAAGATTCTGACAAGCTCAAGATCTTAGAGAGCAACGTATCATCCGATATTTATGGACTGATCGAAGAATGCCCTACCTTTGATGAGGCCATATCCTTACTTGATAAGTTGTATGTCCCAAAGAAGAGTGAGGTATTTGCTAGGTATCAGTTGGCTATCCGAAGACAGCAAAGCGGAGAGTCCATCACACAATATTTGAACGTTTTACTTTTGCTGAGTAAAGACTGTAACTTTACCAATGTGACTTCCGCTCAACATAGGGACCTTTATATCAGGGATGCCTTTATAAATGGGCTTCAGTCCTCCCTAATCAGGCAAAGGCTGCTGGAAAATCAAACTCTAGAGCTCGATGATGCTGTAAAACAGGCTCTTTCCCTAGAATCTGCCCGAAAACAGGCAGACCAGTATTCCGTACAGCCTGGCTACACTACTCTAACGGCGAATGTCACTTCCCCTCCTGTCCCATCTCCAAGTAATACTCCGGTTAATAGGATTGAAACCCTTCCTGCTCATGCCTGCCCGTCAATAGACTCAAACAATGCTATTTCTGCAGCTTCTCGTCCCACTCCTCGCCCCGCCTTTCGTGATCAGAATTGCTTCTATTGTGGGTACAAAATCCATCCAAGAAATAATTGTCCGGCCAGAGAGGCAACCTGTGGTCGATGTGGAAAAATTGGTCACTATTCTAAAGTATGTAAGTCAAGGTCCGTTTTAAAAACTCAAAATACCTCCTCGATTATTGGGTCTGCTATTGGAACACGTCCTCCTGTTTCTCTCCATAAAGCCTTATCGGAAATCCAAGTAGGCAATGCCACTGCAACCAGTCTAATTGATACCGGTAGTTCACATAGCTATGTAAGCTTTAAATTTGCCCAACAGCAAAATTTTGATATTCATCCAGAATCTGGCTGTGTTTCAATGGCGTCTACAGGTCTAACATCTAAACTTGAAGGTTTTGTTGTTGCAGATATAAAGCTGTCAGGGTTTTATTATCCTAAGGTTAAATTATCTGTCATGAAAGACTTGTGCGCGGACGTTCTGATAGGCCATGACATTATGAAAAATCATTCAACCGTTAACATTTCTTTTGATGGCCAACTTGACTCTCTTAGGATTTCAAATTCAATCCCAGCTTCTGTTACACCACCTAAATTGTTTTCAAACCTCTCGCCTGAGTGTAAGCCAATCGCAACTCGTTCTAGACGATTTTCACAAGACGATGTTATTTTTATTAGTAATGAGATTTCCAAACTATTAGAAGAAGGAATTATTGAGGAGAGCAATTCACCTTGGCGTGCTCAAGTACTGGTTACTAAGAGTGAAAACCACAAAAAGAGACTGGTGGTTGACTACTCCCAAACAATAAATAAATTCACACTGTTGGATGCCTACCCTCTACCTAATATTGATACTTTGGTTCAAACAATTTCTGGTTATAAGGTATTTTCTACTATCGACCTTAAGTCCGCCTATCATCAGATTCCGATTTCACCGGAGGAAAGAATGTTTACCGCTTTTGAAGCTTGTGGAAAGCTCTATGAGTTTACCAGAATACCCTTCGGTGTGACCAATGGTGTCGCTTGTTTTCAACGCATCATTGACAAAATAATTAATGATGAACACTTACGAGGAACATTCGCCTATCTAGATGACATAACAATCTGTGGAGGAACTCAAGCTGAGCATGACACGAATCTCAACAAGTTTATGGAATGTGCCAAGAAATATGGTTTGATCATTAACGAGTCAAAATGTATGTTTTCAAAAGAGTCCGTGAAAATTCTTGGCCACCAAATAAGTTTTAAAACAATCAAGCCTGATCCCGATAGAATGCAACCTATGCTTGACTTGCCAGCTCCCAGTGACCGAGGTTCACTTAAACGTGTTCTTGGTTGCTTTTCTTATTACTCTAAATGGATTCCCCATTTCTCTGATAAAATTCACAGACTTACGAAATGCAGTACTTTCCCCTTACCCACTGAAGTCTTAAATGACTTCCAAACAATTAAACGAGATATTGCAAATGCTCTCATCATAACCATAACACATGATTCTCCTCTTGTTGTAGAAACAGACGCCTCAGACTTTGCCCTTGCGGCCACACTTAGCCAAGATAATAGACCTGTCGCTTTCTTTTCCCGTACATTGACAAATAGCGAGAAATTCCACTCCGCTGTTGAAAAAGAGGCTGCTGCTATTATGGAAGCACTTCGTAAGTGGAGAGTGTTCCTATTGGGAAAACCGTTCAAACTCGTAACAGATCAACAGGCACTATCATTTATTTTTAATAAAAAACAATCGAGCAAGATAAAAAATGATAAAATAATGAGATGGAGGCTAGAGTTATCCCCCTATGACTTTGAAATTGTTTACCGCCCGGGATCTCAAAATGTGAACGCAGACATGTTGTCTCGTGCGTGTGGAGCAACCAATAATAATAATAAGCTATACCAGCTTCATGAGATGATGTGCCATCCAGGGGTAACCAGAATGTTTCACTGGTTACGAACAAAGAACATACCCTACTCTCTTGAAGAGGTCAGAAGGATGACGTCTGAATGCCCTGTTTGCGCAGAGATCAAGCCCCAGTTTTTGAAATTTCAAGGTCATCTTATTAAAGCAACGGCTCCCATGGAGCGACTGAATATTGATTTCAAAGGCCCTGTCCCTTCTAACACTCGTAATCGCTATATTCTCACTATAGTCGATGAATACTCTCGTTTTCCATTTGCCTTTGCCTGTCCGGATCTTACTTCCTCTACAGTGATTAAATGCCTTACTGAGATATTCACAATATTCGGTCTTCCTGCCTTCATTCACTCTGACCGAGGGTCTTCATTTTTGTCTCACGAATTAACTTCATTTCTTCACTCCAACAGAGTCGCAACTAGTCTCTCTTCACCCTACAATCCCAGAGGAAATGGCCAAGTGGAGAGATATAATGGTATCATCTGGAAGGCTGTTACCCTCGCTCTTAAAGGTAAGCAGATTCCGATCTCTCATTGGGAATCTGTTCTAAGCGAGGCTCTGCATTCTATCCGATCTCTTTTGTGTACTGCAACAAACTGTACCCCTCATGAGAGATTTCTATCTGCGTATCCCCGGCGGACATCGAATGGTTCAACGCTGCCCTCTTGGTTGTTAAATCCAGGTACATTTCTGGTTAAGAAAAATGTCCGCCCAAGTAAATATGACGATCTAGTGGAAGAAGCAGAATTGATAAGCGCAAATCCTGAATATGCTCTCGTACGAAGAAAAGACGGCACTGAAACGACTGTGTCTTTGCGTCACATTGCTCCGAGGGGTAACATTAACCTAACTAAAGATGATAAAAGTGAACCTCAACAACAACCCCGAGAAGAAGGAGCAAACCTTGTTGAAATGCGAAGTGAAATCCAAAATGAAATCCGAGAAGCAGAAGAAGCAATTCCTTCAACTATCCAAGAAACTCGAAGACCAAAACGCCCCCAACGTGACCGCAGGATGCCAGCTCGCTTCCAGGACTATGTACTGCCCAAAACATTTGGCGGAGGAGAATGTGATGATTTATCATGTGTATAAACACAGCTGTTTGTTAAGTTGAAGCAATTTATATTTTTACAAAATATTGTTCATTTCTAATTCTACTATGTGAGTGTTTTAAGTTATTAAAAGCCTACGTTTTCAGGTAATTATTTGTATTTATTTTACCACACTTAGTTCGACCAGATATTTGGATTTTTTTACTAATCATATCATTTCTAATAATTAAATTAGGTAAACCAAAATATTTAAATTTATTTTTCCTTTATCCACCTTACTTTAATTCAATGACGTATACATTTATTACAGTACATTTTTATAAATACATTTTTTTGAGATTATTTAATTCTATTTAATTTTTTTAAGTTTGCAACAATAACTGATTAATTCCAAACTGCATAACAAATTCAGTGTATTTTAACAGTAATTTGAACACTGGAAAAAACCTTATGATTGTTTACTACTGAAACGGACTAGTTAGCTGGAGGCGGATATACACAACACCCGTCAGAACACCCGACACCGTGTCAAAACAAGTTGAAACACGTTGGATCAGTTACCTCGCTCCTAAGGCTAACTACTCATTATATTCTCCTTATTCTCGTTATTCATTAATCTTTTATAATTTATTTATTTTAATGGTTCCACCATTTTAAACAGTTCAACGAAATTAAGTGCTATATAACATAAGAACTCAGTAAAAAGACTAATTTAGACGGTTTTTAACAACAGATAGGTAAATAACAGATCCCCCCAAAAAACTGAATTAAAAACAAGTAACAGTTATCAAAACAATTAAGCATAATAATCAGCGATCAACAGTTTCATCAAATTGTTCTATTATCATATTTTTTCTCATTAATATTCTATTTATTCATGTTTCAATCCAATATATGTTAATCAATTGTGTCATAATTTTCAATGTTCCTCAAACCTTAAATAACCTACCATCAACTTTAGTGATTTTAATTCCTACTGCGAACTCATTAAAATCAGAGAGGGCATTGTAACCGTTCAACTTACCTGCTTACATATAGACCTCAAAAAAGGTTATATTATTGTTTTTTAATAACATCAACAAATCAAGCCGACGTATCAAGCAGAAGACATATTGACCAAAAGATCACTTCAACCAACTGCCCGAAATAATCAGGTGTTGAGATCATCGAGATATGAAAACCTATCTATCTAATTAATAAAATAATCATAATTAAAAAATCTAAAATATTATTTAAATTAAAACAATTATTCAAAATCTATTTAAATATTAGGGAATAAAAATCTGGGGCAATATTATAAAATAAGCAGGCCTTGTTATAGAATAAGTCTTAATGCAAGATATTCTATTTTTACTTACCTGTTATACAAGTTCATATTTGAACGTCATATTTATGACAGGGGTGTAAATAATTTAAAGTAATTTCAACTAAATTCCGCGAGTCTATGTTTATGCGCGAATTTAAATACCAAATATGCATAAGTAAAGATACTATTTCATTTGTATCCTGGATATTTCAATATGTGAAAGTGTAACCATATGAATCAATTGTTATAATACAAATTGGTGAAAACAAAAACACTACAAGTTTTGATACAATATAACTACCAAAAAGTCGTGAGTTTTATTTCAGGAAAATTTACAAGAAATAAGATACCAATAACCCAAGGACATTGACGAATGGAATATCTACAGGAATACGAACTTCAACTTCAATCAATTCGGTAAAAGCTAATCAAAATTTCAGCATATCTCCAAGACTTCAGATTAAATAAGAAAAAAATGAAAATTCATAAACCATATATGTGATTAAATTATGAAATTCAATTTGGTATTTTCGAGGATATTATTGAGGGAAAACATATTATTTGATTTCTGATGTAATTATTATTATTGTTGCAATTTATATGGACTTAAAGGTAATACATCAAATGCACCCTTAAGGCAAAGGACTATGACCCTGAGTAAGATCTTGAATGTAAACCCTGTGTAACGAGTTATCAGCCGAGGAATGTTTTTAACGATCAATTTAACTAATGTTGAAATATGAATGTATTTAAATAGCAATCTTGAAAGATATATGATTAAAATTTGAAATTATACTGAAATGTATGTTTTATTTATGAGTTATGTGTAGACGTTATGTGAATAATAATATCGTATAACGAATAAAGTGGTAGGTAGTAGCATGAAGTAATACAGCTAATAACTTGTAATGTTAACGTACAGCATTTTATTTAAATTTCATGACATAGCTATCGTAAATAAGAAAAACAGGACTGGTAAGAGCAAACATAAATATAACAAGGGAACAGTAAAATAGTGATGTGTTAAACAGTAATGAATTATAAAAAAAAAGTAATAAATCATTATTAAACAAAAGACAAACACATCACGAGTCAAGCACTGATTTATTTTACCGATGAAGGTCATATAAACAGCGTAAAATACTTAGAAATTCTATGGATTAATTCTGTTTGGATTTTCAAGTGGAACATTGGCTGGTTTAAAGATAGGCGAAACGTACAGATTTCTCGGCGTATAACATTTATATATCCCAAATGTATTATTATTGTGTACAGGGTTTTGTTTATTTTTAATAATGAGTAATATAAATTGCGTATACAATACGAATAGTTTTTAGTCATTATTCAAGATATTTATAAAATGACTCAGAAAAAGGGTTGAAATTAAATATTTTTCTTCAATTGAAGACAGCCGTGTATGTTTTCATGTACTTTTTTCTTGTTTTCGCCAGTGGAATTGGAATTTTGTTAGGGGAAGTTTTTAGTTGGAATTTTGTTACATTGTTAGAGGAAAATTTCCAAACCTATTTTATTGTTTAATTATTCATGGCGTTTTTTTAAATCATTATTTAATCTAATTCTCTCCTGTCGTATTATAATTATGTGAAAACAAAACTCAAGTAAAACAGCAAATATTTGTTGTGCCCGTTAATTTTAAGTGTAACAATTAAACAAAAATTATCAATTCTTAAAGAAAGTTATTTCTGAGTGTGAAATACAAGGACGCATTGAGGGTCCGAATGGCTGATTCGTAATTAACTAAGTTAGTGAAGTTAGCTTGTTACTTGAAAATATAGTTATTTTAGAATGGTTGCTAACAGCCTTGAAGCTATTTATCTCCACTGAAGTTTTTTGAATACATTAACGGTTGGCAACCAATTTTGGTGTTAAAAGAATACTTTTAAAAATTCACTAAACAATTGACTGCATTTATCTGTCAAATACGTTGCCCCCCGTGTTTCCGACGTATCTGTAGACGTAAGTTATTTTTTAATTAATATAATGATTATAATATAAATTGCACATAAATAATTATACCGTTGTTTTGATAAATGTCAAGCAGCCTGGTTGGATGCATTTCCAGGTTTATTGTTAATTAACACTTAATTGCCAATAAACACAGCATTTCTCAAATAACTGTTTTGATCTATAATCCTATATTTCTTTAATAACACATCTACACATTAAGTGATACTCCATTGTCGCATCATGCCATACAGCGGTTGATCTCAAGTGTGTTATGTAGGTACAATCAAGTACAATACATCTCGCAGTTTGATCATTACGCATTACGTAAAGTGTGTTGACCGTGCAATTTGTGCCAGCCGTTCGATAATGGGATTGGCTTTATACTCACACTGTTAAATTTTAATTCAGTAATTTGTTTTCATACACATTTATGTCTGTTCCCTTATATTTTTAAATATCATATGATATTAAAGTCATCCATTCGCAGTTTTTTTAATATATCAGGATTACTATTATTATGATATATGAAGTTTTCCCAATTAGTTAACATTCAGGATTATCTTAAGTTATTGGTATATGTATTAAAATGATAAATGTCTCTATTAATTGTATATAGAATTATATACTTAATTGTAATAATACATTTTGAAACTAAACAGACTGACCGGTCTAATATAAATTGTTTGAACATATGCAGTGAGTGTTTTGATCAGGACGATGACGTTTTCTTATCAACTAGATATTTCTTCGACATTGTAATATTCTGTAGTTACTAACAAGGCTTAGAAAATTTGTCAAAAAACGTATACTCTTGGTGTAGTCTTCAAACTCCAGGAAGTGGCAGGGCATTGAAGACTGTGAAACATCTAATATATTTAATAAGTAAATTATACTCCATTATTATTTAGAACGAACGAAGCTCGCACTAACATTTAGGAAATTGATCAACTTCTCTTAATTCTTTGATTAGTAGAGCAGAGTATAAATTACAAAGGCCTTGTATATCAAATTAAATTATAAATACAATAGACTTGTTTTTGTTCGTTCTGTAACTGAGATATATAGCTTTAAAACTGCTTTGCCGTGGATATGTAAATAAATAAATAATAGCGGAGGAATAATTGTGAAATTTTTTGCTAATTCTGTTTGCAACCGATTTTACGAGTATTCTACTTACAATGAACACTATTTGTATAGTATTTATAATCATATACTATAATTACAGATATTATAGATATTTCCAAACATAATACATTTGTATTGTCCCTGTGGCAACAAATCTTCCTCAATTTTCTCAAGTAACCAATCACATCCTCTCTTCACAAGTTAATTGTTTGTCAGGTGAATATAATTTTATTGATTACCATGGAAATTGTGGGGACCGAGAGGAAAATGGCGGTCACCATGTAGGCTTCACTTTTTTATCCCAGACTGTAGCTCTAGATGTATTAACAAACGAGCTAAATATATATAGAGGTCTCGTCTCATGTTAAAAAAGTGCAACCTCACTGGAGCGTATATTTGTAAAGAAAACATCTGCCTAAAGAGTAATAAAGACTTCATAACTTGTGAAGAGAGAATGTGATTGGCTTGATTGATTTCCCCATGGCAACAGAGTCAACAGAGGGTCAAAATGTCAGTCAGCATGTAGGCTGCAGGTTTTCACCCCAAACAAGACCTCTCTCTCTCTCTATATATATATATATATATATATATATATATATATATATATATATATATATGTGTGTGTGTGTGTGTTTGTATATATATATATAATATAATAACATAATATATATATATATATATCATCATCATTGTTGCGGATTAGGAAACCACAGCCCCAGGTATATATATATAAACCTCGTTGGTCAGAATTCATAAATAATAACAGTGCAGGAAAATGTTCAGCTGTTTATCCAGATCTAGAGTTGAAAAGTATCACTTTCGGTTACAGCTGTTCTGAAAATAGCTAGTTTTGGTACAGTGTGAGGAAAAAAGTAATCATTACATTATTAAACCCCTTAAAAGTGCGTGAAGAAAGGTTGATCCATAGGCTTTGACTGTCTTTCTTAAAGTCACTCTCGTTCATTCCCTTTTAATACCTTGATGTGCACAAAATAACTAAATTGACCTACTTTTACGTACCCTTTTAAAGAAACTCATCTTTAATTTTTATTTATGTGTATCCAGCACTGAGACAGATCTCGTTTAAAAGAGCTATAATTTGCTTGGAAAGGTAGACTTACACCTTAAGGTCTGCAGCATTATTGCTTATCCGTAGGTGAGTTGCAGGTATCGAACCCGGGTAAAATAATTGCTACTTAAATTATCAGTTATGAATTTCAACTAAAGGTTATTAATCTATATCTATAAAAGAGGAAGTATGTATGTATATATGTATGTAGCCTATGGACTCCGAAACCGCTCGACAGATTGTAATGAAACTTTCAGGCATTATTAAGCATTATTCAAGGATGGTTTGTGTGAAGTTTAATGCAAATCTGTCCAAAGGGCTCCGACCCAGAGGGCATACAAGGGTGCAGTGTCAGGTTTTAAAAATTTAGTGTTTACAAAATTAACAACTGCAATTAATTAACGGCTGTAATTAAAAAAATTCAAAGTTTCTTTAAACTGTCATTTGTTTAAATGTAAACAAAGAAATGTAAACACTGGCTGGTTAATTATCCGGATTGGCTTTGTGAGCGGACAATTTTGGCTACCAAAAATGATGACGTCAACAAACTAAATCATCAAATTCAATTGAAATTGCCTGGAGAATTGATCAAATACAAATCAGTTGACTCAGTAATGGATGAAGAACAAGCGGTAAACTATCCAATCGAATTTTTGAATTCAATAGAGCCACCGGGAATGCCACCACTCTTACTTATATTGAAATTAGGATCACCAATAATAATACTTATACGAAACTTGAATCCACCAAAGCTTTGTAATGGAGCACGACTGACAATAAAGAAATTGACACCAAATTTGATAGAAGCAACCGTAATAATTGGAAAGTTCAAAGGAGAAGAAGTCTTGATCCCAAGAATACCGATGATTTCATCAGAATTGCCCTTCGATTTCAAGCGAGTACATTTTCCTGTACGTCTTGCATTTGCAATTACGATCAATAAGGCACAAGGGCAATCTTTGACTATTGCGGGTTTAAATTTGGAAAATTCCTGTTTTTCGCACGGCAAGTTATACGTGGCGTGCTCACGAGTTGGTACGCCTGAAAATTTGTACATTTATACACCAAATCAAAAGACAAAAAACATTGTTTATCCTTTGGCCTAACAATAAAATTAATATACTTACTTTCTATTCCATTGACTTTTTTCATTATATCAAAAAACTATTAAAATAGCTTTATTTCTGTAAACAACTTAATTTTGGCACAGCAACGCGCTCCGGATAACTGCTAGTGTTACTATAAAATGATACAAATATTTTAAATATAATAACTCATTAAAACATTTAATCAGTAAATATTACATACTCATTTATTACTACACAAATTAAAATACTATAATTATCGGATGGAATATAAATTACAAATTATTAGAATCCAAATTCATGAAAGTAATAAATCTCTAAAATCAATAAATCAAAGTGGTAATGGTACGCATATTGCAAGATGAATAATACCAATTAATATTCGTTTGTGGATTTCAATTATCTACGATTATAGACGAATGAAACAATTACCTCAGTACAAAGTGATTGAAGAATACTACTGAACTATTTGATCGTGCAAAACGTGAATGTGTATTGCTTTATTTAAAACATAATTTGAAGTACCAAAATTCGTTTACCAAATTTAATTTAACTTAGTTTATGTTTTTCTGTTATTTCAATAATGTTTTTTGGTACATAAAATAATTTGTGCACAACATTTAAACAGTGTAAAAAATTAGAAGAAAAGACAGCATAAAAGCTTTTTTAAATATTTTTTTCGTTTTTTGTTTAGCTTGCAAATTCATTTTAAGTTTAATCTAATTTTTTCGTTTGGTTTTTGTTTTTGTTTTAAATAACGAACAGCTTGTTGTCTCAAGTGATGTTATTGGTCATAAAAGTGGGAAGTAAACTCACCGACACAAACTTGTTTTGTCTCTTAAAGAACGATAACCACTTGATTCTTTAACCGCTCATTTAACAGTCCATTTACCCTCATGTAACTCTTCTTACCCCTTTCTTAAGTTTTCATGTAAATGAATCTTTGAGAACACCACTAAAGTTTCCAGTGTTCTTGCAAACATATTTTATTTGTAAAATAGTTAGCCGTTAAGATAATTTGTTTTTAAAACTAATATGATTTATCAAAATTTATACCAAAGCGAGTTATTCAATTACGGTTATTTGTTAATTTTGATTGTAAAAAAACTGTAAAAAATGTAAAATTTCATTCCAGATGAATTTGTTCAGTATTTAAATATGAGTTTAAACAAAAATTAAAAAAGATCATGTTCAGCGTGGGTAATTCAGTTATACTATTTTAGAAGATAAGAAAAATAACATTTTACTATGTACTAAAGGAAAAAATTTGATGGCGTGGCGTGAACATGAAGCTTGTGACAATTAATTTAATTATATAACTTTGCATACACCCTTTAATATAATAAACAAATATTAACTTTAGATCGCAGTAGGGCGATGGACCATCGGACCAAAACGTATTTTATTTAAGATTTGATGGTCCATTGATATGATGTGTAATAGACCCAGTCCCCATATATAATTCAACTAGCTGTGTGCCCGTCCTTCGTACGGTTTGTATATAAATGGTAGATTGACTAAATCAAATAACAATCCACATTATTTTACAATATTAAAATTATATTTTACACGTTTAATGTACAATTAAATCAAAGTTAACGAAATAAATTGGCAAATAGTTTGGGTCCTGTTGCTGTCGGTTAGTAAACGGCGTGTGGTTTGCGACTCACGCAAACCACTCGGTACACGCATCACCTTAATCGGTACACGCATCACTTTGGATTCGCTTTTAGAAATAAATACTTCAAAGTTCATACAACAATAACATAGAGAAATGCTGTGAAGAAAGAATTCAAGACATGCCAACCTTTAAATAACCAAACACGAGTCAAAGCGTGTCAAGGCGTCTTTCATTCATATTCGCCTTAAAATACGCCATATCTTCGGCGTCGTAAAGAGATACAATTAAAATATGTATTGTATTTTTCATTTTAAAGTAATTTTGTTATAATTACAATAGTTTTTACCGAGTTTTTGGTCTTTATTTGAAACTTCCTCCAGTAATCCGAACGCCTTGAGCAAAAATAATTTGGATTAACAAGGTTGCCTTTACTCGTACGTAGTTCTGGCAACAGACTACTAGCGTTACTAGTGTCAGCATGTAGAACTAATAACGTTGCCGGAAAAATATGCAGCTGTTTTTTTCGGATCTAGGGTGGGAAAGTATCATTTTCGGTATTCACAGCTGATACCGAAAGTAGCTACTTTCTGTATAGTGTAATAAAGAAACATTTGCAGCAGGAAATAAAAAATAGTCTTAATGTAAATGTCGAAACTATTATAGTATATTCTTAGTATCGTAGGTCTTTGAGGATGAAATATTGTAAAGAGGTTTCTAGGTGTTTATATCTAGCCTGGTAATATTGACACTTTATTGTATTGATCTATATAAAAAAGGAATTAATAAAACTGTAAAATAATATCACTTTCAAAATATATTCCGGATCCATTTTAAAATATGTACTTGATTGATTGATCTTTAAGATACGTTTCTTTAATAGTCTAGTACTGGTATAGTATTTGTATTGTGTGTGTCATAATATGTATATGATTTTAAACTAGTTATATTACAGGAACCCTTGCTATGGCGGCCTGTTTATGAATCTAAATTGGGTAGCATTAATACCAGAGAACATACTCACACAACCCCTCCCCCCTCCATTAGCCAAGATTATAGTAAATGATTGTAAGCATTTTTGTTGTTGCACCCCCTTGCCCTATCCAGGTTGTTTCCCTTGCTCTTGGTTGTAGGGTTTGCAGCTTCCTAAGGATTGTTGCTAGGTGGGGGTTGTACTTTCAAAAGTGACTAATTCTTGCACAACAATAAGGTACTGTATTTTTTCTAGGATAAAAATTTATTGTTTATAACTATTGATACATAGTTTTCCGAAAATTAGCTCCATCCTTATACTTTAATTTAAATCACACGAACTTGAATTAATGACGTTGATTACATTTTTTTTAGTTGATAAAGTTATATTAAAAAGCGTTAACAATGATAGGACTACAATCAAACATCTTACTTTCGTAATTACAACCGTGGATGATGTGGTACCAGAACTACCAGAAACCAAAGAGTTTCAACAACGCTTTTAACCTGAACAAAGCAGTTTACAGAATAAATCAGTCTGTTTCCAAATTCTGTTTGTGGACATAGCAACCAAAGGTCAGGACAAAAAGAACTCTCATTTTATATACTGGAGTTGTGAATTCTGCTAAATTGTTTGTATCCCAAAATGTAAAGGTTTTATTAAATAAATGTTTTGTAATTTATTAAACAGATATCACTATCAATTATGTACGATAGAAACAGTAGGGAATGATTCAAATAATTAAAGTAAAATACTTTTAAACAATTTGAGCAATTATACTTTTAAATATATATAAGCTGTTACAATCCCGTCAAAAATGACGGGAACACCATTCGTTAGGTCTGGGAACCTCAAAACGAAAAGTTATCATGGTCCCGGGCGTAGATCTTACCATGCCGACTAAAGTAATAGCTTCATCCCTATAGGGAAAATTCGCTAAAACCTTAAATATAAGTATAAAATATAGAATACACAAATCTTAATTAAACTTTTCTGTCACTTTAATGTAGTATTATTTATAAACACTATTCCCATTCAGCATAGAATTTGTGTTACTTATTGCTTGTACATTTTCAATCCAAACGCCTGAATTTAATTCAGAATAGTGGTCTGCTTTTTTTACAAAAACATCCTTAACTTTAGGCTACTCAGCTGTTGTGATGAATTTGGATGCGAACACATGGATGGAACACATGTCTCGGTAAACAAAATGACAAAAAATGGCCAAAAAGTTAAACAGTGTTTTTTGCCGATTAAAAACGTATAACTGAGTAAATTTATGCTATCGTATTGTTTTCCTCATCTTGGCCTAACGAAAATCTATTGACACCAGCATGGCATTTCTACGTTCAGTAGTTAACTCTGAATAGGTGGTTACACGTTTCTTCTAGATGGGGGTGGCGAAAAAAGGGGGAAAACAGTGTTTTTTTTTTCAATTACAAACTTATAACTGAGAAAATTTAGGATATCGTATTTTTTCCATCATCCTTGGGCTAACGGAAAACTATTGTCACTAAACCTCGTCACTCTACGTTCAATAGTTTACTCTGAATAGGTGGTTACACGTCACCACTGCATGTTATTATTATATAGGATTAATAATAAGTTTAAGAAAATTATGATATTTGCATTTTCAAATACCCCCTTCTCAATAGAAATATTCAAGAAATAATAATTAATTTTAAATCAGTATATTGTCTGCAGATTGAACTTTAAGCGGGTACAACAATAATATTGGCATATTCTTTAAGGAAAACAATCAATGATCTTGTGTTGCATTATAACTCATAGTTTATATCACCGACAGTCATCACTTTGCAGAAGTACAAACAAATTTATTAATAGGATATAAAACAAATATAATACATGTTGAATTAAAGCACAGTGCATTTTATAGTACATTTCTTGACTCGGTTATAGAAGATTTGAGTAAATGATTATAATCCGAGATGTTTCAGTGACGGTTGGTTAAGGTAAACTAAATTTATAATAAAATAATTCCTTATAGACCTGATATCTTTGAAGCCAGCAAAGACTTCTTATTCTCTCTATGTACTAAGCTTCATCTCTTGAAACGTTTACTTCAAAGGTATCTGACATATTATATTTCCAAATTAATAACTGTAAATACTGAAAAAGTATACATTTTTAACCAAGGGTGCCAAGTAGTATGCACACAATTTACTAAAAGTGTGGGATGAATTCTTTTCATATTATATACAAAATAATAGTTCACAATATGGAAAGATCACAACGACATGGTGTAACGATAAATAACTGCAATTTATAGTGAGTAGTCACGTAAACATTGTACACATCATGCAAGAAATGAATTTTGAATACAAAAGTGTTGATCCCTTCACAAGAAACCTCATCATAGTGACATAATAACGTTATTTATACATTAAATATTGGCCTAACTAAGAATGATTATATAAATTCATTTGATAGTTTATTGTAGTCAATTACGATCAGACGTATTGCACTAGTAAAATATTGAAATAGCCATGAGTACAACGTAATCTACAAACTATTTTAAACTTAAAATTGTACATGTAAAAATTGGTTTAGCAAGTTTAATATAATATGCAATGAGTTTTTTATTTGCAAACAGAAATAGGCAACATAAGTACCATTATGATTTTGTTTAAACTTGTTACATTACTAGGTCACTTTTAATTAATCTTAACGTTTGCTATGTGTTATAGTTTAGGTTTTAGTTGTTTATGATCTGCTATACTATACAAACTATAACTGGCTTAAGTTACACAAGCAGACAAGTTTGCATGGACAGGCGAAGTTCAGTGTTGATATTGAATTACCCCGTGGTTATAGAAACATTGCAGGTGATTGTTCCAGTGTCTAACATTGTTCCTTTAATTTATGTGTAACTCAGTTGGATCGGCTAAGTTTGAAATAAATTGTCTCTTCTTCTTTATTAAACCAAACTATATGATTATGATTATGGTATAATCAAACTTCTACAGTCAACTATTCTATACATTTCCTTATGAACCAATGAATATAAAATATAAATTGTCGTTATTTCAAATAGTATTAATATTCTTTAAGGAATTGACTTCAAATTAGTAACAAGATATATTTGTTCTATAAACATTATTTTAGGTTTCTCAATGTATCTGTAAGGATCGATTGATTAGATGTTGAAGTCTTAAGAGTAGGTTGTTGGTAGTTTAGTACTACTTATGTATAGTGACAGAAATTGAGGATAAATATATATGAAGTTGGCTTTCCTTTGAGAACTGTTATTTTGTATTATTTTTAGGTTTAGAAATACATAAATGTATTATTAGGGTTAAAGAGGGACACATACGGATTGATTTCTCAGCAGTGCCTTCTACCTAGCCATTTCAATGTGGTAAATATTGGAAAAGGGAAAATATTTATATATTTAAAAAAACGGCAAAACGGCAATGTGGTTGGAAGCCAAAACTTGGAACTAAGTCACTAACTGGCAGTTTCAAACCGACCAATCAGAGAGGACCTGGTTATTTAATATCGTAATCAGCCGTGCCGGCTACCAATGCTGCCAATTCCTAAAATATAAATCTGGTCGCCACAGAAATGTCTTGCCAGTTCAATAATAGTTGTCTTCTGATATTTTTCGTTAGCTTTTTGTTTTTACTTTTACAGATTTTCTTTTTATTAAATCTTATTATAATTTAATGTACTGTACTTGCCATTTCCGATGACATATTTGTTGACAGGGGTTGTCATATGGAACCTCACTTATAATACCTATGCTTGATTAGTAACTGTAAAATCAGTTTCCCCAAAATGACATATATAGATACCTATCAGATAACTGTGATGTAATTAAACGATATAGCTATTTGAAACTAAATTTAAAACAGCTAAAACATAAACTAATATACAAATCTAATTCCTAAAATATCTGTTATATTTAAAAAAATGTAAATGAAAAACTATTTTAGATTTGTATATACAGCTTTTTCTATTTAGGAAAAATAAACATTGAAATCCTTCCCACCACTATGAATTAAACCAAATTTGAAATGTAAAATCAAACATTATTTGTTAAACCTCTAAAGAATCTCATAAATTGCGTAGATTTGCATTTATCGTTCGGGCGTTTAATTAAACATTCCGTGGTTTTAACTCTCCAGTCCGGTTTTAACTCCCGAATTTATCTGCCACAGAACTATTCTTGGATTGATTGCGCGTGGTTGCCGTATGCCAATTATGATTAAAAATAGTTTTTTATGTAATAAAATTGATTATTATAAATTCGTTTTAAATGTTTTGCAAAGATGTTTTTTACCAAGAACGTAAGATACCTATTACAGTTTATCTACACGATAGTACTAGTGTCATATGTTTAAATCGCGACATCATTGCGAGAAAAGGGCATTGCGAGTAGGGTATTTCATGTCTACTTAGAAGTAAATTAGGGCATTTGTTAATGCAACGTAAATCATACAAAATTTAAATTGAATTAAGGGATAGTTAAAAATGTATTAACCAAGGAGTATTTTAAAACAAAATTTGAAGTGGTTTATATGCCTGCATTAAATAATCCAATTCGTTGTTTCATGTAACCAGTTTCAACTCCGTGGAGTCATCATCAGGCCGTCGGTACAAGGATAAAAAAATCTCTTCATTCGAAAGTTGTCATAATGTTTAAGAAGGCGCCCTACCTGCCTTCCGTACGCTAAAGTAAGGGGTTTTGCATCTCCCACATTGTAGGCTGAATTATTAACCAATTAAAAATAATTTGCTGTTATTTCATTCGCTAAATAAATGTTCATCTATGATTCTGATGTTTTAAAAATCATGATTTTAATTCAATGTAAGTGGTAGGCTATTAGTAAAGTTTTCAAATTAAGCGTTTTTTTAAAGCTTCCTAACTTAAGGACAAAAAATTATTTTGGAAAAAATTAACCATTAGAATCCTAGATTGGAATATGGAAAGTGTGAAACTGCAAATAGTTTGCTAGAAATCGGTAAAATAAAAGGTTGATTGAGGAGAACAAGAATGTCTTCAAGCGTAAATATGCTTGGTCCCTGCTTGGTGGCGTTAAACAACATCGTGCGGATCACTCGTAAGACACACTCGGACATCGAAAAGACACGGACACGAACTTTTAAAACACTAAATACAAAGGGGGGCGTTGCGTACCAGGCGGAAAGGAAGTCTAGACCTTCAGACACTAAGTATTATACAGTAATCTGTAGGCTAAAATCCACCAATGGATGAAATTAAAACAAAAGTCACTATGTTTCTGGCAAAGTCAATGGTCTGTTTTTAGTTGTCCACCATAAGACATGTATAGTAACCACTGCGCAAGTCAAGTTGTCATTCATACGTATAACTAGCAATCTAATGAACTATACCTATTATGTCTTCACAATACGAAATAATTAGTTAAGGGCTCAGAACTTTCGTTTGCGCTTGCACGCAGACCTTTAATTAAGACACGCATACTCAGTACTTGTCCTTATAATAACTTTATTTTATAATGCGTATATTATAATTTAATATCCCGGTCCCGGGATATATAATTTATATAATGTCCCGGTCCCGGCCGACTCCTGTAATATCATGAGCGGTCACCTCTGGATTGCCCATGTGACTAATACCGTTACGGTTCCTTGCTGTCTTTAGTTCGCCGCATAGGTCAATAGCCTATGGTGACGGGCTGTTAAGGTTTAAAATAAATAAATAAATAAAAACCCCAATAAATAAATAGAGTATAAGTAATGAAGTGTCTTTTATATTTGTCATTTCTTCGTCACAGTTCACTTTAAATCAGATTCAAACGGATTAGTCCTAATCCGTTATATTGTTTTCTTCTTTAGATTTCTTACTATTATATTGATATATTTTACAAACAGAATTGGCCTAGTAATAATATTAAATTATAAACAAGGAGTGTTTTAAACAGAGTTGGGTTAAAAATTAACTAACCACCTTATTGACTGAGTTAATGTTTTACTGTTTATTATTTATTGGTGCCCGAAGTAACACTCCTACAGTTTTTTGTGTGGTGTATTTATCAGCCGGTATATATTTCACTATACTGGACATATTTTTGCCGATGAGCAAAATTGTAGTGTATAAGAAAAAATAATTTTCAAAAACTTTCATTAAACAACTTCCTTACTATTATAGTCGAATTGGTTCTAGCTTGATGAAAATCAGCACAACATTTAATGCAATAAAGCTCTAAAATAAGGACAGTGAGTAGACTGCAATTTGAGCATTATTAGTTGACACATGATTATGTTAGACATTGTAACACTTAGATTTTGATTCGTAGGATGTCACCTGGAATGTCTTGAATCTTAATTTATCCTCTTTATTTGTAAAAAATGCATGTAATATATGTACAGAATTATAAAATATAATTTGACGATCACACCTCCTGTACATTATAACTTTAAAAATTTAGTTTTAGAGGTGGATATCATTTATCAACATTGTTAATCATAATTTTTTATATTTTTTTACGTTTACTGTACTTAATTTAAGCTGTTGGTCTATTTACTGCAGATTAATGTACATGCGATATTCTGATATATCCCCATACCCTTTCGTCGATAAACTACTTTTGTATTATATTTCTATGATTTTAACTGTACCCAAATCGATAACCAACACTACCAATAGTAACCCTTTTGGAGAACTTCAGATTCCTTTGAGAATAAAAATCAAAATTAGACAGTTGGGCAAATGATACCTCTCAAAGTTTCCAGGATCCTTAGATCTCTTAAGAGCAGAAATAAATTAAAAGAAAAATGTTTCACTGCACGAAACTCTTTCTTTATTATCTTTTATTATCAAAGATTGTTTATTATCTTTGATTGATTCTTTATTGCTTTTAAAGCCATAGCCGGATGGAGTGTTGCTTCTCCTACACATTTCCAAATTAAAAAATACCAAGGTATGCCTAATATTTATTTGTGTATACAGTACATTAATGTTAAAATACTGTAAAACCCTTTCTTTGTAAAATTAAAATAAATTAATGAACTATACGTGTAATATATTCACTATAAATTATAATTTTCAAGATGTATTATCTTAAGTTACAAACGGAGTATTATATTTACAAACTACAGAAATAAATCAAATACATTTAACTTAATTTAAAGAGTATTAGAAGAATCTTTCAGCAACGTTTTAAGGTTATCATTCATAGTATTTTTTCAAATTTAAATTAATATTCCTAAAACTTAATTAGCACCAAAACCTCCACACTTTGTTTCTGCAGTGCAAGTTTAATTTACCTTTTTAATATACAGATGTGACAGACTTCCACAAAAACGAGTTTTTCTAGATGTTTTAAATTTCTATTCAGTGGGGATTTGCTGAAATACAATCCTGAACATTATTTAACCCTTCTCAACCCAAAGACCTTTAACATGCAGGTTGTTTCTATTCATATTTACATTTTAGGGTCTTGTATTCACATTCTTATATTCACATTCTATTCATATTCCATTCTTAGGCCAGCCTAGTTGATCAGCCAAAACTTGTCAGTCTGTCTCAAGACTAAAGCTGCCTAACAGTCTACATTTTGAACAAGTCTTGTGAAATCCAACCTGCTAGTGGTTTCCCAAAAACCGTGAGAGGAAAGGAACTTCTTAGCCAAGAGTATAAGCTAGTTAACCATTTTGAAGAAGCTCTTCCTATCCATTAATTTTAATTAAAACAACACAAACACTAGATTTTAATTTTATTATTGAACCTGTTTATGAATAGTTGGTAAAAGTTGGGAATTTGTATAAATAAAATTACAAATATTTACTAGATTTTTTTGTTTAAACTGTATAGATAATTGGTTTCAGGCTGTCGTAATAGTAAATAAATAAGTTTATTTCGATAGGAGTTGACATTTATTAGTCGGGCAGTTTTTAAAACCATAACACAGATTATCATCAAGTAAACGATGTTTTACATTTCAACATTTTAGTTTATTGAGCTTTAACTACTGAAGCCAGTAAGAACGAGATTAGTCTTTTAAGTTTGGAGTTAGCTGATAATAAAATTTAGATTATTGTTATATTACATTTTATGAATAAAATACGTTTGTATCCTTAATTGGCCATAAATGTTTGGGACCTAAATTGAAATCCTACCATCTAATGTGCGAATTGTATGATATAAAAAGTTTGTTTACGGAGGTGAATATATTTTTCAATTCCTAATTGGAATTAAATCAGATCAGATATTGAAAGAACAAAAACTATGACCACTGTTCCATAATTACAACATTTATAACTGTAAAATAGGAAAAACATTTGAAATAGATTTTTTCTAAAGATTGAGTTATACTGTTTTTTTATATATAAATTTGGTAATGGAAAATAAAATGCTGAGAGGGATGGAACAGTGACATCATAAAGCTGAGGCTAAGGTTTGTCGAGAAAACGATTTATTCTGTCAGAAGTTTCGCAGCAACGTGTGGCCCATAACAAAGGGGAACATACGGCTAGAACTTGTGTTCTTCATAAATGAAAAATAAGCGAACTTGCAATTTATTTAAGGTGAAAAGTTTCCATTTTATTGCATCTTGTTTTTTTGAGTCAAGGTGTTCCTGAAGAAACTCCTGGTAAGACTTAGAAGATAATTAAAACGAACCAGAACGTAAAACAACACAAACATTTGTTTGTCTTTATATTAAAATGCAATATTCTACAATTTTAATATTATATATTTGAATTCGAATTTTGCCATGACGTTTTTGTTGGCACGCAGAACGGCTCATATTACTCGATCGCTATTCTTTAGATATGAAAACAATGAACGTTTTACCAGTACTAAATTACAAAAGCAGTTTTATTTTAATTAGTCGACGCCGACGATTTTCAGTGAATCCTAAAGCAGTTACAGACAGGAAATATTTCCAACATCTGGAGAGGATATAATTAGTTCGTTGTTCCCTTGGTTGAGCAATCACAACCTCCAACTTTGTTTATAAAATCCTTCATATGTTTATTTTAACTACCTTTATGAAATTATGTTTTAATTTTTCTAAGTTTTCTTTTAATAAAAAACTCATAACGTGTTATTGAGGATTTAAAAAATATCATTTGAAACAAATATTTCAACAAGCATTTTTCGATTGTAACAATAATATTTGTTTTAATAATAATCCCACTGTTTTGTGACTAAGTATAAAATACAGTGAAACACATAAGTAAACACTCTAGCAATGTGTTTAGATAGCCCTGGCTGTGGAACATATTGGTGTAATGTCTGACGTAAAATAACCAACGTGTGATGTTTCATTCCCAACTAAAATAGGAGACTAAATAAACTTTATCCTGACATAACACAACCAAGAACAGTTTATTACAAAAAATTATACGTTGATTTAAAAAAAAAACTGTATCAAAAATTTAAAATTATTAAACAGTATTACTATATATTTACAATCTGCAATCCTTATCCAACATTTAATCTATATTCTCATAATTAATTGTATTTTATCTAAATATATGTTTGTAAGTAATTTAAGAGTGTTTCGAGAAAATACAAATTTTTTAATATGCCTGAGTTTGAGGAAGAGATTGGGTACAGCAAATGAAGTTGTCATTACATATGGTAAGTCTTTTGGCTATCCATTATGACAAACTACCCATTCACCTTTGATCCCTCCACTTGCAGCGGCTGGGGTCGTTAACTCCGGTTTTGGACCCCAACCTGAGAATGATGGTCCCTGGCTGTTGTACATGGAAACCCTGTCAGTTGAGTTGGCCAGTTGGAGAGCAAAGCGGGTCCGCCTGTTTGAGCCTGATCACAGCTGTCACAGGAGCGGGAGTTGGCCGCTGAAAGGTCAACTAGGCTGCCTGTTCCATCCCACCCTTTCCTTTCCTTCTATATCCTAGTCTTCCAGTAACCTGCGAAAAATTCCCGCTTGTGGAAGACCTATCTAGCAGCTATGCTGGGATTTCCTAATCGAGCAACAATTAATGAATTAATGAATGAATGCCTGAATTTATTAATGCAGGTAAAAAAATGTATGTGCCTAATGGGTCATCAGCACTGTTTAAGAAAAAAAATATGTTATTCTGTTCCCCTAAAATGGGAATTTATATCAAATTGATTTTTTTTAACCTTGATTGTAATAAAAAAAAACAACGCTTACCTAGAACAAAATAGCACTGAATGGCCTTCTGTTTTCGTATTTATTAGCTTTATTATTCTCGGACATTCTAACACCTTTATACATTCTTTATTCCTAGATTGATTTTATAAGAAGAGAATATAATTATTCAAAAGAATTATTCCAAAAAATTCAAAAGAAATTTAATTAAATATTTATATATATATATATCAATCACTTTAAATGGGCCTAAATACAATCGTTTAAAACAAAGAATATGCCATTTAATTTACTAAGTAAAGAGCATTGCTTAACACTACTATATTGCTGTTTATTATAAATGTTCAAAATCACTGCACCAATACGATAAGTGTTATATTTTGAACATTAAAACAACTAGTTTAGATGGTAATGGTAGTTGTATGCAGAGGCAAAATACTTGACCAACGAATGACACATGGGTTTGAGGGGGAAGCAAGGAGGGGGAATTTGGGGAACTTTAAGGAAAAAATTCATCTTGTCGTAAACTATCACCTTGCCAAAAATTAGCTTTACATCTGACATGTCTAAGTCCTTTCCTAAAGTGGTTGGGCTACAAAGGACAACAATATTCATGTTACCTTGGTAACATTAAAAATAATTAAAAATTAAATTGAAGTGTGAAACATTTAACAAAAACATTACATCCGGACAAGCAGGGCTTAATATTATTTACAAGTTTCTGATGATATTACGATTTATATTACGGAAATATCGTTGGTTGGGAAGAATCGAATTTTAGTTTGGAGTTTTAAAATTATCTTGAAGGAAGCACGGGAAGAACTTATTGAGGGTGTGTAAATTATAAATATTCTGCAGGTATACGAGAAAACAGAGACTTTTTCTTGGTTATCCAGATTGGCCCATAGAAGTAAAATATATGTCTCTTCGAGAAGAACCGCAAGTAATTTTGGAGTTTTCGCTACACAGTCAGGAAAGCACACGCTTGTACGGTTGTGAACGGTAACGTTGGACGTCATCTAGTATGTACGCTTTAAATTTATATCTTGAACAACTTAATCGGTTGTTTCGGGTCTGTTAGTCACATTGAGTTCTAAGAAAGAGTTATTTAGTAAACCTCATAAAACCATGTTAAATAGTGACTATCTGTACGAGATTAATTTGCCTTTTTTTAGGTTTATTTGTTGTTTTTTTTAGGGAGAAGAGGGAAAAATGCTTTTACGCACACATGCGACCAAGACGTAGTGTGGGACTCCTAAACAAAAAATGACTGCCCACTAAAACCCCCTTCTACTCTTTAGAACTATAACCTGGAATTGTTTGTCACATTACTTCAGGCTAGGCCTAAATCTGACTTAAGCCCGCAGGGCTCGCTCCGTTTGCAGCCATTTGATCATTCGACCTAATCTTCTTCCCTGTCAAGATCTTTTTTTTCTGCGGAGGATGCCCTGGACAAAACGTGACAACCTGTCCCAGTTGTCCTCGCCCTCTATTATCTTTTCACAGACCGTGTCCACCGAAAATCCACCCAGTGAATGCGCCGTGTTTGTAGTAGGCCTATTGATAACATCTAGATGAATTATGGTTGTACTTTTTAACAAAATCCAATACAACGTAAATGGCTTACATTTTTTAGACAATTTATAAATTGATTGGTGGTTTCCAGTTGGTTATCCAACCATCCATTTTCACAAACCACAATGCGCCCTCGAAAAAATTAAGTAAACTGTGTAACTTATCTCTATATTATCCATTTTTAATTTATGGTGATGTAATTAAACGTGTATTTTCAACATCGTAATTAAATTTAACTAAAATTAATGATGACCTGATGACTCCGGGTTTACTAAAACAGTTTTTACTAGTTATTTTGCTACTGATTTGTGTTCTACATTCTGTGAAAATCATAGATGACTCGAATAGTGGCAATATGATTATATATATAAAACCTTAATTTTAATTGGATATATCATAGAGCTGTGAATACCAATGTGGTGGAGCCCAAAGGATTTTCGTTTTTTTTTCTGAATATTACATGTGTAGTACACGACGGTATGATAAAATAATTGGCAACTTGGCAGTGTGCACCACAAAACCTATACATTTGGTACCAAGGATATCCCTTTTGATATTATGAACGTGATCGTTTCAAAATATATTACTTTCTGAAATACGCCTTACTCACTGGAAAATCGGCAACAGAGGTTTCAACCAATTATAAATTGGCATGCTTTAGTCTACCCTGGGCTATCTAGTATGTAAAGTCTACGGTTGAAATCACTAAAGCCTATCCCGTACTACAGCGGACAGCGCACCAAAGTTCCGCACTAAAATTCAGGTAGTCACCGAAGTTGCGCACTTGCTTGGGAAGGCACCCCTTGGACTCACCGATACTGCGCACCTATACTCTTCCGATAAATCTTGTGGGCGGTTAAACAAAGATCAAAATACATAACTTATTTGTCAACAAACATTTATTAAAGCTAAACAATAGGCGAATTATTGTATCCTACACATTTAGTGAATGTTAATACGTCAATGTACGTTTAGTGCATGTTATTTAGTTGCTCAACGTTCCTAACAAGAAATTCCCTTCCCTCACAGTTTTCTTTCGGCTTTTGGGGACCTCATTCGAATTTAGCCGCACATAATATGCGTCTGTCTGCTTGGATTTTAAGTTCTTAAAAAATACATAAACATTCGGATGCGGTGATGAGCACTCCTAGTTGAACCGCGAGTGAAAGCTCTCACACGTCCGAGGTTCACCACAAGTCTGCCGTGCGTGCAGCCCAAATTTGAGGAGGGAAAAGGGCTTTTGTCCTATCAATATAAGTTCTGTTACGTAGTCACAGAAGCATTGACTAGTAAGTTGTCTAGTAGCTTGCTGGATGGATGGCGATGAGCTGCAGAAACGCCTCCTCGATGTCTTTTCAAAGAGAGGTATGTCAGTCCGAAGCAATAGTGCATCCACTTCCCTATCTCAGAGTCCTTGTCTTTGGAGCTTGAGGTCAGGACCAACGTCTGCATTTGTCTCCACCTTAAAATATGCGTCATGTGGCCGGTGTGGTCTCATCAGGTAACTGCCGGGTCAGGTGCGCAACTTCGGTGAAGAGATTGGGGAGTCTTTTTGGGGATTAAGGCTAGGTGCGCATATCGGTGCACCGCCTGCAAATACGCCCCCTATGTTCGGCGTATTCGCCAGTAGTGTAGGAGTGCAGAATACCAAATTGTTACATAAGTGAAGCAGTGACGAATGTTCGGCCGAAGCATTGACTATGAAGCAAACATAAGTTGATTATCACTTGCTTTCTGGGGTGGAGATATTTTATAATTTAACGTAAATAACTAAAATAAAAAGTTGACAGCAGTACAATCTATCGGTGACCCAATCAAACTACTTCAGTTTTAAATTCTATCACACACTAAAAGTGCGCTGGACCATATGGATGGGATGTCTCCTTCAGTATCTATAGTCATGCCAATAGTGTGGGACTGGTTTAAGCTGCTCGTCGCTCTCAGGTTAGAGAGGCGATTTGCAACTTGCAGAGAGTGTTTTCAAAATTAATTATAAAGTTTAAAAGGGAACTTAACAATAGGACTGTTGTATGGAAACACAGATTGACAAAATGCCGAGATTGTTTTCAATCAAAACAGTTTGTTACATAAAGTTTCGCCTAAAACGGTGTTCGTTGTGGATATTTACTACCTGGGTCTGAGTATAAATATAAATTACTAGAAAATTATCAAGAAATACGTTGAGTACAATAAGAAATTTTGGGATGATAACATTTATATTTTGTTGTTCATTGATTCTGCAGTTGGGCGCTACGGTGTACTACGCTGCTTCGCCACCAGATAGCGCAGTTGGGTCCTTTCTGAACCCTAAGCATTAAAGGTGTTTTTATCCAGCAAAAAATAAATAAATACTTAAGACAGAAATTAAAGTAAACTAGTGATCGCCCAGAGGTCAAAATTCGACCACAAATAATTCTACGTAAACCTAAAGTGGGAAATACGAAAAATGGCTGTTTGCGTGAATGCCACGTCCTGCGTGATCAGTTAAATACCCGTGTACTTATGCTGAACTTCAACGAAAAACCACTCTTTCTCTGTCGCCCTCTCCCCTCCCCCACCACCACCATCATCCTCTCCCTCTCACACACAGGTTTAATTTTGTTTAATGTGGATTTAAAACTGATAAGATAAGGGTGTTACCATTTCAGTAGTCAGTAGTATTTTTTATTTACGTTAGTCCTGAAACATCTGTTCGCTATTTTTGCTAGCATTTATTATTATATCAGCTGGCATATATACAATTCAATACATTACTGTTCTTCCATTAGATTAACATTAAAACTTTGAAGGCCTGAGGACGTAGCCCTGAAGGCCGATGTAAATTATAAGGGTTTTCTGCACATCTACACGACGAATGCGTGAATTTCTCCTTCAATGCACACACGCTGAGAAAAAGGAGGTACATTTCTGCGCTTGCCAATTAAATTAGAACCAAATTGCGCTATCTGACGGCCAAAAAGAAGTATGGACATCCCATATTATTTAATTTTAGTTTTGCCCCCCAAGTTCAGAAGAGAATATAGCGCTGACTGTCCTCGCTAATTCACCTTTGTCCCGTCATGCGCGCTATTGTTTACTTTTAAAACGTCAAAATTAGTATGTTTGTAAACAAACTAATAACAAACAAATTCATGTCAATATATTTCACGGCCATCGTCGATGCTCTCTTCCCAAGTCACCCTGTGAGGCGAGAGGAAAGAGTAACGGGGCCGGTGCCTGATGTTCCTTTGTTCACGGAACAGGAGCTCGTGGCAGCGTCGTCTGCCATGCACAACAACAGAGCTTCAGGCCCTGATGGCATTCCGGTTGAGGCTCTGAAGGTTGTGGCGGGAAGTCACCCACATCTGCTGCTGCGCATGTTCAACGCGTGTTTGGCGGCGGGTGTGTTTCCGTCACGCTGGAAGACAGCTAGACTGGCGCTCATCAGCAAAGGCAAAGGTGACCCGGAGTCCCCGTCGGCATACAGACCACTCTGTATGTTGGACACGGCGGGTAAACTCTTTGAGAGGTTTCTGAAACCCAGGTTGAGGTCGGCCGTCGAAGCCGCTGGGGACTTGTCCCCCCGGCAGCACGGCTTTCGGAAGGGCCACTCAACCTTGAATGCCGTGGCTGAAGTCCTGGGCGCCGTCCAGCGGGCTGACACGGCCTGCCATCAGGCCAGGCCGATCGTGCTGCTGGTCACCCTGGACGTTAAAAACGCTTTTAACTCGGCCCGTTGGGTGGACATGCTCGAGGCGTTGCAGCGGGACTTCAGGGTACCCGACTATCTCTTGGTCGTGGTACAGGACTACCTGAAGGAGCGCAGGCTGCTATATAACACAGAAGCAGGGGTCCGTTCCAAAGTGGTCACCGCCGGCGCGGCGCAAGGGTCGATCCTTGGCCCTGACCTTTGGAACGTGGCATATGACGGAGTGCTTCGCCTCGAGATGCCACCACAAGCCTATCTCGAGGGCTACGCAGATGATGTAGCCGCAGTCATCACGGCTCGGAATCCGGAGTTAGCCCAGCTTCGCCTCAACCAGGTGATGGTTCGGGTCAACAGATGGATGAGCGGTCATGGACTTGAGCTGGCGGTCGCCAAGACCGAGATCGTCATGCTCACGCGACGGAGGATCCAAACAGTAATCCCTATGACTGTTGGTGACGTGGAGGTCCAGACGAAGACTGCGGCGAAGTATCTGGGAGTGGTGCTTGACCACCGCCTCACATGGTGGGAGCACATCCAGGCGGTTTGCAACAAGGCGACGAGGGTTGTTCTGTCGCTCAGCAGATTGATGGGGAATGTCGGAGGCCCGAGGTCCAGCAAGAGGCGACTTCTCATGTCCACCGTCAACGCCACTCTCCTGTACGGCGCAGAAGTGTGGGCGGGTGCCATGAGAGTCAAAAAACACAGCAAGAGAATTCTCTCCGTTCAGCGCAGGGCGGCTCTTAGGGTTGCCTGTGCGTATCGCACTGTGTCTGGACTGGCTGTAATGGTTGTGGCTGGAGTGTTTCCCCTTGATCTGCTCGCCGCTGAGAGGCAGAACATCTTTCGCCGTGCTCCTGATCTCGGAAGAGACCAAGCTGCTGTGGAAGCCAGACTCGAAACTCTGCGAGTTTGGCAAGAGCGTTGGAACGGTGGACTGGAAGGGCGATGGACGTCTCGTCTCATCAGAGACATAAGCCCGTGGTTGAGCCGTGCATTTGGGGAAATTGACTTTTTCTTGTGTCAATTCCTGACGGGCCACGGGTACTTCAGGGAATACCTTTTCCGCATGGGGAAGGTGAGGTCACCTCAGTGTAGTTACTGCCCGGAGGAGGTGGATGATGCTCATCATACTTTCTTCCGGTGCAGTCGTTTCGCTGAAGACAGGAGGAGGCTCGTCTCTGCTGACGGCGATCTGTCCCCGGACGTCGTGGTGGGGACGATGCTTCGAAATGAAGACTCCTGGAGAGCGGTTGCGCTCTTCGTGCAATCCGTTCTTCGGGGAAAGCGAGACGAGGGATGCTTAGGTGACCTCTAAGTTTCCCGAAACGGTGACGTGACCCGTCTGGGCGCAAGACACGCGGGCCAGTGCCGAAGTTGTCCGATAAGGGTTCCGGCCTGGTTTTTCCCCCGCGGCTCCGTAGGAGGTTTAGTGGGTATACCTCGTAAGAGGGAGTCCCACACTGTTCCTTTGGGTTCGCGCATAAAGCGTTCCTCCTACGTAAAAAAAAATATATATATATATATATTTCAGCCAGCTGTTAACGTTTTAACAAATAACTTATTCGTAAACACTTAAATCCGGTCCGAACTCTGAAATATGCGATTGTGACTCAATCTGTGTTTGGGTGGGGGGGGTATTATCACTAGAAATGGGTTTTCCATAAGCGTTTATGGAACCTTATTCGGTTCTGTATACATTGTCCTAGCTGAAGTATCAATGAAAACAACAAGTGTAAATAAACATGTTTTACAGTAATTAATAAAATTAAAATATTCTAGTATCAAAGTACAGATAAATCAATAAATATTATAGCAATGGTTAAACGGATTTTTACAAAATAATTATTGAAAGTCAAAACACATAAATTGATGTACTGAGAATATTAATACTGTTTACTGTTTATTCAACTTAAACATTCATTTTGATGTAAGGCTCTGTTTGGGTGAATAGTAGAAGATAATCTCTGTACAACATAAATGATAAATTTCTTAAAGCCAATAATTTAGCATATCAAATGTTGTTGTATGAGTTACTAAACAAAATTACCATCCAATCTAATCCGCTTCTTGACTTATTGAAGATATTGAAGATATTTTTATTCTATACCTGGCAATGTTCAGCACGATAAATCCGACGACAACTCAAGACCACTAGATAGAGCATGTCTAACTACGGGAGGTGAAGCTATTTAAGAAATTCAAGCAATATTTCCCTTGAGCATCCCGGTCTCTTTTCTGACCTTTCAGACTTGGGAGGGTAATAACTTGTTATATCCTAAACCTAGTTATTAGGTTCAGGATATAAACAAATTTACTAAGGCCAAAGAACTTTGACGTTAGGCTTTATTAATTTTCATAGTTTCTCCAAATTATTTTTTTCAGCCCGTCAGAAGCTCGTTTACAAAAGATTTCTCTGAAAGAAACTAAGCAAATATCTAGGGATAGCTAACTAAGTTAATATTAAATCACTCGCGTCTTTGCGTGGCACATATTAAAACGAATCTAGCTTTCACATTGACATTACTTTTTTATACTATATTTTGTAGTAGTTTTAAACTTATCGCCCTCTGTAATTCATTCCACGAGGCGCTTAAATGCATCCTCTCGTTTAACATGTTTACGTGGAAGGTTAATTATACCCCAGTTTATTCACATTTGGATAAACAGAGAATTAAAATAACTTGTTTCCTTTGAAGAGCATAGACGTGTTTTACTGCTGCATATTAATATAATTGATCCAAGGTATGACACGTATTTCTTCACGGCCTCTTAGCTCTTAACTGAGATTGTTATTATTTAAGTGGTGCTTGAGAGATTGCATGGAGTGCTTAACGTATATTGTAATAGTCGTACATCAATTTATGCGGTAAAATTCAAATTCAAAAACATATAAAAATATAATTAATACAATATGTAAAGTGGTCATAATCTTGTAAATTTGTAACTTCAGATGATTTTTTAATGATGTTTTGTTAGATCGAACCCGTTAAATTATTTTTAAAACAAATATAATTTTTCCACGATAAATATATTTATACTGACATTAACTATACTATTCCATAAATTCTCCGGAAATGTAACATATATGGAACAGATAAATCAGTTTTAATATGACTTTATATATTAAGTAGCGTGAGTACTATCCATAATACAAATTTAACTTTTTTACTGCAAAAGTTCTATAAAAAAACGTGGCGCTAAACTCGAATAGCTTTTACTAAGGGTGAGGAAATTCCAGTCACCTTAGAGACACATTCAAACAACTGAACTAAAATGTTCAAAGCTCATAATAGGGTTCCCCATTAATAAATAATGTTTTAACAGAAATCTTAAACTTAGGTGAATATGAACACGTGGGTCATTACTAGACCCTTCTAACCACCTCATTATATTTTGCCGCCACATGCTCAAAATTAACCACTCATACTCTCATTAATTTTTCCCCCGAATATTTAAGGTTTTAACTAAACATTTGCTGATCTTTTACTAAATTTATATGTTAGTACTAATTACTAAAATTAGAGTACGTTCTCAAAGAGTAAAGTAGTTGAATGGCGAAGTCGCCTGATCAGCAATCCCACTATTATTTCACCTAAGCCAATGAGCACATAAAACAGCGTTGTGTGACTGTCTTACTCGCTCGCCTTTAAAGAAAGCTGAGAGGAATCACTGATCTTATTTGGGTTTCTATACAGTATGGGTGTTCTCTGAGTATATAATTAATTAGCTGTGTTGAGTTTTATTTTATTTTATGACATCGGAATTTGCTTTATTTATTTCCTATGATCTACGTGGTGGTTTCAATAACTTAGCTTAATCATTTCTCTAAACATGAACATTTTTTTAATAAGTGTGAACTATGGGTACCATAAAATTATCCGACATAAACCTCTGTATTTTTTATAATGTAATTATTTCATTTAATGCTATTTGAAAGTTAGAAAATGGGCATCCCTACAAAATCTAAGTTTGGCTAAGGAAAGCCCACGAATGAGGAAAAGCCTTGATTAAATTAACCACCTAAGATAAACTACTCAATGTAACGAGTGCTGATAAGAATAAAGCAAAAGTGCCAAAAACTGATTACTCATCAACATTTCAGAAGAGTCATTTCATTGAAACTATAAAAGCATCTTTTGACAAATAATGCCCCAGTCAGCTGTGTGGACGGACTGCGCGAGCGCTTCTCTTATCACTGCAGTACACTACGAGATAACAGCTATCAGAGATGATCAGATCAGTCTGTTGGACAGCGGTCGTCTCGGGTCTGCTCTTATCAGTGTGCTCCGCTCTCTCTTATCGGACTTGTGGTAAGTCTTTTTACAGTTAAAATTTAAATAAAAATATATTTGTTGTAATTAATTATAAAAATATATCTATTTCAACTTATTGTAGATAAATGTCTTTATCCCTTGGTATAAATGTGTGCAAGTTTATTCAAGTGCTTATTAAGACATTTTATTTTCGCAGAATCCTCCGATGGGAGAGTGGACGAAATGTTTATCCCTGGTTGTGAGGGGGAAGCAAGCTGCATCATGCGTCGCGGCGAGACCAAAACCATCCACATACAGTTCGTACCATGTAAGTTCTTAAAAATAAAAATAGTATATAAAAATAAGTTAAAATTTCTCCGTAATGAGCTTTTGTTCAAAGCAGGACAACCGCGGTTTCAGATTCACATCACAAAAACTCACCACACAATTACATAAGAACGACTACGATTACGACAATTTCAACCATTTAGCACATTGGCTTGTGCCGGCAGTTATGTTCTCACCGACCCAAAACTCTTAATCGTAGTCGTTTCTTGAAAACTGTACAATTTCTTATTGTTTGTGAACAGATATATTTTGTTTGGTTTGACTCTTTGAACTATCCTGAAGATAAAAAAATTGTAACTTCTTAAACACGGGCATCCTGCTTGGATTGAACAAAAGCTGAAAATTATTGTAACCGATTTTTTAGATGATTTCATCAGATTTGTAGGCTATAGTAAACTTAATATTTTTATGGTCTCTTTTAAGCAATTCTCTGCCTGTCCACATGGACCTCAGGCAAACGCCTTTAAGTTAAATGTAAATAAAGGATATCCTTAAGGCAGGTAGCAGTGTGCTATGGCTGCAAGAAGGTGCAAAGAAAGAGCTTGGACAAAACAAAAGAAAGTCTAAACATAATTCAAATAATACTTCCTGGAGCAAAGATGAAACATGATTTAAAGCATTCAAAACTCTTTATAAATACTGTAGTTTAATTTTAAAACTTGTTCTATAATTGTTTTTAGCAAAAGTTCAACTCATATTTAACCTTTACTTACCACATTTTTAACCCATCAAATGTGTTTTATTAAATATACTAATAATTTTGGATGGTAAGGAGAATGTTTCTTTTATGATATGCTTGACTTCTTTTAAAGAGTCATATATGTTATGTCAAATTTTAAAGGTTCGCTGACGAAAAACTAATACCCCGTCGCAGCAAACCTGCGTCCTCAGCGAATTTCAAATGCAAAATATTTGTCTTAATACCACATAAAGCCGCATACCAAGTTTCATAAAAATATATTCACATATAAGCGATTTTAATTATTATCCATAAGAATAACATTGGTAATGAGTACGTAGGTTTGCTGAAACAAGGAACAGAAACAATTGGTTTTCATGCAAATATAAATATAATTTAACTAGGCGAAGCCACATACCAAGTTTAATCAATATTCAATCATAAATAAGCGCCATATAACATTTTAGTTATTCTCCATAAGAATAACATGGGGGCTGAGTAAGCAGGTTTGCTGCAACGAGGAACAAAAAAATAGGTTTTTATGCAATTATCAATATAACTCAACCAAGTGAAGCTACATACCAAGTTTTATTAATTTATGTTCATAATTAAGGGAGTCATTACATTTTACTTATTCTCCATAAGAATAACATGGGGGCTGTGTATGCAGGTTTGCTGCTATGGGAATAATCAACAAAAAATCAAATTTTTGTGCAAATATCAATATACCAGTACTACGTGAAGCCACATACCAAGTTTCATCAACATACATTCATAAATAATCGAGATATCAAATTGTATTTATTCTCCATAAGGATAACATCGGACAACGTACTGTGTTTAGTACTTTGAATATCTCAGCAACGGTTTGGTGTAGAATCACAATTTAAGCACCAAAATGATCGTTTTGTGGAAGTGAACAGATTGGTAAAAGCAAATGTGAAGTTTACATTAAAATAAACTGAGGAAAAGCCAAAAACCTTTTTCCCATAAGATTAACATGGGCGGTTTTATGAGCAGGTTTTTTTGGATTTTCTCCGCAACCACATAACCTAGGTTAATAATTCAAGATACTATATTATTTATTTTTTAAGCTCTATAACATGGTCAAAACCAAAATTAAGTTGTTCAAAAATTTTGGGTGAAAAATGCAAAAAACTGATTTTTGAAAGATTTAAAACCCCCATAAAGCCCCCTTCCCATGGTCCGATTTTTCTGGTTTTCGAACTTAAAGTCATGAATATCATTTTACACATTTGAGCCAAATTTCATCAAAATCGGACGTTTTTTACTCAAGTTATCGCATTCACGGACACATATATAGATATATATATATATAACATATATATATATATATATATATATATATATATATATACATATATATAAATTTGAACGAATAGTGTTTTTGTCATCTGGGGACCTCAAAACAAAAAATTATCATGGTCTCGGGCTTAAGTCTTACTATGAGACCTACGGTAATAGCTTCTTCCCTGTAGGGGTAATTCGCTAAAACTAAATCTCTCACGTCAAAATTACTTGGGTGTTTTTTCAAGGGGGGGGTACTTTTTAGGGAGTAGTTTGGGCTATCCCGCCTGCTCGTGTGTCTCATGTTACAGACTGTGGTGGTGGTGACGACGCTGGTACACGTCAAGGTGGGGTGGTTCAGTCTCCCCGTGGCCCTGGACCAGCCTGACACCTGTCTGCACAGCCTCCCCTGCCCCCTGGCTCCGGACACCAACTACGAGTACGTCTTCAACATTCCAGCAACCCGACCTCTCATGTGCCCCATGTTACAGACAGACCTGTGGTGGCGGTGACGACGCTGGTACACGTCAAGGTGGGGTGGTTCAGTCTCCCCGTGGCCCTGAACCAGCCTGACGCCTGTCTGCACAGTCTCTCCTGCCCCCTGGCTCCGGACACCAACTACAAGTACGTCTTCAACATTCCAGCAATCCGACCTCTCATGTGCCCTATGTTACAGACAGACCTGTGGTGGCGGTGACGACGCTGGTACACGTCAAGGTGGGGTGGTTCAGTCTCCCCGTGGCCCTGAACCAGCCTGACACCTGTCTGCACAGCCTCCCCTGCCCCTTGGCTCCGGACACCAACTACGAGTACGTCTTCAACATTCCAGCAACCCGACCTCTCATGTGCCCCATGTTACAGACAGACCTGTGGTGGCGGTGACGACGCTGGTACACGTCAAGTCTCCCCACCACAGACAGACCTAAGGTGGAGGTGACGACGCTGGTACACGTCAAGGTGGGGTGGTTCAGTCTCCCCGTGGCCCTGGACCAGCCTGACACCTGTCTGCACAGTCTCCCCTGCCCCCTGGCTCCGGACACCAACTACGAGTACGTCTTCAACATTCCAGCAACCCGACCTCTCATGTGCCCCATGTTACAGACAGACCTGTGGTGGCGGTGACGACGCTGGTACACGTCAAGGTGGGGTGGTTCAGTCTTCCCGTGGCCCTGAACCGGCCTGACACCTGTATGCACAGTCTCCCCTGCCCCCTGGCTCCAAACACCAACTACGAGTACGTCTTCATCCAGCAACCCGACCTCTCATGTGCCCCATGTTACAGACAGACCTGTGGTGGCGGTGACGACGCTGGTACACGTCAAGGTGGGGTGGTTCAGTCTCCCCGTGGCCCTGAACCAGCCTGACACCTGTCTGCACAGCCTCCCCTGCCCCCTGGCTCCGGACACCAACTACGAGTACGTCTTCAACATTCCAGCAACCCGACCTCTCATGTGCCCCATGTTACAGACAGACCTGTGGTGGCGGTGACGACGCTGGTACACGTCAAGGTGGGGTGGTTCAGTCTCCCCGTGGCCCTGAACCAGCCTGACACCTGTCTGCACAGTCTCCCCTGCCCCCTGGCTCCGGACACCAACTACGAGTACGTCTTCAACATTCCAGTAACCCGACCTCTCATGTGCCCCATGTTACAGACAGACCTGTGGTGGCGGTGACGACGCTGGTACACGTCAAGGTGGGGTGGTTCAGTCTCCCCGTGGCCCTGAACCAGCCTGACACCTGTCTGCACAGCCTCCCCTGCCCCCTGGCTCCAAACACCAACCACGAGTACGTCTTCAACATTCCAGCAACCCGACCTCTCATGTGCCCTATGTTACAGACAGACCTGTGGTGGCGGTGACGACGCTGGTACACGTCAAGGTGGGGTGGTTCAGTCTCCCCGTGGCCCTGAACCAGCCTGACACCTGTCTGCACAGTCTCCCCTGCCCCCTGGCTCCGGACACCAACTACAAGTACGTCGTCAACATTCCAGCAACCCGACCTCTCATGTGCCCTATATTACAGACAGACCTGTGGTGGCGGTGACGACGCTGGTACACGTCAAGGTGGGGTGGTTCAGTTTCCCCATAGCCCTGAACCAGCCTGACGCCTGTCTGCACAGTCTCCCCTGCCCCCTGGCTCCGGGCACCAACTACGAGTACGTCTTCAACATTTCAATCGACAGTTCATCTCCTACTGTAAGTATGCTACGTTCATAATGAATTTAGCATAACAGAATGGACTTATTTTATGTTGGCACTAGCCTTTTTAGCACTAGTTGTTCTTTAAACATTTATATTTAAAAGCTATTTTGAATTGCATGTAATAAAACGGGAATCCGCGTGCAAAATGTAAAGGTGTTATTGTCGAAAAGCCCTAACATATTGAATATTTAAAACATTCATTATAATTCGTAAAAATTCAAAGATTTCCTTTTTACGGAAGACTTTTATCTGCAAGCAAAATATGCCAAAAAGGATTTTCACTGATTTATTTCAAACTTTGTTGGTAGCTTAGTTTTAGATATTGAATCGGATCCATTTTGGTGTCACTTCAAGCCAACATTGTTTTCTTAAAAACTTTAGTTAAATTTTATTAAATGTTTAAAAGTTTGTTCATCGTCTTAACCTTGACAAACCTTGTGTTTTTAATTTTACCTTCGCGTTTTTACCATCAACATAACATAACCCCTCCTATTTTCAATTGTATTTGTGTCTTTAATCATGGTTTTTATAAACTCATTTACAAACCACGCTTCAGGGAGTGTAATGGCTATCATTGTTGTTTAAAAAATCTTTTGATTCAGTTTTACACAAAACTATAAAAACTCCCTAAAAAACTACAGTTCTAGCTGTGAAACGCAAGAATGCCGCTCTGCTGTCATATTTTCTGAGACCCAGGATTTATTAAACGAAAATCATCTGCTTCTGGTTAATTTATGAGTAATAAGACACAGTTTTGCTGCAAGAGAAAAAGTAAAAAACCTTAAATATAAAAATAAACTATATAATTCTTAATTGAACTTTGCTGACACTTTATACAGTATTATAAACTCTATTCTCATTCAGCATCCTATATATTAATCGCTAGGAGGTTTTTCTTTACAGTCATAACTCAAAAACGGCTGGACGTATTTTAACATTTGAGGTGTCAAATTAAAGGTATTTTTACTTAGATTTGCCAATACGTGTCAGAGTTTTAAGAAAGGGCATCATTAAATACAGTAAATGGCTGAATTTTCGGAACAGTGGCGCTATCTGACGGCGGAAGTCTAAACTACGTGTTGATTGAAAGTACGTTGTTATCATCCGTTTTAATATCAGATGTTTTGTTATGTTTGTTTACAACTAAAGTAACCTATCGTTGGGTACAAACTTGCTCGGATTCGAGCAACAGGACAACTAGTATAACTTATTGCTTGTAAATTTCAATCCAAAAAACTAAATTTAATTAGGAATAGTTGTCTGCTTTGTTTACAGAAACATCCTTATCTTTACTCAGCTGTTGTATTGAATTTGGATACAAAGTAGAGAACTCATGACTCGGTAAACAAAATGATCTTAAATGATGAAAATTTCCAAATAAAAAACATTTTGCCAATTACAAACTTATTAGTGAGTAAATTTAGGATATCTCATTTTTTCATCATCCTTGGCCTAAGGAAAATCTATTGAAGTCGGTGAACTTGGCCGCTCTACATTCAGTAGTTTTCTCTGAATAGGTGGTTACACGTACCTTAATCATTGGAATGATGAAAAATAAAAAATAAAAAGTTTTTTTTGGCAATTGCAAACTTACAACTGTAAGCAAACTTACAACTTGCAATTTTAGGATATTGTATTTTTTTATTATACTTGAGCTAAGGGAAAGCTTTTGACACCAACCTGACCTCTCTACGTTTAGGATAGTTAACGCTGAATAGATGGTTACACGTCGCCATTACACGGTATTATTATATATCATTTTATATTTCTTCCAGAATGTGACTAGCATAGCATTGGATGAACATTTCAAATTGTACAATTTAATAAAGTTCTTAGCAACGTATTTCACAGCAATCACGCAGGATACTAAGAGAAACGAACTTGCAGGGATGAGAAATTTTTTGACGGGAGAAGTAGCTAACTAAACCCTTTGGAGGCACTCTGCGTTTATCTTGAGTTGCTGATCAGACGCGTAAACAGGCGAGCGCCTTCCACTAATTATCTTGAAATACTGAACTGGTATTCCTGCTCATCCGTAGGTTCCTTGCGTATATACATGGAGTATATACAAGTAAGGGATGATTTTCGTAATGAATATCCAAACAAGCTACCACACTGCTTGAAATGTTCTAACATCTGCAATATGGTGACCGATATTGGGCTCCACCCTTATACAAGTACAATGATAAACCTGCAAATACTTACAAATACAAATACTAGTTCCTTGCCATTTTTTTCAATGGACGTAGCACAAGTAAAAATCATTTTAGAAGAGTAATGAAGGATGCATTCGTTTTTATTTGTGATATCTTAATATCTTTTTAAGACGCCGACGCAACCTGGGCGAATATGAATGAATGATGAGTGTAGAAGGAGTGAGATGCCTTGTGTAGCCTTAATACTAAGACCGACTGATTCTTTAGCCAGGATCATAAATTAATTAAATTTAATTAATAGCCCAATGACCAATGGCAGCTGGATCCAGTATCAAACCTTCACAAAATCTTCTCAGGTTTTTGCTTAGGATCGAACCGGCGAACTTCAGTTTATGAAGCGAGCACGCTAACCACTGTTCTACCTTAGATTGTGACTTAATGTGTGTAGTAATTACTAGTTTTAAATTGGTGGAAGAGATTATTTGCTTATATGACTGACCCATGCGATGTTTAGTTTTCAGGCACGATCAGGTGGGAGCTGACGGATGAGGCGGACCAGGACCTCGTGTGTGCGGAGTTTGCGGGAGGCATCTCCTGACAAGACTAGAGACATCCATCTATGATGGTGGTGGCAAGGGTACTTGGTTGGCGTGAATGACTCAATCTTGCCTCTTTCCAAAGGTTGATCAAGACTTTAACAGACTGCTATGCGTCGCATTCACAAATCAAATTTTGTTTTTTGTTTTGCGATCATCAACATCCAGACTTATTGGAAATTATTGGTTTATGCACAATCATAACAGCAGACAAAATTCAAAATTTATTTTCCCCTATCATAACTTTACCTTGTTTGAACAAGTCCAACTTAGATGGGAATACAAATTGTTAATAAACTTCCTAAATTCATATATCAACTGAGCAAAAAGTTACTGCTGAAAAAAGTAAAAGATACATTAGTTTATAAATTATACTGTTAAATTGATGACTTTTTATTAATGACTTGGATGATTTGTTTTAATCTTATGAACAAATTTTGTACTAGTTGTAATTGTTTAATCCAGATATAGTTTTAAATATATCAAATTGTTCTCGTCAATGCCATCTGATTTAAGTATGGAATTACCAGAATCTTGTAAACGTTTTTGTGATATAAAAACTATAAACTAGCCAACGGATTGAGGTTAGAATTCTTTGTAATTAACAGTGACGGTTTGAAAAACTATTCACTAATAGAAAAAATGCAACTTTCGTTATATTATAGTCCTGAATAAATTATACTTTGTTGATAATAATACTGCAAGTCATTCATTAATAATGTTATTCGTTGAAAAGAAAATTCACATTTTGTATATAAAATTAGATAATATATATATATATATATATATATATATATATATATATATATATACATAGATAAATATTCACCACATTGAAACGGAAAGATAGAAACATAAAACTCAGTTTAAAAATAGGCACGAATGTGAGTCATACTTCCCTGCAATCATTATATAGTCATTATACTTGAAATTGTTATTATTAGCAGATTTTTGCAACCAGAAAGAAAGCAAAATAAAAAATACCCCCGTCGCAGCAAACCTGCATACTCAGCGAATTTCCAATGAATTAACATAACACATTAAAACACTTAACAGGATTCATAATAAATATATTCACAAACAAGCGACATTTAAAAATTAATTATTCTCCATAAGAATAATATTGGGGATGAGTACGCAGGTTTGCTGCAACAAGGCACAAAAATTAATGAGTTTTTATACAGATATCCATAGAACTCATCTTAGTGAAGTCACATACCAAGTTTCATCCATATACATTCATAAATAAGCGATATGTAACATTTTAAGTATTTTCCATAAGAATAACATGGGGACCAAGTACCTAGGTTTTGCAAATAACAACAAACCACAACCAGAAGAAGCCATATACAAAATTTCGTCAATTTATGTTCATAAATAAGCGAGATATACAATTTTTCTTTTTCTCCATAAGAATAACATTAGACAACGTACTGTGTTTAGCACTTTCAATATCTCGGTAACCAATTGACGTAGAGCAATGATCAAAATCCCAAATTGTTTGTTTTTTAAGCTGAATTCAATGGTATAAATTAAAATTTGATTTAAATAAAAGTTACATGTGAAAAACTCAAAAAACACATTTTTGGGGTAAATTACCACCCCAAAAACCCCCCTTTGGATGGTGCAATTCATCTGGTTTTCGAACTCGTTCAAATAAATGGTACTTTACACATTTCTACCAAATTTCATTAAGATCGGACCTTTTTTACGAGAGATCGGACCTTTTTTATATGTATACATATATAAAAATTTGAACGAATGGTGTTTTTGGCATCTGGGTACCTCAAAATGAAAAGTTATCATGGTCTCGGGCTTAAGTCTTACCATGAGACCTACGGTAATAGCTTCTTCCCTATAGGGGAAATTCGCTAATACAATTTATCTTTAAATTAGTTTGGAGAACAATTGTTTAAGAAAATGGTAAATAGGATAAAAAATAAATATATTATCATTGACATGAGCTGTTTACCCGTTTTCTCTAAATTTATATTACGATATACACTGTTCGTGTCACTATGCAATTTTCCTTCAAATATACATCTCCCTGCATAAGTATTAATATTTATTATGCTAAGACGTTTCATTACTCTTTGTCTCCCTTATCAATTCCTAGGGGCGGTGAAGCCGAAATTCTTGCTTTTTATACATACTGAATTATTATTTACTAAGAGTTGAAGAGGAATGTAACATAAGGTATATGTTTTATAAACACATGTTGGTAAATTTACGACAATTTTCCTATTTACGAAGACTTCTTTTTTATTAATAAGTATTTACTGTATATTTGATATATAAAATAATGTAAATTGAATGGGTTTTTATTGCCACTTTTGCTTAATAAAATGTTCATCAATCTAATTTTGAGTTTAGATAGCAACAAGACCAAGGGGGTTTGTCGTTTCTCTTCAAAGGTTTAAAAATGACACGGGTCTTTAAAAAACTATATACAAATAAATACTTCTAAAAACAAAAATTATTTTATTTAATTACTAGCTGCTATTCTCGTGCTTTGGAACGGGTGAAAATTCAGAGTAGAAAAATTGCAAAAAATGACTATTTTTAACAATCCTTGTAACAGCTGTTCATTTAAATGAATCGAATTAAGAAAAAACACATCTGTAATCACTAACCAATGTTAGTTATTAAACAAATGTTTTTCAATAGGGAGATTTATTGAAAGTTTTTCTCGTCTTTATATATAATTCTGTAAGCGAAATTTGTAAGTCAAACTTTTGGGAGTTTAGCAAATCGCAGGATGATGGGAGAGGGCTCAAATTAAAGGCCTTGATGGCATGGACTCGGGAAAAATAGCAGTATTTCTACAAAGTTACCAGCAAACGAGAAATAACGTAAAACATCCTTCATAAGAAAAGCATAACAACATCTGCTTTGTTTACATTAAAACATATGATATTAAAACATATAATGATTAAAACATATGAAGTGTCTACTTTGTCTACGAACTGACATGTGTTCCTACTTATTATAAACAAATCAGATAAGACAGATTATTGGGGAAAGGTTAGGGGCTATAGCCCCTTCAAGCCACTAGTCTATATATAATTCTGTAAGCGAAATTTTTAAGTCAAAATTGTGGGAGTTTGAAAAATCGCAGGACGATGGGAGACGGCTCAAATTAAGGGTGTTTGGCCGCTAGGCTAGTCTGGCGGTGAGGAGCAGTAGTTCTACAAGTCGCCACCGCGCGCCGCTAGGAAGACAACTCGGGCAGTGCTGTGAGTGTGTGTGATCTGGCTGGGGGGAGAGAGGAGCGCGTTCTCCTCATTTCTCCCCCTCCCCCACGCAGCACTGTCTTTCCGTCTACTCGCTTCTTCATCGGTCCGAGGCACACGGTACACAGCCCCGGCCCCGGCCCGCGGCTTGACTGGTACAGTAGTGGGGTTGGGTTGCTTACTATTTTCCACTGATGTGCCTTTCAATATCGCCGACAACTAATCTTAAATATATTTTTATTTTGAGCGTTCACTTTATAGTTTTGATGAGTACATTTCTTGTGGCCTGTACAGATTTTATTATAAAAAATGTTTGACAAAGTTGTGAGCACATTTAAAAGACAACTCGGGCAGTGCTGTGAGTGTGTGTGATCTGGCTGGGGGGAGAGAGGAGCGCGTTCTCCTCATTTCTCCCCCTCCCCCACGCAGCACTGTCTTTCCGTCTACTCGCTTCTTCGTCGGTCCGAGGCACACGGTACACAGCCCCGGCCCCGGCCCGCGGCTCGACTGGTACAGTAGTGGGGTTGGGTTGCTTACTATTTTCCACTGATGTGCCTTTCAATATCGCCAACAACTAATCTTAAATATATTTTTATTTTGAGCGTTCACTTTATAGTTTTGATGAGTACATTTCTTGTGGCCTGTACAGATTTTATTATAAAAAATGTTTGACAAAGTTGTGAGCACATTTAAATACAGTGGAACTCGGATCGTTCGGATCTCAAAGGACCGCAGTAATAAAATTCGAACTATCCAACAAATTGAATTTTAATTATAGAGGTTCGAATTATCCTAGCTTTACTGTATTAAAAACAAATAACATTATTTATTATAATAAACATTAATTATAAATATAATACCCCCGTCGCAGCAAACCTGCGTACTCAGCGAATTTCCAATGCATGCATATGTGTTTCACTACCACATAAAGCCACTTACCAAGTCTCATAAAAATACATAAATAAATAAGTGATCTATAGCATTTTTTTATTCTCCATAAGAATAACATTAGGGCTGAGTACGCAGATTTGCTGCAACAAGGAACACAAAATATGTGTTTTTATGCAATTATCAACATAACTCAACCAGGTGAAGCTACATACTAAGTTTTATTAATTTATGTTCAAAGTTAAGGGAGATATAAAACTTTACTTATTCTCCATAAGAATAACATTAGGGCTGAGTATGCAGGTTTGCTGCTCCTGGGATAATCAACAAAAAATCAATTGTTTGAGCAAATATCAATATACCAGTACTACGAGAAGTCACATACCAAGTTTCATCAATATACATTCATAAATAATCGAGATATCAAATTTTATTTATTCTCCATAAGGATAACATTGGACAACGTACTGTGTTTAGCACTTTGAATAACACTGCAACGGTTGGACGTAGAATCACAATTTAAACACCAAAATGATTTTTTTGTAGAGCTGAATCGATTTGTAAAAGCAAATGTGAAGTTTACGTTAAAATGAACTGAGGAAAAGCCAAAAATCTTTTCCCATAAGATTAACATGGGAGATTTTATGAGCACGTTTTTTTTTATTTTCTCCGCAACCACTTAACTTAGGTTAATAATTCAAAATACTATATTATTTTTTTAAACTCTATAAAATGCTCAAAACCAAAATTGAGTGTTTTAAAAATTTTAGGGTGAAAAGTGCAAAAAACTGATTTTTGAAAAAATTAAAACACCCATAAACCCTCCTTCCCATGGTCCGATTTTTCTGGTTTTCGAACTTAAGGTGGTGCAGTCGACTCTATTGACAAGCTATTCCGCCTAGAGGTCAGGCCAGTCGCTGCTCACTCACACACATGCAGAGTCCCGGATGCTCACTCACACACACGCAGAACCCTCCCCTCAACTACCCCCAACCCCCAACTTCCCCAAGTGGTCAAACCACTTTCACTCAGCTGGGCTTGCTACTCGCCCTGCCCTGAACCTTCATCGGGCAACAAGATTCTGAAATGGCAAATAGCAAGCAGCACAGCGGGAACTCAACTCAACCAGCCTCTCCGCATGTGTTATAAACATATTTATTTGTTATACAATTTTCAGCGGTTAATATACCATTTAAAAATGTCATATTTAATGAATTCAGTCAAGTCTCTCAAATCTATGATGTCGTAGATAAAATTAATTATAAAACGTATTTTAACAAGTTGGAAACGCTCTAATAACATACAAATAACCCCGTCACAGCAAACCTGCATGCTCAGCGAATTTCCAATGCATAAATATGTGCCTCGCTACCACATAAAGCCACTTACCAAGTTACATAACAATACATACGTAAATAAGTGATATATACTATTTTTATTATCGATTTATTTGGACTTTACCTATCACTTCTAGTGTTTAAAACACTAGAAACAATAGTTTTTAAACCCTAGAAGCGATAGGTAAAGCCCAAATAAATCAATCATAAAATTCAAATCCATCGCTATTATGAGTTTCAAAAATACAGTATAACATTTTATTTTAGGGCTGAGTACGCAGGTTTTCGCTGAAACAAGGAAGATAAGAAACTTTTTTTATACAATTATCAAAATAACTCAAGAAGGTGAAGCTTCATACCGTTATTGATTTAATTTAGGTTCATAACTAAGGGAGGTAGGGCATATCAAACATTAACTATTCTTCATAAAAATAACACTAGGGCTGAGTATGAAGGTTTGCTGCTTCGGGGAAAATAAAAATTGTTTTTTATGCAAAGCATATAAATAGGCCAGAACCAGGTCAATTCACATACCAAAGTTTCGCTAAAATATGATCACTTTAAAGAAACTGGAAAGAGTATTTTTTATTTGAATTAAACAACAGATAATTTTATCAAATATTTGTTTACAAAAATCGAATTAATACAGTTCATATGATAACGGTTTTTAACAAGATCCAGTATAAAATAACAATTAAACACATTAACTTTGAAACAAAGTCTAAGGCATCAGTAAACTACTGCTAGTAATCCTAACAACATATTAAAATATCGGAACTAACCGTTTGTTTGCGATTTTAATGTACTATATATATGATTGGCCTAGTAGAGCAATGGTTAAATATTTTTCTACTATAGTGAAGTTTGTAAACTTCAGATGTGCCCAAAAAACGGGTGGCAGTTTGGTAGTACCCAGATAGGGAGGGAGGCAAATGGTTTCCAAAAATATACATTACCACCAAGAGATATTCTGGTAAACCATGTCAGTCAGGTCCCGAATTTTGTATTGCTTGAATTCCTTTACAGCAACTTTAGAGACTCATGCGGACAGTTAACATAAAACCAATAGACACGGTCCGTAGAAACCACAATACCCCTTGTTTAAGAGTAGGACTGGCTGTCTTTACCCAAAAACAGGCTGTGAGAGTAAGAGTATTTTTTTCTGTTAATGTGCAAGTGTAAAAACTTTAAAATGACACATCGATTGTCCAAATCGGTTGAGAAATAACGACGTAGCGGGCCAAAAACGAAATTCCTTAGCGATTTAATATGTAAGACTGGGCCGTGTTTAGGACCTCTGGGGCCCCGGGCGACTACGAAAATGGGGCCCCCCTAACATAAATACAAGCATGTATGTAGTATACATATAATAGATATTTCTCTATTCCGTAATATAACATTATTAAATTTAATTGTCTAGTCTGTAATAAATACACCAAATATACAAATAATTAACAAATTTTAATTTGTTGTGAAAACTTTAAAAATTTTCAAAATAATAATGTTGTATTTAATTTTCTTTACAGGATTTAGTCTGGTTTTAGCTCTCAAGCCTATATCCAACAAGCTACTAATATATTAAGTTAATATACAATAAAAAACATTATGACTAGTTAAACCAACAACTTATAAATTTAAAAAGAAATATCTCGTGTAATTGCTTTACCACAAAAATCATCGTACTAACATGAAAACAATCAAAATATAGCACATATGAAATGTTTTGTTATGTTATGTTTTGTTATAATAAATGTTATATTATATGTTTGAATTCAATACACTTTGATTTGGAACTCTTTAAAAGGTCGTAGATCAACATACTGCTGGATAGACTTTATTAAATAGTATTTCATGCAGTATAGACGGTAAAAACTCCTTTCTCGGCATTTCTTGGCTGAAAAATCATAAATTATATGTTCAAGTAACATAGGCAACGCCAACGCAAAATATAATTTTCTAAACTCTGGTTTAATGCTAATTCAAAGGTAACTTTTTACAAGTTTAAACTTTAAAACATGTCCTTATTCCGGATGCATTTGATACTATCGCACATAAAAATATTCTTAAAGAGATTTAAATATTTGGAAATGTAGTAAAAAGTCAGTTATATTGTAGACGTTTGTACATTATTTTCGAGATAAGTTTACGTGATTTTCATACAATGAAATATTATCTTTATCATTGGGCCTTGTTTCTTCCTACGTTAAACTTGATGTGGGGAGTAATCGCAGGATTCAGTGTTGGCAACAATGATAAGCATACATCCCGTAACACTCACTGATACCGGGGCAGTGCTGATCGTATTGAGTAATAATTAAAGTAAACAAAGCAGACGTTTTTAAATCCCCATGCTTTTCTTATGGGGGATGTTTTACGTTGTTGTTCGTTTGCTGGTAAATATTTAGAAATACTGTTATTTTTCCCGAGTCCCTGGGATCAAGACCTCTCCCATTATCCTGCAATTAGCCAAACTCCCACAATTTTGACTTAAAAATTTCGCTTACATAATTATATATAAAGACGATACGAACAAAATAACAACAACAAGAACTAGGCTAAAAGCTACCGTACCATTATTATTATCATCTTTATTATTAATTGTATCATCATATTTAGGATAACCTCAAACACTTATGACTACTCAGTGTCCTACATTAACTGACTTTCGTAACCAATTATAGTTTTGATACTATTATTTAATTACTTTATATTTGGCTGATTGTTCCTAATAATTTATAATATATCAAAATTAGTTTTGTGCAACAATAACAACAAACTTAAATAGGCTTGAACGGAATATGCAACTTCCAAGTACGGCAGAGCATGGCTGTTATAATTTATATTAAACAATACAATACATACAATCTATGCTCAGCAAAATAAGTGCTCTACAATGCCATCAGTAGTTATGTTTCAAATCTTACCTGGCCAATTTTAGTTACTGGATTTGGGCAAGTTTATCAAGTCCACACATGGTATTAAAATAATACAAATTATTGAATGACTTTGCATTTGATAATTAGTTTGGACGTACACCTTTTTTCATCTTAAAATTATTTGTATTGTTTTCAGTTAAGAAATAATCAACTTTTTCAGAACAAATTTTAAAAACTGCCTCCTTAGTGGTCTGAAGGGTCCCACTTTCGTGGCCTGGGGGCCCCCCTCGGGCCCGGGGCCCTGGCCGCTCGCCCCGTGCGCCCTTACGGCCCTGATATAAGGCTAGTTTTGCCCAACAGCTTCTATTGTTCATCTGAGTTATGTTTTATAGTCAAATCAAATCACACAGCTGAACAAATTGTAATTCATTGCTCTTTATAATCAAACGTGCTCTTTATAAGTGGTTTGTATTTTAAAATATGGTTGGCAACTATTTAATGTGAAATTGAAGAGTCATAAATTATGTTTGACTTACATAGAAAAAAGCAAAGAAAACTGTGTATAAACAACTTGATTATTAGCTAAGAAAAACCCTTTTCACTAACAGAAATAAAATGTGGCGTTTTTGTCTTAAGAATAAATTTGTAGAGCCTAATTAACAGTTGTAAAAACATATTAAACATCTTTGATGGGCATAAAGAAATCTGACTTCAGGCCTACATACAACTTAACACAACCTGGCTTTTATAGACCTTTGTTTTATTTGCAAGGAAGATACCTCCTCTGTCACGGGGTGACGGTGCCGGCAGTCGAGGCGGCGGGCCGATGCGGGGTAGTGAGAGGGAGAGAGAGATTGAGAGAGAGAGATGTGTGAGAGAGTAAAGGGATGTGCGAGTGAGAGAGAAATATGGTGCGCGGGTGCCTGCACGTGCGAGTCGGGGCGATATGGGCGGCTCAGGGGTAGATAGGTGTCTGGCGCGGGCTAAAATGAACAAGTTTATTGTACACAACTTTTTTATGAAACCTAATTTTTACATATTCTTGTGTAAAACTGTCTTTGTACACCCTTGGCTTGGCTTAGCTGAAGTTTTAAAACCACTCGAATTAAATACAACCGAGATACAAACTTTATTTCCTGAAATAATAAAAATTTTACTAAAATCCATTTAGGTGACCCTTAAGTATATTTTTTGTAAATACATAAACCACTTTTGAAACATTTGTGATTGGCCGTTTTCAACTGGTGTATAATTCAAAATACCTCTAAAACGGCACTTCAAAGGGTGAAAAAACCAACATAACGGAAATATTTTTCCAAAAAAATGTGTGTTTACGGTTTGTATAATCGTAATAAACAAAAAACAGTGAAAAAAAAAATTAAAATTTTTTGACTGGACAGCCTTAAAGTCATGAATGTCACTTTTGCAAATTTCATCGAAATCGGACGTTTTTTACTCAAGTTATCGTGTTAACGGATACACACACACACACACACACATATATATATATATATATATATATATATATATATATATATATATATATATATACAAATTTGAACGAATAGTGTTTTTGACATCTGGGGATATCAAAACAAAAAGTTATTATGGTCTCGGGCTTAAGTCTTACCATGAGACCTACGGTAATAGCTTCTTCCCTATAGGGGAAATTCGCTAAAATGGTTTTTAATTTTATGAATTACAATTTTACAAATATATTGAATCATAATACATTGATCTTATTAATTTCTACAAATACTATATTAAATAAATGTATAGGGTGTCCCGGAACTATTCCATAAAATCTTTTTCCATAAATATACAATTGTGGAATATTTTACTCCAATCACCAACATACTAACCTTTGTTAGATGTATTTTTTACCGCTATTGTTGGAGTTTAGTATCCGTTTGTTGTTAAAGCTAAAGAAGAATTTGTTATTTATTGTTACAAAGTAAAATTAAATCAGGCACGATCAGGGGCGGATTCAGGGAGTCACATTGGGTGGGGGAAATACCCGTTTTTTGGGGGGGGGTATAGAATACCCCTCAGGGGTGGGGGGTCGGGGAGTCCTCCCCCGGAAATTTGATAAACATTCCATATCAATAATAATTTGATCGGCTGTAATGAATAGCCGAACGCGCTTTTGACCAACACGTGTGTTATCGGCCTAAAAAGACGACTGTCTTGAATTCATGGACCAAAATCGTGGTTGCCGCAATTCATGGTCGCCGTAACTTTTAAACCAAAAACGACAAGTACGCCTAAACGTAGTTAATCGGCCAAAGAAAACCGCAATAGTTTTCACTATCGGACTTTTGCCCGAACAAGACATCGGATCGAGCAGGGAGCAGGGCACGAAGGTAGCTAAATTCATTTTACAGCATATTACCATTGACTATATACCATAAATACGACCGCAAATTTTGTTATCGGCCGAAAATTGAGTACACACCGTATTTTATGCCGGAAATGTACTTATTCGCTCAAAAACGGCAATCGGACCACATTTTCCCAGCGAAAAATGAAGCCGGATTCCGTTTTATAGGCCCGAACGACTACCGGAACGTATATTTTACGAATACAATCGGCGATTCGACCCCGTACTATCACCAATGAACGCCTATTTTTACTATTTACTGATTTATAAAACATATACATTCAAATAAAAAATATACACTGCTTGGAAAATAATTAGATTTTATGGTTCTCTTTATTTATTTACAAAAAATATAAAAATTTTAAATTAGAATATTTAAAATTTAGAAAATTTTAAATACAAATATTAAATTATTAGAATTATGTATTAAATTAAATATCAGAATTTACACTTCAGCTGAATACCTTAGCTGGCTATAAATATTTGTGCCAAAGTTATGGGAGAGGGTTTAGGCCTACATTTTCTGGCTTTTAATGTCATATAATGTAATATGCATTAATTTTACATCCCGATCTCTTTTTACCGGTTTTGGGAGCCAAAAACACAACATTCGTAATTTTTTATATCCTCCAAAAAAAGGAAGTTAGGGTCTTTCTGATTGCTTTGCAAAATGAACTTGTCCAACTGATTATAGAAAGGAATGTCTTCACGAAATATGAAGTAAATCGTAAATTTACACTTTCCTATCACTTAGTTATATACATCTTCAGAAGAAGCTGGATCTTTAGTTACATGACAGGTATTCTATAACTTGTTTCACACAACAATGTTTTACTGGCAACTGATTTTCTATTTCTTGTATGCCTACATTTCTTACAAGGCATTTATTGCTACGGTTGCAGTAATACCATAATACTCTGAAAACTTAAAAACGCGGACACGCGGTGCTCGTAGTGTGCGAGTGGCGAGATTCGTGGAAGGTGTGGCTGGAGGGAGTGTAGGGGGCGGCGCGACCTTGGACTACGCGCTCGTGCGAGGGGTGCGCGCGTGGTGGCGCTGTGCGTGTGAGTTTGTGTTAGTGAGGCGTAGTGCGGCTGGCCTATTCTGCCCCGGAAGGCAATTTCCAAGAATCAAAGGAGCAGGTCACAGACCAAACGAAAAAATATATAAACTTCAAACAAATTCTAACATGTATATAATACTGACCCGCACAACTTAATTTATTATTTATACTACAAAATTGTATTATTATATTTTTAATAGTTTTTTAAAATGAAAAATCTATTTTTTATTTTTTTATTTTGAAATTAAATTATATTAGTAATAATAACCTGAATTTATCCCACACAACTGCAAAATTTTCATTTAAATCGGACCAACGGTTTTCTTCCTGACCTTCTCCCAACATTTGACAAAATCTCTACTTTTAAGACCCATAACTTCCTTAATAGTAATGCAAATTATTTAATATATATCTATTTTGTTTCCTAATTTTCATCCTGATGTGAAAAAAAATAATATTTTACAAATTCATTTTTTGACCAAACACCCTTAAAGGCCTTGATCCCAGGGACTCGGGAAAAATAGCAGTATTTCCAAAAAGATATCACCAAATGAGAAATAACGTAAAACATTCCCAATAAGAAAAGCATGGGATTTAAAAACGTCTGCACTACTTACATTAAAACATGTGATCCTACTTATAATGTTCTATTTTCCTCAGCATGAAATTCAGATGAGGCAGAGAATTGGAGAAAGGTTAGGGGCTTTAGCCCCTTCAAACCACTAGTGTAATATAAACCAAATAAGACTCTCCTCCATATGAATAACATAGGAACTTGGAATCCCGCGGATCAGAGCCCTGAGGACGTTCCTAAAGGGCAATAGGCATATGACACCCAGGGCAATAGGCCTGGGTATATGGACTATAATTGTGCAAAACCTCAGCAGAATTGGTCAGTGGTTTTGACGTGGTGGAACAATAGACAGACAGACACCACCTTATTTTTATAATGGTACTAGCTGGCCCGACAGACATTGTCCTGCCCTAATTTCATTGAATGGTTTTACGTAAAACACTCGTTCATTTTCAAGATGAGCTCGTTCGCTTCGGTCACTCGCCTCCCGGATAAGCTCGTTCGCTGCGCTCACTCGCCTATTTTTATAGTGCTAACTTCGGCATCGAAAAAACATTGTGAGTCACCATTCAAGTAGATTTGTTATTTCCGTAATGAACATATGTTTATGCCTTTCAAGTATGTTTAGATACAATCCTTATAACAGCTGTTTAGTTTAACTAACTGAACTTTGATTAAATTAATGGGAACGTTGAAGGCCAGTGGGACAGAGCCCTTGGGTCGGATTAAAACGTTTATTTTATAAAAACCTTGTCCAGACATTAACGAACACACAAAAATTATTAAAAAAACATAAAAAATGTGGTGCACTCATTCTCAAGTTATAGCGTGACCAAGGGAAATAGGGATTCATTTTTATATATTAAGATGATTGATAACTCAAGAAAGCCAACAAAAGCGTAGAAAAGCTGCTAATAAAATGTTATAATGTAGAGAAAATTGTTATAAATTAATTCCTGCAAAATTGTAATTGGTAATAACTGGCCTGAGAAACCAATTAAATTAATTAGTGAACTGTAATTAAATTATTTAGAGCACCGAAACATAAAGAAGGGCAATAAACGGTTTGAAAGAGCGCTAAAGAAACTTTGGAACTCCTAGAAAGTTTCAATTAACGGAGTTATATTATTTGTATCCTAACATTCAAGAGAACCCCCGTGAACATTCTGTAGTTAATTTTAATTTATTAACAAAAGAATCTGGGTTGAAAAGTTTTTATATTCGTAATATAAGTTTTATTAAAACGGAAATCAAAGGTAAAATAAATTTGTCCACGAGTAGTCTACAAACATTGCGGATTCTGTCTTCGTCTTGGTATTCAAATAAATCAGTTTTACTGTTCAGAAATCAGAAATCTTTATTAACCATTGATCATAGTATCACATGAAATATGTTTGTTCAAAGTTAAAGCTAATAACATTCAGACATAGTATTTGTATATGCATATATATATATATATATATATATATATATATATATATATATATATATATATATATATATATATATATTTATTTATTTATTTATATATATACATCAACGGTATTATAAAATAATAAAAAACAAATAATACAAACATTTTTATAGAAGAACAATGTAGAACCTATGTAAAATCTACAGTAATGTCAGAGTTTAAAAATTCATTAAGACAGTAAAATGAATTTTCTAACAACCAACTGCACAAACGTGTTTTAAAAATATTTAAAGGTGCTGTTCTAGCTGATAGCTGGAACTCATTTTTAGCGAATTTCCCCTATAGCAAAGAAGCTATTACTGTAGGTCTCATGGTAAGACTTAAGCCCGAGACCATGATAACTTTTCATTTTGAGGTCCCCAGATGCCAAAAACACCACTCGTTCAAATTTATATATATATAAAGTATATATATATATAACTTCTAAAGGGCAATAGGCATATGACACCCAGGGCAATAGGTCTGGGTAGATGGACTATAATTGTGCAAAACTTCAGCAGAATTGGTCCAGTGGTTTTGACGTGGTGGAACAATAGACAGTCAGAACCACCTTATTTTTATAATGGTACTAGCTGGCCCGACAGACACTGTCCTGCCCTAATTTCATTGAATGGTTTTACGTAAAACACTCGTTCATTTTCAAGATGAGCTTAAATCATCTTACACTCTTACACGCGATATAAAAGAGTTATCAAAGTTAACACTTTTTTGATAACTCTCGTAAAATAGGTCCGATCTTAATGAAATTTGGTACAAATGTGTAAATCACCATTTATTTGAACGAGTTTGAAACCCAGACGAATCGCACCATCCGAAGGGGGGTTTTTGGGGGGTTTTGTACCCCAAAAAAGGGGTTTTTTGGGGTTTCCACATGTTATTTTCATTCAATTCAAATTTTAATTTTTACCATTTAATTCAGCATAAAAAACAAACAATTTGGTATTTTTATCATTGCTCTACGTTAATTGGTTCCTGAGATATCGAAAGTGCTAAACACAGTACGTTGTCTAATGTTATTCTTATGGAGAAAAAGAAAAATTATATATCTCGCTTATTTATGAACATAAACTGACAAAATTTGGGATATGGCTTCATCTGGTTGGGGTTTATCGTTGTTTGCACAAAATACAAAAATTTCACGTATGGTTCCCGTAGCAGCAAACCTAGGTAATCGGTCCCCATGTTATTCTTATAGAGAATAATTAAAATGTTATATATCGCTTACTTATAAAAGTATATGAATGAAACTTGGTATGTGACTTTACTTAGATGAGTTCTAATGATATTTGCATAAAACACATTATTTTGTGTTCCTTGTTGCAGCAAACCCGCATACTCTTCCCCAATGTTATTCTTATGGAGAATAATTAATATTTTTAATATCGCTTGTTTGTGAATATATTTCTTATGAATCCTGTTAAGTGTTAATGTGTTATGTTATATATTCACTGGAAATTCTCTGAGTATGCAGGTTTGCTGCGACGGGGGTATTTGAAATGTATACAGTTTATCTTGTACGATTTACCAGTTTTGGTTAATCTATGCTGTGGTATATCAAGTCTCATTTTACCTCTTTTGTTGTGGTTGTGAATATTTTCTCTAATAATAAATGCATCTCAGTTTTGTTTAATGTGCAATAATGAACAAAGAATATATAAATTTACCACAGTTTGAATTTTATGTTTGATGAACAAGGGGCGACAATGCTCCATAGGGCCAGCCTTACACATGTTGCGAATTACTTTCTTTTTAATCATTAAAATGGCATTGTCAAGAGGAGAATGACCCCACAAAAGCAAGCCGTAAGTTAGATGTGACTCAAAAAGCCCAAAATACGCAATTCTAAGGTGTTCACTTGACACTATATCCCTTAATTTCCAAATAAGATAACTTACCCTAGATATTTTCTTACAAACATGATCAATGTGTGCTCCCCAATTTAATTTTGAGTCAATGATAACTCCTAAAAGTTTTACTGTTTTACTTTCAGTATTTTTACATAAGCTTAAAAGGATTTTATGAGTTTTTGTATTGATTGCAGAAAAGTTTATTGGCTGTGAACCAGTCAACAGCACTTTCAAGAGCAGAATCAGCCTTCCCTTGTAATACAAAGAGGTCTTTATGTTTAGAATGTAACGCTGTGTCATCTGCATAACAAATGACTGAATTATAAATAACATTAGATGGCAAGTCATTGATTGCTATGATGAAGAAAATGGGCCCAGAACTGAGCCCTGCGGAACACCCAGCCTAACACCCTTTAGTGAAGAGGTATTATTATTGATTGAGACATACTGTTTTCTATTACTCAAATAGGATTCAATTACTTTTAATGAATGATCTTTTATTCCAAAAAATTCTAATTTCATCAATAAAATGTCAAATGGGATGCAATCAAATGACTTGGTTAAATCGCACAGTGAGAGAATAACTGAGTTTTTGTCTTCAAAAGCATCTAAGGTTTCATTTATAATTTGAAGTACAGCAGATGTTGTGTTTCTACCTTTACGGAAACCAAATTGACTAGGCTATTTGTTAAAGGATTGTAACTTTCAAATTAACGACTCAACTGACTATAAATCAGGGATTCAAAGATTTTTGAACAAATTGGTACAAGGAAATGGGGCGATAATTTTTCGGCAGGTTTTTTCGCCTTTTTTGAATACAGGAATTACTTATGAAATTTTTATTAATGCTTAGAAATAACCAAGTTCTAAGCATTTACTGAAAATGAATGAGAAAGGCTTACAATTAAGATGAATGGTTTCCTTAATGATATAGTTTTATAGCCAATAGCAGTCCATACTTTTGGAGTTTGAAAATTTGGTAACAATCAAAGCTATCTGTTCGGGTCTGATTTTATTCCACCTTAATACAGTTTGGTTCACAGGTTGCAATTTTAGAAATTCACTGGCATTATATTTGTCTGACATAATCTTTTTACTAAAATTTTCAACAGAATCGAGAAAAAAGTAATTTAATTCGTTAGAAACAAGTGGAGTGGGTTAGTGGTTAGTGTCCTGAGTGTGCGTGGGGGAACATTCTTGAGTAATTATATCCCAGGCGGCTTTACATTTATCAGGGGCATTTTCAATGTACCTTTCACAAGCGTTTTTTTTTTTTTTTTTTTTTTTTTTTTTTGAAAGAACTAATTTACTTCTGTAAAGCTTTTTACACTCGAGATGTGATTTGAGGGCATTGTTGATTAGCTTAGATCCACACCTGTACAAGTTTTTATAAATCGTGTTCAAAGAAAGCATTCTTTCTCTAATTACTTTCAATTCAGTGGTATACCAGCTGATTTTTTCTTTGTTTTAAATTTATTTTTACAACTTTTCTTAACTAAAGGAGAACATTGGTGCCTTAAGTTAGGTAACATATAATGTAAAAAATATCATAAATAAATCGTGAATATCAAAGTCTTCAGGCTGGCAATCAGAAATGAAGCTCCAATCAAGCTCATCCATCAAACTCTCAACAAATGCTTCTATGGATTCTTCTTTGTGCTACCTGATTAGTACGGTTTGATATCTATATATATATAGGCCTATTATGTTGAGACTTAAATTCAAAAGGAGACAAATAAAAATACTTGAAGAGTATAGGGTCGTGGTCAGCAAAACAACCACGTATAACATAAGCAGAGAAATTATCACTAGACAAATTACAATGATATTATCTATACAATGGCGTTATCTGTTCGAGTGGATTTTTTAATTTACAAAATGCAAGTTTTGATATTTCTGTAAATGTATTACAACTTATTCAAATTTTTCAAACAAAACATTTACATCACCATTATGAGATCTATATAAATACACTTATAAGTAAATAATAAATATATAGAGTTCTCTTATTAACCTCATGATGACCGGTGTGACTGGTCGACATCGATAGCCTTGTACCATCTTTTATATGTATATCGATATAAACTAACAATAATTAAATTAAGATCTTTTAATCTGATACAACTAAATTCAGATTTAATTCTGAATTGAACTGGCTTGAATAATTTTTTTTTAATGTAGACCATTACGTATGAAAATGCCTGCTCCACCATTTTTTCTGATACTTCTACACATTACATCAGCAGCAGTATAGCCTTGCGGAGTGAACAGATTTATTAAATTTCAGTAAGCCAGTGTTCCGAAACACAGATAACATTAATATTCTCACTACTAATAAAATATTCCAACTCTAATAGTTTATTCCTAATACATTGGATTTTTCAAGTATTGGATAATTCAGAATATTGAAGACTTGTTATTACATATTATTATATAATAATTTATGTACAACACAGACTTTAATAATATACTTATATAGTTCATTATTTGTTTTTTACATTTATTTGTCGAGTAGTGTAATTGTATTATGTATATGGATTGTTTTAGAAGGATTTCCTATTAATGTAAGCTTAATTGTAAAGTATTGTCCTCAAATTTGCTATTTTAGCGAATTTCCCCTATAGGGAAGAAGCTATTACCGTAGGTCTCATGGTAAGACTTAAGCCCGAGACCATGATAACTTTTCATTTTGAGGTCCCCAGATGCCAAAAACACCATTCGTTCAAATTGTTATATATGTATATATATATATATATATATATTTATATATATATATATATATTTATATATATATATGTGTCCGTAAGCACGATAACTCTCGTAAAAAAGGTCCGATCTTAATGAAATTTGGTACAAATGTGTAAAGTACCATTTATTTGAACGAGTTCGAAAACCAGATGAATCGCACTATCCGAAGGGGGGTTTTTGGGGGGTTTTGTACCCCAAAAATGTGTTTTTTGGGGTTTTCACATGTAATTTTAATTTAAATCAAATTTTAATTTATACCATTAAATTAAGCTTAAAAAAACAAACAATTTGGTATTTTGATCATTGCTCTACGTCAATTGGTTACCGAGATATTGAAAGTGCTAAACACAGTACGTTGTCTAATGTTATTCTTATGGAGAAAAAGAAAAATTGTATATCTCGCTTATTTATGAACGTAAACTGGCAAAATTTGGTATATGGCTTTATTTGGTTGTGGTCTATTGATATTTGCACAAAAATCCATTTTTTGCCCGATAGTTCCCGTAGCAGCAAACCTGCATACTCAGCCCCATGTTATTCTTATGGAGAATAATTAACGTGTTATCTCCTTTAATTATGAACATAAATTAATAGAACTTGGTATGTGGCTTTACCTAGTTGAGTTATAATGATATTTGTATAAAAGCCCATTTGTAGTGTTCCTTATTTCAGCAAACCTGCATACTCAGCCGCCATGTTATTCTTATGGAGAATAATTAAAATGTCATAAATCGTTTATTTATGAATGTATATTGATGAAACTTGGTATGTGGCTTTATGTGGTATTAAGATAAATTAATATGCACTGGAAATTCGCTGAGTATGCAGGTTTGCTGCTACGGGGGTATTTGTTTGTCTATTGCTTTTTTTGGAAGATAAGTTGTTAATTCTTTTATTTTATAAAAAACTTACTTTATTATATATGTTATTCTTGTGACGATTAAAGTAAGAAATAGTTATAGCTGCCATCTAAATATGTAATGAATTGTTAAGTTTTAATAAAGCATCCAAACAGGCTAAGCTTTGGAGGAATTTTATATTCCTCTGTTGTACACAAAATACCCCCGTCGCAGCAAACCTGCGGACTCAGCGAATTTCCAATGCATAATATATGTCTTAATACCACATAAAGCCGCAAACCAAGTTTCATAAAAATACATTCACATATAAGCGATTTTAATTATTCTCCATAAGAATAACATTGGTAATGAGTATGTAGGTTTGCTGAAACAAGGAACAGAAACAATTGGGTTTTATGCAAATAGAAATAGAATTTAACTAGGCGAAGCCACATACTAAGTTTCATCGATATTCAATCATAAATAAGCGATATATAACATTCTAGTTATTCTCCATAAGAATAACATGGGGGCTGAGAAAGCAGGTTTGCTGCAACACGGAACAGAAAAATGGGTTTTTATATAATTATCAATATAACTCAACCAAGTGAAGCTACATACCAAGATTTATTAATTTATGTTCATAATTAAGGGAGTCATTACATTTTACATATTCTCCATAAGAATAACATGGGGGCTGAGTACGCAGGTTTGCTGCTATGGGAATAATCAACAAAAAAAAACAATTTTTTGTGCAAATATCAATATACCAGTACTACGTGAAGCCACATACCAAGTTTCATCAACATACATTCATAGATAATCGAGATATCAAATTTTATTTATTCTCCATAAGGATAACATTGGACAACGTACTGTGTTTAGTACTTTGAATATCTCAGCAACGGTTGGGCGTAGAATCACAATTTAAACACCAAAATGATTGTTTTGTGGAACTGAACAGATTGGTAAAAGCAAATGTGAAGTTTACATTAAAATAAACTGAGGAAAAGCAAAAAACCTTTTTCCCATTAGATTAACATGGGAGATTTTATGAGCAAGTTTTTTTGGATTTTCTCCGCAACCACTTAACCTAGGTTAATAATTCAAAATACTAAATTATTTGTTTTTTTAAGCTCTATGACATGGCCAAAACCAAAATTAAGTTTTTTAAAAATTTTAGGGTGAAAATTGCAAAAAACTGTTTTTTGAAAATTTAAAACCCCCATAAACCCCCCTTTCCATGGTCCGATTTTTCTGGTTTTCGAACTTAAAGTCATGAATGTCATTTTACACATTTGAGCCAAATTTCATCAAAATCGGACGTTTTTTACTCAAGTTATCGTGTTAACGGACACATATATATATATATATATATATATATACATATACATATATATAAATTTGAACAAATAGTGTTTTTGGCATCTGGGGACCTCAAAACAAAAAGTTATCATGGTCTCGGGCTTAAGTCTTACCATGAGACCTACAGTAATAGCTTCTTCCCTATAGGGGAAATTCGCTAAAAGGTCAGCTTGGTATCTTATTGTAAAACGTGACAGTGACGTGACAGTTATTGATGTATAAATTGTGTAAATTTGTGGATGTATATGCTAATTTGTAATGTGTTTAATTTGAGAAATAAATTCTTTCTTTCTTTCTTTCTTCCTTCCTTTCTTTCTTTCTTTCTTTCTTCCTTTCTTTCTTTCTTTCTTTCTTTCTTTCTAATTACCTGCAGTATTCTAAAAGTATGAACTTGGCTATTGCCCACAGTACGTGTCTTACAATTATGGTCAGCTTGAATTTGTGTTTGGCCTATATGATCTAGTTCTAGTGTACTGTTGTTAAAGTTGGTTTCTATCTTAAAAAATACCTAGTTTTTACATTTGGCTCAAGCTTACTACTAGGCACAACAGAAGATTTACTAACCTCATTTAACTCTGATGCTACTTTGTTTCCAAGATTTTAAAGAAATTTTCTGAAAAGATTGCATTTTTGACACATCAGGAGAATTAAACCCTTTGTGTTTGGCCTATATGATCTAGTTCTAGTGTACTGTTGTTAAAGTTGGTTTCTATCTTAAAAAATACCTAGTTTTTACATTTGGCTCAAGCTTACTACTAGGCACAACAGAAGATTTACTAACCTCATTTAACTCTGCTGCTAGTTTGTTTTCAAGATTTGAAAAAAATTTTCTGAAAAGATTGCATTTTTGACACATCAGGAGAATTAAACCCCAACACAGGTATAGTACTGCTTACACTAGACAAGTTAAGTTCACTTGCATGTTCGTCGAGCTGTGCTGAACTCGATGACGCTGTAGGAACACCAGACTCGACGGTGCGAACAGTTGCTTCCGGGATGGACTTCAAGGCAGGCCAATGGTCAACAGACATACATTTTTATTGAGGTTCCATGAATTCACGGTCCGCATCCAGTTGAAGAGTCTTTGTTTGTTGCTTGGTTGCAATCAACATATCAACAATCATATTACACACGGTCCTCTTGCCCTTGCCGTTTAAATGGAGGCCATGTTTAGTATGATATGTCCGAGGTAAATCATTAAAATTGTTTAACCTTACCTGAGGATACCTTTTACACAAATTTGAGATTTTTTATTTACACTAAAGATATCACCATTTATACTATGTCGAGGTGGCAAATCATGCCTAAAAGGCAAAGTCCCAATGAGTAGCATTTGTTCATCACTGGCATCGTTTATTAGCCGCTCAGTATTTACACTTAAGGTTTCAGTTTGATGACCTTTATCAATGTCATTTGATCCCCCAATAACAATTAAGTATTCAGAATCACCACACTTCTTAATGTCAGGAACAACTTGGTTCAGCGTTGTACTAGGTTTGACCACCCCTTCAACAGCAAAACCTTCCCCAAGGCTGGACAATAATTCTGTAGCCGAGCTCCTGTGGTGACTATCTTCCACCACAGTTATCTTGCAAGCCTACTTTTAAGCTTAGACATTGGCCTAATCATTTTAGCATTGACGCTATTCAGTTTTTTAGGAGCTTCAACTGTTCTATGCAAAGGCCTAGGCCTATTACTAGCATGGTAGATCGTATTCATCACCTGCTTGAAGGTTACCCAACACAGAGAACCTATTATTTAAAGACACACCACCAATTAGTAAATTAGGTAGGCCTACTTAGGTATTTAGGTAATTAGGTATTTATTGTCATTGTCCGGCACAACTTCACCTACATCATCTGAGTCTCTGAGTTTAATAATTGCATATTTGTCCTTGATCTAGTTGAGGTGTTATTATTAATATGGGTTTTTTAACACATAAATTAAAACCAGCAATAGTGTTTTTAAATGTTTTTATTTAAATATGAATATTTATTTTTCAACAACAATTGTTATTTTTCAAGGAATTATTTTATCAGCATAAGTGTTAGCGTATTTTTTTCTTCCCTTTCTCAAAACCATACATTAAACATATGCCTAAACTGTGTTAAACAAATTGTAAGAAATCAAATTAAAAATTTGTTTACAAAACCCTACTACAGTAAGGAAAAAACTATAATATGACTGTCCATAAATGATAAAAATATGTAAACAAAATTAAAGTAAAAAATCTTAATACAGTAAAATTTCAATGATTTAGGGTTTCTGAATTTATGCTGGGGACAATTTGGAACAACCACTCTCTCACTCTTCTCTTGTACTCAGCCCTCTCTGACCCGAGAATACCTACAGCAGTAATATAGTATAAAACGTAGAATATATAATGTATAGAGGAAGAAAGAAGTCAATTGTATAGAATGAGAGAGCCCCGAGAGTAGGTATCCGAAATGTCGTTTGGTTAGTGTATGAAAGTTGTGTTTTATTATATGTATTTTAATAATTACCTAAGTTACAGCACAGTTAATAGTAAACATTGATGTGTAAACTAAATAACTAGATGTTTACAGCTTAGTTATTTCAAAACCAGTATATCAGGTAAATTTTCTACTGTCAAGTTTTTGACACAGTTTGACAACAGCACTGTAGTTGTATAGCTCGTTCAAACTGAAACAATTGCTTGTATAACAATAAACAAACAACAATTCGTACAAGACAAGTTGAGTACAACTTCTACCACAGGATTTAGACGGAATACATTATTTACGACGTATCATATTTGTTTTAATTATTTGTAATCCTCTATAAACCTTCTCTAAGGCAATTGCAGTTCAGAATTGTATAGCACTTATCAAGGTGTTCATATATATATATATATATATATATATATATATATATATATATATATATATATATATATATATATATTTTATGGATGATCACTTATAGATGTTATAATATATTATGTAACTTAATTATAGATCGCAATTTTGTTTTTAATCGAATTTTGCGGCAGGTTTACACTTTTAGGGACGAAAAAATTAAAATATGTTTTGTGAATTGTAGCTCTTAACTCATGGTTTCAAATAAATCAACCATCAACTATAAATTTAAATAAATACCTGGACTGATAAAAGAAGGATTTATTCCTATAGCGAAAATATCTACCTTTCAATAGTGTACCAAAGGGTTGAGAACCTTTTGGTGTCGCAAAATAAAACAAAATATCAGACTAACCACGCACAACCATTGTAATAAAAAACAACAGTCATACTAAGGAATATTAACAAAGGGTTGTTTGTTTCAGTAGAAAATGTAGTTTTTTATGATAAATCTGTTCATACTTTACAGTAGCATACCGAGTGTGTTTAAAATGTAAACCTAGTTGAGCCAGAGTACATTCATTGTTGTAGTTTTTTGTTGTTGTTGTTACAAAACCGAAGTGAAATTAATAGAAATAACTGTTTTTAAAATGTTAGCTGATGGTATCATGTGCATTTCACTTATCATGCGAGATCAAAGTAACAGTCACATTTATCATTATGTTTTTAGGTTTTATAGTTTATAACAGATTAAAACTACATAAATCTTTGTATAAACAGGTTTAAATTTCAAGGCATGATGAATTGAATAATCTACATTTAGTCCTAATTTGGCCCATAGGGGTGCGAAACTTTGTAACTCAATACTCACACAACCCCCCGGGTCGCCGGGTGCTTTGGTATGTATGTCTTTGTTTTTTTTACTGCGAAACATGATCAGCTGTTTGAATTCTTATCAGCTCAAACTAAAGTGAATGTCCATAAGAATAACACAGGATTGGTTCTTTGAAGCCCCGTGGGGCGGAGCCTTGTGGGAATTTCTTAAAATTCTTTCTTAGTGGTTACCTACGTTGTAAAAAGAGTATACGTGCGGAATTTCGTGGTTGTAGGTGTAGAGGCTTGGCCTGGGGGATGATTGGTTTTACATATTTAATAATTGTCTATAGGAATAACACAGGATTGGAACTTTGACGTGGAGCCCTATGGGAATTTCTTAAAATCCTTTCTTAGTGGTTACCTACGTTGTGGAAAGAGTATACGTGGGGAATTTCGTGATTGTAGGTGTAGAGATTTGGCCTGGGGAATGATAGTTTTTCGTATATATAGGTATGGAGAAGAAGATATGGAAAACTCTAGCCCCCTTTATTGGATTTTATCTTTCAAATATTGAGTTTTTGGGCCCAAAAAGGGTAAGAAATACTCCGGATGTAAAGTTAATGTATTTGTTTGTTTGTTTGTTTGTTTTTGGGGGGATTAGGAGGCTCTCTGGCATAGCCGGCTAGGCTTGTCTCCCTTTGTGATATTATGCTGCCTCCCTCCTGAAAGGGAGAGAGAACCCTACCTAGCTCCCGGGCTCTGTGGGTGACATAACCCCGGGACGATTCGCCCTCTAACCCGACGTCCGCAAGACAGGGACCGCCATCGCACAAAGCCTCCAACCTCTCAGGGATTGGGTGGCCCCAGCCCGGCAGACCGGAGACCGTCGGGTAAGGGCCCTTCCTCCCAGGCACCCGTCCCAGGCTGCAAGGAAGATCCACTACTCCCTCCAGAGGACTGGGACTACTAGACTGGGTATCCAGGCTCAACTGGGAGTCAAATCCCAAGAAAGGCAAGGAGGAACCAAGGAAGGGAAGTTGGTCACACTGGATAGCCAAAAGACTTACCAATACTGTGCCAGCTTCATTTTGCTGTATCCAATGTCGACCTTTGTAATAGTATAGACCAGTCAGAGAGCCGTCGAGGGCCGAATGAATTTATGTATATTTATGTATTTATATATTTTAATGTATGAGGGCCAAATGTATTTATGTATATTTGCTTATTTATGTATAAAATGTAATGTATTTAAAAATATGGATATTAGTAAGGTGGAACTTTTAAGCCCTCTCTCATCATTCTAATATAAATACTTACCGAGTTATTATAGATAATGTATGTTGACTAAACACAGTACGTTGTCGTACGGTATGGGAGTTTTACATTAGAAAAACCTGTTATTCATTTAATGGTGTATTTTTATCATTCTCAGCAACCTCGCGCCTACTTTCAATCCTGACTGGACCTTCTCCTAACCTTATATTGTGCAATATTGGATTCCCAGCATTTCAGGTAATTAAAACAGGAATTTGAGAACTGCAAGATAAAAAAATGTTTTCAGATTTCAATAAATATTGGATATTTTAACACTGATTTTGATTGTTTAAAGTGTTAAAATTTGGAAATTCACTTCCCTCACGTCAGCGTGCTGCGTGTGGTCTTGTTTTTATTTCATGTCGCAAAACGTTCAGGTGAACTACGGGTTTTGAAAGTTAGCAGATGCTTCGCATGCAAATAAATTAAAATATACATCGACTGACTTATTAACAAGTACCTAAAGTCTTGGAAACCATTCTTTAACTGAGTCTGACTAATTTTAACTTAATAATTACGCCTACTAAACGTATAGTTTCACTAGTTTTTGGAAAATGACTTCGAGTTTAATTTGAAATTAAGCTTTAGTTTTATTTTGACTTGTTATTTTTACATATTTATCCCCAAGTGATCGAAAATGACAATTACAGTATTTTAGTATTCAAGTGATTATCATCTAATGGTTGTAAAGTTTAAATTTGTTTAGACATAAATCCCAAAAAAGTGCTTATATCTTTGTTTTTATATGAATATAACATACAGAAATTAAAAACCCGCTTCCGTGACGATCTTGGTGATACTGAAATTGTATCTCACTAATTCCTTTTGGACGTAATTATTTAAAATTTAACCGCAACATTGGTCATGATGTGTTTAGCCTTAATGGTATAATGCACCAACGCACAAGTACCTCCTGAATTTAAAAGGCCTATTCAACGGATTTATATTGGTTTTATACTCCCAGCTTCCTTTTCACAAAGTAAACAGATCCTGCTGTAAGTTAAAATTAGTTAGGGGCCACATGTTTTGGGAAACTTCTGGCAAAACAAACCCGTTTTTAATATCCTAACCTCAGAGTTTGTGATTCAAGCAATTCGATATTTCGTCGTAGTAGATTTTAGCTTGAAATATTCTTAAGCTGGTTTCTAGTGTCAGTTTTTTTTTTTACTTTAAATATAAATTCTTAAATAAATCACACTTCAAATTTATTGCGTGCACTTTTACTATTTCCGATTTAAATACTATACAAGTTAAGTTTTGCTCTATTCGATTGAGAACTGTTAACCAACAATAAGAGCCAATAAAATATTTGAGGAATGGACACGACATAAACCTCAGAAGTAAAATTAAATCAAATCTTTTATTCTCCTTTGTCGGAATCCTACTAATGAAACTGAAAGCATGTTTTTCACCCCAACAATCAAACTGCTATACTAAGAGTAACGCAAGATAATCGTGTTAGACGGCAAAAAATTAATAAGAAAATTAATGACAATTGATTTATGGTGCTTGATCAAATGGAGGATCACTAAACGTTTTGCAGTGCTTCCTAATATTATTATGACTGATAAGGTAGCCGTCACACAATGTGTAACTGTTTATACTACACAAAGCTAATTGTGTTTTCGCACAGCAGTTCATACCGAATCGATGGTGTTTTAAAAGCATACAAATTTTAACGAATTTTACCGAAAAGAATACTTACAACTCGGAAAACAAGGCAATTAATAACTTTTTGATTTGTTGGTCTTTAGAAGGAATGGGAGCGGAAGAACTTCTAAATTGTTTTATTACAAACAAAAGTTCCAAGTTGTATCCTGTTCGGTCGGTGAATAAGGCCAAACAGTTATTAATCATTTTCATTGCTTACTTTGTTGTTACTTTATTTTAAATTATTATTTTTTATAATCTACATTTATTTTATCGAGTCACATTCTTCTTTTTAATATATAAAAAGAACCTGGGGTGTTTTCACATGTTCTCAAACTTACCAATATGATGGAGATGAAATTTAACCACTGATTCTTTAGGTCTAAAATAGGAACTGCAAGTATTTCTTATCCATGTGTGACGTCACAGCTCCGCGCCACGGGTTATTAGAGTTTCAATGTCATTCAATTTATTTGATCAGATGATTGCATAAACAGGTGTTAATTATTTCAAAATGATCAAATGTTTAACTACAAAATTCAGCTCATGCACAACGGTTATATTCCCGGGTGAAACCGGGTATTATAGCGGCTCGTAGGGCTACACTACATTTAATCCGAAACTTCAATAAAGTAATTTAAATTTTGTATTGGAATTCGGTAATAGTTCGATTTTAAATTAAGTTCAGTTTTTTAGAAACCTAAAAGGGAGGTGTGAAGGAGGTTATTGTTTATGTCGAATAAGACTAAATTAATTACGAAAGTATATTTCGTTTTTCGAGCAGCTTCTATCCTAACACAACCGTCATATACGAAAACTTTGCAAACGATTCGACCACAGTCGCACTATCCTCACTTTGAGTCTGGCTTTCAATGGTTGAACTCATGCACATCACTCATGCACTCACGTACATATCATTTCTAGCGGAATATTCAATATTGATATGAATTTCGTTTACAAACTTGTTTAGGCACAATGCGTTTAAATTTCAACATTGAAAGCAAAGTAGCCTGTAATATAGAGAATGCAAACTCAGGAGTCCGGTGATAGCATTTTGTCGATGCAGTATTGCAGGCGCATAAAATACCTGGTTGTTCTTCTATGTGAGAAGAAAGAATAGAATGGAAGTACTGTATATATAAGGTGACCAGACGTCCCGATTTCGGCGGGACAGTCCCGGTTTAGCGAAGTAAGTCCCGGCGTCCCTACAATTCCTGTGGGGGCAGCCGATTGTCCCGCTTTAGCGTTTTGACATGAATATAATCATTGATTCATAAAAACCAATATAATTTTGTTAATATGTCGAATACAAGACTCCCGTCAACAAGCATCGTGATAAATTGTTCACACAATTTCAAGAAAAACAAAAGTATTGGGTCCCAACATTTTTTTCTAAGCTTTTAACTGAGCTAGCGCACTCTCTATGCCCGGGACCTATGCACTAGTGCAGGGAGTTTTTAATGTCATGAACAATTTATGGACCGAGAACAAGTAAAACTAGGAACAAAAAACGCATATTTTTGCTAAAAATAAACTAAAATTTAAGCCGAGTTCAGTTTTAATTAAGATTCAAGTTAATGAAAGCTATTCACTCCTCGGACAATTATCAGTAATTTTGTTTGGTATTTTCTTTTATTAGTTAAGTGTTGCATATTAAGATTTTATAAATATGATTAAAAAACCTGTTATTCAAAAATCTAAGTAATAAATGGGGGTAAAACTGCACAAAACTCATAATTTGTTTCCCGGTATCTAATATTCTTGAACCTTCCAGGGAGGGCACCGAACACCCCATTTTTATAGGGAGGGATCCCTTACCCCCCACACACCCCGCATTTCCAGTTAATTAAACTATGTCCCGCTTTAGACTTCTACTGATCTGGTCACCTTATGTATATAGAATGTAAGTGCAGTAGTACAAATAAACTGAATATAAAACAGTTTGTAAACCATACATATTTTCCTTCCAACATATATTAAATTATTTGCATTATTTCCCTTTACCTTTTAATGCAAAATGAGGAAAGGTCGCTAACAACCTTTTATGTTGGAATTGGCCAGAAATAAGGAAAGTTGTAATGGGAAACAAATATTTAAACTTCTTACAGATAACACGAAGTTCCAGCGTTAAAATGGATATTTTTATTTAAATCAACTCAAACTACATCAGTGTTCCTTGTCCAGGCTGCAGTTTCCTGTTAACTGTACAAAGTATTGCTCGAATGCCCCCAAGTCGCCCCACTCTCAAAGGGAGTTAACATATTACCATTTAATTTCACCGTTGTTCTTTGTTCATTCGCAGTGTACGGAAGTTTTCCTTTGTATTTCCCGGACCTAATTATCATTCCAGTTTTAAAGGCCAGGACAGGCAGCGATTCACAAGAGAAGAATGGGTTGAATTCGTTAAAATACAACTTTGATGTCTTTGTCCTCATTGTTCTAAAGTCAATTTAAATTATACGAACCATTTGAAATTTGGATTAGTATTTGCGGATGGTTTTACAGTCAAAATAAAAGTTTTTACGTTTAAAATGTATACCTCGTCAGTGCCGTCTTTGCATGTAAAATAAATTATATACTTATAAAACAGGCGACTTATTTCAGGTTTTTTAGCGAATTTCCCCTATAGGGAAGAAGCTATTACCGTAGGTCTCATGGTAAGACTTAAGCTCGAGACCATGATAACTTTTCATTTTGAGGTCCCCAGATGCCAAAAACACCATTTGTTCAAATTTTTATATATGTATATATATATATATATACATATATATGTGTCCGTAAGCACGATAACTCTCGTAAAAAAGGTCCGATCTTAATGAAATTTGGTACAAATGTGTAAAGTACCATTTATTTGAACGAGTTCGAAAACCAGATGAATCGCACCATCCGAAGGGGGGTTTTTGGGGGGTTTTGTACCCCAAAAATGTGTTTTTTGGGGTTTTCACATGTAATTTTAATTTAAATCAAATTTTAATTTATACCATTGAATGCAGCTTAAAAAAACAAACAATTTGGTATTTTGATCATTGCTCTACGTCAATTGGTTACCGAGATATTGAAAGTGCTAAACACAGTACGCTGTCTAATGCTATTCTTATGGAGAAAAAGAAAAATTGTATATCTTGCTTATTTATGTATATAAACTGGCGAAATTTGGTATATGGCTTGATCTGGTTGTGGTTTATTGTTGTTTGCACAAAAAAACATTTTTCGCCAATGTTTCCTGTAGCAGCAAACCTAGGTACTTGGTCCCCATGTTATTCTTATGGAAAATACTTAAAATGTTATATATCGCTTATTTATGAATGTATATGGATGAAACTTGGTATGTTTCTTCACTAAGATGAGTTCTATTGATATTTTCATAAAAACCCATTATTTCGTGTGCCTTGTTGCAGCAAACCTGCGTACTCATCCCCAATGTTATTCTTATGGAGAATAATTAATATTTTAAATATCGATTGTTTGTGAATACATTTCTTATGAATCCTGTTAAGTGTTTTAATGTGTTATGTTATATATTCATTGGAAATTCGCTGAGTATGCAGGTTTGCTGCGACGGGGGTATTTTTTTTTCCATTAGACTCCCTCTGTCTTACTATTGTAGATATAGTAATATTTGTAAAAGGATTTAACCATTACTTAAGAAGAGGTTGTTGCAGAATTCACATAATGACAATTTTTACGAGCTGCATTCTTGGAGGTGAGCACTACTAAAACACAATAGTTATTTATATATTAGGAGCGAAAAGCGGGTCCATCTCGCTTGAGGAAAAATGTATCGGTAATATTCTGAAAGCGAGAAAGGCAATTAACACTAGAATTGCATACACAATTTTTTACTACATCCGCAACTTAGGACAAACAACATCAAAAGTGCACTTTCATACATTTGTATTGCATTCACGAGATTGAGATTGTAAACACCGAGTCAGTTAGCTTGGTCCTAAGCAACAATCAATCAGCTGTTTCACCATCAGCGAGCGGAAAAGAAAGTCGCAGAAACAGCTGTTTTATGATTTTTTTTTAGAACGTAAAGAAGCACTTCAGGCGTGGGTGTATGAAAATATGTTTTGGTTCTTGGTTTACTGTTATGCACGGTCATGAATATTATACAGGGTTGGGCAAAAGTCTGGAATAAAGTTAATAACTCCTGAACTACTGCACAGAATTTAATTAAATATATTGTTTTTGTATTTGGTATTATTACCCGCATCTAGATTTATTTCACTGATTTTTTGCATGACCAAGGGACGGCCCACGGAAGATGTAATAAAATTTGTAAATTTTATTTATGGGGCCTTGGTCGAATTATATCTCATTTTAAAGATATTTTTCAATATAACACAACGGTGCAACTTCGGTTGCAAAGGGTTGACCCCAGTCAAAAGTTACAGCTTCTCAAAGTTTTCCATATTTTCTTAAGCAAAATATCTGTGTTTGTTTTTTCCATATTAAAATAAAAATATTAACAGGAAACGAAAATAAATTTTGTTATTACTTTAAAAATATTTAGTGGCATAACAATTTAAATTTAAATAGGTGAACAACAATGAAACACGTGTTTAAAATTAAACCAGACAGCTGATTTAAAATCAACAAAACAAAGACAGCTGTTTTTCACTAAGAAAATATGGAAAACTATGAGAAGCTGTAACTTTTGACTGGGTCACCTTTGCAACCGGAGTAGCACCGTTGATTACTATTAAATACCTTTAAAATGAGGTATAAATTGACACAGGCTTCTATTAAAACAATTTACGACTTCCTCCGTTGGGCCGTCCCCTAGTCATGAAATCGATCAGTGAAATACGTCTAGATGATTTTCGGATGTGGGTAACAATACCAAAATGCAAAAAAATACCAAGTCTCTTTAAATTCTGGCCAGTAGTTCAGGAGTTATTAACTATATTCCAGACTGTTACCCAACCCTGTGTATCCGGAGTCATATTCATAGTAAATTTATTATACAGAATTTCCAGAAACTACTGACCCAAACTTCACCACATTGTCATACAGTATAGGTAAAAAAATACTGAAACGCACCATATAATGTGCAGTCCTCTATCTTGCATATTTTTCTGTCTCACTGTCTGTATGTTATTTGTTACAAACCCCTTATTTATCTCAGAGATTGTTTGAGAGTAAGTAACAAAACGAGATGAGAACATTTATGTAGGTGGCAAGGTAAATATGTATGAAAATATTTATTTATTTATTAAATTTTGTATTGTTCTAATTTATTTTCTATGTTTTTCCGAACATTTCGATATAAAATAGATTGAAATTTGGTTTAAATTAATAGTAGTAAAACTTGATTTATTTGGTTGTACGCGGTGAATTCAACTAACTTAAAAAACTGAATTATAATTAATTAAATTTAATTTGTTTATTACAAATTAAATTAAAAGAAGGAATAAAAGAATTTTAAAGAGAAAAAAAGAAGATACATATGAAGAAAATTGTGTTTTTAGCGCGAATTTCCCCTATAGGGAAGAAGCTATTACCGTAGGTCTCATGGTAAGACTTAAGCCCGAGACCATGATAACTTTTCATTTTGAGATCCCCAGATGCCAAAAACACTATTCGTTCAAATTCATATATATGTTTATATATATATATATATATGTATATATATATGTATGTGTGTGTGTGTGTGTGTGTGTGTGTGTGTGTGTCTGTGTGTGTGTGTGTGTGTGTGTGTGTGTGTGTGTGTGTGTGTGTGTGTGTGTGTGTGTGTGTGTGTGTGTGTGTGTGTGTGTGTGTGTACGTTAACTCGATAACTTGAAGGGGGTTTTATCGGGGTTTTAAATTTTCCAAAAATCACTTTTTTCAATTTTTTACCCTAAAACTTTTAAAACACTCAATTTTGGTTTTTACCATTTTATAGAGCTTAAAAACAAATAATATGGTATTTTGAATTATTAACCTGGGTTAAGTGGTTGTGGAGAAAATCCAAAAAACGTATTCATAAAATCTCCCATGTTAATCTTATGGGAAAAAGGTTTTTAGCATTTCCACAGTTAATTTTACTGTAAACTTGACATTTGCTAATACCAATCGGTTCAGCTCTACAAAACAATCATTTTGGTGTTTAAATTGTGATTCTACGTCCATTCGTTGCAGTGATATTCAAATTAGTAAACACAGTACGTTGTCCAATGTTATCCTTAAGGAGAATAATTAAAATTTGATATCTCGATTATTTATGAATGTATATTGATGAAACTTGGTATGTGGCTTCAACTAGTACAACTGCGACCTCTTTCAATCCAGGCATACACAAAACTAGGGACACATTTTACAATGGCATGGGCAATGAGAAGTCTACTTCAGTAATTATAGTCAATGATTTTAGTAATTTGAGTTTCTTCGTCATCCTAATTTAATTATTAGAAATTATACATCTTTGGATTTATGTTTAAAAAGTCAAAAATGATTTTGTTTTGGCAAATTATGAATAAACATTTTAAGAGTCTTCATCACCGGAAGTTGCCGGACGCCATATCCGAGATTTGCCTCATAAGACCAATGTTAACTTTGTGCCTCCTTACTCCTCACCTGATCGTCACATTCAATTAATTTTTGTATAAAATTAATGATTTCATCATCCTTGAGGGAAATACAATACTGAATTTATATTTTGTTTACAAAATAATGAGAACATTTACAGTGTTGCAGTTGAAAATGAAACAATCTATTGTAAACCCATAATACCCAAATTAAGGAACTTGACAGTGTATTTCCCTAGAGGATGACGAAACCTTTAATTTGACACCAAATTAACTGAGTGTGACAATCAGGTGAGGAGTAACGAAGGCACAAAACTAACATTGGCTTTTTGGAACAAAACTGCAAGATGGCGTCTAGCAACTTCCGGCGATGACGATTGTTGTTTAGATGGTTAACGCTGAGTATTTTTAAATGTAATGTTATATAGTAGAAGCGAATTAAAGCGAATTTAAAGGAATTTTCCGCCTACATAAATGTTCGTACTAAATTTCGTAATAAAATGTTTATATTTGGTTCATTGTTATTTTTTAAACCGTTTCTGGTACTTTTTTTATAAAAATAGCACTTAGAAAGACAGAAAATTAAACAAAATACATTGATTAATTTACATTATGGTGAATTTTAATGGTTTTACTTATAGAATAACCTAGTGAAGTTTGGTTATATAACTTCTGGACATTCTGTATATATTTAGCATTTTAAAAATTTAATATTATTTTAAAAGATTATTAAAGTAAATTAAATCTTTCTGATAAATTGTTTGTGGAAAAAACCTTTAGGTATGTTTGATATTGATTGGTTGGTACAGTATTTAAAAGGAATAGTAGTAGAATAACTTTTAAATTGTTTTACCACAAACGAAGTTCTTTGTAATTTTCTGTTTTTGATTCCGCTCGAAAAACCAATTAGATTAACCATTTTCTTTGCTCTCCTTGTTATCGCGTTATTTTAGGGATTTCATGATTTTCTGAAATTAGGTTGCGCTTTAAAATAAACAAACTTTATGAACGATTTAAATTTAAAACTTTTGAGCTATTTGTTGTTACATAAATTAGTTGTGCATTAGTTAAGTTTAAAATACAGTAACTTGACTTATTACTTCTTAAGGCGTATACTGATATATGTGCGGGCAATGAAACGTATCATAAACGCAATTACAGATTTTCATAATTTGTTAACAAATATAGTTACAGATCCAATAGTTTGGTATAAAATAAAAATAATACTGAGAGATACGAGTTTATAACTATGTACACCATGAAGGGTAATTCTAACTCTACTTTAACTTGTATGTATAATTTCCTAATAAAATAGTTCAGTTTATAGAATCTCCCTGTTAACAGCCCTAAACTGGTTTATTTTAGTAGTAGTTAGAAATGTAAAAAGCAAACTCAAAACGTTGGCGTGATCGCTCTTTGTTGAAATGAATATAGCAAATGCGCATCAACTTATTTTGTCCTCGTATGAAAAAAAGGAAATAGGGCTCATCAATATGTTTTAAACATAGAAGGAAATTGATTCTTCATGAATAGTCTTGTATTCATTGATTTTATGCAATACCTAAGCTTACCATAAATGTAGTTATCTATTTGTTTAACTCAGGCGTATGTTTTGCAGCATCCATCATCAGTGAATGTAGTTATAGAAACATAACAATGTTGATTCATGAAGATCATATCAAGTCTACATTTACAAATATTTCTCGACACAAACAAACACACTTACCCCGATCTTAAATGGCCATTTTTCCGAACGACATCGACCCGAGCTACAAAACCTCAACGTCTACCATGACGATCGTGGTCGACAGCTCGTATCCGTATCACAGTCTGTGGTTGACACCAACTGGTTGTTCGACGCCGCTGAGTCTTATCAAGCATTGCCTTCAGTTTTAAAATTAATTGGTTTGCTGTATATGGTAAGCTAAAAGTATTCACTCTTAACAAATATTTGTTCCTATGACATTTGAACCAATTTTTGTTAAACTAAAGCTGTAAATCTATATTTAATAAACGGTATCAGAAAACACATACACACACTTTCTCCCTTTTAGCCCAACTTGAATGATTAAATTACTTTTTATTTACTAAATATGGAATCCTAAGCACGGTCGAATGTACAGAAAATCTTGTAAACAAGTTGTTTTCAAAAACATCCACCAAAATCCCTGTTTTGGAGGCACTACAGAATCCATTGCTACACACGAGGTTTTAAGAGGGGAAATGCCCCCTATTCCCCCTCCAGGGTTGTTAAGGGGCAACATATTTCGAATTTCCTCTGTTGGTCAATGCTAACTTGACAATCATGTCAAGTTTGAACGAAATTGATCAGTAAATAAGAGAGAAAGTAATGTTTGTATTCCCCATAAGAATAAAATTGTCAACATACTGCGTTTACCGTAAAATGAAAATTTAAATTTTCTCCTCAACCAGCAATGGTAGAATAGTAATTCAAAAATACTATTTTTTTTAATTTTTTTTAGCTCTTTTTTATGGTGAATAGTAATATTTTTTTATATTTATATTTTGTATGTAAAATCCAAACAAAGTTTATGTTTTAAGCCCTATAATTTCTGAAGCCAAATTTTTACAGAAATATGGGTGGTGTCATTTGGTTGGAAAACTAAAGTTCTACAAACGGCTAAAGTTTAATTAAAATCGTTGGAGCCGTTTAAAATCGATTTTTCATGTTTTTTGGCGGTTTTTTGGGGATAATTACCCTTAAAAATCAAAAATTCGAAAAAATGAAAAAACAGAGATATCGTGGATTAGTACCTACATACCAAATTTCATAAAAATCGGACCATTGGTTTGGGCTCTAGCTCTATACACATCCATACAAACAGGTAGACACACATACATCACGCAAAAATAACTTTTTTGGGTTCAGGGAACACCAAAACGAATATTTCCACTAACAACTCAAATTCGAAAATGTTGACGAAAACAATACTTTTTCCATATACTATGTATAAGGGGAGAAAGTAAAAAATTGCAAACGAGAAAGATCAAATCGCAACAAATGTTTTCAGTATGACTTTATACTGAACTTCACTCAACCTTTTTACCTGAAGTACGTGTTTTAATTTATTAAGAAAATCAAAATACCTCTGTAGCAGCAAACCTGCGTACTCAGCGAATTTCTGATGCATATATATGTATCTTAATACCATATAAATCCACATACCAAGTTTCATCAATATATATACACAAAAACAATATAACACAAAAACTGTGATTTTATACAAATATCAATAGACCACAACGATATGAAGCAATATACCAAATTTCATCAGGATAAGTTGATAAATAAGCGAGATATACAATTTTTCTTATTCTCCATAAGAATAACATTGGACAACGTACTGTGTTTAGCACTTTCAATATCTCTGTAACCATTTGATGTAGAGCAATGATCAAAACACCAAATTGTGCGTCTTTTTAAGCTAATTCCAATGGAAAAAGCCAAAATTTAACTTTTTTATATTATATGTAAAAAACTCAACAAACAATATTTTTGGGGTACAAAATCTTCGGATAGGTCAGCCTGTCTGGTTTTTGAACTTAAAGTCATAAATGCTGCTTTACACGTTTATACAAAATTTCATCAAACTCGGATAATTTTTACGGGAGTTATCGTGCTCACGGACACACACACACACACACACAATATATATATATATATATATATATATATATATATATATATATACACACAGTTTCGAACAAATGGTGTTTTTGGGGTCTGGGGACCTCAAAACGAAAAGTTCTCATGGTCCCGGGCCTAGGTCTTGCCATGCCGACTACGGTAATAGCTTCTTCCCTATAGGGGAAATAAATTTATTTTATCAACACTGATTTGTGCCAATTTACCAGAGCCTAATTCATAGTGAAGTCTATAGAGTTTTCCTCGAACGCCAGTTCTTATTACCACTTCTTCACACCATCGTTCTTTGTTCTACAGTCGTGAACGGAAGTTTCCTTTGTATTGCCCGAACCTAATTACTCTTCCAAGTTTTAAAGGTCAGGAACGGCAGCGATACACAAGAGAATAACAGCTTCGAATCGTTAGAGACCCTTTGTTCACTTCAAACCTGATTTCTTTGTACTCTTTGTATCCTATAGGCTATAGTTAGTACATTTGAATTTCAGAGTAGCGTTTAAAAAGTAATTGTTCAACTACTTCTGTTCTGCTCTCCAGCAAAAAATTAGTTCCAGAAAAAAAATTGTCTGCACATTATTGAACTCAGAATTAAATTCAATTTCTGCTGGATTATTTTTACATAGTAATATAGAATTATGATGCCTCCCGGAAAAAAGTTTATTAGTAAACATTATAAACATAATTGGCCCAAGAACTGAGTCTTGTAGCAAGAACTCCACTTATAACCCTATAAATTTACACTTTTTTTAAGTACAGGCGGCCTATTTTTTCTTATTCATTTTCTTCCTTATACATGAGCCTCGGGCCTGGGCATGAAACGTATCAAGCAAAACAAGGGGTGAGTCGCTGTAACGTATAAAGACAGTAACGTCGCTACAGTAACAGGTATAGACAGACAGTACTGTGAATATCGCTGTAATATACCAGTAAGTCGATCTGAAACCAACCGTATGAAATATGCACACCTTCCTAAAGCCTAGTCAGAAAAATTTGGTATTCATAAGTAACCCAGCTATTTCATAAAATACCTTTAACTTGAAACCGATTGATATACAGTTAAAAATCAGTAAAAACTGTACCTTGCAGCCGGTTGAGAATCGCTGTAGGAATAGGATACAAAATGTAAGATGTAAGGTGCGTTTACACTTTGCATCGCTGTTACTAGAGACGCCAATGCAGCTTCAAAGACAATAGATAAATTAAAATAAAGAATAAGTCAGCCAAATCCAGAGACACGAGTTGTAGACTTCATCTAGCCTCCAAGTTGCACTAGAGCTTCGTCCATACTTCTTAATAAACTAAATGTATGTGTTTAACTTAGGCCTTCTCTAAGTGCTATTTCGCTGTTAAATGTGAGCTTGACGTATCTGATGCAGAGTTATTTCGTTGAACATTGTATATAGATATTAACTTGCAAATGTATAAAATGTACCTTAATTTATTATAAATAATTGCATTTCTTATAGATAACATTTAGAAACAATGGTCCGTACGGTAAATGCACCATGACTACAATATGCCGTTGCTGATCCCAGAATAGACATGAGCCAATCAAACAATGCAAACATCAAGAATTCAAACAGCTGTTCTTCAATCCAGCGGAGCGTTCGACAGTTCAGGTGGTGCACAACAACGCCACCTGATGATTAGCCAATAGTGACACCTGTGTGTGATAGTTGCAGCTGTCGCCGATAGAGCGCTCTCCGCTCGTGGGCGCGGGTGAGCCATAGAGACCAGTTTCTCCCGCCGAGTACGTGGCAGGCCGACCTTATGGTGCCGATCAGTTCAGTGGTGGACGCGGACTAACCCCAAGGTCTAGTGGCAGGTTGTCTGTTGTCTCGGTCTCAGTTCGGTGCGAGTTTTTAATCAGTGTGTGACCTGTGTTGCATTTAGGATTTACTCGCCGAGTGAAGGTAGGTTGGTTTTTGCACAGTGATACTGTTAGTTCCCAGCATGGGAGGTTCCCATGATACGCTCGCTGGACATACCAGGTTAGCCAGCAACAATGGAACTCGCGATTCTTGACCCCTCGGTTCTTCAGTGGGATTAGTTGGTTGCTATCAGCTTTCTTTATCTTAATCGTTTGTAAATATCCCACATTCTTGGCATGGTTTTTTCACACTAGATTTCGGCTTTTGTATGATTATTGTTTATGTTGCTTATTTTTAAACATCGAGTCTAATGAATGTTTATTTAATGATAACTTCTGGGGAAGTTTCACTGACAAACGCTTGCACACTTTTTTTCTTTTGTAAGACAAAAATAATAGTTTACAATTATTTTTCTTAAGTATATTAAGTTTCTTTGTAATATACTTAATTCTATTATAAATTATTGCATTGCTATTCACGCTTAATATAATATTTTTGCCGAATATTGTTACCACATTAACTTAATCTCTTTTCTATTTTTCCTTCAACGTCAATGGGAATTTTTAAATATTGTTTGCTCTAGTCAAACCCTGTGATTTTGGATTAATTAAATGCAATATTAACCTAGGTAATACAACTAAACAGAAGCTTAGGCTTAAATATGTTTTTTCTGAAAATATATCTAGATTTCGTTGCATTTAATTATATAATCATCCATTCCAGGGATAGTTCCAATCGTATTGTTAAAAATCCCAGTACCGTTGAAGGACATCAAACAAAAAAACTTTTCACAATTCAATACAGGTAGCCTACTTCAACTCATATTATTACCATGTGAAAATCATAAGTCGTAAGTGAGAAGTAGCCTGAATAATAATTTATCAAAAACACAACTCCCCCTCTGACCATCAGGAAAACGTAACAAAATCAATGTAAAAAAATGTGAATTGTAAACAAGTTTACAACAATTAAATTATTGTATGAACAGCATTACGAGATTTTTGATTTTCTTGAAACGCTTATAGTTTAAATTTGTTTACATTATTCAAATAAATATACCGGACTGTTTTTGTAAACGTGATTGGTTTGGACACGTTCACATAGGTTTTTTTGTCTCCGAATAATTTTTTCTTGTGGTTGTTTAGACCTTGGTCTAAATAATACACCTGAATGATAAGTATATTATATAGGCCTACTCACTTGCCAAATCATCAACATTTTCCAAAATAACTATGCAAACTATAGTTCCGAGATTTTTTCGTCTCCAGCAGTTGTTGACTATTCCAGCACATGTTCATTGTCTCTTTTTCCATCATTTTTTTTGGTGGGTGTTTTATTTGAATGTTTTTTTATTACTGGAATAAGTTTTAAACATTCGTTACCGTAACAATAAAAAAGATACTAACCTATTAATACTTACAAGAATTGCCCAGTCATTGGCAGTACATTCATCGGCATCGGCAAGACCAATTAAACGGCAAATAAAGCCTGTGAATCAACACCTAATTTTTAACTTACGACACTATTGTTTCTTCACAGTAATAGATCATAAACTACGGGTTACCTCTGGTGTTTCATAAGCCTTGTGTTCCACGTTATAAAAAGTACTGGTTTTTAGTATCGGTGTTCTGCCAAAGTGTAGGCCTACTCAATTGTTTACTCGTAGCATAGCATTGTGTACTTTTTGCTGCAGCGTTAAAGGCTGGTGGCTTCGCCTGCGACGGCGGGGCATCAAAAATAGCCACCTTTATGATGTAAATTAAGTATGCCCTGCTATTTTATTCAACACACCTATTTGACGGCAAATGTAATTCCTTGTCGAAAACTAAATTAAAAATCTCTGGTATTACCGATCTCATTTTGGAAGGTTTTTGCAAGAAAACATTGATTCCAATATCTGACTTGTTCCACGGGGTTGGTCTTCAATGGTCTTCGGTTCAGTTCCACCGAGGGTTACGGCAGTTACATTGAAGCATGTTTAGTTGGCATAACAAATAATGCCGAAGAACTTTTGTTTAAAACCTTAATCATCGCCGTTTGCAGTTTAAATAGTATACAGAATTGTGTATACAATTGCGAAATATATACAGTACTTAAAGTTTACAATGATTAAAACCAAGCCCGCGATATATAAACAAGAGGTTTAATACTATCACTAAAAACGTTTATCTGGAATTATTCGAGGAATGTGTCTGTTTACACTTGCCACCGCGGTCGTGCTAGAGTCGGCACCCCTCATCCCCCTCCAGTCACGGGTCTTATCAGTACAGGGCGGGGGAATGTTACAACCGTCTTTACAACTCCGTTATCACTGATAACGTTTATAGGGGCTTTCTCACTTCCGCGGCTAGCAGCGTTCACTAACACGACTCTGTGGTGAGTTATTTACCTGTTTGAAATATAATTGAAATAGACCGAGTACTCATACAGCTGTCGTTTTTAAAGCGGATTCTACCCTATTGCTCAACTTTAAAGTTTAAATTTATAAATTCATAGGAATTTATACAAATCTCCATCACTTCCCTCCGAAGAAAATAGATAATGAGTAAATAGATTAAAACTGTTTAAAATGGTATATCTAAGACGCATTTTAGGAAAGATAAAAAGTTAGTTAAGATGACAAAGTAGGCCCTATTACATTTTAGTGTGAAGTTAATGCCCAAGATCCGTTTTGAGCTAAACACTACAACAGTCTCAAGAATTCGAAATACATATATATTGTTGTTAAAGTTAATTTTAATGTTTGAATAGAATCCTGTAACGCCTAGTGGACCTGTACAACTTTTCATAAAAATTCTGCATGGAACTCTTTTTTTCCTCAGGCTCTTACAGCTCGTTCAGGATGTCTCTTCATGTTTAGCTCCCTGATAGCCGCGATAGCTGCAGATAACTCAGGGTAATTCCCTTGTTAGTTCACCTCATATTGTACTACAGCACCCCTCTTGATTTCTGCCGTCCATATCCTCCTCAGACTTATCCACGCTCTCCAATTAATAAAACGCATAAAGTCTACTTATGTCCACTATACTGGTGGACTTACATGTTACAGTTTCTCAGTACGTACTAATAATATTACAAATTTTGCGACGGATGTCGTTGGACAAATACATTTTTGTAAATTGTTAATTTATGTTGTTGTTGCTGCTGTAATTGTTCTTCATACAATACATGCATCGATTAATATTTAGAGGGCCCCTATTAAGAATCCTTGTATATAAACATAGTCAACGTAAGATCCCTTGGTGTAAACCCCCTGGTCATTATTAGTTCTTTCCGATGAATTTTGTAGTTTCGAATATGCTCTTGTCCATAAAAATACACTTTGGGACATAAAAAAGGCTATGGACAATTGTTGAATGAGGTTTTCGCGCTAACTTATTATCTGCACCTCGAACCTTCAAGTTAAAAAATAATTAATTAATCTGCCAAAAATAAATTTAATCTAAAAACTCAAGTTTTATGTAACTCTCGACGAAATTTATTTCTGACTCGTTTTAATTGATACACCACAAGTTTAAATTCACGTAAAGCAGATGTTGTGTTTGTTCTAATCCACCACGCCCAGCCGCGCTCCCGTGGTGTACCCGCGCACGTGCGTGTGAGCGACCGCGACGCCCAGGTGCCGCCGCGGCGCACGCGCTGCATCCTGTACAGCTGTCTCTACGTACTCAGGCTCATATCCTGTGTTTAAATACCACCTCTCCAGCCGCCTGGATGTCCACATTACTAAATATCCTCTTTGTTATAGTCTGCAATCAGATAACGGTGTTTTATATTGTTACCACGGTTGTGTGTTGTTGCACAATTGCAATGTATCTGCGTAAGCTTTATTTAGACAATGTGAACTCTTGAGAAAACGAGAATTGTATTCTCTGAAATGATTGATTAAAAGAGTAGGCCTAAATGTTTTATGAGGAAAGCGGGTTTGGTGAACAAGTAACCTTTCTTTCCTCGACTTCACTTCGTTACGGAATGTTCAGGTAATCTCCACCTGATCGATGGTGTTATATTTTGTTCAGATGACACATTTTGCGATTCAAAAAACATCAACTTGCTTTACTATAATTTAATTCCATGACCACTAACAACCCAAATAAAAAACACTAAGTCACCCCACAGATAAAATTAGGCAGATAACATTTATACAAAGAAATACCGAAATGGCTACTGGCTCCAGCATCTTCCAGTGATTAAATTACTGTGCTTGAAGATATACATTATTCCTTAACTTAATAGACCATAGCGTAATTAAAGCGTGCTATTCAGTACCGGCTCTAGGGCAGTGCGAGCCGTGCTCCAGCACGGCGCGGCACTTTTGGGGGGGGCACTAGCCGCTCATGACGGATCGAGGGTACGGGTGGGGGGCGTAATCCGTAGTTGTAAAATAAATAAATTGTAAATATATAATATTAACCCGGCTGATTTTGTTATTTTTTTGTATATTAGTATTTTAAGTTGTTGAAAGGCATTATTGGGAAGAAAGTAGTTTATTCACCATGTTGCACCTTCATTATACTTAAACATTAAATTTTCAAATTAGATAACATATCCTCCGCTCCTTTCAATTCCAAATTGTGGGTTGTTTTGACCTATATCGATCTGTGACAACTTCAGGGCATTCTGATTGGTACCGTATTGAGAGTGTGCTGGATAAAACTTTCAGAGAAAATTACAATGTTAAAATATCAAGTTACATGATGCAACTAATTGTTTTAATCCGCTCTCTTCGATTGTTTTAAAGTACTTCCTAGATGAGGAAAAGTATGGTTTTGGGATTGGAGAATATTGAACCGGGGTTTCATCTTTAATTGAAGTTGTAATGATTCGAGTTTAATATTGCTATTATATGTAATAAGGGGGAAAATATGATGCGCCCCCATCCGATTTTGGCGCCCCTTTCGATCGTTACTTGTAAGGTCTACGGTTTTGTGAACAAAAAACATTCATTTGACCAGACAAAATTATTTAGTATATTTAGTCCAGGGATTCTTTTTTCGTATTACACTATGTCTATACATGCGAGGGGAGAAAGTAAAACATAGATAATATGAAAAGGGATAAAGTATGATAATATGATTCATATTATCGTCTCCAATCCGCTCCCGCATTATTATCACATGTACAATACCCCCGTAGCAGCAAACCTGCGTACTTAGCGAATTTCCAATGCATATATATTTATCTTAATACCACATAAAGCTACATACCAGGTTTCATCAATATACATTCATAAATAAACAATTTATGACATTTTAATTATTCTCTATAAGAATAACATGGCGGCTGAGTATGCAGGTTTGCTGAAGCAAGGAACACAAAAAATGGGGTTTTATGTTAATATCAATATAACTCAACTAGGTGAAGTCACATACCAAATTTCATTAATTTATTTTCATAATTAAGGGAGATAACACGTTAATTATTCTCCATAAGAATTAACATGGGGCTGAGTACGCAGGTTTGCCGCTACGGGAGCCTTTGGCAAAAAATTGTTTTTTTGAGCAAATATCAATGGTCCACAACCACATTAAGCTGTATACCAAGATTCTTCAGTATATGTTCATAAATAAGCGAGATATAAAATTTGTATTTTCCTCCATAAGAATAACATTAGACAACGCACTGTGTTTAGCACTTTCAATATCTCGGTAACCAATTGACGTAGAAAAATGATCAAAATACCAAATTGTGTGTTTTTTAAAGCTGAATTCAATGGGAAAAACTAAAATTTGACTATTTCCAAAATTATGTGTAAAAAATTCAAAAAACCCATTTTTGGGGTACAAAACCCCCCAAAATACCCCTTTGGATAGAGCGATCTGGCTGGTTTTCGAACTTAAAGTCATAAATGTTGCTTTACACGTTTATACCAAATTTCATCAAAATCGGATAATTTTTACGAGAGTTATCGTGCTCACGGACACACACACACACATATATATATATATATATATATATATATATATATATATAAATCTATATATATATATATATACAGTTTCGAACGAATGGTGTTTTTGGGGTCTGGGGACCTCAAAACAAAAAGTTATCATGGTCCCGGGCCTAGGTTTTACCATGCCGACTGCGGTAATAGCTTCTTCCCTATAGGGGAAATTCGCTAAAAAATGAAACATCTGAAGTACGATAACAGACTATGATTTATTATTATCATCTGTAATCTGTTTCCTGAATCCAAATCAAAATGCAACATATTATTCCGGTTTCCTCACTGACTCATTTATCCGTCAGCCGGCCGGAACTGTGACAATCTCCTAGTCACCGGCTCTGGAAAAATCAGTGCCACCATGTGAAAATACAGTGTTAAGATAGGGAAAAAGAGCATTGCGGAAGTCCGCAGGATCCCTCTTTGCGGCTGTTTATAATTCGTCCATCACTTATCCGTGCACAGTTAATCATATCATCTTTATTTTTAATAAAGTGCGTGAACCTTTTGGTTCATTGAAGGTTCTGATTTAAACAATAATACTGTGAATTTCTGACGTTAACAAAATTAATTACATTCAAATCAGTCAAGCTGAATTTTAAATTTCTACGAGGTTCAGGTTACAATATAATTCTATAGCTTAGCTTTTAGTTGGTCGTACTATTTTGTAAGATTTAAAATATCAATGCACACTCTTTAGAAAGAAAATCAAAATGAAAAGTTATCATGCATGGTCATGCCAGAACTTATGGCTAATCTTACTGTACGTATACGCTAGTAACATAAGCCTCTGACATTAATAATCCGTTAGAATCCAAAGAAGGCCCTATGTCAGATCGCAATTCATTAAAAGTCAGGTTCACCCTAGTTATAGGTTCACCATCCCATTGTTATTCACACTGATTTTACTCTTTCCGTTCTCAATGCACAGGTATTTTTGTAACTGAAGGCCATTACGTTTTTAACATCAATGGAGAAGTGACGTCAAAAAGGCCCGTATATCCGCCGATGCCCATTAAACTGTGATTAGCTCACTTATTTCAGCTCCTAGAGTAGTTAGAAGAATTATACTCGAAATAGTTTCTTGGAACATCCACTGGAATTTAACTGGGCTCAACCTAACCGGCTAACGGTTGATTTGATATTATTTTGTTAGTTTTATAATTGCAGAGAATCCCGGGATTCTCATTAATCTATTCTTTTTAGCGGTATGTAAATTATAAATTATATATGGATGGTAATAAACAGTCAGCCATAAATATATCGATGAATACTGTTTTGAGGTGTATTTCATTTTTGTGATGCGAAATTTCCAACTTTAGTAAAGTCTACTGATATTTCATAAACGATGATCTCATAACCCTCTCCCATAACCCTGATGAAACTGGAATGTTGATTTGGAAATGGGTTTATAATGCTAAATATTATTTAAGCTTCCATTAAATTTTAAGTTAAATGTGCTGCTAAACTCTGTGTAACATTAGGGGCATTTATAACGCAATAGAGACTATGTAAAATGTAATTTCGTTAGATTTTTTATTGATATGTACAACTTTACTCATAAACGTTTGCTACCCCCATACAGGAAACAATATTTTTAGACATAAACTCATTTAAAATAAAAATATTAATAACTAATAGTTAATAATGGTCAAACCGATTTTAGTTTACTATTTGTTTACTTTAGTTTATCGCTTCCTCTTTAAGGTTTTTAAAATCTAGACATAGAGTAAAACGATTGCAGGATCTGGATCTTTTGAAAAAAACGTTAAAGCACGGCACTCTACAACCATAAACTTGTATGAAAGGTGTCAGTAAGATAATCAAAGGAATAAAAGTTCTTCGACACTCCGCCTCCATAAATTAGATAAAAGTGTCAATTTAAATTTTGAAATAGTGAAATTTGATCTACTGTGTGATAAGGATTAACTGCGAAACAGACATGAGGTGAACAAGCGAAGCTGTTATGAAAAGCCAGTTTAAATAAAGGCAAATCATTCTAGGATCTTTTGAGAAAACAATAAGTCTGACACTCACGAAATATATAATGTACTTGAATGAAAACTATCGGTATCGTATTAGATTTTATACCTCTCTTAAGGTTATAAACTAAATAAAAGTGTGGGGTTAAAACGCAGTTTTTAATATTGTAATTGAAACAGCTACGTGATTTTATTCTACTATAATACTAAAATCAATTGACACACCAGCGAAATTGCTGGTCAAAGTTAGTATTAATTAAAGTCAGTTTGCACTTTTAATAATGAGATATAACATTGACTAATACAATGTAGTATCTGTATTCAATTAAAGTTGTACTTGGTTAATTGGATCCTAAAAACCAATAATTAGATAACATTTGTTTAATCTGTTTAATTTAAGTAGTCTTAAGTATTTAAAATTTGTAGCATGACCTTAGCTATTGTCCTTGAAGTCTTGAAGTTATCATAAGCCAAGAGTAACCCTAACCGAGACTAATCATATCAAAAGAAATCCCCTCCTACAATTTTTTTTATAACATAAATTTATATTTATTTACATATTTCAACAGTTTAGAGCCATTTACAATAAATTAGAAGGCATCCCAAATTTTAATGCCACATATTGGCTACATTGCATAATTACGCGAAATGAGAAAACTGCTGAATAAATTGGTGCTGCATTAATATAACACAGAAATGAAAGTAATTTGACATGCTGTATAAACAAGTTAGTACCCAGGCAATAATATCTGGAGGCAGGCTTCTAGGATACAGTAACCAGTTATGAATGAACGTGTACAGATTACATGGTATGAATGGCAGTTGGGTTCCTTCAGGAAGTAGACCGGTGGGAACGGCCGCGGCCTCTGCTACGCTCCACCGTTCAAGTCTCCGCCACCACGCACTGCCCGCGCCTCTCCCTACTCTCCCTGGCAGCGAATTGGACTATATTTAAATTAACTATTATATTTCGATTCCTAACGAACTCAAGGTATTGTAAAGGTATTAAATTGGAGAACAAATTGTGAGTAGGTGATGAGTATTATTATTTAATTACGACTGTTATGCCGTAGCTTTTTAACGAAGCGTTGGTGAAACGAAGTATACTTATTATGAGTAAATTTCACTCTTAAGTGCCATAAACTATATTGACGTGAGTGGTATTGTATTTAATTTTCGTTATTTATCACCTTAGCTACGCGGCACGTATTCACAAACTTGAATATGAGACGTTCATGTTGAATTTAAAATGTTAGCAGTAGTACTAATTTTACGAGAAATGAGTAATTTATAAGTACTACTTATTTTTATTCCTTAAAATCGTTACTTAGAATGATTTGATTGTTTTTTCCTAATACCTTTTATATATCCAAAAAAATCATTCAAGCGGCATACGTTATATAGATGTTCAAATAGATTGCAGCGTCGATAATACCTATTGCATTCTAGCATTTAATGATACTTTGCGATATACTGCACTATGCTAATATCAAGTGGAAATAACTTTATACAAGTTAAATATATATACTGTACTATCCGTTTTATTGCATGGTAAGTACTCTGTGGCATTGACGTTAACTTTTACGCCACATAATGTGTCTTTATAGTCATAACAAGGGTGAAAATTCAATAAATCATGAGCTGTAGCTCAATCTGCGGTGTGCTGTAGCTCTGGCCGAGCTGTAGCTATCGTGGCTGACTGCCTCCACCTCCAGACTCTTTGTTCCTCGGCCTTGAACCATCCGCGCCCCGGGCCCAGTGACCGCGACCGCCAGCGGAGGGAATCACCATTGCTTTCCAACATGCAACAAATGTACCTCGGATATATCTTCTTGGCTTTAAAACGCACTTTTTACCCATTTAGCTAAATTTACCATTAAGACATTCTGTGTTTATGGATGGTTTCGTTTGTTAATTGATTCTAACGTCCAATTAAACACTAAGATTGAATTTTGTTCATAATATCCTGCACACATTCACAGCCAGTTGAATCCTTATTTTGCAGTGAAGTTACGATTTAAAAAACTTCATAACAATGGTGTTATCAATTTAAGATCCCTTTTTGTCTTAACCCAATTTTACTCTTACCAAGTTATGTTACAATGGACAGTGTTGCTACAACCGTGGCTGCCTCTAATACATTTGTTACTTTACGATATCAACAGTCCTTGTAGATTTGGTACAGTAGATTTCTTTAAAAGTTTTCAAATACTATCAAAAACTGCATAACAGATCAAGAGAAACCCCTCACTCATATACCCATTCAATTTCGGTGAAAGTAGTTTGATGTCCAACAGAACCTAGATAGGTTTAGTCGGGATGGATTCGCTACTCGTACAACGTAAGGTAAAACGCTTACAATGTCTTACTGAAAGTAATCTTCCCCTTACAGTAATCGGAAATTTCTTAATATGTTACTTTTCTAATCCATACACATCAGTTACAAAATGCTTGAGTTTTCACTTTTAAACTGAAATTTTTATAATTTACATGCGAAGTCTAATAAAAAATTAATTTCCGTCACATCATTTAGTGAATTTCCTCTGTAGGGAAGAAGCTATTACGGTAGGTGGATGGTAAGATCTAGGCCCGGGATCATGATAACTTTTCATTTTAAGGCCCCCAGATTCCGAAAACACCTTTCCTTCAAGTTCATAAATATGTATGTATATATTATATATGTGTGTGTGTGTTTGTCCGTAGGCACGATTACTTCCGAAAAATAGTCCGATCTTGATGAAATTTGATATAAACGTGGTGAATTTTAATTTATACCATTGAATTCAGCTTAAAAAACAAACAATTTTGTATTTTGATCATCGTTCTACGTCAATTAATTGGTTGCCGAGATATTGAATGTGCTAAATACAGTACGTTGTCCAGTGTTAATCTTATGGAGAATAAGTAAAATTTTATATCTTGCTTATTAATGAACATATATTAATGAAACTTGGTATGTGGCTTTATATGGTTGTTTTACTGATATTTTCATACAAAACCCATTTTTGGTGGTCCCCATGGCAGCAAACCTGCGTATTCATCAGCTATAATGTTATTCTTAAGGAGGATAAGAAACATGTGGTATCTTGGTTGTTTATGAATATAAATTGGTAAAACTTGGAATGTTGCTTCATCTAGGGGATTCATTGGTATTTAAATAAAACCCCGATTTTTGTGATCATTGATGCAGCAAACCTGCATACTCCGTCCGGATGTTTTTCTTATGGAGAATAAATAAAATGTCATATCCCGCTTATTTATAAATATGCTTTCATTAAAGCTGGTAAGTGGCTTCATGACCTAGAGAAGTACCATTTGAAATTCGCTGAGTATGCAGGTTTGCTACAAAGGGGGTATTTGAATTAATTGTTCATTGATCACCCTCTCTTTTCTCGCAACCAAATGTTTTTCGTCTCAACTACTCAGACGTCATTCGTCGACGTGTTTATTTACCGTTCTCACCCCCCTAGATGGAGGTGTTTACCCATATGATGTTTACCGCAAGTCGCCGTTCGTCCGTCTGTCCGTCCGTCCGTCTGTCTGTCTATCCGCTCGTCCTTGGAGTATGGCGAGGCAGAGGTGGAGGCTGTTGTGCAACTGCCGAGGAGCCGCTCCTGTCTCTCTCTCTCTCCCTTGCACACACGTAAATATACGACGACTCACTCGTTAAGTCAAGGTCATATTGTCACATTCGTACACGGACATTCGCTTCAATATGACTTCTGGATGACTAGGATAAAAGTCTAACTAGGAAAAGGATTTCTTATTTTGTATGGTCTTTTGAACAGGTTTCCGTTATTGTGAAAGATGGACGTACCACAAGTCACCATGAGTAACTCAGATGTCAAGGTTTTCATAGGCGTCACATCGATGTCCATTGCATCTCATGTGCGTTTTGTAACTCAGGTGTTTCCAAGGTGACTGATAACGTAGAAAACATCGATGACTCAGAATAGGTACTTGTTTACATTCTGTAAACTGTTTTGCGAAACAAATGCGTTCTGTGTTAGTTCGTCTTCTGAATCTAAATTCCTCAAGTTCCCACCATTGGTAGTTGAGGAGACCCCAAGTAACTATCATGTCCCTTGAAAATGTTGAATAAAACAATTGCGTAATAATCTGAAAACGAAATTGGCTTTTCCATGACGTTACTGATGAATAAGGAAATACAACTGTAAAAGAAATAGATTTTCTGCGTATTGGGTGAAGTTGCTGATCAATGTTTTAACCTTGATTAACCTTTACTAAAATTATCATATCGCACGAACAAACAAACTATATAAGCAGGTTCAAAGTTGTCTTGGAACGGGTTTTCCGCGAAGATTATGGCATTAACACATGTTTGTTTCTACAGCTTTCCTGACTTCATTCGATAATACGTGTTTGTTACTTCTTCAATTACTAATCACATTATTTATTTCAGCACTGTTTAAATAAACAACCGATCGTTCCTTTCAGGGATTCACTTCTAAAAATACCAGATTGTTATTGTTACTACTAGCTTATAGTTTCGCCTATGGATAATATTGCCAACGCCTGTTTATTAAAACAGAAAAATATTAAAGATTTTGAAAGGTACTACAGTATTGTATTACAAAAGGAAATTAGAGTCTGTCAGTTTAATGTATGTCCCATTATAATGCAAAAACTTCGCAATCGATTGAGCTGAAATTTTGCTTGGAGGTAGTTATTATATAAAGGCTCCGGATGGTTCTATTCACGTTTCGAAAATCTCTTAGGGCTCCGCCCCACGGGTCTTCAAAGTACCGATTTTATTCTTATGGATATTTAATTCCATCGTAATAATATGTAATATTTTCAAAACATCTTAGTTTTTATGAACCTCACATCCTCGAGCGAAAAACTTCATTGTACAAGACACATCAAAAGAGAGATTGCATCATCCATTCAGAGAGATTGCACCATCAAAATAATGTACCATGTTTCTCATCTGTACGATCATTCCACTATTGAGTGTGTCTCACAACGCACGGTGTGACTATGGAGGTATTCCTCCATGGGCGGTTCTGCAGTTTTTTCAATAGTTCAAGGATTAATTTCGCGTCATCCATAAAATATCTAACTATTTTTCTAGTCTTATCTCACAAGTCTGTTTCCCTCCTTTTAACACGTTTTAATTATTTTTACTAGTACTTACGATCGCTTACACACCGGAAATATATAAATCGAAAGCAGCGAATGTATTTAACATTATAAATCCAGTACCATTAAAATCCATTATAAATCTAATAATATTAAAAGTTCAGACACTTTTTTAACGCCTAGAGCGTTGCAGACTAAGTTCTACACGCAAAAAAAACGATTTCGTTAGCACTGAATACACTGAAGACAATAAGAATGCGGGGTTTTATGGACTTATGGACTATTTAGACTAAAAAGTTCCACCAGTGTAACGAGTTGCTGCACTTAAAAAAGAGACCGTGAATGCATGCATCCGCTGTCCTCTCTATTGCGCGCACTATCACGTGCTTTATAGCTGAACTAGGTCACACTGTTGAATCTTTTGTCTGGATTTCGCTAATAAGGTCTGAACTTCTTTTGGTTATGTATTAATTTGCTAAATACTGTACATTTTGTTGCGCTCTTGGGAAAAAGTTATGAAATTTTGAGTGACATCCTCATGTTCGTATAATCATTGACTATAATATATACTGAAGGAGACATCCCATCTACATGGCCCAGCTGTCCCTCTTTTAGTGTTTGCCAGAATTTTAAGTTGACGTAGTTTGATTAAGTCACCGACAGAGTGTGCTGCTGTCAACTACTTATATTAGTTATTTACGTTAACTTGTAACATATCTCCACTCCAGAAAGCAAGTGATAATTCAACTTATGTTTGCTTCCTGAAATATCAACTGTTGTATTATCTCCTCCTTGGCAGGTAATAGTTGGTAAGTAATAGTTGCCAGAAGTGTACTCTGTTGGTGATTACTTTAATTACTTCCTCTTTGAGTCCTGTCACACACAAAAGTAGGGACGGCTTTTACAATGGCAATGAGAAGTCTACTTCAGTATATACTGTATAGTCAATGGTATAATCATCACCTGACAAAAAAGACATCGCATTGAAACCTTTTAGGCCCCTGAATATATGGTTTGACATAGAAATAATTAGAACACAGATGAAACCATTGTAATATCATAGTGAACATTATTGTGAATAACATATCAAAAGTCTCCAAAAATATCTTTGGTGGAACACCGCCATTTTTCCAAAATGGCGGCCAAATTCAGTACTTTTTTGCTGTTTATTGAAATTCTGACTTTCCTGTAAATTTCACTGAAATAACACAAATTACCTTTATTGTTCCTTTTGAAATTACCTTTAAAATGGTACCAAATACATGTATTAATAATCGAAAATAGATATCGTGATGATAATTCAAAATTTAAAATAAGTCAATTGTATAATTTACTAAGCGGAAAGAGCTTTCAAATAACACATAAACTATGATTTAAGATTAGTTTCAGCAGTAGCTACTCACAATGATCGCCTTATTTTGTATTAAGACGTTTAAGTACAAATGATTTAATCATCCCTCAGCAATATTTTATATGCATGGATTCATGTTACAAGAAAATAAAAAAAGTATTGGCAGATGAACGGTGGAAACTATGATCTTTTGAGTAAACAGAACTGTTCAATGATGTTTATTATGTTGGTGCATACTGACATGAAAATCATACGCAAAAAAATTGTACTTTTGATGACATATGTGACAGCTATGTAAGGTATGTAGACAGAAAATATAACCAAGTGACCATGGTGTTCCACGGATACTCTTCTGGTCCGGCAACCAAAAACAGTGCAACTTAAAAAGGTCAAAGGGTATAACTTCACAACAAGTTTTATTGTAAGGGAACATGGTCAGTTACTCGAAAAATTAGAAGTTTCTGATTAAAACAGAGGACAAACAGCGATTAATTAACTAACTATCTTGTAAATTCTAGCAAAATGGGTATCTGACTGTCCATGCAGCTGAGGATGCGGATGAGCTAATAGTGAAAGAAGCCGTTAAGAGTTCCATCACAAAGAAAACCATTGTTATTAGCGATGACATCGATTTATTGGTATTGTTGTGCTTCCATGCAAAGTTTGACCAATTTGACGTAATTATCAAACTCGATAGAAAGAGTACGTCAGAAAATAAACCAAAAGTATGGAACATAAAAGCCTTAAATACTAAGCTCAGCTTCAATTTGTGTAGGAATATTCTTTTTGTACTTGCGATTTTGGAATGTGACACAACTTCACATTCCATTGGCGTTGTCAAAGGAATGAGTATTAAAAATCTTCCCAACGGTGAATCATTCAGATGCTGTGTGGAATTTTTCAGAAAGATTGACGTCCAGAAGAAAGATATAATCTTAGCAGTAGAAAAGGCTCTCGTCTATTTGAATGGTGGCTTGGAAGGCGGCACCTTAGACAAACTCCGCAGGAAAATGTTTTGTCAGAAAACTGCGGAAGCAGTAAAATCTGTACAGGTAGGTAATGAAACTTCCGCCGACATAGCAGCCACTTGCTACCACGGCCTGAGGGTGTGTCATCAGGTTCAAGTACACAAGGTCCAACAGATTGGTTGGGGCTTGACTGATGGCACATATGCCCCTTATCAGACGCACATGCCACCAGCACCACCTTCTCTATTGATGCTCATCCATTGCAAATGCCATTCTGGTTGTGGTAGGCTAGTAAGTGTGGATACCGAAAGAGTGGTTTGAAATGTTCTGATGTATGTTCAGAATGCTGAGGATCGTGTATGAACACTAAATCAATTGACACTGAGTTGGCCACCTCCAGAGAGATTTATGATGGTTAAAATATGTTTATTTTAGCATGTTATTAATTGTATATGTAATAGTAAAAATTAAATCACACTAGTGCATTTAACGTCGGTTTTTACTTATATATAAATGTTCAAAGGGCCGTGCACGGTTAATGGAGTTAAAGCCTGCGAAATCATCAATTACAGAGTGATAAATAGGTACCGTACCCATAATCCAATACTTAATAATTAATTAGTGTGATATGACAGTGGGGGAGGGGGTTATGAACGGCGTGACATAACGTGACAAAATGGGGGGAGGGGGTCAAAAAGGGCTGAATATAGCGTGACCTAATTTATGCATGACCTCTAACAGTAAAATTATATTAATCTATAAACATTATTATTATATTTAATTTTGAATTATCTTTAAAGTGTCTATTTTTGGGTATTGATACACGTATTTGGTACCATTTGAAAGGTGATTTCAAGAGGAACAATAAAGGTAATGTGAGTTATTTCAGTAAAATTTACAGGAAAGTCAGAATTTCAATAAAAAGCAAAAAAGTACTTAATTTTGCCGCCATTTTGGAAAAATGGCGGCTTTCCACCAAAGATATTTTTGGAGACTTTTGATATTTTATTCACGATACTTTTCACTATCAAATGACAATGATTTCATCTGTGTTCTAATTATTTCTAGGTTTTGCTATTTTATTTCTTATTTTAAGGTGTCTATTTGAGGCCAATGGGGTGAGACCACGAGGGATTTCCGAATGTTTTCTGAATTTTGACAAAAGTAGGAATTCTAGCGAACAATTTAATATGCATAGTTTTTTTATAGTTTTTCCACAAAGAAACCTTCTAATGTAACACGCCATGCACTCCAAAATTTGCGTTTTAATTATAGAAATAAAAAAACTGTTTTCAGATACCAACAAGTTTTCAATGTTTAAATTGTTTTAAATCTGTTTATTTTCTTCCCTCGGTTATTATTTGTTGTTATTATTATTATTATTATTTCTCAACGTTCCATAAACCGCTGATACTGTCTTAAGGCACCTTTTTTGTTCCCCAAACACAGTACTTAAAATGTTTAAAGAACTACCGACTTATACGTTTATTATTGATTTATATTCATTCTTTTTTATGTGCTCCCTTAATGATTGGCCCTTTAATCACATAAATGTGAAACTCATATTTAAAAACAACTTAAAACGTTTATGGGTAAGAGTTTTTACCAGCATACGTAGGATTCAGTTATCACAAAGGATTCTGTTTGTATAGTTAGATAACGAAATTAGTCTGCTAATTAAGTTGTTATCTATAGAGTTTAAGGGGAGACGCATTTATATTTATCAATATTGATAAACAAATCTTGCTTAGCCCGCATTTATCTACTGCCAGTTCTAATATGCTTGACGTTCTTCAAGATTTTCCTTCTATTTTAAATAGCATTTTACCTTATAATGTATCTTTATGAATAAATCTAACCAAATATGATGATCTTTAATCATAATTCAGTAAACCATCAGAAAATATCAGGCTGAACATTTCGAATTTAATTACAATGTAATGTAGTTCTAACTGCATGCAAGGTGCGAGAGGTACATTTTCACCGTGAACATGGTTAGCAGTTTATCGTGTTTAATACTAATTGAGATTATTTTATTGGGTCGACTGAATAAGATGTTGATGGATTTGTCCGTTTAAAACCAACAATTAATTATTTATTTGGCTGCTTCTATCATGAATAATCTGCAGTTAAAGGCCTATAATAACTCTATGCTGGTTTAGACATGCAAATAATGACACAATGTTTAAGAGGTTGTAATTTTTAACCAAGCTGTTAATTTGGACGTCTTATATTGATTATGCTATGCAATCACAGGAATGTATTATACAAGCATGTGCATTATAATCATGCCCTTTAGAAAAGAGAGACATACTATCTTCTGGATAAAATGTTGTCTAAAAACAGATCCTAACTTATTTTTCATAATTGTTTCGAGTATATTTAAAAATATAATTTAAACAGATGTTTCCTGTAACAAATATATTTTTATGCTGAAATCTTTCCTTAGTAAATTCTAAATAATAATATTGTTTTAATTATTTTTCTGTTTCATAATAAATACGAGTAACCTGCAGGACTGTCGACCATAATACTCTTAGCCTATAAAGTTACCGTTAATGTTTAACTCATGCTGCGTTTTCGGTTTAAATAAGTTAATGCAACAGCTAATTTCATATATATCATAATATTTACATCAGGTTTAACTTGAATATGTGTGTTTTTAAGGAATTAAGTGTATCAAATGTTGTACTACAAATTTATACAATAATTTATTTTAAAGAAATTACAATTCAACACGTATGGTTATTTTACGTTTATGTGGTATATTTTGTTTTACAAATAATTGTATTTAAACAGTAAATCTTCATAGACAATCAGTCTAGGCAGGAGCAATATAACCGCAAAACGATGACCATTTGTTGATCATGGACTTTTTATAACTTGTCCAGAAACAAGCCGCGTTTATATCCACAACTGACAACTCAACAACCTTCTCTCCACAAACGGTTTACACCTCATGTATTGTTTGCAGTCCACCATATAATTACCTATGGTGGATGTTATATGTCTACATTGCTAAACGCCTCCGCACCCCTCACGTTCGGCTCGACCCTATCGCCAGCGGGGGCGACACAACCGACAACCGACTCGGGAGACTCTTGGAGTTCCGGGAAGGAGGGTCGGTCGAGATACCCCAAGGGTGTAGTTTATGTTCTTTAACATTTCTTTTCTCTTAGTCACATCTGGGCCCAACTGCCAGATGTTTGGCGTTCAGGCGTGAAACGAGGGTCTCTCGTAAACAATGAATGGGTTTTTACGCTTTTACAGTTAACAATGGGTGGTTAAAGAGTCGGCTTTTTTAAATGAAATTGAATTAAAACAAATATTTTATTCTGTACTTACATCAAGCGTGGGAAATCTAAATGAACCCTAGCAACAAAATAAAAAGCAAACATTCCTAACAATTTTGACTAAAGTTTTGTGCAGTAGAAAATATTTTATTTAGATAATTCTGTTAATGAACTAAAAGCTGTTAATGAACTATTATGTTAATGAACTATTCATAAGTAAAATGATACACTGAGAAACGAAACCTCCCATGATAGTTTTGCAAAACTGTTATTACTTAGTAACATTGACCCACTTCGTGAGGTTTATGCTTATAAATATGCCTGTTTTGTATCCTTTATGACAGGTATAAAACATATGTAAAGTAGTATCCTTTCCAAATAAAAATCCCACTGTAGGGCCTATATATATGTAACAGCTTCATTGTATAAATATAGTGTATAATAGATGGTACAATTGTAACTAAATCATTTACTAATCGACTGCTATACAAATCATAGTGGCCTTTATCAAACTATATATTTTACGCCATCGTCTGCGTCGTCACCGCGGCTGTACAATTTGCAAAACATTATTTCAAAGAGGAATTATTTATTATTTTTTGAGAGGTATTTTACTGTTTATTATGCGCTCCTATGAAAAAAATCAAATATTAAAGGAACCTTTTATATGGAGACGTCAACATGATCAATAATAGCGTACTACGGTTATAGGAGTAGCATAGCGTCACTTATTTCACATTTATCATCTGATCGATAATATTTTAATGTCAACAGTCAACAATGGATCAGCTTATATGTACGAGCTGATGCGACAAGGTCAGATGATGATCAGCTGTTTTGTCGCTGACATAACCTCACTTTCGCGTCAGCTGATCGCATAATGCTCACGTCGCGCGTCGTCATTGTAACCTTTCACGCTCATATTGATACGAGCATCAAGTCATCGACTTCTATGTTAAGAAAGTCATTTGCGATATTGTCGCGTTAGACTGTTTGTTGTCTTCCTCCTGAACAGGTTAATCAGGTCACGATATTTGTCAACGAAGGCTCTGACGGTAAACAGAGTGTTTTGAAATGAAACGACTGGTTTTAGTCAGTTAATATTGTTCCATATAATTTGATTAACCCTATCTACAGAATGTCCCATAACTCTCTATACAAAAGTATATAGCGTTATTCCTTAGGTCAATATAAATACATTTTACTGTATGAACATGGGTCTCCCGAACCTAGCTTTCCGTTTGTCTGTCTGTATGTGCGTTTTTCACTTTAAATTTCATTGTTTAAAATCCACGCAACTCGTAATTTAAATGTTTTAGAGTTTGAAACAAATTTGTTTTAATTCAAACTTGTAAATGTAATTTAAAATACGCAATTTATAAAATTTGCTATTTACTACAGTGTATATGGGTATGTTTTATGGGTGTGTATGTACTTACTACTAATTCGGCAACTAAATATAATCAAATACTAATGATGAACATGCATAACTAAAACTGTCTCTCTCTTCGACGACAAACTATCCTACCACCTCCTCTTTATTTAACAGGGTATACACAACTGTCACATTTATATATAAATACTTTTAGCTGAAATTTGAATACAATAATTCAGTAATCGAACATAAATTGTACGGAATTAGCTTCAAATGACGTGTAACTGCATATATGGCTAGGCTAATCACAAAAAGATGAGTCAACAGAGGAGGCAGCGATGCTAAAGAGTTGATAAAATATTTAAATTTACTTATATTTAGCAATTTTTACACTATAATTAAATCGCGAGTAGATTTGTTTACACTTACTTCACAAATTAATTGCAAAAATATGAAACATCAAGTAAATAAACCTGGCCGTAATATTTAGCCGAATAGCTTAAATTTGATTGGTAAATGTTTATATCCATGTCGCCAATCAATTAAACTATAATTTTCGTATGGGATTAAAAGTTTCTCTGTTAATATTATTTACGATTTTAATTCATCATATGGCATATTTTCATTAGCCGAGAGTTCACAAGGTCACCACAGAACGCAGCACATTTACAATTGTTTTATCCCTGGTTGTTTTCATCTTTTAGCGAATTTCCCCTATAGGGAAGAAGCTATTACCGTAGGTCTCATGGTAAGACTTAAGCCCGAGACCATGATAACTTTTCATTTTGAGGTCCCCAGATGCCAAAAACACCATTCGTTCAAATTTTTATATATGTATATATATATATATATATATAAATATATATATATATATATTTATATATTTATATATATATGTCCGTAAGCACGATAACTCTCGTAAAAAAGGTCCGATCTTAATGAAATTTGGTACAAATGTATAAAGTACCATTTATTTGAATGAGTTCGAAAACCAGATGAATCGCACCATCCGAAGGGGGGTTTTTGGGGGGTTTTGTACCCCAAAAATGTGTTTTTTGGGGTTTTCACATGTAATTTTAATTTAAATCAAATTTTAATTTATACCATTGAATTCAGCTTAAAAAAACAAACAATTTGGTATTTTGATCATTGCTCTACGTCAATTGGTTACCGAGATATTGAAAGTGCTAAACACAGTACGTTGTCTAATGTTATTCTTATGGAGGAAAAGAAAAATTGTATATCTCGCTTATTTATGAACATAAACTGACGAAATTTGGTATATGGCTTCATCTGGTTGTGGTTTATTGTTGTTTGCACAAAAAAACAATTTTTCGCCTATGGGTCCCGTAGCAGCAAACCTAGGTACTCGGTCCCCATGTTATTCTTATGGAAAATAATTAAAATGTTATATATCGCTTATTTATGAATGTATATGGATGAAACTTGGCATGTGACTTCACTTAGCTGAGTTCTATTGATATTTGCATAAAAACCCATTATTTTGTGTTCCTTGTTGCAGCAAACCTGCGTACTCATCCCCAATGTTATTCTTATAGAGAATAATTAATATTTTAAATATCGCTTGTTTGTGAATATATTTCTTATGAATCCCTGTTAAGTGGCTTAATGTGTTATGTTATAATTCATTGGAAATTCGCTGAGTATGCAGGTTTGCTGCGACGGGGGTATTTATATTCATTCAGATTCGTTTTCGGGGGGGGATTTTCTCGTTTTAATCATCAGGTAAAACTATTGCTATTATCTTGCCAAATGTCCGAGACATAAGTAAGTAGAGAGATGCTTGGATGTGGTAGAGTATGATGAGGGCATGGGAGTGGGGCATAACTAACTGTTCGCCCACGCGATTGACGGACAGACGGACACTGGGTGAGCGCTGGTGAGTCGCTGCAGGGCTCCAAGCCGGTAGGGTTGTGAGTGAGTGAGACAGAGTGGGGTTGTGGACTGCAGAGTGAGTGCAAGAATACAGGTGAGTTATCATTTTATAAATAGAATTTCACGACTTCATGGGCGTTGACATAGTCACGATAACCTCGTGTTTAAATATAACGTTTTTCGTACCGGTAATACTGATGGCCACTATTTTGGTATGTCCGAATCTGAATAAAATTAAGAGGTTTAAAATTAGAGTAATTTTAACAAAACTGTAAGAAAGTGCTAAGGTTATGCTTAGCGAAGATTTTAAAAATTCCGGAATTCCTGTGGGGACCTTTGACCCTACCCCTACCCCGTTAACAAAGATCAAATTAATATTAGACATTAAATAATTTTTGTCTAAAAAGAAACTATTTTTTGATAACACTTTTGGTATTAGTATTAAAAATAATTCAGTATCTCTCCACTTCAAATGGTTGATTTATAATTCAAGTGTTAAATACTGTACAATTGTCTTGTCCGAAACTTCGGGGATAAAAAATGAAATCTTATATGCTATCTTATGCAACAACATGTATGTTGAAAATCTTATCGTAACAAATTCCATAACAAACAATCAGGCCTAATTCACATAAAGAGGTAGCAGGAGTCCCCCCACCCCTCCCTAAATTTTAGATTTTTTGGATGCCCACTTATTTTTAATTCTATTTATAATGAATACTTCAGATGTAATTTAAACCAGGAGTGAAATCTCATTTATATTTTTCATTGAATGAATAATTAAATTCGAGAATCATTTATTAAACGTGTTATTCTTATAGATAACAACTAACCACGGTCATGCACTTTCCTTAAACAGCTCACTCATCGTACTCTAGGCACTCAAAGTTATTTAAGATTTTAATTTCCAAAAACGTCTAAGCCTAGCTATTATCGCAAATCACGATAATTCCTGCTAATAACTGTCATCCGTACATCATCTAGGGGTAACACTTGGCCCAGATCTGTCCCACGGCCTAGAGGAGTGATGTGAACCGGCCTCAGGTGCGAGGGTTGATGATTGATGTGAACCAGGCCGTGTGTTTACATTAACTCTGCGGGTAGTCAGGTTACGTGGAAGTAGAGCACGTCCTACTAAGCGAGGACGCCGTTACAATGGAGGCAACCACGATTGCAGCTCACTTGAGTGTACTAGTGTACCTACCTTTTAAAACAATGAAGGAGACTTCTTAAGTTCAATCATCTTCTACAGCTCTTTGATTTTGAATTCAAAATTTAAAAATACATCAATCAATAAACTACATATTTTTTGAACGCGGTCTTTAAGTTATAATTTAACCATATTCAGGTTCCTGAACAACCATCAGCTTACATTTTAACTGTGAAACTTTGAAAGGCTTCATTCAAAATAAAAATATAATTTATTAATTGATGTGTTTGTTAATCTTAAGTTAGTTTGTACTATACAGTATATAAAATAGTATCGTGACAACGACTATACAGTGGATTTCATAATTTTAAGATTAATTATATCAGGTGATTCACCCTATATAGTTCGTTTGATTCGTCAAATGAATAATCATGTAAAATAACTTTTGTCGTGAAATCAAAGACGTTTCTTTATACAAATAAAAATAAATGTCGGTACTATAATTTTGTATATTGAGAGATTTGTATAATTTGACGCAATCTATCCGACCTAGGTCGGTCAGCGATGGAGAAATCAAGTATTCAAGAGCCAATTTAACGGAGATTTCAAATGTCCAATGACTTTTTTTACACGATAGTCGCCGTTATCTACAACAAACACGCGTGTCATCGGTTATACAACGTCTATCAATTAGGTGACAATGCTGATAGCGCTCGCTACAATACTCTCGAACTTTCGTGACGTTGATGGAGGGATGTTATTACTGTAGCAGATTATAAAAAATAAATTTCATTTCAGATGGGTATGAACACAGATAAAGGACCTCCTACTTTTCTATGTACTTTGAATGAATACATTATTTTTTCTCTCAAAAAGCAACATAAAACATAAAACAATTACAATGAATAAGTTGGAAATCGTGTTATATACAATGACAAGTTGAAAATAAGTGTTACATCCACGAGATTAATTTCCGTTTAAGACTCTCAATAATGTACTAATTAATTATGAACTATCTTAATTTACTATATTAATTTCGAAACACAATTTGTTGACTTTACTTTTTATTTAACCTATTTCCTAACATAACTGCTTTGTTTGGGCATTATTAAAATCAGATTATTAAATAGGTTTCGTTTAGTGAGGGGATTGGACGGAGGAGATATTTATTGTTAGTCTCGATTTCTCATAAATCTTTTATAACAAAAATAAGCTGAATATTCCTTAAAAAAATATATTTTATCTAAGTACTAAACATTCTTTACAAATTCACTCTTTGTAGTATGATGTTTTGTTTTTCAATTTACACCAGAAAAACATAGTCGTGAAGCTTACATAGTTTACATTGGTTTACCACGCTATCAAGGAACAAGTCAATAAATCAAATTAAAATATTAGTTAAAAGTCCTGAAAAAATACTCTGAGTGAGTTGATCCAAAAAATCCAAATTCGTTAGCTCCGAATTATGTAGTATACATCAGAGTTTATAGTTGTGTTGTTCTCTCCTACGACATAAGGCTTGATCTACATTTGTTATACATGATTTCGTAGGTAAATATTGCATCTTATTTAGTTTCAAATATCTACTAGTTTTTACAAAATCACCTTAAATACAAATATTTTAGTTTTTAACATTCAAAGTGGGTTTTTATTATTCCAAAAATTGGACTAATCGATTGTAATTCGAAGAGCTTTACTATCGAATCCAGACAATTAAATTCGGATTATCGTAACCTTACCGTGGATAACCTTCCCCAACTATTTCCCTCAAGTCCGTTACTCTAATGCAATGCATAATGGGAGTGCGAGCGCTAGAAGCCACTCGATGACTAATGCATCGCTCGTTACGCCGGTAATTAACTTAATTAAGGCTAATTAATTAACGTCTATCGTTTAATTGGTGCCGGGGGATGCTCAGGCAATAATTGATTAGTTGACCGAATCGTCCTTAACCCTTGGCAAATGTTGAACATCCTAGATCATCTAAACATTTTCAGAAGTAAGTAATGTGTATTGTAATGTATCAGCCCCAACAATAAGTACACTTGCTTTATATAGCCTACTCGACTTGTGTTTTAGTGAGTTAAATGTTCATCTCAGACTCAAGAACACAATTACCAGCACTTTTATGGATTTTAACAAGAAAACTATGAATTCACCCTCCTTTTCCAATACGTACATGTGCACTCTTCGAAGGCGAAGATGTAAAAGTTGCTGCAACTGTTATGTTACGTGTACCACTTTCTTCCACAAAAAAGTAGACTTTTGAAAACTGGTAAATCATATAGTCTAACTGTCACTTTCACTTTCACTTTTTTTAAATTTTGTATGCTGTATTAACATAAAATAAGTTATCATGGTCCATATCTGCGATCGTCAAACCACTGGCAAATTATGACTGATAGTTTCGGGTTGGATATTCTATCTTTAAATATTTACTGCTACAGTGAAAATTACAATTTGAAATTGTACAAAAATAGCAACGGGACTTAACTATTCAACATTCAGAAAATCATAAAATTGCGAGATCGTCCCGAAAGATTCATAAATTTGAAATTATCAGATTAACGTCGGCCAAGGAGTGTATTATTATGTTTTAATATAACGTGTGAATTCTTTCCATGAGTCAAAACCCAAAATTGGATTTTTTAGACTTTTTCGTTTCTATTTTACGTGCTTTAGATTCTAAGGATTTTGAAGCTTAAGTTCCCCGAAACTACCTCATTCTACCATTGACTCATCTTCTCTTAACACAACAAAGTAATGCAAAATAAGAATTAGATCTGGAGTCTGCACTATAAAGGTGACTCACCGGCGGCGACCAGGCCCCGGAGAAGAGAAGGACCGGTCGTGACGTCACAATGCGACGTTGCCACTTCTCCCTCTCTCCCTCACCCTCTCACTCTCTCTCTCTCTCTCTCTACTCACTCCCAACCACCTGTCTGCTATCAGGTCAGCTGGCGGAATATTCAGCAGAACATGACTGACTGACTGATGCTATCACCAATTCAGCAGAGTTCCTGGAGAAGAAAGCATGACCGCTGGAGAAAATTCGGAATGGAATGGAACAGTTTCTAACCGTTTAGGCAGGATTTCGTCTTGTACCTTTATGCTTGAGTATGATTATTCAGACGCTCTACTTGGCAGGACTTTTACTGGTTTTTGTATAGAATAAAGTGAAAATAAACTCTAGAATAAATCGGTTTCAATGATTTTATGACATTGACAAACAAATAAATATTTTTAAATGTTGCTTTCAGAATAAGTTATCATGACTTGAACTTTAAAAAACTTAAGGACAGTTTTTTTTTGTTTTTTACGGAAACAGATTAAACATCGCGTGTTTATGCGGGCAAGACTGGGAAAGTAACTGGTACATGACATAAATTAGGAGATTTTATGTAGTCTACTAATTCAAGAGATTCTTCGAAAGGCACGATCTATACACTCGAGAAAATAAATATATAAATGAGTTTAATATAGGTCTAACTCTTTATAATATATACGTATAAAGCTAAACAACCATTCAGGAACATTTTTAGGAAACCGACTCCGTAATTTTCGTAAATGAAAGGTCCCGGTGGGTGAGATATCGGAGAACATTGGATTGTAATAAACAAACTTTTTTAATGTAATAAATCAAATAAAATTGTGAAATAAAGACTCACGTTATAAAAAGCCATGCCTTTGTTCCTGCTCTTTGTTCCATGACAACAGCAGATCTACCAACTTCTAGCTTCCAGCGTAAAAATATAATACTCTTGGAAACTGTCTTGTTGTTTACGGCAATTAGATTAATCCAACTAGACCCAATCGCCGCAGCGCGCTGAGAATGTTTTTTAGCCGGTATGGACCTGCAACAGTTTACTTACGGGATTAAATTACAGTATTTTATTCCAATGTAAATCTGCTTGATAGGGAGAAGTAAAAAAGGGGTAATAAAACCAGCCTTTACCACATGCCTAACGCAGAATTAGTAATTATTTAAAACTTAAGTTTGCGTTAGTTCTTTAAAAAAAATCTAACTTTTATTCATTTTACGGTTTACTGTTTACAAGCTCAAGAACACAGTGTAAATAATGTTCTCGTTCAAGCAAAATTATAATTACCCTATTTAAATTATGTTCACAAAGTACTAACAACGGCAGGATTCGTAATTTTAAATCAGCATCGTATTTTATGAGCATTATGTGGTGGAATCACTGACGAGGACTGAGGAAAAACACCAGATGATCAGTCAGAGGGCGTGGTTTCCATATTGCGTTATGGACACACTTAAAAAAAAATCACAAGCAGATCGCCAGACACAAATCTAGTCATTGTAGACATACATTTATAGGCTGTATTAAGTTTCTCTTGACTCAAGGAACAAATATATTAATAAGGGTGTTAAAAATTTAGATACACACTATCTGTTAGCATAGAAAACGATTGCCTGCAATATTAATTAAACATTTCGTGATGTGTAAATTGTTAAGGGGCCCCAAATCATTTATTTACTTTGTGATGTACACAATTGTACGGAAGGTATAAATTCAAAAACGCATAGCTTTCAATTTAAAAAACCGTGACAAAGGCTCAGTAAATCACCGAAACACGGACAGGAAACGGATATAATTGCTGAGGCGAATTGCGCGAAGTCCATAACCGTTCTTGCGTCCCATCGTCCCATCGTCCCGTCCTTGGGTGAATCAGACGGTCCTTCTTTTGTTCGCAAATTCTCCATGTAATCTTTGTTCTGTAAGATAAAATATACCCAGTAACAGTATATAAAAATAATGTAGTATTTTTGCTCCGTGACACTTAAATAATTTTGCTTCCATAGGTTATCGTTGTAGTCATGTTTTTCTTCTACATGATTACCTTAAAATATTCCCATACACTTTTAAAACGCCCATTTCAGTGTACATAAACCTATTTATTATCTTTAATTGCTCATCTTTAAAAACTCATCCTATATATTATTAATTTAGAGATATTTTGTGATGAACAATGTGTTGTGTTTAATAATGATAATTACAAATAGAGGTATGGAAAAAGTTTAGTTTACAACTAGAAAAACTGCAAACAATAGTCACGACCACAATGAAATCCACCATATATGTTCTGAGAAACCAATTGTATAACAGAATTGAAGTATAACTAACAAATAATCTTTTCATATTCAATGTAAACTGTTTTAGTTTTACCCAAAATTGTATTGTTTGTAATCCTTTGTCTTAGCAGCTTCAATTGTGAAGAAGGTGTAAATTTATGTTTAATAAATCTTCTTCATATAAATATGATCATGAGATAATAGATTCAAGTAGAATACCCCTTAAAACATTGGGTTTGTATTTATTTAGATTTTAACTACATGTCCCTCATGGCAAGTATATTTTGCAATTATGATAATAAAATGTGTTTATAGTAAAAGGGTATTTAATAGGCAAAGGCAATGTATTTAATAGAAAAGGCAATCGAAATTGTTTTGAAGGGGAACTACTAAAGTTGGAGTTTGGGTCATTAAAGATGAATTGGCAACGAAATGTTTAAATGATTTTACCGTTGATTGGTTATTCATTTTTAACGTTCGATAAAATATGTTTAGAATTACTATAAACATTCCCTGCTAATATTTATTATAATTCTTCTATCTGCTCAAATTTTTACATTTATCTTAGATTTTTTTACCACCAGCCAAACTTTGGATTGGGTTTTCGTCGAAACGTTTTATTAGCTTTAAGTTAACATCTCTGAGCACACAGGTTGTAAGTAAAATTGTATTTTCGAACTCGTATGGTCTCTTCAGCTGTTTTAACTTAGTGGGACCTTTTAGATACATTGAACTTTGTAAATCACATTCCTAAGCAAATGCTAGAATATTTCATAACACCGACTGCCTAACTTCTGAAATTAAACATAGGTCGTCCAATAAAATTACTAATAAATTAAATGTAAGGCCGATTTTGTATTTTTATTATAGTTTTTGGCATCATTTTTCAGCAAAAGTTAAACATTCGTATTCTACAAATCTAAAATTACGAAGGCTCACAAAGTGACTGTCGGCCAAGGCTGTGGCGACACCGCCAGACGTCAGGCAACAGGCACAAGGTGATTACATCAGATGCCAGACTGCCAGACAGACGTAGCGGTGTAGAGAACTGGTAATTGTGACAATTGGTCAACGTTCGCTGGGCTAATGTGAGCAATGGGACGATGGGAAATCGTGGAAATTACTGTTGTAATACAATTAAACCTTCTCGGCAATGACCTTGGAGCATTTCGCGTCATTGGTTGTTCGCGATAAATTAATGAATTTAATCGAACACTATTTATGTAGTAAAATGTATCGCACGAGAATATTACACTTTCAGGTATATAATTGAAAATATTGAATCAATTATTGTAGGATTTTGTTTGGACTTTACCTGTCGCTTCTAGTGTTTAAAAATACACTATATTTTGGATGGTAGGTAACCCCTCCCATTATCAAGTGACCCTACTTAATTACATTTAATTCAAAATTTCAATCTAACTACAGCCTAAATTGTTCCTCTTACTATTTACATGGCTTTTCAATAAAGAAAAACCCTACAACATACTAAAGACTAAATATCAACATAACAATTTACATAAACAAAAACATGTTACTGGAAATTTGTTACCTTTAGTGCGTTGATGCCTCCAAGCTGTGGACAATGCACCGGCCGCTACCCTACCTCCCCCTCGTACCAGGGCCGTATTGAGGATCGTTGTGGCCCCCGGCGGACCACTCCAGTGAGGCCCCCCTATTATTTGTTTAGGCCTATTTGTTTTAAGATTAATTTGTTACAATTACAATTTGATTACAATTGATATTAGATTGTTTTCATGGAGTTTCATAAAATCCTCAAGGAATCAAAATTTCGTTGCAACTTCTTCATACTTTTTAGCCAGTAATTCTAGTTTTGCTTTCAACAGATCAAGCACGGGCAGAAATGTTTCAATTTTTAGTTTTTCCGTTCCTTTTAGAACTGTGTCTGAGGTTTTGTCATCATCGAATAAATTTGAGTCTGGTACTGCGCTTGGTGGTGGGAGCTTGCTGATCTTGGCTCCTCTCATACTTAGCTCCTCTTATTTTTTCCGCCGCTTTCATAAAGATGTCAAAATTATCCCTTTTTTCTCAACGTAGCTTCCAAGAGAATGTAACACTTTAACAGACATTAAAAGTATCACGGAGAGCTTTTGCAAAACATTGTTGATTTCCAGTACTGTCACGTCGTCCGATAGACGAATAAGCCTAGAGACCAGCTAATGTTTTGGTTCGAGTCGAGTAGTTTAAATTATTCTTGAGCTTAGAGTATTTTCGAGGGAGTATTTTTTATCAGCAATATACTGTTGTTAGTTGGTGGTTTCAAATAGTGTAATGGGATTTGGATAACACGTTCCAGATTTAATAGTCTAAATAGCATGGTTTCAAAATAGTATATGAGTAGCAATACAAATGTTTGGCCAGTACAATCAATCTCGAATATGAATTGACAAACAAAATATTGTTTGACCTTGTTTTCGGCCGACAAAAACAGTCCGGTTGCCATTTCCCCCCTATCATTTGGACTGGACTTAGTTTAAAATCGCTTTTTGACACATAGTATTTTCCGCCTTAATTTACGGCCGATATTACTGTCCAGTTGCTATCTCTGGCCGACATGTGTCGCGAAGTCAATTTCGGCCCGGATGCCGGTTTTGGCCGATATTATCTTTAACTTCGTCATTTTCGGCCGGTTTTACGTGGTCCAGTCTTCATTTTGGCCGATACCTCTTAAGTTTTCCGTCGTCGTTTACAGACGATATTATAATAAGCGGTCCGGTCGTAATTTTCATACATTCGGTTGTTTTTTTTATAACCGATTCATGTTTCTCGCCATCTTTTGCGGCCGTTACTACGTGATTAGGGGGGTTTGCAGGATTACACTCTACAGCGAAATTACAAGCTCAAAAATTTAATTTCATGCCTCATATTAAATAGGATTTTTTTAATGTTATTGAAGACAGGTAGGATATTCACAAAGCCTCTTTCTAACATCTAAAAAAAGAGTGTTTTCGAAGAACAATAAACGTAATCTAGAGACATACAGTAGTTTGAAGTGCAACGTGACACCAAGAGTAGCGTTGACTTTTTTCTCATAAATTTTGTTTTGAGAGTGTTGTAACATAAATATATCCGCGAATAGTAATACCATAGAATACATAATACATTTATTATGTATGTATTATTTATTCTATGGTAATACTCTTCAACGTTTCTTTCCCTGTCTTAACGTTGTATTTTCAGGTGAGCAAATTTTTCCATAGGGTACCTTTTTCAGTCGAAGCCTTAAAAGCTATATGTACAAAAGAGTTTTGATTCAGTCCATACTGGTCGTGGTCGAGGTCGCTGCATAAGCTAGAGGAGGGCGACAAAGGTGAGAAAGTCCTGTAGAAAGTTTCAGTGACAGGACATGGCCAGAGAATCCTAGTAGTGTTGGTGTTTGTACGGTTGGTGAAAGATGTAGTAAAGATGGCTCGACATCAAAGGAAGGGATGGGAGGCAGCTCGACTTGTGAAACCAAATATTTCACGCCTTAGCTGCCACAAAGATAAAAGCTAGGGTAACTAAAAATGTTCTGTTATATTTGTTACTTTTAGAACCAGTTTGTCTCTAAAACTATCATAAATAATGCCAAACGTATCTCTAAAAATTATCTATGTACGTATTAAAGAAGAGCGAAACTATATTTTGTGTCGTGTTTTCTTGTGTTTTATATACGTCAAAACTTACGTGGCTTGTGATTGTTCATCTATGGACTAAGTTAGCTTAAAAACTACAAAAAAAGCAAACCCATAACATTATAATAATTCTGGGTACTGTTTTCCAAAACGTAATAAGAAAATAAAAATTGGATTGACAACGTAAGTAAAATAACAACTAGTTTGTCACAAGAAAAGATGCGCCTGGTGTATTACACAAACGTTTTAGGAATACTGTACATAAGCAACAATGTACATACTGTAGTCCTTTGAGTTTTTCTACACGCTGTGTTTAGTCCTTAATCAAAAAATAATACATTTAAATCAAAATATTGTTAATAATCACATTTTACATTCGTTACGTTACATATTTCATTTATTTCCAAACCAATTACAATGGATAAATACAATATGTAACTCGACGACTACTTCCATGATTGGTAATGGGAGGGGAATTCAAAACTATTTGCTAGTGTGTAAGCATTTCGATTTTTAAACTGTGAATTTATAATGTGACTGCAAATAATTTTAAACCTTCTTTTAATTAATTTCTTACCTTGTAACACCTAAAAGAGCAAAGTGACGCTTGGCATTCGTAACGCGCCAAGGCCAAGTATCTCCTTCTTCTCTCACTTATGCCACACAGCGTATGGATTGTTTGTCTTTAATCATTAATTCCATACTAAAAACCTCGAACTTGACTGTTCAGATGTAAAAATAACATATTATTAGAGATTAGAGCTTCATTCGCTGGAAAAGTGTGTTTTCTTCATAGTAGTAAGTGTCGCTTGTTTTTTTCCTTCCGATTCTGTATGCTTATGTTATGTTATGTTGTGCACGGATGTATTAGATTGCTAGAGGGCCTGTTGCTGGACCCGAACAAAGTTGTTCCATCTTTTGTCTGATTAAAATAGTTTATCTTGCCATTTCAGTAGTTTGTGTTCTCAGGTCATATTATGTATGTTGATGCTGTAAAGTTGTGTTTTGTTGTACACACAGCTGGTTTAGTATGCAATTGAATTAAATTTGATATCCGTGTTATCTTTGTGAGTGAAAATACCCCTGTAGCAGCGAACTTCCAATGCATATATACGTATCTTAATACCACATAAAGCCACATACCAAGTTTCATCAATATACATTCATAAATAAACGATTTCAGACATTTTGATTGTTCTCCATAAGAATAACATGGCGGCTGAGTAAGCAGGTTTGCTGAAACAAGGAACACAAAATATGGGTTTTTATACAAATATCAATATAAGTCAACTAGGTAAAGCCACATACCAAGTTTTATTAATTTATGTTCGTAATTAAGAGGGATAACACGTTACTTATTCTCCATGAGAATAACAAGGGGGCTGAGTATGCAGGTTTGCTGTTACAGGAACTATAAGCAAAATTTCGTTTTTTTTATCAATAGCAAATATCAATAGACCACAACGATATGAAGCAATATACCAAGTTGCGTCAGGGTAAGTCGATAATTAAGAGAGATGTACAATTGTGCTTATTCTCCGTTTTTGTTGTTATTGGCGGATTAGGAAACCCCAGCTTTGCTGCTAGTCACCTCTTCCACAAGCGGGAATATTGCGAAGGTTACCGGAAAGATAGGATAAAGGAAGGGGTGGGAAGGGACGGCAGCCAAATCGACCCCTCAGAGGGCCAATTCCCGTGCCCCTGTGACAGCTGGGATGAGGCTCTCAACAGGGACCCTCATTTTGCCCTCCAACAGGTCAACTCAACTGACAGGGTATCCATTTACAACAGCCAGGGACCATTCATTCTCAGGTTGGCAGGAGGGACCAAACCCGGAGACTCTGTCCCTAGCCGCTGCAAATGGAGGGGCCAAAGGTGAAAGGGAAGTTAGTCATAATGGACAGCCAAAAGACTTACCATATGCAATGACAACTTCATTTGCTGTACCCAGTGTCAGCCTCAAAACTGGTATAGACCAGTCTTAAGGTAGTCCTGGGACCTTATTCTCCGTAAGAATAGCATTGGACAACGTACTGTGGTTACTACTTTCAATATCTCTGTAACCAATTGACGTAGAACAATTATCAAAACACCAAATTGTTTGTTTTTTTAAAGTGAATTCAATGGTGAAAATTAAAAATTGATTTACTAAGTATCATATTTAAAAAACTAAAAAAAAACATTTTTGGGGTAAATAACCCCCCTAAATACCCCTTTGGATGGAGCGATCTAGCTGGTTTTCGAACTTAGTCATAAATGCTGCTTTACATTTTTGTACCGAATTCCATTAAAATCTGACTCTTTTTACGAGAGTTATCGCACCCACGGACATATATATATATACAGTTTTAAACGGATGGTGTTTTTTTGCATTTGGAGACCTCAAAACTAAAAGTTATCATGGTCCCAGGCCTAGGTCTTACTATGCCGACTACGGTAATAGCTTCTTCCCTATAGGGGAAATTCGCTAAAATTAAATTTTAGGACAGACTACGCCCTTCAGAATGGGGGTATTGTAAAACGACTCTGCACAACTACAGATCGAGGCCATTTATTTGATACCTCGTTTAAGATCGGCACATGAATAACGGAGGAGTTCTGTTCCCAAACATCGCCTTATCGTAATATAGATATAGAAGAGATGGATATATTATTATTGTATTATAGTTAGAAACTTCTAAGTGGTCCGTTCTGCTGTGCCACCGCTGTGCTGAAGTGGGCTTGAGCCAAGAATAGCTCGCCAGTGTTACTTTCCCCAGACAAAGCAGATTGTTACAATGGCCAGGCCCGGGTCAATGTGTGATTGTGTCTTGTGTCAGAGAGGGGGCGTAGCACGTAGCACAGTCACAGTCTGGCCTTAGACCTTATCACTTCAGGTCACGGCCTGGTAATTCTCACTAGCGAGTCACTGCACTGCAATGTCTCGGTTATACCTCTTTAACTCAATGGTTATGAATTGGTTGCACATGGATAACCGACTTATCACTTTTCTTCATCATTTGTAATATATTTATTAACAGAGAATCTGTTTATCCTTTTACATAGTATGTCATAATATAGTATACAGTTTTATTTTAAAATTGTGTTTAATGTTACTATTTTCTAATTTCTACGTTTTAGCGAATTTCCCCTATAGGGAAGAAGCTATCACCGTAGTCGGTATGGTAAGACCTAGGCCCGGGACCATGATAACTTTTCGTTTTGAGGTCCCCATAGACCCAAAAACACCATTCGTTTGAAACTGTGTAAATATATATATATATATATATATGTGTGTGTGTGTGTGTGTGTGTCCGTGGGTGCGATAACTCTCGTAAAAATGGTCCGATTTTAATAAAACTTGGTACAAATGTGTAAAGCATTATTTATGACTTTAGTTCGAAAACCAGACAGATCGACCCATCCGAAGTGGTATTTTGGGGGGTTTTGTACCCCAAAAATTGGTTTTTTGATGTTTTTACATGTAATATTTTAAAAAGTCAAATTTTAGTTTCCACCATTCGATTCAGCTTAAAAAAACATACAATTTGGTGTTTTAATAATTTCTCTACGTCAATTGGTTACAGACATATTGAAAGTGCTAAACACAGTACGTTGTCCAAAGCTATTCTTATGGAGAGTAAGACAAAAATTATAGCTTGCTTATTTATGAACGTAAACTAACGAAACTTGAAACGGCTTCATCTGGTTGTGGTCTATTGTTATTTGCATAAAAACGCAATTTTTACCGATAATTACCGTAGCAGCAAACCTTAGCCCCATGTTATTCTTATGGAGAATAAGTAAAATGTAATGTATCCCTAATTCTGAACATAAATTAATAAAACTTGGTATGTTGGTTCACCTAGTTGAGTCCTATTGACATTTGCATAAAAACCCATTTTTTGTGTTCCTTGTTGCAGCAAACCTATGTATCCCCCATGTTATTGTTATGGAGAATAATCAAAATGGTATATATCGCTTATTTATGAATTTATATTGATGTAACTTGGTACGTGGCTTCACCTAGTTGAGTAATATTGATATTTACATGAAACCCCATATTTGTTGTTCCTTGTTGTAGCAAACCTGCGTACTCATCCACAGTGTTATTCTTATGGTGAATAATTCAAATTTGATAAATCACTTATTTGTCAATATATTTTAATGAAACTTGGTATGCGGCTTTATGTGGTATTAAGACATATATTTTGAATTGGAAATTCGCTGAGTACGCAGGTTTGCTGCGACGGGGGTATTCTCTTTAGTGATTATACCGTTAGAAGTCATCTCGTACTATATTATATAAAGGACGTTTGAGTACTGCTGGTCTAACGTAAGTTGCAGTGAAACTCGGAACCAATCGAATAATATCTTGCGCCGCCAAGGATGTTACACACCATGGTGTAAGTAATACTACTTACACCATGGTTACACACTACTGTACTAAAACAAGTAGTGTCGACCTAAACAACTCTGCCGTGGTCGGATATAGATTGCATAGAATACACCCCAGCTATCAGCATGAGGGAAAACACCGTAGTTGCTAGAATAATGTGTCGGAATCAGACCTTTTCTGTATTTTGATTTCATTTGAAGCGCCGCGCCGGGAAGTTCAGTTTTTGAAACAGGCCAGCTGATCGCAGGCTTCCCAGTGACAATTTCACTGTCGATTTGTGCACGAAATTTCATAAATAAATACTGTAGTATTTATATATAGGTGTTTATTATTATTTACTGAATAATGTAAAATCTTTTTAAATATATGCATTTTGTTTGTAAATTATTATTTTGTAAGAAAAAAGTGAAAACACAAACAAAATTTGTTTATACATGTAAGAAAGTGTACTTAATGAAAACCTGCTCTCACTAAAAATATATATATTCAAGAGACTTTTTAATGTACTGTACTTTTAATTAAATTTCATTATGATTTAATAAAACGATAAGTGTATGGATTAAAAAGAAAGTGTTATAAAATGCAGCAACAGTACTCAACTTGGTTGGTGTTAGAGCTACACATTCCCTTGGTTAATTTATTATGCTAGCTGTTATTTGCTACTTCAGTTTATGCACTCTCATTATGCTATTCAAAAATATTTGCATTATGTTTACCATTGATTCTTATGAAGCATAAATCCAACATTGCCGCCTTCTCCAACGTCCTCTTAAACGCCCGAATTTGTATTGAAAAAATGTTACAGTGAGCGGTAACAACTACTATTAAATTCCTTGGCGTAACATTAGTAAAAGCTTCTCCTCCCTCGTTGTTTAAAAACATATTTTAAAGATTGAGGAGGCAAAATTCCCTTATAACATATATTTAATACGTAAAAGCGATTGTTATTTCTTAATAGATGTTAACAATTATTGTGATATACAACAAAAATTTCTTAAAAGTCTTCAATCTTTTATATTTTTACTCCGAAGGGTATGGACCGAACAAAGTTCGTTTTCGTTCGTATAAATTAACATGCATGAGAAATATTTTTCTTTTTAATGCATAACACAAAGCCGTAGATACAACAGCACTTATAGTATAACTGCAATATGTTACAAATCAGTTAGTAATAAAAACTACTGAAATAGTGGCGAAATATATGCAAATTTAAGCCAAAGAATGAGGTCAAGCCCCGAGCCCCGAGCCCCGGGGATAGTTAACGAGCAAGCAATTGAAAAATATCGTTCTGAGGCCGAGTTATAAATAAATAGTGGGAAGTAGTTGAAATATCTATAATTACAGGAATAAAAGGTTATAAAATACAATAACAGGCCTCATATTTTCTGGTTACAGATTTCCTTGGTTAATTTATTACGCTAGCGGTTATTTGTTATTTCACTTTATGCATTTTCATTATGTTATACAAATTTGCATTAGTTTTACTTTAGTAGACGAAAAACAAAGAATGAAATATAAAACGAACGTGTTGCGGCGCTGGTAGTGCCTTCAACTCTGGCAATGAAATATTGTAGCAGCGCTGTATCGGAATTGCGTGAGCTGTTTTGCAGGCGCTACAGTTTTCTCTTGCCCCTACCGCAACTGTAATATGCATTGACCAACCAAACATATATAAAGTCAAGTGATTTATGAAAAACACTGACTAAAGAAGAGCTAATAGAAAAATAAAGTATTAGAGAAACAAGAGTATAAAAACAATTTTTAACAAATAATATTACCAAATTACAATAGTACCTGACAAAGTTATGCGAATGGTCGGCCTGTCCTCATCCAGTCCTGTCGTCCGTTTATCAGTTCCGGTTCATGAGTTGTAGGTCACCTGTTAAGGATTGTCCTAATAGAATAGAAACGTAAGAGTATCCTTAGAAAATCACTCTAGTGCGGAATAAATAGTTTTTCGAACATAGAGTAAATGTAACTTATGTTTTATTGCATATTTATGTTTTTTTCTCTCATACGTATTAAAATAATTTCAACTAACTTAAAAAGTTCCAACTTTGACTTCTCTATGCACTTTTTTATTTACAAATTTATATAAAGCATTTTTCTATATTTTTTTTCAAAATAAGGTACAGTATTTGCTTTAGCAATTGATTGCAACTTGGATTTTGGTTAGGACTCTGAGAAAAATCTAATTAAATTTACAATAATCTAATGCAATTACAGACCTTTTGAACTGTTTGTATAGGTATAGTATTTATCCGCTAAATTGATATGGAGGTTAACGGGCGTAGATAATTTACTCTGAGGTTTATCTTGTTGAGCCTAAGGGATATTAGCTGTTGAAACTTCCAACAACGTACAGCAGCTGAAGTACTAACGTGTCATGTTGGAAATTTTCTAAATTGGAATAATTATTTCCTTTCTGTTACAGATTGGCAATGCGATGAGCGGCGTGGAATGCGAGGGGGACCGTGGGAGGGGAGGGCCAGGAGGGGGGGAGGTCCGCCCCTTGGCCAGCCTGGGGAGCGAGGCTTGCTTCCTGGACGCCATCCTGGGGGAGATCCTGCAGCCGCAGCTGTCGGAGGCGGTGGCGCGACAGCGGGCGTGGGGGCGGCGTCGTGACGTGGCTCCATCGGCGCCCCCGCTGGACGTGGGGGTGGAGGAACCAGAGGGCGCTGAGATTCCGGAGTGTTCCCCGATCGGGGCGGCCTCCTTGGAGCGAGGAACAGCCCCGGAACCTCCCCAGGGTGAAGATCCGAGTGAAAGACTCTTACAGTTGGTCACCGCCCTGGCGGACACGTTACCTCCCCCGCCGCCCGACCCCTGCGAGATGACGAGGTGCGACTCCTGGCAGTTCGCCTCCCTCGGACCCATGGACGCCGCCGACCCCTCCCAGGACAGGTCTTCCAGCCCCTCCACCTGCTCCAGCTTCGAGTCGCTCTCGCGAGTTCTGAGCGGCATTTCCACGAGGGCCTCTATGTACCTGCCCAGGGAGCAGCCCCCGACGTTGCCACCCCGCCCCCGCTCGGCGTCACCCTCCCTCCCCGCCCCCTTGCCCTCTCACCATGACGACGACGATGGAGATATGGACAGCTTTGTCACTGCCGTCGTCGGGCCGGAGTCTGAATGCGAAGGGTAAGTTAGTGAAGCTAGTTTTGTGACTGCATTACGTATTTTGTATTCACTCTTGTTTTAACCGTCGTGGTCCATTTAGAAAAATGTGGTTATTTTCAAACATTTCCATTTCTTTCTATAAGAGAATAAATAATTTTGGCCGTTTATTCTTCCCTCAGACTCTTTTAACACTCAAGTTTCCCTAAAAGCTTAACGATTTGTTCTCGGGTTTATCAGTAATTAATTATGAAACCGATTGTTGTATATAAATATATAACAAATCTTAAACATGTTTTAACAACATTATATTTTTATTGGTTTTAATTATTGTAATATATAGCATGATTTGTTCCGAAACCATTCAATGTCCAACAGTTTTTATAATGTCGTCTTTAATTACTCCTGCCCGGAAAAGTTAATTGGGTTGTAGGAAGCAATTTTTGTTACCATAGTTTTTCCTTTAAACGTGGTATTATGACCTAACTAAAATGCATTAGAACGAATGTCATGGATCTGTTCCAGCTGTTCTTAACCACACTTTATTTAGTGGATTATTTGACGTGTGGATGAAAACAAATTCACTTAGTTCACAATGCTCTAAAAAGTACATATGAAGATAATTTTGTAAAAAAATGTATTTTTTGGGCTCCAATTTAGCTAGACCTAAATCCTCGAAATTGTCATTAGTCACTAAGAATAAAGGCCGCGCCTGAGACAGTTTGTCAACAAGCACTATTATAATAAGACTATTGCATCATTATGTATCGCATCTTGCTCACCTTACCGTCATCTTTCATCCCCGTAACTATCTTGCAATAAGCTTAACTCGTCTCAGATGATATGTGATATATTGTGTGTTATTTCTATTAATATTGTTGAGTACTTCAATTTTCAGTCTAACGTTGTATATTGTTGATTGTTGTGTATTCAGTATTATTGTATTGAGTGGTCAGTTATATTTATATTTACTTTATTATTATGTCATATAATTTGAAAACAATAATTTCAAAAAACGATTTATTATAAAACTGTCCACCCCAGACATTATTTTCACAATCTGAAATGCGTTTAATTCTATTTAAGTGAAGTAAGAATATCGTAATCAAATAGCCAATTTGCGTGTAGGCCTGTTTGGGTTATTCAGAAATAATATTTTGTTTTCGCCACATATGTTCGTATGAATCGACAAAATTGCATAAGCAAGTGGAATTAACAAAGTAAAACATTTTATGAGTAAACAAATCCGACAGACGTGCATTTTACTTTCTCCCCCTATACATAGCATATGGAGAAAGTATTGTTTTCGTAAACATTTTCGAATTTGAGTTGTTAGTGGAAATATTCGTTTTGGTGCTCCCTGAACCCAAAAAAGTGGTTTTTACGTGATGTCTGTCTGTGTGTGTGTGTGTGTGTCCGTGTGTGTGTGTGTGTGTGTGTGTGTGTGTGTGTGTGTGTGTGTGTGTGTGTGTGTGTGTGTGTGTGTGTGTGTGTGTGTGTGTGTGTGTGTCTGTGTGGATGTGTACAGAGCTAGAGCCCTAACCTATGGGCCGATTTTTATGAAATTTGGTATGTAGGTACTAATCCACGATATCTCCAGACGTTTTTTTCATTTTTTTGAGTTTTTGATTTTTAAGGGTAATTATCCCCCAAAAACCGCCAAAAAACATGAAAAATCCAAATTTCTCAAAAACGGCTCTAACGATTTTGATTCAACTTTCGTGGTTTGTAGAACTTTAGGTTTCCAAAAAAATGACACCACCCGCATTTCTGGAAAAATGCGGGTTCAGAAATTACAGGACTTAAAACATCAAAAATTCAGTTTTTTGGATTTTTCATAAAAAATTATAAATGTTAAAAAAGATTACTATTCACCATTAAAAAGAGCTCAAAAAACTAAATAAATTAGTATTTTAAATTACTATTCTACGATTGCTAGTTGCGGAGAAAATTGAAATTTTCATTTAGCGGTAAACACAGTACGTTGTCCAATGTTATTCTTATGGGGAATACAAAAATAACTATTTCTCTCTTATTTACTGATCAATTTCATTTGATATGCAGGTCAAGTTAGCATTGACCAACAGATGATGTTCGAAATGTGTTGCTATTTAACCCTGGGGGGGGCAAGGGGGCATTTCCCCTCTCAAAACTACTGTGTGTAGCAACGGACTCTATAGTGCCTCCAAAAAAGCAATTTGGGTGGATATTTCTGAAAACAACTATTTTAGACAATTTTCTGTACATTTATCTATACTTCATATTCTATATTTAGTAAATAACAAATATTTTTGTCATTTAAGTTTGGCTAAAAGGGAGAAAGTATGTGTCAGTTTTCTGATACCGTTTATTTTAAATCCGTGTGCCAAACGCAGTAGTAAACCAGGTCGATGTAAGAGGTGGCCGGACCTAGCTCCGCCAGCCGCCGGCTCCGGTCGTCTTTAACATGGGGCGCTACAATAAATGTTTTATTTTACTGTCTGCCCGCCTTTAAATGTAAAAATGATCGCAGGTCAAACAATCTTATAGTTGTTAGCCGTATGATCGTATAATCAAAATGTATTATTTTTGAAAAATAACACCTAAAATATGAAAATCAGCTTCCTTTTTTCCCATAAGGAGTTTTGTACTTTTGAAACAATTTATAAAATGACACGTTTTATATAAATTAAATTTGAAAACGTCATAATAACAGTCATGTTATTGTTAATGTTTGGCAATGTGGCTTTGATGTAATTTATCAACATCAGCCCACAACAGTGGAGTATTTGCACAATGGTGTATTGGCTGTGTTGTGTTGTAGGAGCCCTCGGTCGCCGGGACGACGGGGGCGCCTGCGCAGCCACAGCGCGGGGAGCCCCAGCACGGCGGCCCCGCGGCCCCCAGGGCGCTCCAGTAGCAGCGACCCCCTGCCGCACGGCAAGACCGCCGCGCCCCCGCCGCCCCTCTGGCTCCGTATGTCTATGAGGCGGGTGCGACCATTCAGACTGGAGGCGCCCCCTATGGTGGCCACGGGGCGCCCCAGCTCCGCACCGGCGGCGCCCTCCACAGCGCCCTCTGCTCGGCCCTCCAGGGGGCGCCGGAGACGGATCAGCTCCTCCACCAGCAGGAGGCGAGAGAACGCTCAGAACGACCCCGTCAGTCCGGACCACTCGTGGTCGGCCCATCCCATTAGTGACGACGAGGAGAGTCCCGTCACCGCCACGGATAGCAACACCTCCACCCCGCACCGCCAGCCCCGCGGCGACAGCAACCCCTTCAGGTAACACGACGACATTGTAATGTTATATGGTTGTTGTAGAGAGTCGATTATCCGAACTAATTGGAAAGAAGGGTAACTCGAATCATAAAATATTAAACCAAAAGACCATAAAACCGCAAAGTAACCAAAAGCTTAAAAGATATCAAAATCAAAACCCGTTCACCCACGGAGTGTAAAGTCACACAGCCGTGTGAAACGATAAACATTCATTAGGATTATGAATGCCCCTGAAATAACTGCGGTATTGAAAAATTCCAATCCATTGAACTAATTGGTCAATTGAAATCGTCATGGTCGAGGTTTATTTTTCCGATCGGTTAATTGACGTGTCGGATAATCGATACTCTACATAATGTTTTACCAATTCTGTTTTACCATGCTGTTTTACCAATTGTGCAAGCAATGAATGGTTTAAGAAATTTCAGCTTTACATGTTCTAACTCTTCAGAGATTAGTTGTGGAAGTTATGAACTGACGAATCATATACTGGCATCGTACTTATTTTATATCCCATGATTTTAGAGTCTGTGTATACTATAAAACACAAGGTTTTATTCTGAGGGGGTGGGGTAGTAGATTAGATAGAACCAATGACTACATAAACTACAATTGTAGTTTATGTATTCATTGATAGAATTTATTCAGAATAGGTCCAATTCTGAATAAATCAATTCGCGAGTCGGCACATTCCAATAACCACTTCACTCGTTTACCTTTAGTAGCTATGATTTTTTAATTCTACGCGCCTCTCCCTCTGATATGAAGCAGAAACCACTTCAGTTTTTGAATTCCATTCAATTTTGGTATTATAATTCTTTATTACCGTTAAATTGGGTTATTTTTATCACACATCAGCTGTCTTAAAGATTGTTATTACTTCAGAGTGTTAATGTTAATTAATTTACTTTGCAAACATTTCGGCTAGTATTTTTCGCCGGGCTTAGTAAAACATGATGATTAAATAACTGACTTGGGTTTTTTATAAACCACCTTTTTATTAGGATATTACGTGTTGTTATTACTTACGGGATGTAATAAAAGACGTCTTTCAACACTTAAGATATATTTACACTTATACTGATTCACTTACAGACGGTAAACATATATAATAAAAGGATTTTTTTTATAATAAAAGGATAAGTTGCAAAAGAAATGTAAAATCAGGATATGCATTTTATGTTACGAAACAAGAGGTTTTCCTTATGTTCAGTTGGTTTTTATTACTACAGTGTGTTCGTAATTCCAATTTAAATTTATTAGATCAAAACCCTAGTTAATTGGTTTCGAAAGGTTTAGCTCTGACATTAGTTGCCTGACGCTATTGATGCCTGCGATAACCGTGACGCAATCAGTGTGGCATTGGTGTTGTGCGTGGTAGTGCGACTTAATAATGCAGACACTCTAATATTGAACAACCAAATCAATTCGCGAGTCGGCACATTTGCAGTGTCACTATTATATGTGGTACAGTAGTTTATCTATACTATTAATAACTAAAATATTTTAAAACTAAATGTTGCAGTTGTAGGATACTATAAATATTAAAGTGAAGTGATAATTTAATAATCGTATTTGTTTACCATCAACTCTCACCTGACGACATTATCACTTGTTTTGCCTTTAATTAATCTTATCGACTACCATTTCAGAGTCATATTTAAAACAATCACAGTTTGAGTTTTCGATAATTTGCCGTTGGTAAAAATTAACCTTTATATATTCATACACACATCACTCGATTTAGACCTGATACCCTATAGTCATAAATCGATGGTGCTAAAGCGAGTCATTTCAACTAATACATTTAACGCCAATCATAATGAATGTCAATGAGATTGGACATTACATGGTCATATGTGGCCGGGGAAATGGGCACGTAGGGTAAAAAATACCGATGGCCAGTTTGTTACTACTCCTAATGTCCTTATGGAAACAATTTAGATTTTAAGCCCATCATTGGCACTTTCCCTTTACAAAATAAATTTTATTCAGGCCTAAATTTGTCCAGTTCTTATTTACATAAAAACGAATTCAGTATTCGTTTTCTTTGTTTTTATGCAACGTATTTGACTGTTCATTTGCATCCAGTTATCGTCATTAGGGCGCTCGGAGGCTTAGTACCCCCGTCGCAGCAGACCTGCGTACTCAGCGAATTTCCAATGCATAATATATGTCTTAATATCATATAAAGCCACAAACCAAGTTTCATAAAAATATATTCACATATAAGCGATATATACAATTTTAATTATTCTCCATAAGAGTAACATTAGTGATGAGTACGTAGGTTTGCTGAAACAAGGAACACAAACAATTGTTTTTTATGCAAATATAAATAGGATTTAACTAGGTGAAGCTACATACCATGTTTCATCAATATTCAATCATAACATTTTAATTATTCTCCATAAGAATAACATGGGAGCTGAGAAAGCAGGTTTGCTGCAACAAGGAACTAAAAAAATGGGTTTTTATGCAAATATCAATATAACTCAACAAGTTGAAGCCACATACCAAGTTTTATTAATTTATTTTCATAATTAAAGGAGTCATTACATTTGACTTATTCTCCATAAGAATAACATGGGGGATGATTACGCAGGTTCGCTGCTACGGGGATTATCAACAAAAAATCAATTTTTTGTTCTATACATACAATAATAATGGAGATATCAAATTTTATTTATTCTCAAGGATAACATTGGACAACGTACTGTGATTAGCACTTTGAATATCTCTACAATGGTTGGACGTAGCATCACAATTTAAACACCAAAATGATTTTTTTGTGGAGCTGAGTTGATTGGTAAAAGCAAATGTGAAGTTTACATTAAAATTAACTTAGGAAAAGCCAAAAACCGTATTCCCATAAGATTAACATAGGAGATTTTATGAGCAGGTTTTTTGGATTTTCTCCGCAACCACTTAACCTAGCTTAATAATTCAAGATGCTATATTATTTGTTTTTTTAAGCTCTATAATATGGTCCAAACTAAAATTAAGTGTTTTAAAAAATGTAGGGTAAAAATGCAAAAAACTGATTTTTGGAAAATTTAAAACCCCCATAAACCCCCCTTCCCATAGTCCGATTTTTATGGTTTTCGAACTTAAGTCATAAATGTCACTTCACACATTGCAGCCAAATTTCATCGAAATAGGATGTTTTTTACTCAAGTTATCGCATTCACGGACACACACACACACACATATATATATATATATATATATATATATATATATATATATATAAATTTGAACGAATAGTATTTTAGTCATCTGGGGACCTCAAAAAAAGTTGTCATGGTCTCGGGCTTAAGTCTTACCATGAGACCTACGGTAATAGCTTCTTCCCTATAGTGGAAATTCGCTAAAACGGGAAATTATGGGACCTTCACCTATTTAGTTTCAACTGACTGAATGTCTTAACGTTTATGACGCAATTATAAAAGGGACCGTGACGTCTTCACAAATATGTCTATTATGAGAATTTCAACCCACAGTGGAAATGTTATACATAAATTATATATTAGCCTACTTTTAGCGTTTCGGATCTTTGTTATATTTGCTAATTTGCGTTGGGTCTTTATCCAACTCATATTTATTTATTTTATAGATCGGAAAGTGTAAGTTTGCGTGACCACAACTCAATTCGACAAGACCGGTTTCACTGCGGTAAATATTACACCGGATATTCGCAGTGGTGGTATCCCTGTTTCCCTCGAACGCGCGTATCGTCGTCCCGCGCTCGGGAAATGGAGCGAAGCCAATCTCGCCGCTGGGTTTTTGCCGGGTGAAAACAACTCTTTGACAACGGTTGTCGCTGTCGCTTTGTCATTTGTGTAAATAGTCGACGTAGAACTAGCCGAAGAAATTCCAATCTTGGTTGGAGACGCTACCGCTACGGGCAAAACCAACACCGGAGGGGCACGGCCCGCTGGAAAATCGTGCATAGCACGAGAGGCAAAGCTTCAATTAATTCTGATTGGTCGAGATTTAAAACAATACAGGATCATAACTCTGTTCTCAGGTTTTACCAATTTCAGTAATAAATGGGTTATATTGAAAATTCAAGCTCAATTTAGTCAATGATCAATCTTGACTAAAACAAATTGGATGTAAAAAATTTCAAAATCATATTCGTTTTTATTCTTTCTTTGTAAATGCTATACATCTCATGTATTTGCCCGTGCAAATGAGTAAACTCAAAAAATAAATAGGTTACAAATTTTATTTTTGTAACCATGAATAGTTAAATATTAGTTAACGGGCGGAACATCTAGTGTCAACAACCATTGAAGGCAGTTAAATAATAATAAGCTTAACTGTAACAATGAATGTGTGAAACCTGTTGTTGCGTTTCTTTATAATTTAGAAAGTATTAAACAACTTAAACTGTCCTAAAATGGTTTCATCTACATTTTAATTTCATACATTTTGAAAATTGAAAGTGGCTAATTTAGATTCAACATTTATTTTCATTGGGGCTAAATTAAAAGTAACTCAACGCTCCTTCAATTGCTGCTAGGCAACGTGCCAATACATCACAACACACGGTGTTCCCGTATTGTTAGGCAAAATCGCTGTCGCTTTAAAAACCGACTTTACTTTTACATGTTTTGTATCAAGTGTTTTAGCGAATTTCCCCTATAGGGAAGAAGCTATTACCGTAGTCGGCATGGTAAGACCTAGGCCCGGGACCATGATAACTTTTCGTTTTGAGGTCTCCAGACCCCAAAAACACCATTCGTTCGAAACTGTATATATATATATATATATATATATATATATATATATATATATGTGTGTCCGTGAGCACGATAACTCTCGTAAAAATTATCCGATTTTGATGAAATTTGGTATAAACGTGTAAAGCAACATTTATGACTTTAAGTTCGAAAACCAGCCAGATCGCCTTATCCGAAGGGGTATTTTGGGGGGGTTTTTTACCCCAAAAATGGGTTTTTCGAATTTGTTGTATATAATTTTGGAAATAATCAAATTTTAGTTTTTCCCATTGGATTCAGCTTAAAAAAACACACAATTTGGTATTTTGATCATTTCTCTACGTCAATTGGTTACCGAGATATTGAAAGTGCTAAACACAGTACGTTGTCTAATGTTATTCTTATGGAGGAAAATAAAAATTTTATATCTCGCTTATTTATGAACGTATACTGACGAAACTTGGTATACGGCTTCATCTGGTTGTGGACCATTGATATTTGCTCAAAAAAACAATTTTTTACCCAAGGCTCCCGTAGCAGCAAACCTGCGTACTCAGCCCCATGTTATTCTTATGGAGAATAAGTAACGTGTTATCTGCCTTCATTATGAAAATAAATTAATGAAATTTGGTATGTGGCTTTACCTACATGAGTTATATTGATATTTGTATAAAACCCCATTTTTTGTGTTTCTTGCTTCAGCAAACCTGCATACTCATCCGCCATGTTATTCTTATGGAGAATAATTAAAATGTCATAAATCGTTTATTTATGAATGTATATTGATGAAACTTGGTATGTGGCTTTATGTGGTATTAAGATACATATATATGCATTGGAAATTCGCTGAGTACGCAGGTTTGCTGCTACGGGGGTATTTACTTTGTCACAAGTCTAATTAACTTGACTAACGCCATACATACTCCTTATATCATTTTACTTGTTATAATTCAACAAATTTAAAATAATTATGCAATGATACTCGTACTAATGATTTTCAAGCAACAATACTTTATATAGGGCGAGCAAGTTATAAAACTGCGTATATTTGTAAAAGCTGTGTATAATTAAAATTTGGAAAGGGTTAATAATAATCTGAATTTACAAATACTAACCTGATATATTTTGTTTACAAATAAATTCTCCTAAAGGAACTTCAAACTTAATTATAGAGCGTCCCTTGCTAGCTGTGAAGAGCTAGGCAAACCTAGCGAAATCGTCCGCCATCTGGGAAAAGCGAAGAAACTATGCGAATACGTGCGCTCTCAGGTAGAGAACTCCTAGTAAAATGTTATGATTGAAATACCTGATCCGATCTTCTTTTATCAAAGCTCAGTCCTCTAGTTCTCATTCTGTGTTTAATTATCGTAGTGCCTGACTTCCAATGCCGATGTTCCCAACTTTCACCTACGCGCAAAACTCTAAAAATTCAGGCCATAACAGTTAACAGTCACGGCCGTTTGCCATGTGAGAAGTCTGTTTTGACAAGTCATTTGACGGCGATTGTGCCAGTTCTCATTGTCAAGGACCTACTGTCTCCGTTGTGTGCTATGCCCACTCGGAAGTGCGAATGTGTTTGTAGGCGTGGCATAACACCATTGTAACATTGACTGTGAGAACCGGGACTTTGTGACGTTCGGCGGATTGCCTTAACCGGTTACAACCATCGCCTCGTTTGTAGCCAACTGTCAGCACACCGAATGTGTCAGGCGATAATGCCTTGGCGTGTAGTCCATCTTTGGTTATATTGTTTCCAGTTTACTTTTTTAGAACGTTAACCAAGATTATGCTACTCCTGCCTTAAAAGTGTATGAAAAGGATACGTGGCTTGATGTTTTATCTTAGGACCGCTTTCCCCAACTCAAGTTTAAACTAAACCTGAGGTTATTTTGAACTTGAGATTACAATTCGTTTTACCAAAAATTTGTTCCAGCCAGTTTAGTTTAATCCACAAAATATCAAGTTGACAAAGTTTTTCAAATGATTTTTTTAACCTCTTGTTAAACTAAACACGAATGTTTATTATACAGGATTCAAGGTTATGTTATCATAGAATACAATAAATAAACAGTGGTCCCTCTATAGTTTTGACACAAAACAGGTTTAAACTATACCCTTAACACATTGGGAAAGCGGAATATCTCATAAACTTAAGTTTAAACTTACTTAGTTAAACTGTACTTGAGGAAAGTGGCCTTTTTAGCCGTATACAATTTTCAAAGTCTAACCCTGATTATTTTTTTAAATTTGATTGTTTAGTCGGTCATCATTTTAACCCAGTAGACATTGCAGTTTTATATGCATTCCATCGTTCCATCGTAATCCTAGTAGACCAGTTGATCTATAATCTATTGCAAATAAAATTATATTTTGCTGTCCATACATGTTTTAAAATATTAACGTTTAGTTAGTGTGACATTTTCTTTACCACAGAGCATTCGAATCGGTGTTACTTTTAAGTTATGTCTGTTTTCACTCTTCACGGGGAACCGGCCTCAACGGACTTGATGTTTCCCATGGTTTCAAACTATTATACGACATCAAGACTCTGTCACTAAAAGTATGTTCCATTTCCTGTGTTAGTTTTATCATTGACTATATATAAATCACGTATACAAATTTAAATTTAAATAGGTGAACAACAATGAACACGTGTTTGGAATTAAATCAGACAGCTGATTCAAAATCAACAAAACACGCCAGCTGTTTAATCAAACTATTCAAATATTGAAAACTTTTGAGAAGCTGTAACTTTTTATTCGGTCAACCTTTTGCAACCGGAGTTGCACCGTTGTGTTTTATTAAAAAATACCTTTAAAATTAGTTGTAACTCAACATATGCTTCTATTTAAAAATGTTACGACTTCCTCCGTGGGCCGTAGAGGGTGGATGACAATATAAAATACAAAAACACTAAGTTTTATTAAATTCTGGCCAGCAGTAGTTCAGGAGTTATTAACTATATTCCACACTTTTGCCCAACCCTATACTGAAGGAAACGACACATCTCATCTATATTATATGGCCCAGTTGTCTCTTTTTTAGTGTTAGCTAGAATTTGAAGTGGACGTAGTTGTAGTTTGATTAAGTCACCGACAGAGTGTGCTGCTGTCATCTATTTATTTTAGTTATTTACGATAACTTGTAAGAGATCTCCACTCCAGAAAGTAAGTGGTAATCAATTTATGTTTGCTCCCTGACACACCAACGGTTGTACTTTCCCCTCTTTGAGAGGTTAAGTAAAGGTTTACAGAAGGATACTCTCTTGATGATTATTAACTACGCCCTCCTTGAATCCTGGCTCACACAGAAGTAGGGCAGCTTTTACCCCCAATGAGATAGTCTTTCACTACACTATTATACATGCACTACGAACATACATGCACTATTTAGTCTATCGAATTTCAGATAGCTAATCAGATTTGATTACAGAATACCTGATAAAGAACGGGACTATAAACTGCACTAAAAATTGCATTGCACTGTACAATTTGTTTAAAAATATTGCAGACATTACAAATTGGTCCTTTGTTGTTTTGTGTACATTAAAATTCAAATAAAGTTACCTCCCTGGTATTTGGAACGCCCTGACCCTGCAGTGTGCAGTTCCGGTGCCAGTGTCGTGTTGTATGCCTACTCAGCCAGATCCGTGTCCGCCGCGCCCTATCCTCAGTGCCCTTGTCTCGGTTACGTCAGCGCGCGGGAGAGAGGCGCATGCGCTCATACTGCGCCGGCGCTGTGCAACCTATTGTCTTTAAAAGAGATGGGCGGACCGAGATTGGATGATTTGTGTAATTTTTGTATCAATGAATTTAATTTGATGTTTATTAAATTAATTTTAAAGACTAGCAAACCCAGTTGCTCGAATTCGAGCAAATGTACCCCTCCTCCTCCTCCTCCTCCTTCTCCTCCTCCTCCTCCTCGTCCTCCTCGTCCTCCTCCTCCTCCTCCTCCTCGTCTTCTTCCTCCTCCCCCTTTTGAGGTTATCCAACTCATATACGGTCCTATTAATTTACCTTGTGATACCATCCCAGAAGTCAGCTTAAAACAGCTGATTTTGCTTCTTTACTGTGTTTTGTTAGAATCAGCAGCTGCTGTGAAATGACCAACTAAATGGATTTCTATTCTTCCATAAGATTGGAACGTTAAAAGCCCAGGGGGTAAAGGCAAAGTCCTGAAGGTGGACGTTTTCCAAACCCCCAAAAGGCATATCTAGAATCTAGACACCAAGTGTTTTCAAATAACACATAAACAATAATTCAAGACCTTAGACCTATAGTTTCGCTAGTAGCCTACTCGCAAAAATCGCCATATTTGTTAATACCTACAATGATTCATTTGAATTATTTTAATTGCAATAGCGATCGAAAATAGTACAATGTTTAACTAAATTCTCTTATCCGTAATTTGTAAGCAGGAATATAAAAATACAGAATGTACTCGATTACCGTTTGAATAATCGTATTCTTGTCCATGCTTCTGAACGGCCGCTAGAACGGCCGGTGGTTGCTTATTTTTCGACGAAGGGCCAAAGTGGAATTCAGTTTAAAAGGATGTTGTTTATGTAGTACGGACTGAAATCATACCCATTTATATAGATTTTTATCACTAAAACAGAATGCCTGAGGCATCAAATTAATTTAGATATAGCCGACTGTTTAATTGAACGAATTCATTATACCGTCGTTTGGAAAATTTTGGGTACTATTGACAAGTGATAACCCTTTTTATCTTGTTATATCATATCTTAAGCCGTGTTTTGCTAGCGAACTTATGAGGGATGACGTCCGAATCTCCGTATTTGGACCTGATGGGCAGTCAAAATATATAAGAATGCTTCAACTCAAAATGAAGGATTGGCCAAGTGATATAACAAACCTTTGATTGCTATTTCATATAACTTCACTAACAATCCAAGCTTCTGTATAGTACTGCTAAATAACGATCTACTTACTTGTTGCGTATACAAATTAATGTACCTGAACATCCATGACTATCAAAGTGTGATCCAGTTCCACAAGTTATCGGGTAACCTTCGGAGTGTTGTTGGATACAGTGTCGCTAAGGAGAGGTGAGATAAGTCAGTCGTGCTGATAGCCCGCGACCTTGTAAGTGATACGCTCCTGCAGAGCTGCTGATAACGCGACCTTTATGATGATATGCTTCGACGGCTGCAGGCTCCTCCAAGGTTGCGGTCTAGGACCGATTTTCTTTCTCAGCGCGAGAATATCTTTGTAGGTTAGTACAGGGATCTCAGAGACCGTGACAATGTTTTGTGGGCAGCTATGAGCTATTGAAATGTGTCCAGCTATCTAAACGTTTAAAATTTGATTTATATCTCGGTAAATATGTTTTGCAACAAACAAGCTCTCTTAGACTTGGGTTTTATCCTGCCCTTTTAACCACACCGCTCCCCCCATAATTCAACTCGTATTCAAAACTTCAGTCCATATCCCCTCCCGACTGAATATGTGGGCTTACTGGCAAGATGTGAATCATGATGTGCATTAAACTACTACTGTTTTGAGGAACAGTATTGCTTTTTTAATTATCAGTTTATTTTGTTCATCTTCCACAAGAAAGTCTTATTGGCGTTCATCAATTATGTCGCTTATTAATAACATTCATTAATTTTATTTTGACTTTTGATGCATGGTCATTGTAAAACAATAAATTGTTCGATTTGCATGAGTAAAACTCATATAACTCATATATTTGCGTAGTTATATTGCTGAATAACTTGTTTAGATAATAAGGAAAGTTCAACTAAGATATTAACGCTAGTAATATTCTTAGATTTCCTTTTTGCTCTCACTCCAGCTACTTCTCGGTATAAAATGACAATTATCTCTTAATCGGGATATAAATTTTAAAAATAGAATTCCATGATTTATTCTATCTTGTTGAAAATTAAGTATGTGTTGGAATCACTATTTAATTTATTATAATCTAGGCTGCGATTTCACTTTTAGCTCAATGCTGAGTTTCTAAAGATTTATTTATTTTATTCTTTCTAGCACGAGAGTGACAAAATATGTTTTGGTATTACATTAATATTTCATTTGGTTAGCTTGGTAAGTTTTGAGTTTGTTAACATTTATATATTAGATTTTATAACACTAAAAGATTACTTTATTAGTCTTAACGTTTTTTGTATCATTTTTCATTTAGGTGAAGTCAACATTATAATGGAGATAAGAATACAATTTAATTAAAGTTGTTACAGTTTGTATCAATTCTCTTCAATTTACAGCGCCCAGTAAGACCCAAATTGTAGTGCATATATAAAAATAGGCTTAACTTTGATAAGGCGTAAGTTTTTTTAGTTTAACAAATCTTTTCCTCTCCTTCCTCTCGATATGTCTCCGGCCTTGGTTGATAACTCTTATCTCCCTGCTCCTGCCATCGGTGTCCCCTTCCTGCCCTCCGCATCCTTGTACACCGCATCTCCGGTCCCTCCTTCTTCCTCCCAGGAGTCCAGATTGCCGGCTTCCCCCGATTATTACTTGTTTCCGGGCATTCGCCGTCCTCTTGTCCTTTACTGTAACCTACTGTTATGATGACCCGATCCTTAACTGTGTCGCATCCCGAACAATCTAGACTTCCGAGGGTCGCCAGCGGATGCTAAATGGTTAAATTACTGCCCTACTTTGATGATTTATAGCATTGCAGTAACTTATCAGACCGTCCTTCCGCCTTCATCTCATCTTCAAAGGGTTGTGCTGGAGACAGAAATAATAATTTGCCACGTAAACAAAACCGTATTTTCTACCCTAATCGTAGCTTTCATTTCACCCAGATGGGTTTTCCCTGGTTCTTCATTTCAGTTCTTCATTTTGCAGGGAGGGAAGGCTCACTGAAAAACCCAAAAGGTTAGTCTTAACTGAGAAAAAGGTTGATATTCACTGAGTTGTAGGGTCAATATAACACCGACCGAGTTGGTTGGTTACCAGAAACCTTGAGAAATAGGTCAGCGAATATGGGTTAGTAATGACTGATTAAATAGGTAAAATCATTGACCAAGTATTGTAGGTCATAAGTGACCGAGTAGATTTTTAGTTGATTTAACTGATCAAGTTGGTTGTTTTAACCTAGCAGCTAGGTTACTTTGACTAATCTGCTGGGTTACTTTAACTGAGCTAACGGGATACTCTAACCAAGTTAATGGTTTACTCCAACCGAGCATCAGGGTCACTCTAACCCATTTTAACTGAGTAGCTGGGTTAAAAGTTAGAACCCCTCACGCCTCGTGGATTTAACTTTTACCAAGTTCGACTTCGATGATCATGAATATATGTGAAATCTTCTGACCAAGTGGTACCTTGGCTCAAATACCTATTTCATAATTTGAGTTTACGTTGATAAATGCTTTCTTAATTGTGGTGGTCTCAGGTTAGGAATTCAACATTTTATGTTGGTCTACTGATTATGGTTTCAGTATGGTTTTATCAATCAAACTCTACTGAAATGTAGTTAAAACAGTTTTTAAAACAAATATCAATGAGGTTTTTGAGAATGCCCCTAAAGTGGGATATTCTGTGCCTAACTTAGCCCTAAAGGGGAATTCGCCTACCTACCTATCCTAATCTAAGATAACACATTCTTAACAATTTCATTGATATTTATTTTAGTAACTGCATTTTAGTTAATTTTAGCGAATTTCCCCTATAGGGAAGAAGCTATTACCGTAGTCGGCATGGTAATCTCACCTAGGCCCGGGACCATGATAACTTTTCATTTTGAGGTCCCCAGACCCCAAAATACCATTCTTTCGAACTGTATATATGTGTGTCCGTCAGCACGATAACTCTCATAAAAATGATCCGATTTTGATGGAATTTGGTGTAAACGTGTAAAGCAACATTTATGACTTTAAGTTGAAAAACCAGCCAGATCGCTCCATCCGAAGGGGTATTTTGGGGGGGTTTTGTACCCCAAAAATGAGTTTTTTTACTTTTTACATTGGATTCAGCTTAAAAAAAACACACAATTTGGTATTTTGATCATTCTTCTACGTCAATTGGTTACCGAGATATTGAATGTGCTAAACACAGTACGTTGTCTAATGTTATTCTTATGGAGGAAAAGACAAATGTTATATCTCGCTTATTTATGGACGTATACTGACGAAACTTGGTATACGGCTTCATCTGGTTGTGGTCTATTGATATTTGCTCAAGAAAATGTTTTGCCAAAGGCTCCCGTAGCAGCAAACCTGCGTACTCACCCCCATGTTATTCTTATGGGGAATAATTAAATGCTACGTCTCTTTTAATTATGAACATAAATGAATAAAAACTGGTATAAGACTTCACCCAGTTATGTTCTATTGATATTAGCATAAAACCCCATTTATTGTGTTCCTTGTTGCAGTAAACCTGCGTACTCAGCCCCAATGTTATTCTTATGGAGAATAATTAAAATTGCATACAAAATTGTATATCGCTTAGTTGTGAATATATTTTTATGAAACTTGGTAAGTGGCTTTATGTGGTATTAAGACATTTATATCTCCATTGGAAATTCGCTGAGTATGCAGGTTTGCTGTGACGGGGGTATTTTAAATAGAGCTGAGTTAATAAATCTAAACTGAAACCATATTTAGTAAACCAACATTAAACGTTGAATTCCTAACCTGAAGCAACAGAATTAAGAAGGCTATTATCTACGTACCTTTAAATGATGAAATATATAAGCCCAGGCCCCAGTTGGTCAGAAGGTTCCTCACATTTTCACTATCACATTCATTATCATTTGAAGAAGAACATAGTAAAAGTTAAAACCGCGAGACATGAGGTGTTTTAACTTGTAACCTATGTCCTGCGTTTTTTCTACGACGCACTTGCCGTTCACCTCTGCTCTGATCTGCTCTCTCTGCAGAGAAACAGTTGTTGAAAACTTCCTAACCTAGCTGAGACGATTATGAGCGACCCATCACAATACCACAGGTTCGTTTCCACCGATGTGTTAGTTAAATTTTCACCTAGTACAGGAACTCACCTAGTACAGGGTCAAATATTAAAAAACCAAGGGTTATTAGCAACTACTTCTACTCAGTAGAAATTAACCCATTTCATATTCGGTTAGTGTTTATCATGCTGTAAGGTTATGTTTAACCGACATTCATAGATCAAATAAACAGTTAGTTAACAGTAGCAAATCACTCGGTTACAAATAACCGTATACACTTTGACTAACTTAGGTTACTTACTAATGACCGTTGACCGTGCGGCACCGGTTGCTAGTAACCAATAATAGGTTACTGCTGACCCAATATATTTTAACCCAGACTCGGTTAAACTCTGAGTTTTTCAGTGCTCTCGTAGCAGCTGACCGGTCTAGTGCTTTCACGTGGAAGCAGATCCCTCCAAAGAGTAAATACATCTTTACTAGATTTTCCATTCTGCAAAGTTTCCTCCATTCCGTCTCCCAGCGCTGAATTACCTTGAAGAACGAGAGATTTGTAAAGTTTAAGCGGATTTAGCGGAGTCATATAATCCACCAAAGTATGACCACGTTTTAAGATTATGTGATATTTACTATGTCACTGATAAGTGTTTAACTAGATTTAAGATGATAACTTGATTTGCTTTAATCTCAAAACTGTTTTTACAACCGATGCTTTCTTCTTTGTAATGACCAGACTCTCAATCAGATATAGCCATTTATGGAAACTCTCAGACAAAGAAGATTTATCTATTATTTATTTATACACAAATTATATCGTTATTTTAAAGATTCAAGTGAACTTTTTTAATTTGTAGTAACCCTTCTTATGTGTAACTCACATCTACGCCTATATCGTTTTACAAAATATCAGTTTCAGGACCTCCCTAGAAGATGCAGGGGGTAATATACCCTCAGACCCACATCCTGCTTATGTAATCTGTATCTCCGCTGGTATCTCCCGGTTGAGTCAATTAACAAACCAATGACCAAACATATGTTGCTTCCCCATGAGCTTCTTCACCAATCATGCATGGCATTGACTTATTAGGATACCCATATCAAAAGAGGTTAAGTTGCTTTAATAACTGAAATGTTTGATACCTCCTTGATCAAATGACCTTTATACTCGCACGGATGTTTATTTAATACACAAAGTGCTTCTGAATGAATAGTGTGTAACAAGGTGAGGGCATTGGAACAGCTGTTATAATGGTTTCACCATCTGACACCCACATTGCAACAGCTGACCTGATATTAATCATCGTCACGGTCTGACCCTAACCTTCTGCAATATTGCTTATGAGCAGAAAGAGTACATCGATATTTACATTCTGTAGTAGTAGGACTAAGCAAAATAAACTAGAAAAGAACCCAAGCTACTTTTTAGAAACTTATGAAGGTTTAATACATGCATGTCTGGGTGAAGTCTTGGACCTAATTTCTTAGCTGTCAACTGACTTTTCTTTCACATTTCAATTTGCTGTTTTCTTCATTCGTAAACGTCTTTTCTCGATATTGTGCAACACGAGTCACCAATTTGCATCTTTAGCTTTGAGAAGTCTATGTTGACCTTTTAATAAAATCTCTATCTTCTATGCTACAATAAGCCGATAAATCTTTCCGAATGGAGAAAGTATCTAATCCAGGATATACTTCAAGGTAACTTCATCGTGGAAGGATCCAGGTTAAGATTCTATCTGTTCATTACCTTTCCCTTCTCTTCGTTCATGAAACAAGTCGAGTGGCGCAACCTTCCTTTGTCATACTTAATGAAGGTTATGAACATGCCCTTAATGTCAAACTAGTGACTGAATTGATGATAAATAACATTTAAAGTTCCTGCATTATCGGCTTTTGTTTATAATTTTCGATGGTTTAAATTTCAAATGTTTTTTCTTAGTAAATAATATGTTACATTCGAGTATTTATCTCAAACTGTGGTATCGGTGCTCAGATCAACATGAGAAATGGTATGGGTGCTGGGGTGAAGTCTCAAAAACCGGTATTCTTATTCAATCTGTTTTTTTTCTCAGTTTGAAACATTATTAGATATTCCGTTACAATCCCCTCGGATGCTAGCATACAGTGATATTTTGTGGGTTCGATGATTGGATAGTGAATTAAGGATCTCTGATTGAGTTTAAATTTAAAGAATAGTCATCGACCTTCTCTGTTCATAATTATGATAAAATTCGCTACAGAAATTAATCTTACCTTTGTAGTTTTATATAATCGTTTTGATAATCCTTGTTTAGATGTTGTTCAAGGATTAATGAAAGGTTATTTGATTTAAAATATATAAAATATAAAAACTGATTAAAGATTGTTCCCGTCTTTGTAACTTGAGTTTATTTTGCAGATTTCTCGAGCTTAATGGTGAAAAATTGCTCATGACTTTTTCGAGTCAATCAATTTGTTTTATATCCAACAACCCTGTAGATGTAACTTTTTTCGCGTTGAATTGTTAAAATTAATTCCCGTTAATTTGTAGAACATTGAACTGTCTTCTATCCCAAGAACGGGTTTGAAAATCCCAAACCTAGAGCTAGAGCTAAAGGAATAAATCGTTTTAACCGAGACCAAGATGTTTTATCACAATCAAATCTTGGAAGTCATAATCATTTTTACAGTGAAATAAACTGGATCATTGTTAACAACATTGTGAGTTCTTCTAAATGGCACGTCCGTTTAGAATAAATCCCTGACAAAACCACCCACTGAAGAACCAAGCTATACGTCTTGGATTAGGGCCAGGCTACCAGGTTTTGCAACAGCCCCTTTCCAAACTTCATTGTGCAGTTCCTCCAGGTTTTGCAACAAATCTACATGCTGCCTTTGATTCGTCTCACATCTTCACACACGAGCGCCCCCATAATTGCCCGCGGTCTGGTGAGCGCCTAATGGACATCCAATAACGTGATCCGACGGCCGCGGCTTATCGTGGGAGAGTGTAGTGTATCGGTTGTGTAACGCTAATAGCTGCGGCGATGGTAATTAGCCGCTTTGTGTGGGATGTTACGTCAGCGTGAATATTGATGCTAGGTCACGTCTAGACAATCACTCTAGTGGTGTGGTCCTTTTGTAGGATTGTGAATTAGGCGAGGGCCATCTTTGTAGGTTTAAAACTTGTTGAAACTTTGGTGTATTTTAAAACCTATTTTCATTGATTTTGGTAATTCTTTTGAACAGTGTAGATGTAGCAAAATCACGGTGTAAGGCTTAATTACTTACCGTTCAGTTAACTTCAAGTATTTTCAACATGCTCTAGTGACTTTAATGGATTTCTTATCAATATGTCGGAGGTCGTCCGTGGCGGTTTACAATAATTCAAGACTCGCGAGGTTCCACGTTTATTTTTTTGATATTTTGTTTTTTGTTAGCTTTGACAGTTTTAGGCTGTAGCAACGAATATTTTGTATGAATTCACACCAGACAAAACAAAAATATTTACGTGTACAAATAGTACTATCCTAATTCCTAAACGAAGTAACATGGGAGAGCCACTGCAATCATTTCTCAATTTGTGGTTTATCGATAATTCAATTCGGTTAGCTTTGCGAAACTTTTTTCTTAGGGTGAATATTTATTCCTTTCTGAAACGTTACTACGACTACAACAAATAAATTATTTTCACAAATACTCCAAATCTTATTATATCTTTAAAAATATCTTTAAATTCTTTATTTCCTCAAAACAGAATACATAATTTTTACAACGTAAACAACAATACATAAGGTCAAATATAAACAAATACAATCTTCATATCCAAGCTGACCTTACCTCAGATAAATTACATTTATTTATTAATAACAATTTTTGCATTGTATTTTGTTTTCTGCTGTCTTGAGAAAAACGGCCTCCAAGGCAATGCCTGAGTGGAGGTACAAGACGCTAAACAAAAATTGATTAAAGCGGTTAGACAATACTTAAAATTTAAATAGTTATTATCTAATTAGAATTATTCCAAACTCGTGAGCTTTATAAAATTATTCTAAATAAACTAATACATACTAATTACATTCAATCATGATTTTGTTAAAAGAGCGTAAAGTTATATTGTACCATTCATACAGTTACACTCTAAATCCCTATATACATAAATAAAAATACCATTCCATTCTTTATAACAACTAAAATAGATATAATGGCATATCACAACTAGTTGGTAAATATATAAATATTAACAAAATAACAATAATAAGCTTATATATTTAAACACAAAATGAATTATTAATGCTAAAATAACAAAAGAAACATACCTAATATAACTAACGAACCAATAAAAGAGTAACAACTTGTTTTGCTGATCCAGGTATAATCTTACCCTAGACCTGTATACTGAAAATGGTATCCTCTATGTCATCTAAACTAAATAACCATTCTCGCAACTGTCTTAAAAACACTTTAAAAGTAGTTTCCATTTTTATATCATGAGGAAGTTTATTAAATAGTTTAGGGGCTAAAAAGCTATCTGTCATTGTAAAAATCGTACAGGTAGGTCTTGGGACATCTTCCAAAAATATATCTTTTTCATATCATATATCTGTAATAGATATATAATAGATATACCGGGTGTCTCAGCTAAAGTGAACCAATAGCTAACTTTGTAATTATAAATATGACATCCAAGTTCTTATGGGGGACTCCCCTTGATTTTTTAAGATGATTTTCGGGATGGTTTCGAATTTATTAAATATGGCCGCCATTTTCCAATATTGCGGACAACTTTAATATTTCTTGTGGAGCACCCTATATTTTATGATTTTATTAGGTAAAACATGTGATTTTAAGACGTTTTTGTTCTTGGTAATTTTTACCTAAATGTGATCGTTTATGTGCTAGAGCCAATATTTTTCGGAAAAATTACTCAAGTTTAGTGCTGCATGCTTCAAGAGAATGTCATCATTGAAAAAGACAAATAGTATGTATTTTACAAATATAACAGTGATAATCAAATACATTCTCACACAAACAGAACAGTGTGCTTTGATACCTCAAGCAACAAGAACTGTTTACAACAAATGCTCAAAAACATTTCCTTGTTGTTCTATGAACATTTCCAGTCGTTCTCTGTGTGCTTGGTGTGCAAGTGTTATTGTTGCGTCACTAACAGCGTTGCAAGCAGCTCGGATCCTCCACTGCATATCCTCAGGTGTTGATGGTCGAGATTGGTATATTGGTACTTTATCCTTGATTGCCCCCAAAGGAAAAAATCTAGATGTGTCAGGTCAGGTGACCTTGGAGGCCATGCGACTGGTCCACTGAACTTGAGTAATTTTGCAAAAACTATTGGCTCTAGCATGTAAACGGTCACATTTAGGTAAACATTACCAAGAACAAAAACGTCTTAAAATTACATGTTTTACCTAAAAACATCATAAAATATAGGGTGTTCCACAAGAAATATTAAAGTTGTCCGTAATATTGGAAAATGGTGGCCATATTTAATAAATTCGAAACCATCCCGAAAATCATCTTAAAAAATCAAGGGGAGTCCCCCATAAGAACTTGGATGTCATATTTGTAATTACAAAGTTAGCTATTGGTTCACTTTAGCTGAGACACCCGGTATAATAGATATAGGTATAATATATCTTTAATATAGGTTTGATATATCTTCAAAAAATATATCCTCATTATAGTAATGCAATTATTTTTGAAAGTTAATGTGTGACATCGATAGGCGTACCCAAAAGATCAGGATGTTTTATTTTTGTTTTTATTTTGAAACACTGATCCAATCCAAAACTGATCCGCTTGCCTGGGCAGGGGCTGGGCTGCTGGGCTGTCTGATTGGGAAAGGCGATCGGCCTTGTCCGGGCTCGCCTAAGACACTTTCTAGCTGCGGCCTGCGGTGTCCTCCAGGACCCCAGATCGCCCTGCTGATTGCCGCTGTAATGGTCTACTGTCCCAACACACCTCGACTCACCTTGGCCGACACGGTAGTTCCAATGTCAGCTCGGGCGTGTTTGGCGAGGGATCTAAAAATGTTTCAAATGCATTATAAAAGGTCTGACTCTTCACTGAGTATATTTCACTCAAAACATTATTTGAACATACTCCCAGCCAAAATAATAGTTTAAAAACTGCTAATGTACTTTCTAGTCGAAGTCTTTTGACGCTAACTTAGTTTTTTTTTTAGAAACAAAGTTATTTACTAGGCTCTTGAGACGAAGTGTCAGGTTGTCTGTATAGATTGTTACACTATTGTATGACACTTGATTGTTACACTATTGTATGACTCTTGATATTGTAACATTATTTCGCAAGGTAGGCTCGTACTCATACGTGTCCTTAAATTTTCTTATTAATGCATTTAAGCATCTGACACATGCAAAACTCATAGCCCGGCACTTCAAAAATTCAGTCGTTCTTTTTACACTTGTGTTGCATTGTTCAAGAACAACACAAATGCTGCTTAAACGATGGTTAAACGTCATGACACAAGGCATCTCACCCATTCTACTACATTCATCATTCATTCATATTCGCCTTAAAATTCGCCCAGTTTGCGTCGGCGTCTTAAAGAAATATTAAGATACGCTCAAGTAATACTCATTAGTGGTTAGGAACTAAACCTTGACAGTCCCACCGAAATCTTTTGTGAAATTAGGTATTCTAACAAATATTGTTAACATTAAAGAAGTTGTAGTGTCTCCAAGCTATTAAATTGTGGTATGAGAAACTACCAACGATGATTAAAATACCCTCGTAGCAGCAAACCTGCGTACTTAGCGAATTTCCAATGCATATATATTTATCTTAATACCACATAAAGCTACATACCAAGTTTCTTAAATATACATTCATAAATAAACAATTTATGACATTTTAATTATTCTCCATAAGAATTACATGGCGGCTGAGAATGCAGGTTTGCTGAAGCAAGGAACACAAAAAAATGGGGTTTTATGCTAATATAAATATAACTCAACTAGGTGAAGTCACATACCAAATTTCATTAATTTATTTTCATAATTAAGGGAGATAACACGTTACTTATTCTCCATAAGAATAACATGGGGCTGAGTACGCAGGTTTGCTGCTACGGGAGCCTTTGGCAAAAAAATATTTTTTTGAGCAAATATCAATGGTCCACAACCAGATGAAGCCGTATACCAAGTTTCGTCAGTATATGTTCATAAATAAGCGAGATATAAAATTTTTATTTTCCTCCATAAGACTACGTAACTCCTCCATAACTCATTAGACAACGTACTGTATTTAGCACTTTCAATATCTCGGTAACCAATTGACGTAGAGAAATGATCAAAATACCAAATTGTGTGTTTTTTTAACCTGAATCCAATGGGAAAAACTAAAATTTGACTTTTTCCAAAATTATATGTATAAAATTCAAAAAACCCATTTTTGGGGTACAAAACCCCCCCAAAATACCCCTTTGGATGGAGCGATCTGGCTGGTTTTCGAACTTAAAGTCATAAATGTTGCTTTACACGTTTATACCAAATTTCATCAAAATCGGATCATTTTTATGAGAGTTATCGTGCTCACGGACACACATATATATATATATATATATATATATATATATATATATATATATAAAACACCCCCGTAGCAGCAAACCTGCGTACTCAGCGAATTTCCAATGCATATATATGTATCTTAATACCACATAAAGCCACATACCAAGTTTCATCAATATACATTCAGAAATAAACGATTTATGACATTTTAATTATTCTCCATAAGAATAACATGGCGGCTGAGTATGCAGGTTTGCTGAAGCAAGGAGTACAAAAAATGGGGTTTTATACAAATATCAATACAACTCATGTAGGTAAAGCCACATACCAAATTTCATTAATTTATTTTCATAATGAAGGGAGATAACACGTTACTTATTCTCCATAAGAATAACATGGGGCTGAGTACGCAGGTTTGCTGCTACGGGAGCCATTGGTAAAAAATTGTTTTTTTAAGCAAATATCAATGGTCCACAACCAGATGAAGTCGTATACCAAGTTTCGTCAGTATACGTTCATAAATAAGCGAGATATAAAATTTTTATTTTCCTCCATAAGAATAACATTAGACAACGTACTGTGTTTAGCACTTTCAATATCTCGGTAACCAATTGACGTAGAGAAATGATCAAAATACCAAATTGTGTGTTTTTTAAGCGGAATCCAATGGGAAAAACTAAAATTTGACTATTTCCAAAATTATATGTAAACAATTCGAAAAACCCATTGTTGGGGTACAAAACCCCCCCAAAATACCCCTTCGGATAGAGCGATCTGGCTGGTTTTCGAACTTAAAGTCATAAATGTTGCTTTACACGTTTATACCAAATTTAATCAAAATCGGATAATTTTTACGAGAGTTATCGTGCTCACGGACACACATATATATATATATATATATATATATATATATATATATATATATATATATATATATATATATATACAGTTTCGAACGAATGGTGTTTTTGGGGTCTGGGGACCTCAAAACGAAAAGTTATCATGGTCCCGGGCCTAGGTCTTACCATGCCGACTACGGTAATAGCTTCTTCCCTATAGGGGAAATTCGCTAATAAAAAGACCAACTTACTTATAAATTCGTAATATTTCGGCTTATGCCATCTTCAGACGAAACTACATTACAAAAACAAATAATAATACTGTAACCTAAAAATTTAAAAATAACACATGATTCTTGAAATTTTTCGCAAAAAGCTTTCTTGATTTTTGATGAACAGATGTTGGATAAATGCTTGTAGAAATCTGTGCTTTCATTGAATATCATATATGAAAATGATGTGGTGCAGGAATGATCAACGAAGATTAAGGCCATGAGGTGCTTTTGAACGAGTGATGATTTGATGGGCTTGTTCAAGGCACCTCAGAGATGGTACACTAAATTTCTTATTCAACTGACGAAGAGGTTTCACTTTATATGTATCTTCAAAGTTTTCTTTATGTTCTAACCCATGTAAAACCAGTGGCTTCGTCATGTCTTGATGTTTGTAGTCAAAACGATGGCCAGTCATTCTTACTCTCAAAGTGTTTGTCGTGGAACCTATGTAATCTTTCGGACATTTCTTACATTGTATTTGATAAACAATATTTTTGGAATCACACGACAAACTCCCTTGGATCTTGTAGTTTTTTGAAGTCATACTGCTGTTGAAACTGGACGCATCTGTTTACATCTGTTTACATACAAGACATCTCGGCTTCAGACATGGGTGAGAACCTGTGTTTCTGTTCACCTCTTCGCCAGTTGGAAGCTTTGGACGTGAAATCATCTCTTTCAGAATAGGTGGTCGCCTGAAAATGACCCTTGGTGGTGATGAAAATAATGAGTGAGTCATTGATGAGTTTTGAAGGATGTTGAAGGCGATCTTGATGACGTTGTTGAGTTTGTGTAAACCGGGATGGAATTGGGTAATAAGTTTAGGTTCGTCATTTGTAAAACGCATTCCTTTTGGTTGAGCGCTCATATTCCTTTGATCTAGTTTCTCATCTAACAACTTCTTTGGGTAACCTCTGTTTAGGAAAGCGTTCTTCATCGTTGATATGTACTCTAGTTTGTGTTCATTCTCACTGCAAAGTTTTTCAGCTCTAAATAACTGACCACTTGGTATTGACTTTTTTACATATAATGGATGACAACTTTGGTAATGTAAATATTGAAACTTGTTGGTCGGTTTAATATTTATTTTATTTTTTAAGAATCCATCTTTTATAAATATATCTACATCCAAGAACGTTGCATCATTAGGAGAAATTGTCCATGTAAAATTCAAGTTCCCAAAGTTATTAAGTGAGTTTAAGAATTCGTTTAGTTTATCCGCCCCGTGTGTCCAAATAATGAAAATATCGTCGATGAATCGCATCCAACAGAGGGGTTTTTTGGTTTGGGTTTTTAGAAAATCATGTTCAAACTTAGCCATGAAGATTTTAGCATATGATGGAGCCATACGGGTTCCCATTGCAGTTCCTTTCTTTTGTAAATAGTAATTGCTTTGAAATCGGAAGCAGTTGCATGTTAAAATGAAATTCATTAAACCAGAAAGAAACTTTGTACTTGGTTTGGTATTGTTTGGTCTGCTATCGAGGATCTCCTCTACAGCTTTTATGCCTTTTTCATGTTCAATGTTTGTGTATAAACTCTCAAAATCAATAGAAACAAGTTGGATATCTTTAGGTAAAGGCTGTGGTATTTTCTTTAACTCATCGATGAAATGTTCAGAATTCCTTACATATGAAGGCATTTCCTTTACAAATGGTTGTAAGTAAGCATCAACATATGCTGAAATCTTTTCTGTTGGAGATGATATTGATGCTACTATTGGTCGACCTGGTGGTGGATAGGATCCTTTGTGGACCTTTGGCAAGACATAAAATATCGGAGTTAGTGGGTTTTTATTAATCAATAAATTAACTAGATATTTTGGAAGATATTCTTCCTCAGAATTCTGTTTGATGAATATACCCCCGTAGCAGCAAACCTGCGTACTCAGCGAATTTCCAATGCATATATATCTTAATACCACATAAAGCCACATACCAAGATTCATCAATATGCATTCATAAATAAACAATTTATGACATTTTAATTATTCTCCATAAGAATAACATGGCGGCTGAGTATGCAGGTTTGCTGAATCAAGGAACACAAAAAATGGGGTTTTATACAAATATCAATATAACTCATGTAGGTAAAGCCACATACCAAATTTCATTAATTTATTTTCATAATTAAGGGAGATAACACGTTACTTATTCTCCATAAGAATAACATGGGGCTGAGTACGCAGATTTGCTGCTACGGGAGCCTTTGGCAAAAAATTGTTTTTTTGAGCAAATATCAATGGTCCACAACCAGATGAAGCCATATACCAAGTTTCGTCAGTATACGTTCATAAATAAGCGAGATATAAAATTTTTCTTTTCCTCCATAAGAATAACATTAGACAACGTACTGTGTTTAGCACTTTCAATATCTCGGTAACCAATTGCCGTAGAGAAATGGTCAAAATACCAAATTGTGTATTTTTTTAAGCTTAATCCAAGGGTGAAAACTAAAATTTGAATATTTCAAAAATGATATGTGAAAAATTCAAAAAACCCATTTTTGGGGTACAAAACCCCCCCAAAATACCCCTTCGGGTAGAGCGATCTGGCTGGTTTTCGAACTTAAAGTCATAAATGTTGCTTTACACGTTTATACCAAATTTCATCAAAATCGGATAATTTTTACGAGAGTTATCGTGCTCACGGACACACATATATATATATATAGTTTCGAACGAATGGTGTTTTTGGGGTCTGGGGACCTCAAAACGAAAAGTTATCATGGTCCCGGGCCTAGGTCTTACCATGCCGACTACGGTAATAGCTTCTTCCCTATAGGGGAAATTCGCTAAAACTCGAAGGATTCCGCGATTTGTCAGTTTTATAAAAATCATCCCGTTAACTAACTATTTTCAAAAGGTCCCGCTTGCCAATCATCCTCCAATTATCTCGCTGTAAAATACCAGTCCAGTAGAGTAGAACAGGTAAGGGCAGTAGTTAGCAAGTCATGGTTGACTTTATGGCAGCAGAGTAGCGACGGTCGCCGTGCGCCGGTTGTGCTGCGAGTGGTCCCGTTGTTGGCCATATTGTGTGCTCTGTTGCTGGATCCAGGTCACATCTCGCTCGTGACCGGCACATCTGGTCATCCGAGTCTCTTCCTCCAGGGATTCGGTCCACGCTGCCAATATGGAAGTGTCTTGTCGCTGTCACGATGCTGTTCAGCGGTCTATTCACACTACCCATCACCTCGTTCGGTCGGGCTAATGACGTTAGAGGCTGAACGTCGTGGATAAAGACAAGTTTTTCTTATCTTGATGCAATTTAGAATGATTTGGATGTTGAAATTGAAGAAAATATTTTTAATATTAGATGTCTACTATACCTTTTGTGGACGAAAGTGTGGATGAAAGACATTAAAAAAGAACATTTACTTATGTAACCTGGCGCAGTCCTATTAGTAGGTCGATGTGAATACCATTTCAATTCCTCATCCTTTCTCGAATAGTTATGTGACTACGTAGACACCTCTGAGAAGGCACTCTTACTTCAATGTTTTCATTCTTGTCTTAGATATTGCTACTAACAGCTTTAACGACTTTAAACTCAACATTGCAGTCATCACACAACTACCATTATAGTATAGTAATCCAATAAACACTCCTAATTTTAAAACATGAAATTCTACATTTCATACAAATGCTTATAGTTTTGAATATAAAGTGAAAAGTAACCATTGACATTTTTTATTTAACGTATTTCAACTCCATGAACACCGAGGAGGTGAAGGAGTGGCATCATTCCCGCGAAGTTTGAAGAGCAAGTATCGCCTGCACCAGAGTAATATGCGGTCGTTAGTTAGTTTACACTAGTTGTGAAATTTCACGTTGTCCAATGGGTTATATGCCCATGAAGAAGGTTTAAACTTATTAAACTCTCCAAATCGCCAATAAAAAGATTGCCCGTTGGAATCCAAACTAGAAATCACCAGTACCTGCAGTAATTTCGTCATCCTCATCGTCCCTAGGTGCGTCATCACGGATATCCCGATCCTCAGTTCCCCCTGGATGTCCGGTCCCCCCGTTCCTCATCGCCAGGTCTTTGTTTCCCAGCTGCTCCCGCTGTTCCCCTTTATCTCGCCGTTTACCGTATCATTACCGCAAATTGTAATTGCACAACCGTTACTCCCGTGGGGAGAGCCAGAGCCCAGCGTCCGCCTGACGCACCGCCACAGCTTCCGAGACTGCAACTTCTTACGTGTCCAAAGATTTGGCTCTCATTAATTCAAAGTTGTACAGTTATAAAAGAGTTTGTATTTTAGATGTTTTTCATCTCGGAGATATACATACTTGTTATGCATTCTGTTTTGGTTTGGTTTTATGCTGTGTAAGTTAACAATTTAATTTTATAGAGCGTTTTAAAATACTTTGGAGTAGTGAGGAGTAAGCTTTAACTATAATCATAACATAACTGTAAGCTTTAATTTGTTATGATTGTTATAACAATGAATAAAACTATAACAAATTTGAAATGTCGTCTTGTTTTACAATAAGTGACGGTGACGCAATGAAAGTCAGGATGTTACACAGTATTACTATGTTTGCAATTAGTATGTATTATTTGAAATTATTTATAATAAGGGTTATACTTTAAAGAAATGAAACTATTTTGATTATAAATTCAAACAATATTTATCTGCAGTTTGTTAGTACACATTTTAAATCTTTAGGTACATGTAATTAGTAGGTGCGTAAAATGTTGAAAATTGAAAGAATAATTGGTCTGGATTCTACCGTTTCAAAATACTTTAGCTATTTATTCGGTAATTGCCTCTTTTCAGTGATGAAAACGAGGAAGCAGATTAGTGCTCCTTATCAAGTAATAAAGATGTGTCTAGTACTGGAATGTTTTTTACTTAGTTCGACCTACTACTTTCGTGTTATGTTGAAAACGTTTAACGACAGGACGTAAACGTGCGAGATACCATCCTGGAAACATTTTAGAGGTTCTTACTCTTGAAAAGTTTAATTAGTTCCAATTTAGACGGAGCAGGAGAAACAGGAAACAGGTTTCGTCAACATGAAAATTCTCAACGGGAATCACGTTATTTTCACAATCGGTTCCGGGTAGACGGTAGAAGAGACTACAAGTAATGAAACATGTGTTCGCTAACTGTCCTAGGTAAGTGTTGGATGCTGCGACTCGTTCTTGTAACCTCCCAGAACCGATTACGGGAGCTAATCACCGGCAGCCACGGAGCACGGGCACGCAGAACACGGACACGGTGTATGTCGCGGCCACCGACCCGCCCGTACAATGTCCACCGGGACAATGTAAGCCTTTATCAGCGAGGAAAGTGAAATTGATCAGTGAAAGTTGATGGGTTTTCTATTCAGCTCTTTTTAAAGTGAAGAAATGTAGCTTCGTGTTCCGATCTGATTTTTCCTGACGAGTCAGAGTGGATGTGGATGATGCGGATTTAATTGCTCTCGGGATCGTGCTGCTCGGTTGACTTTGTTGTGACAGCGCAGTCTGGGCGGAACAGTGTGGAAGAAGGTGTTGCAATGTTGTTTTCTCGTGTACAGATCGTTATTATTTAAGTTCAAATTCGATTTTAATGTTTTGCAGCTAAAACTCAATAAGTCTGAAAATTTGCTTGGACGACTAAACGTACAAGCCAGTCATCTTATGAAATGTTTCCTTTAGTTTTTTTATTGCGAACCAATCACATTTGCCCTCTTGGGTTCAATCGTAAACAACTTTACGTTTAAAGACACAACTGTTTAAAATGAATGTCATAAATTTGTCTGGATTTTCCTACAACTTTGGTCAGGCTTAGTTGTTTTTATCCAAGCTTTTCTTACGTATGCGTTTTCACTAAAATTAGAGTCAAATTATATATTGTATAATGCAGTCTTGTTAAAAAGGGCATGTAACATTCTTTATTTGTAATGACATTTTAAATTAATTAAATTATTTTAATCGTTCCACCTTTCACATTTTTACTATCAACAACTCTACAGTAATACAAATGAAGCGTAAGCTGTCCTTGAGCTAGGAAGTGAACTCAGCAAAGGCATTCGACCATTTTATTTCTTTTTAGTAATTAAACAACTTTTTGATTAGCATATTACGTGTTGTTGTTACTTACAAGATGTAATAAAAGACGTCTTACAACACTTATATTTACACTTATACTGATTCACATACAGACAGTAAACATATAACAAATGGTACAAGGCTATCGGTTTCGACCAGTCACACCGGTCATCATCAGGCCAATGAGAAGTTCTCTCATTGGCCTGATGATGACCGGTGTGACTGGTCGAAATCGATAGCCTTGTACCGTCTTTTATATATTTTTACCGTCTGAATGTGAATCAGTATAAGTGTAAATGTATTCTTAAGTGTTGTAAGACGTCTTTTTACATCCCGTTCTTAGTAATTGTGTTCAAATAATTATCACTCAACCGAGACGAGTCTTCCCCAGCCTCCAGTTCCACACACCGCCGTCATGTCGTCAACCAGTCCAGACAGTCTCAGTCCCAGTCCCACTCTCCAGTCCCAGTCCTGTCGTGCCGTAGGACGACCTCACGATCCGAAAGGTCACCGGGAGGTCGCCATCTGTCTGTATCGGCTCCTCGTCGCAATTCTTCAAGTCCTCAGTGCAATGAATCAATCGCTGGCTTTCGAAATTAATACCATTCTTTGTCAAGAGAAGGGAAATTAAACCAAGGATTTGAGATTTTGAAATAGTTTGCCTCCTTGGTTGATTTGTTTTTCGTTCGCTTTTGTCTACGTGAAATAGAGTTGAACTGCCCATACCTGAGGTACAGGTACTTCTTTAGACCTTAAGCAACCAAAATCATCTATATTACAATTCAAACTAAAGGGGTCTTCTACCATTCTTTTACTCTTGGATGGAGGAAACGTTAAGTGTTGCCAAAAAGTTACAGAATAAGTTGGAAACACAAAAGGAGTTAGTCCAGCTTCCCCAGAGATAAAACTTGTTGGGTACAGAACAAAATTACCAACGTGTTTTATGTCCAACAATGTTACATGACAAAGGTTTTTTCCCTTTGTACACTATTTTCTTGAGTTCTTCAATAACTTTCTTGCAATCTCACTAAACATTTATGTTGTCCAGTTTTAAAATACGTCTGAGGATCTGAAAATATTTACATTTTTCCTGATAGTAATGGAGTTTTATTTTGTTTCATGGTTAGTGGTTTCCTCAAATAATCGTTAGTGCACGTGCCATGCTTCAGATCTGCAACAGCGTAATTCAGTGTATCCAAATACCGTTTAGCACTCGGACTACATAACACCAGTGTATTATTATTCTAAAATGTGCTAAAAAACCTTAAAGATCTTTAAACATTATCCTTTACATTAATATCCTGTAATGCTGGGTTTAAACCAGTTTCCAGAAAATATTGTTAGGTTTGTGGTGGTTAGGATAGAGTTGCAAATCTTAGGGTAGAAATAAAATCCAAGATATCTAAAATCATTCAATTATGCAAATTTACAAACTGTTAAAAAAAACTGTATTTACCAATTTTTCAACATAGCAAACCTTAAAATGTATTACTCTGCCTACATTTGTATTGTCTTTCTGCTTGGAAGACTGAATGGTACTTGTATCTTTCTGTAAACCAGGGGCACAACTATTTAATTTCCAGGAATAGCTTATTATGTATTAACTATTGTCTAAATGAATTATATATAATGAAAATGACTCTATAATTATTATATAAATAAGAGGTGTCAACAGCATTTATTCTATACACCCTTCGCTGTTCAAAAGAAACATTTAATAATATTTCAATTATTCTTTTTTAGTACCATCACATATTATTGAACTTAACCGTTTCCTTGGTGTGAAACATCATGCCAATAGTTCCAACAAACAACTTGTTATCAGTATTTTCCATGCGATACGTAAGAAAGATTTCTAAAGGTATTATAAAGTAGTTGATAAAGTTGTGTACTGAAAAATCTGCCAGCGCGTTTGTCTATAATGTTTTAAACATCAGTAGTCATCAGCTATGTTTTGTAACATGTAAAACCGTGGTGTGGTGACGATTGTGCCTAATATAATTGTGGGACTGGCCTTACCTAATTGATGAATGTTTGGAAAATAATTATTGAACACAGAATAAATTTAAGTAATTAGAAGTTGCATAATGTATCTAAATTATTGTTCTTTTTACTATTGTCATTATTGTTATTGGTAATGACAATAAATTGATTTATCTATCTCGGGAGGCCCTGGTTTAAAATCCCGGTTTGACCACTCTGAGTTGAGTTTGTGCGGGTTTTATTTCATCCAAGCAAATTCAGGAATTATTCCTCAAATTCCCCCGCCAGGTTATGTGATAGAGAGGTTCTGTGGCAGAACTAACTGCGCCTGGTAAAACAAGCCACCCACAAACGAAACTGACATTCGCCCGATGATGGCCCATTCAACCCATGTCGTTATCAATGAATCGCACGAGTTATCACTCTTATCAGCTGTTAGCAGGACAGTGACAGCAGTAGTGCACGGTGGCGTCTCCCCTCTCTCTAACACGTGTGGGAGTGGAAGTAGAAATGGTCTACTAATCCCATTAATGTAGGACAGCTGGCGCTCCACGTGGCAGCGAGAGGAACTGATGATAAGCCCGTAATGCGCTGCCGACACATGCACACACGCACACAACCGCACACAACACATAACGTGCACACAAACGCAGGACAAAGGACGCCAACGCCACCATATATCACACGGTCATCTGCTGTCTGCTGTCTCTCTCCGCTCTTCATCCGTCCGGTTCAAATTATGAGTGGGCGTTGAGGCTGATGTAGAGATGGATTGCTGTGCTGGATACTCCTTGATAGAACTACTTGTTTCCTGAAGTAACACTTGCTGAAGTCATGAAGAAGCAGAAGCACTCGAAAAAACTGTTCTGCTCACGTTCCCTTCCAAACATATTGTTCTAGGACTGAAGGAGTGTTCCTGTAATCCAGCTACTTAGGAGACAGATTCACTGTATTTCTTTGTGGTTAAGAGAGTTGATACAGTATATGGCATATTGTGGTTCATAACTATCCACCATATTGACTCTCGCAGTGTAGACTCTCTTCAGTCGTAGATTATGCGTGGATAGCTCTGTGAATGTCCAAAACCCCGATAACGTTACACCTCAATTTGGAGGAGTGTTGTGGCTGTCGTTACACAGCATCCAGAGGTAGCTTTCTTACGGCAACATTACGCTTTAGTGTCGTTAATTTAATAGACTAGGAATAGCTGATCTTAGATGGTAACAGGAATCATCTTACTGTTAATAATCTGATTTCAGCTTCAAACTCTTATGTGGTGAAAATTCGAAAGTTCCTTGATAATTAATAATTGAAAATGCAGAAAAGTTAAAATACTGTTTGCATTTATATGTGATGGATTAGCATATCAGACAACTGAATTAGTTTCTTCACAATCTTTCCTTTAAAACATACAATTGACACATTCAACAAACATATAGGTCACGGAGGGCGGAACACGTAGCATGTAGGAACTCTGCCCTTCCGGCGCCGACCCAGGAAGTTCACGGACGTTTGAACTCGAAGGTGGCTCCACCATTGTTATCATGACGGTCGTTGAGGCAATAAACTTAGCTAGACAATACATTCAAGGTGATTGTATTCTTTTAGTTAATGTTGTGATATAATCATGGAAGTTCCTGGTGTCTATGGATGTGGGGAGTGCAGGCTTATAGCTACTTTTGATTTTATTTAACATTTACCGTGACACTTTTTGTGGCTGATTCAATTACTGTACTATAATGTCTCAGAAAGAGAAATAGTTGTGATCATATTCTGGGAAAACACAAGATCTCTCGTCAAGTCAGGTGTAATTTCAACAATTGACACAAGTTTGTTTGAAGCATATCAACATTTGCGTTAAGGGCTGCCTCATTTACCATCAAATATCGAGCTTAAAGAACTGTAGTTGATTCAATTATTGTAATGACTCAGCAAGGTAAATAGCTGTAATCAACATTTGGGAAAACGCAATAAATCTAGTAAAGATAGGTAGAGTTTGAACAACTGGTACAAGTTTGTTCAAGGCAAATCAGCATTTATTTTTTGTTTCGTTTGTTATCAAATCGGTATAAGGTTATTGACTCGTTTCTTCGTGCTACAAGAAGTGAGTCAGTGCTGGTAAAGAACGTGCTTTACTGTAAATACTATTTTGTTCCGAGCTCTAAACATCCAACCCATAGCCTCTTCGAAGCTTTGCACTCCACAGCCGCAGCAGTCTGGCGCTCCGTCTGGTATGTCGATGTCGTGATCGTGCAACGCTCCGTGTATTGCACAGTGCACAGTGCACGGTCGAGGGAACAATGGCGGTAAAAACCAGCAAAAGATTTGAACGGTGGGTCGTTGACTGTGTCTGAGTATGGGAGCGGGAGCGGGAGCCGAGAGGACAGAGGATGCACGCTACACCACAATGATACGACTGGTTACGCCAATTACCACTGGCGGAGGTTCACTGGCCTGACGCTAGAGTTCGCCGCGCGTTTCCGGATATCTCGGTATCAAACTGGCACAACTCCGTGACAATGTGATGGCGATGTACTTTCACACGACACGACATGAGGAGGTTCTACTGTAGTAACCTTGGCGTTTGGAGTCGGGCTAACGGTGTCGGCAACTGGTTTCGGAATGGCTCACAACTCATTAAATGGACCGTTTTTATGTCTTGTGTTTCTTTTGAAGCAACCTAGTTGTATTTTTAATTAAAAGTAACAGTTAGAAATGCTTTGTACGTTGACAGTACATAATTAGGTGGAGAGCAAAATACGACGCAATAAACTCTGTTTAAATGCAGTCGATTTAGAGCTTGGCGATGCTACAAATTGATACGTAGAATGCTAGGATACGTTGACACGGCTAATTAGTTTAAACCACTTAATGGTAACGAGCTTAACAGATACTACGCTTATTGCTTTTGTGATACTAGTCAAATTTCTAAAGTGGTAGCAGCTCGGATGAAATATAAATCCGAGGGTAGCAGTCGATTAGGGAGACGTGTTGCCAAGTCAGCGAATACTACTCACTGATATGGTGAAACCATTCTCTGAACAGAAGATGGACCTTCTCCGATGTCTCGATCCTCCAGTCCCTTCAAAGCAATACGTTGAGAACACACTTGTCACACCTAGGTCAGTTCTTAAGCAAAACATTGAATTGCAAATCAATAGATTTTTTGTTGCAATTTACTATGCGTTAATTTTGATTATGGTATTTTTTCAATATATCTGTGTAGTGAGTAGTTGCCCTGCTGCATAACGTGTTTTCATGTGTCACGATTGGAAGCCTAATGTTTTCTTGGAACATGTTTTTAAGTAGTGAACTATTTGATTTATTTTTGTTGCTTCCTTCAAGCTGATATTCTATGGATACAAAATAGACACTTTTTGTTACATTTACTTAAATTGTATTTTCTATTTTGTATTTTATAATATATTTGGAATTATTCTGTATAATATAATTGGAATTGTTTCAAATACAGTAAATAGACAATAAATAACTTATATATTTGTAAACTCAAAATGTTTAACGTTTGAACATAATTTATAAATGTGTTCCTATCAACTAGTCTTCGAAAGTAAAAATATGGTTTAAAATCATCCATGTTCTGATTTTCTTGTTTGGATTTTTAATGAAACTGTTATTTTTTACAAAAACACTACTTGCAAGATTATTTTTCTTTAGAAAAATATAATAACCTAATACCTCGTACCTCCTAGCAGCTTGAGCAAGACCCTAAGAGTAAAAGGGTCAAGTGGTCAGCGGACGAACTCCAGCCGAAGACTAGTTAAAAAATAGAGTGAATGAACCAATAAATCGAGCATTAGGCTATGATTAGACAAAGAAAGAGTGGCAACTGCTACATCCGGTGGGGGGAGGTCCTGGTCCTGGAGGATGTGGATGTGGGAGTCCTGAGTCCTCCGCCTCCGGTAACGGTTCGGGTTCAGTAACGGCAGTCGTGTCTGCGAGTTCGTTCCCGTCAGTCGCTCGTCCGCTCGTCGCTCAGTTGCTATCGCCGGTGCTGTACGGTCGCTCGCTATGAGGACGCTCATGTGCCAACGCTGTTGACGCTGTCAGGTGTGAACGTTGTTGGAGAGATGTGTGTGTTGAGGAATATTTGATCTGGTGCCAATGGATTGTTTATAAGTTGTTGGTGGTTTTGTGTTTTAAGGTGAGTTTCGTTTCTGAATTATTTTCTGCTTTGTTATTTATTTTCAAGTTTCAAGATTTGAATTGGCAATATAACAATTTCTTCTTTAATTAAATTTAATTTCGCTTTATCATGATGTGGTCAGTTTATGGGATTTTCTTTGTTTTGCTTTTAGCAATTTGCTGAGATTTAAAAACAATAAAAATATCAGGGTTTTCACAATTAGTATTGTGTATTTTTACAATTGTTGTATTAATAATTTCAACAAAATTGATAAGGTAATGGGTAATTTTATGCAAATTTACACATATACCATATGCCAAAATTTGAGGATTAAATCGTGATAAAAATTGGGGTTCACGTGTATTCTTATAAAATTGTTTGGATTACTACATTAAACCGTTATCCGTCTAATCTTTCCCTCACGGCCGTCTAACAAATTACGAAGCAAAATGCCATTTCTACAGTTCAACGGATGGACCTTTATTAGTTGTTTAGCCCGGGACCACCATAAAAGTTCCTAACGTGACCCCCTGAACACATTTTGGGGGTCGTTCAAAATTATATATATATAAGAAAAGCCTACTAGAAAAGCCTGTTATTCCTTTGTTAGAGCACATTTTTATCATCCCCAGCAACCTCACGCCTACTTTCAAGCCTGTCTGGACCTTCTACTAACTTTTTAATGCGCAACATTGTATTCCCAGCTTTGCAAGTAAATGAAACCAGGAGTATCAGAACAGCCAAAAAATCAGTTTTCATATTTCAATAAAAATTGGAATAAATGTATGTTTTTACACTGATTTTGAGTTTTACAAGTTTTTATATGGAAATTCACTTCCCTTGCGTCAGCGTGCTGTGTGAACTCGTTTATACTTGAGTTTAAAGTAATATAATTAAGATTTATGGTTAGTAAAAAGACGATCAAAATGTTCTGTGCTTCAATTTTTAATCAAGTAGTTAATTTTTATAAATAAACGTAACTTAGTAAAAACTTTACTAATAGGAAGTGAAGGCTACTCTAAAATGTTATTTCTTTACCTACATTTGCTGATATCATCCAGGCGGTATAAATAAAGGTACACATTTGTTCATCCTATCCCCTCTATTCAAAACGTGATTAAAGTGTGTGTTCCCAAAATTAACTGTTTTGTTAACATACTGTAAAGCGAACCTTACCTTCGGATTACAACGAATTATTACGTAAGTTGTCCCAGTCTAACGTTAGGTATTGCCCGTATTCGTCAACGGAATCATTGGTCAATTTTGGAACTGTTTTTTGAGTCATGATCCGGATCCGGCCCTCTGTGCAGAGAAAGTAGGCGTCGACGTGATTTCGGTTGTGGGCCAATTTTAAGTGACTAATCGATTTAGAGTTTTCTTTTCACACAAAGAAAACGCCACTAGAGTTTCAAACAGATAAAGAAAGAACCAATGGCTTAACAACAACTGTTTATAGTCATAAATTAAATGGTGCATGCCTTACGGCAATAGTCGAAGTGAATATTGGGTTTTAGTTTGACTACGCATATCGTATTTCCAGAAAGTTAAACCGACTTAATTACTATGTTGTCATTTGAATCCAATGAAGATTTTGTCAAGTATTTTATTTTAGATGTTAATTTTTGAAAATTTCCAGGATGTTTATTTTTGTTGATCCAACTAGCCATGGCCGAAGGGTCGGTATTAGGGAGTCCTCGTCAAAATCCTTTCTATTTCAGATCGAAACCTGAGTTAGTGTATCTTACATTGTTCTACTTAAAACGGAATAACTATCCTTTAGAACAGATCTAAAAAGGGCTGAAGATAAAAACTCAAGTTCCTGCTAGAACAACGTGTAACAGTACTGCTAGTTTTAATCGTAGTCAGTGTCCAACGAGTCCAAAATGTCCTAAAATATTGTTTCTGAATACACTTTCAACAATGAAACTCTAGAGACATTTTCTTACTATATTTACCGAATGCTTGAAAAATTTCTCGGCATATTTTGATATGAGGGACGTCCAATCAAGGAAGTCTCAACAATTGTAAATATAAAAGTATTTCTTAGTAAACCTTGTTGCCACAAACCCCCAACGACGAATGAGTTGGAAATGGCAGCCGGTCAAGCTTGTTTTTTTAAACATGCGAAGTTTGAATTATTCAATCGGATTACAAGTACTCACAATTTAAATTAAAGGTATAATCAAAACGATAACAGGACTACTGTGGTTTGCAATGCTGCATGCCTACATATAGCTTCGTGATTGTTTGGCAACTTGCCACGAATGGAAGATTGTGACTGCTATACATAGTCAATGCTGCTACTGCTGTTGCTGTTATTGTGATTGTGCCATAGACTAGGCTATTAATTGTACAGTCGTTGATTTCTTTTGTCATGTTAAACACACAAAAGCTATTGTGTAGATGAATGTTCCATGATTGTATTTTCATGCAGATCAACAGGTTTTTGTTAAAAACTCCTTATATAAGTTATTTGCAAAGTGTTCAAACATCAATACCAGGAACAACAGACGATAACGAAACTGATGACAACTGGAGTTAGTACAATAATCCCAGAGCATAATTTTTCTAGGATTATTCGTATCCTCTTTAGCCTCTGATATGTTTACAAATGATAATTGGTTACGACACTTTTTTTCGACACCAGTTCAAATTTGTACATGCCAATCGTACGACTGATACAATATTATGTCTCACGTGTACAAAATTTGAACTGGCGTCAAAAAAAGTATTTCAAAAGGTTTGTAAACAATTTTCCTAAGTATTTACCGCTTTGCTACTTCTTATCATGCTCTGCATTGATAGAGGTTATTTTGCTATCGCGTTTCATGTAGGTATATGACCAATATATAATACGATATACACACGAAAGGCCTTTTAATTTTGAAAGTGAAATAAAATATTCGTTTGTAACTTCTTGAAACTGAACTTTTCGACCTGTAACAGTATTATCTAAATAGTGTTATTGCAACACTATACCTACACTTATAAAGCATATTAATAGCTATCTGGCTAATTTCCCCATTACAATCCAGTCGCTTCCTCTCTAGTCGTGTCCTCTAATGGGACCAGCGTAAGTGTGACAAATAGCAACTACTAATAGTTAGATAACGAGGGACAACCATTACTAGCGAACATATTTTAGGTCAAGAAACTATTTATGAGCTCGATAATAATTGTGGATATCCTGGTATGTGATGTAACGAATGCGCCCTCTATATTTCATTGCTGCATTGTTAAAATATGCTGTGCATTTGAACATAAATCTCTAGTTCTCCTAGTTTTTATAATTTGAGTAAGTTTCGCTATAATTTATGTTCAATTTAATAATTAAAACGAAACGTAATAAAATTAAAAATTATTCTAAGAACCAAACAAGGGATTCAGTTTAAGGTGTGGTATTTTGTCGAGAAAATAAAAAACAAAAAGTCGGTAAAACCTATGTTAATCTGAATTTTATTTTGATTTGGACTCGAGTATTATTTTGTATTTTTTGCTGTTTTTGTTTAGTTAAAAATTCATGACCAACTACTGGATCTAGATCAGCATGATAGTATTTGTTGTAAACTTTGTGTACAGTTGATGAAATAAACGCATCCTTTTATATATGTATAACTCAATACTATATATGTTATTATATTTCAATAAACGGTAATCAGTATGGAATTTTTAAATACTTTGAATTATAACAGGTTCGAGCCATTGACATTTCCTCTGTTCCTGTTGATTTTATGTGTAGTAACACATGCATTTTTACCCAATATGTGCCTACTCTTTCTTTGAGTTATGCATTATTGGTACGGTAATTTTGTAGATTACTCCGGGTGGAAAACTGTAAACGTTAAACTTAAAACTAAATTTTTTAATTTTTCTAGATGTTGGTCCTGGGAAACTTTAATTCTACATAAATCCTTGTACCGGAATACAACTCATATTGTCTAAGGAAATACTAAACACAAAATGTGTTCTGTTTGATATAATCAATTTTACTTATTTTAACAATACGATTTAGTATTATAAAAAGCGAATGTTTCGTATACGTGAATTCCAAACACATTGCTCTCAGTTATCTATTTCAAGACAATGGAAATCTCTCGACTCCTGAATTTCCACATCTGGTCACCACTCGCAGTCGGTACCGTTCGATAACGGTTCAGGACGTGGGAGAGGATGCCCAAGGACGGCTTGATAACGCGACATTGGGGTCAGGTTTCGTCACCAGACAATGTGCTGCGTTTAGCGGGTGAAAGGCATTACCTCAAGATAGTGTATCAAGGTCCGGCTGGACATAGTTGCACGCCGTTGACCAAGTAGTTCAACCTCTTATTGGCTACAGAGTACGCGCAATCACTAATTGCACTTTTTTCATCGAAAAATAAGCTAACTAATTTTACAAGTTTCTTAAGTTGTTTATTTTAATATCTGAACAATACTAAATTTGTTTTGAGTATAGTGTGGTTTACTCTACAGTGTGTACTTACTAGCGTGTAGTGTTGGGGAAGTTTAACAAAGGGAATTGTTAAGCTAACAGCTCTTGTAGCTAAGCTTAAATTCCTTACAATTTCGATTCGATATTTCGTAATGCGAATTACAGCCCATTTGGTACGCTTCCTATACATTATTTTACGAAGACCAAAATATCATTAATTCTTTACTCGTTGAGATGTTAGTTTCTAAACCATACCAGTTACCAATAACAGAAATTGTACTTATCAATTTATTAATTTTGTTTACCTAAATATATCCAAGGCAAGAAAATAAAATTTAACTCGCGATTGGCCATTTTAAATACTTAAAATTACCAAGCCCAAAAATAACTTGTTTCAGCTGAAAACTAGTATTTTAAAACTATTTTGGGAATATAAAAACTTGTAATTTTTACTAAAATGTTGAAAAATAATGTTGCAAGCACAGTAATAAAAATGTATTGCATCTTAATAGATAGTAATTGTATTATTATTTTCTGAAGGTCAAAAATATCTCGATAAAGTCTCATGTTACTGGATTTTTAACGAGTTTCATAGGTTGTTTTTCATTTTTAAATAAACACAGTCTATGAGAGAAGGAACTGCTATATAGGCTCGGGGTGTTGCAGTGTTGCAGTGTTGACGTCAGAGTTGAGAGTTGTCACCTGTTGATACAACACGTGTTTGCTGCAGCTGTTGGCGTGATCGGGAGACTAACACAAACTGCGCTAAAACTTAGAGCCCACATTGCACGATTTTGTTGGTTTTCACTCATGTTTCACTTACTAGTTAAACAATCGGGTAGAAGCACCTTGAAAATCTATATACTGTTATACATTGTTATAATGCTTAAACAATTGTTTTTAAATCGATTTATATTTTTTACTAAATTGTTAAAGGACTTTTGAAATTTCAGGTTTGTTATATTTATCTACAAGGCAACAAATTCATTAAATTCAAATTTTGCTTAATAACAAATTACAACATGCAGAAAAATTATTGACAATTTCAATGTTCCAGTGCATAAATGACAACATTTGCTAATTGCAGAGAACCACAGTGCGGCCTTGGCCACAACCAGAACATTTCTACGAACTAAATTTTATTTCAATCTCGGTTGAAAAAATGTAATCGCTATTAGATATTATTTTTAATGTTTCCATAAATTCGGGAAAGCTAACAAAATAATTGTTCGCATCAGTCTTTAACACAAATACTGAATAAAACAAAATATGTTGAAAACAGATTTGGCGTATTGTTATTGGCGTTCGTGTAGATAAAGCAAGAAAACTGCAGAGACTGCTGTTTATTAAATGTGTGTATCTTGGAATTCCTTCGTAAAGAGATCTCTGTTGGGTTATTTCAACGTCGCCCCCGGTGCCTACTTAAGACTCTGTTTATTTACCACTCAAACCAGGTACGATTATTTAACATTGCTCCTCTTGTTTTTAAATTGAAATATGTAAATATTAGGACATGTTTTTCCCCAGTTTGATAAAGACGATGATTGTATTTATATCTTTTTCTGGAGTAAAATAATAGCCGCAGGAATTGTTTTTTAACGACAATAGACTTTTCGAATCCATTATAATTTTGTGGAAAAAATCAAATTTGTACTGCGCACTGTAGGATAAACTGTTTTACGTGTTGTAACTAAATTCTGCTTATCTGAAATGTATCTAAAATAAATTTATATTTGTTTTAGCGAATTTCCCCTATAGGGAAGAAGTTATTACCGTAGGTCTCATGGTAAGACTTAAGCCTGAGACCATGATAATTTTTGGTTTTGAGGTCCCCAGATGACAAAAAACACTATTCGTTCAAATTTATATATATATATATATATATATATATATATATATATATATATATTAGATAATCAAATTCACAGAATAGGGCTACTATAAGATAAGTATAAAAACATGAAAATAACCATGAGTACCCTGTTAAAAACATTTTTTAATTATATTTTCACTAACATGTTTCGACTTAAAGTCATGATCACAGTGCTAATATTTACTTGGTTAACCTAACTCTGGTGTTATCAACAAATCATAAATATACAGGTTTTTGATAATAAACAGCTGATCTATTTTTCTTTTTGGTGCAATCGTTTTGAGTTTGTTCTTATATTTATAATTTTATTGAAGATTGGGTTGCTAGATTGAATTTGCATTGTATTTAATATATTATCTTTGTCATTCTTTTGGCTTTGGTATATATGAAATTCTTCTTTATTAGCACTGTGATCATGACTTTAAGTCGAAACATGTTAGTGAAAATATAATTAAAAAATGTTTTTAACAGGGTACTCATGGTTATTTTAATGTTTTTATACTTATATATATATATATATATATATATATATATATATATATATATGTGTGTGTGTATGTGTGTGTGTGTGTGTGTGTGTGTGTGTGTGTGTGTGTGTGTGCGTGAATGCGATAACTTGAGTAAAAAACGTCCGATTTCGATGAAATTTGGCTCAAATGTGTAAAATGACATTCATGACTTTAAGTTCAAAAACCAGAAAAATCGGACCATAGGTAGGGGGTTTATGGGGGTTTTAAATTTTCCAAAAATAAGTTTTTTGCATATTTCACCCTACAATTTTTTAAAAACTTAATTTTGGTTTTGACCATGTTATAGAACTTAAAAAAACAAAAAAATATAGTATTTTGAATTATTAACCTAGGTTAAGTGGTTGCGAAGAAAATCAAAAAAAACCTACTTATAAAATCTTCGATGTTAATCTTATGGGAAAAAGGTTTTTGGCTTTTCCTAAGTTTATTTTAATGTAAACTTCACATTTGCTTTTACCAATCTGTTCAGTTCCATAAAACAATCATTTTGGTATTTAAATTGTGATTCTACGCCCAACCGTTGCCAAGATATTCAAAGTGCTAAACACAGTACGTTGTCCAATGTTATCCTTATGGAGAATAAATAAAATTTGATATCTCGATTATTTATGAATGTATGTTGATGGAACTTGGTATGTGGATTCACGTAGTTCTGGTATATTGATATTTGCACAAAAAATTGATTTTTTGTTGATTATTCCCATAGCAGCAAACCTGCGTACTCAGCCCCATGTTATTCTTATGGAGTATAAGTAAAAGGTAATGACTCCCATAATAATGAACATAAATTAATAAAACTTGGTATGTAGCTTCACTTGGTTGAGTTATATTGATAATGATATAAAACCCATTTTCTTTGTTCCTTGTTGCAGCAAACCTGCTTTCTCAGCCCCCATGTTATTCTTATGGAGAATAATTAGAATGTTATATAGTGCTTATTTATGATTGAATATTGATAAAACTTGGTATGTGGCTTCGCCTAGTTAAATTCTATTTATATTTGCATAAAAACCAATTGTTTGTGTTCCTTGTTTCAGCAAACCTACGTACTCATTACCAATGTTATTCTTATGGAGAATAATTAAAATCGCTTATATATAAATATATTTTTATGAAACTTGGTATGCGGCTTTATGTGGTATTAAGACATATAATATGCATTGGAAATTCGCTGAGTACGCAGGTTTGCTGCGACGGGGGTATTTATTGATTATTCCCGTAGCAGAAAACCTGAGTACTCAACCCCCATGTTATTCTTATGGAGAATAAGTAAAATGTAATGACTCCCTTAATTATGAACATAAATTAATAAAACTTGTTATATAGCTTCACTTGGTTGAGTTATATTGATAATTGCATAAAAACCCATTTTTCCCTTGTTGCAGCAAACCTGCTTACTCAGCCTCCATGTTATTCTTAAGGAGAATAATTAAAATGTCATACAGCGCTTATTTATGACTGAATTTTGTTGAAACTTGGTACGTGGCTTCGCCTAGTTAAATTACATTTATATTTGCATAAAAACCAATTGTTTGTGTTCCTTGCTTCAGCAAACCTACGTACTCATTACCATAGAAAAATAAACCAGTCATTACCAATGTTATTCTAAGGAGAATAATTAAAATCGCTTTTATGTGAATATATTTTTATGAAACTTGGTATGCGGCTTTTTGTGGTATTAAGACAAATATTATGCATTGGAAATTCGCTGAGTAACGCAGGTTTGCTGCGACGGGGGTATTCAAACGAGTGCCCCAATCGTTATTTTCTTGTACATGTTCATAACGTAGTTGAACCCCAAAGAAAGTGTTATTGTCAAGACAAGTTTGAAACATTCACATGCTTGTTTAAGGTAAATGTTTTAACAGGTTTCTTAAAATCTAGTAGATTTAAAAACCTTATAGATTACAGAACAGGACAGGCTACACAATATATTTTCACGTCTAGAAAACTTGTAAAGAATATCCCTATTTTCTTTAAATATTAAATCTTGAAACTTCATTAGTGATAAAAGTCTCTAGAATCTTAAAATTAATTATTACGTGCTCAATATGTATGTTATGCTGTATATATATATATATATATATATATTGATTTATTGACAGAACACAGAGAGAGTTAAGAAATATATTTAACGAAAAACATTCTTACCAACCAAACGCGAGTGCATGTTTATGTTAAGACATTGATAAACCGAATGGCCTTTTCCGAGCAAAACTCAGCCCTCTACACTCTATTACAAAGTAAAGTTATTTGCAATTTTGGAAGTTTAATGTTTTTATTTGTAACTTAATGGAATATGATTAGAAACTCGTTGATTAAAGGCGACACTAAGTTGCTTTAATGAGTGTATTTAACCACATCCAGTTCAAGATAAACGGTAATTATGCGGATTAGCATTTGCAATAACCTTATGTAACGTTTTATGTAATGTTCTTATCGGATAGAAGAATTTATGCACAATATCAAGGTTAGCCGCTTTTTAACATAACAATCTCAGAACCCAGACCAGAATTTTCCACAGTGCGCTCTGTGAATGTGTAAACAGTTTTAGTCTCCCTGGATATACTTGGCGATCGTTGTGTAACGTGGAGGTTTTATAAATCAGCCGTATGAACTCATTGCTCGAAATCGACGGAAAGATTAGCTATACAAGCTTTAGTCATTCTTACGCGATTCATTGTATTTATTAGTCTATCAATATGCAACAATACCTTTGTTCAAATCAAAATACAAAATTGATAATTTACATTGATGTATGTTCGGGATTTAACCTAAAATTATATAAATTATTAAACAAATTTTAAAATTCAAAAGTCAACTAAAGAAATTTATCAATCAGTATATTTAATAAAATCTGTTTGCATTCTTGTTTAACTTCATAAATCACTTATTTAACAAACACATCTTGTAGAAAAAAGAATCAAGTAAGAAGCTTAATACCATGTGATGGGGACAATACACAAAAGTAAAACATTAAACAGTTAATTACAAAGTTATTTATTACTCTGTGTAATTGTCGTAAACCAGTTACTGTGATCAATAAATCAAAGTCAGCAATTAATTACGTACCAGAGGAACGCTTTTTAATCGTGAAGTACGTACATGAGATGTACTTTTAAACACGCCTACAATGCAAAAGGCTACAAAATTCGTTATGAAAGAATATTTTACGTATGCTAAACCGAATGTAGACTTTACCAACCTCTTTCAGGGAAATACGCTCATTCTTCCCGTAAGAGGATGGACGAAGATTGAATGTTTAAATTTATTTTTGAATAGACACTTTACGTAGATAGATTTTTTAACATACACCTTTATTAACCAAAAACTTTTGCAATAGATCAACAAATGTTTAGACCATATGCAAAATATCTAAACAATTACAATTTTTGTATAGAACATTGTTAATTATTTTTTTAAAGGTGTCACGGATTCCATTCCCGCGAAGTTTACACTTATAATACGGATCTGTAATATTTTACACCAGTTAAAAATAGTTTTAAACACAAATCGTACTATCCTTTAACGTTTAATACTTTAAACGGTGATTCAAAGAATCAAATAAGACTGACGGATATAATAATTCAAACAGCACGATTATTCAATTCACTCTGATTTCTCAACCAATTAATTAAATTAAGCGTGAAAGCAAGTGAAGCAATGAGATTATATAATTCGTCAGTTGGCTGCTCTGTTTCCACCGATGCGATGATGACGGTTCCGACAGAAGGTTCACTTTGATGTCAAGGAATCTAAAGTACCTACGATGTCGTCTTACTTTGCCTCGCTTTACACAAACCTATTACAGAACTTCATTTTAAAATAATTAGCGGGTCTTCTATTCTACGCTTTTGCTTTAATCCGAATAGATACCCTCGTAAGATTTGATCGAATTTAGTTATACCTTAGAGGTTGGATGTTAGTTTAATACGAAATATAAAAACCTCACGACATTGGTTAAAAGATCAGAGCTTTATTAGTAGGTGAAGGGTATAATGAGAGCGTTTGAATGTTTTAGATAAGATACCTTTACACCTTATAACGACATGTAATTCTTACACAGGAAGTTTACTATCATGCATTAACGGTTTTGAAGATCTGGGAGATAATAACTCTCAGTTCCTAATTAATTGTTTTAAAGTTTATTATTTTTAGCTTGTTATTACAAGGACCGTTAGCTGTTGTTTCCTCTTCTCCCACGAATAATAAACTTCCGTTTTAGTAATTTTCTTTTGATTTCCATAATATGCATTATAAAATTATTCGAAGGGTAGGTGTCTGTTTTAAATTTAAAAAATGTAAAAACTGCACAGTGAATGATTTAACGATCCAGAGTGTTTAATTACTTCCTATCTAATATAATAGACAACATTTACATGCCTTGAAGATTACGTCGTTATTTATCAAATTTACAAATTTTATTAAGGACGATTGAAATGTCCGAATCTATCTTTCGCAGTTAAATTTTGATTTAATATAAAGTTCAAGTCTCAAGCTCCTATTTCAGCCGGAATTGTTACAGTTCTCTTGTCAACAAACAGTGTGATCAGTGCAACAAAGGCAGTATGAATCCCTTCTATTTGAATAGCAATTTCTGGATACTGTGTCCTAGTTGGCTTACGTGACCGTAAGCAGGAAGAATTTCGAATGTGGGTTATGGACATAAGTCGTTGAGGGATGAATTCCAGAAGTGGTCATCAACCGCAAAATTCAAATTTGTTTGGGGATGAACCCCTGACACCCTTTCCGATACGATGCAGCCTCTCTTGTCTCAAATGTTCCTCTTTTAAACTAAATTACACCTATCAATTCCCGATATTTACAACTTATCACGTACGCACACAGATTAACGGTTCCTATAAATGGACGAAAGCTCCCGCTCCAGTATAGCGACCGAACGCTCGCCGCTGACCCTACTCCGGTCACGTCATCGGAGTCCCAGTTCCCACAATATAAACTCTACAACAAGGACCTGCGTTATGCCACGTCCGCAGTCTAAACGTACTTCCGGCTGCGTGGGTAGCTGGAAGTAGTAGATATGATATCCAAGAAAATGTTTCCGTAAAATTGGTTTATATTTTACCTGTTTTTTTTTGAGTTTTAGAAATAAATCGATTGAGATTGCTGGTACTTAATTACTTGTTTGCATGTTTAGTACAATGTTTTAGTATAATTTTAGAGTATTTTATTGCTCTGACAATGGAAGTTGTGGAAACTTATCAATATTAGGACTAATTATAGGTTAGACTCCGTTATAAACTATTTTGAACTGGACAGTGTTAAGATTCGGCCGGATTGTGAAAGGTTATTTTCTCCGGTATAACATTATCAGTAAGTAAATACTGATCATTTATCACTTTGAATCGATGTTAGGCCTAATTATTGTTTATAACCTTGGTTTTCTCCTTAGAATTAACAATTATGGGAGTATAGGAATAGCATTTACAAACATTGTTGACTCGCCAGACTCGAAAATAAGGATCCAAGGGAGTTATTAAAGACATAACTTCAGTTCGGTATATAAAAGCAACTAATCTTAATCATCAATTGGTGTTGCATTTGATTGCGAAGGATTTACAGCAATTATTGTAAGTGCTTGTATTTTTTATGAGTGAAGTGAAGTGTCCAAAGTTGTACTTGACATAAAATTCTCTGCCACACCACACTTGATTAAAACCACACTTGCCTCAAGTCACCAAAATCGCGATGACGATCAATATGATCATGACACCCCCACCCCCCCAACAATTGAAATGCTCAAATTACGCTTATGAAAATAACAGAATATTTAACCGTGAACGCGCGGTGGTGTAATCATGTATGTGAGGGACCTCACTGACCTGTTACACTAACGCCCGCTGATCTCATCAACACAGCACAAAACGAGGAAAATCTAAATGAGGAAAATTGATGTTATGGATAGAGAAGTGCTATGTACTGAGGAATACATAAACTCTAGTTAGCTGAATTTCCAGCTCGTTCCCAGCATTAAATCCTCTTAGACCAACTCCGTAAAGCATACGATGCCATTGCTAAGGTTAACCAGCATTAACGAAATTAATCTTAAGGCGCCATTTCAACGAATAAATTTGTCAACATATAAGCAGCTCTGTTGGGAAAGAAATTTGCGAAGCAGTGATTGTTGTAAATGCTGTTATTGTTCAATTGTTCTGTACATTTGTTTTCATTAGATTTCATTGCTGTTATAAATTTTGGTTTTCACAAAACATTGGGTAAGATTAAAGAAAGAAAGATTGTTACATGTTTGTGACAAAGCAGTGGTTGCACTAGACAACTACAAACAAGTCTCATTTAGATCATAGTAGTCTAAACGTTGACAACAGAAGTTGACACTTTTTGCCACCTCTGGTGAAATGTGAAACGTGCCACGTTCTTCCGTAGAATAATCAGCCCAACAGCTAGACAAATTTCAGTTCTATGAATTAGCATTTCCTATGAATGTGTTGATATATACTCGGCGCGGTGCGTTAGACCTGACTGCTCAGCAAATTTTCCTTCTCGACAATAACCAATAAATACGTTTAGTAGAAACAACAACAATTAATACTTTACTACCCTCTACACCTAATTCTCGACATCACCTTCCACCATAAATCCCCCCCTCCTACTACTAATACTGAGAGGTTCAGACACGCTGTGAAACAACTATGTCGATAGTTTTACAAACTAAAAACCGAGTAACTCCACGATTGTCCATTCCACGTTACACAAGCTACTGCGCCGGCGCCGGCGCGTGGTGTGGCGATACAGTTGACAATATGCATTAGTTACCTTCCGTTGTGCCTGCCACGGTATATTGTATGCAGTTATAAAGTGCGCCAGACTCAACGTTAGGTTGATTGCACTATAGCCCGGCTTGCCTCAGCACAACCCCGACCTTGCACGCAAGGCCTCGGACCGCTCCAGTTGCGGGTCCAGTCCAGTGGGTGAACAGCTCTGATGGAACCACGGTAAAAATAGAGCAGCGCCCTTGAATATTATCTTAGTAATTAGAGGGCGTCATAAGGATAACGGATGGATGATTCACTATTTTTCACAATTTAGAATTTTTAGAATTTTTAAAACTGATTAGGATCGTATTTTATAAAAACAAAAAAGTTTAATGAATCCAGTGGGTAGAATTTTCTCGTAAAAATTTGACGTTAAATAAAATTAAAAATGTCGATGTTTTTTATTGGATTATTATTTGCGATATATCTATATATATATATATATATATATATAAATTGTTCTCTCTATATTGGCGATGTTTTTTTCATTAAAGTGGGAGACTACTCAAAGACTTCAGCGGATCACTGGAGATTGAAGAAACCAGCAGAATGTAAATCCCCTTGTGAGAAAATCCCTACCTAAGTTCAAACAATATTATTATAAACTTTTTTATTTAAATTAAACACTTTATTAGTAGTTATGTAATACGCAAAACAATTTTTGTTTTGAAATTATGCCTTGATTTATCAAATGGTATAAACTGTTTTAAACATTTTCCAAGGATATTCTTGTGTGATTATTTTTAAATTTTCTGCAGCCAAACTTCTTAGCAGTATCAAAAACATAATTACTTAAAGAACGTGGACATTTTACAGTATTATTGTAAAGTTTTATCGCGCTCAGAATTTCATCTTTAATGAATGTCTGTAGTCAGACGTATTTTAAACGAAACGTCAATAAATCAGAAGATTCAT